>JAIFHY010000016.1:0-1200000 GCA_022264835.1 Melampsora americana | reverse complement strand
TTACTATATCCAAGTTCCTCTAAGGTAAAACTGGTGACAGCATTGAGTTTTCGGCAAGGGTCCAGAATGGGTGCACATATGTAAACTGGTTTCTTCATGGACAAAGTCGAATATTGGACTAGTTTCTTCATCATTGGAAGAATGGCTGCCTTTAAGTGGGCACATTCATATGTGGCCCATGCCTAAAGAATAATTTTAGCAATGTTAGCAATGTTAACTAAGAAGAGATGAAGTAATATAAAAAAACTTACTTTTTCAAGCTTCTCAACAAGCCATTGATAGTCAGGCATTGCTCTTGAGAAAGTAGGATACTCATCACCTTCAATTTCCTTGATCACTATGGCAAGAAGGTCGGAGAAACTTGACTAAATTTCCAACCAAAGCCCATTTGTCTTCAGTTGAAACATAAGGTTCCAAGGAATCGTTGATATTACAATAGTACTGTAGGACTTTCTTGAGTTCAAAGAATCAGCTCGAGAGAAGAGAAAGTTGAAGACCATCGAGTTGAAACCTCGTGGACAAGTCCAACTTTTTGAGGGTGAGACGAACCTTGGATGCATTGTTCCAGCGCTTGTTTGAGCTGAGTGCTCAAGCGGACCCGTTTATGAAAGCCTCGAATGCGAGTCAGGATGGAATGAACTTCGGAATGATGTGGGGTAGGTTTGATTAAAGATGATGTTCCAGATGGAACATCATCTTGGGGTAATTGGGGATCTAACGCACTGAGAGGGTCAGGCGAAGTCTTGCTGTCGAATATACCGACTCCAGCCTTGGCCACTAGATTAAGGACATGGGCTACACACCCATGGAGGCTCTTGTCAGGATTGAAATGGGGAATGAGAACTTGAAGTTCTTGTCCCATTGTCTGGTTGTTGAAGGCGTTGTTGGCGGTGACACAGTAGAGCTTCTCGGCTATGTTGAATTGGTCTAGTGAGTGCTTGACATGGGCGGCCATGTTCTGACCAGAATGATTTCCGTCAATTTCCTTCAAAGAAAGAACGGACTGATCTCATGGTGAAGTCTTCTTTCATCCAATGGGCTGTAATTCCAAGCATTGGTACCATTCGGGGAGACGTCCAGGCGTCGCAAGTGATGCTGATGTGGTCAAGTGAAGAGAAAAGGACGCAGAGACGGTTGCAAGCAGACCGGTATCGAGAGATTATACCATCAGTGATAGCCTGTTTGTTTCAATAGGATGGGGGTAGCAGCAGAGTTGATCAAGGAGATTATTTCACGGAATTCAGGGGGCATCCACGAGCGAGACCGGGAGCTCTTGATTGACTATAAGCCGGATGACCGCATTTGATAGGATCTTCCTGTTGAGTGGTCCCATCTTGAAAAAGATAAGATAATATATCAGATATTTTGAACAAAAATTAAAAAAATAGAGTAAAGAATAAAGTGAAACGGAAAGGAAGAATAAAAAAAGGGACTCACATTGTTGATCTTCCCACTCGCAGTCCAGCCTGTAAGGGTGTTTTGAGATGTGTTGATTGGAGGTGCAATGTGGTGAGCACGGGAAAGGTGTCGCGTCATTTACTTCGTACTTCCATTCTTGTCAATCACAATTGCTTTGTTGCACACTATAACCGGCGCATCTGAATCGGAATTGACCTTGTCAATATGTCCCTTGTTGGCACGACACTTTTTCACAAGGGTGTTGTCTTCCTTGACGGTTGAAAAGTACTGCCACACCCACAAAGTTTGGTTTGTGGCAGTATTGTCCGTATTGTTCGTGTGAGCACTGGCTGCAGCAGCGACTGAGTCGGATGGTGTGATGGAAGTGGTGCTAGAAGTGGTGGACATTGGATTTTGTTGATCCAACCAAAGACTTCGACGAGACATGAATTGGTGGCGTATCAAGCGGTAAAAGGGGATAGAGAGGTATGGAGAAAGGGTAGAAAGTTCTTCAACAACCCTTTTTCCGCCTCACTTGGTGCCAAATCGGCCAGCGGCCCTGGCCCTGGTTGGCCCTGGTCCAGGGCCTTGGTCTCTATCATGAGGTTAGGTTTAGGGCCCTGGACTTGGCCCAGCCCTCCTTATAAATCCCTTTGGGCATACCCGGCCGGTCAGGGCCAGGGCTGGGTCATAGCCCTATAATTGAGAATATACAGTCAACTCCCTCTAAAACCATGTGATACCAGCAAAAGGTAATTTCCCGCAAGAAGAGCAATTGCATTTAGAGTAACAAAGAGCCTAAAATGCAGATTTACAACCTTTGATAATTGGTAAAGCAAAAAGACCTGCCTGCTTTGAGCACCAGAGTGGCAAGGATCTTGGGTTCTACTATCAAAACAACTTAATAGCTTGGATGCCTTCCAAAGTTTTCAATGACTGGATCAGTTGCTGGGATTGTGATTATACCATTAGTTGATAGTTTCTCTGTTCACAACTTAGATCCCAACAGAACATTTAATAACATTTGCCTTGAGTTCTTTGCACCCAATCTCACTTCTCATGTCTGGCCACTTGATGTGGAAATAATTGCCTCTTTAAAGTGTTGGTATTGTTCTGAGTTCATCAACTACGTGGTCAATCAATACAACAATCAGATATCCATTGGTAGAATGTCAGCCCAGAGGAGTAAACAAGTTACTCCCTAGGACTACAAACACATAAATTACATAAATAAAACTAATATATACATTTCATACTTGTGTCTCAGGAGTAACCAAAGAAAAATCTTAATCAAAGATAATTGTAAGTTAGACTGAGACCAAGCTTCTCAGCAAACTAGATAGATACAAATAAGACCCTAGTCAAAGAAGAAACCAACTCCTTGACTAATATTGAAACCGGGCTAGAAACAACCAGGCAGGGTTTGAAAACAAACCCTGACCAATATGATTATGATTGAGTTGATGGAGAAGACTAAGCCACCACCAAGGCATTCTAATCCCATACAAGGATCACTAATCTCCCTGACAAGAGAAGATGATCCTATACCTCAATATCAACTACCAGATAGAATAGATAGAATTTTACAAATTCATTGACTCTTTGCTTAAGAAGACGCAGCGCATACTTCTAACTTAGATCATATCTTTTAATTACATACATTTTTATTGTTAGAGCTCATAGTTTTCTTATATAAAACTTGTCATATTGCTAGAAATGTATTCACAAGTTATTATTGAAATAAGACTAGATAAAATTAGAATTCTCTCTGCCCTTAAAGATATCTTTTAAGATCTTATTTGGATAAACTTGTTTATCAATTTAATCAGAAGATTAGATACCTTACCCTGAAGCAGGAATATGCTCTGGATCTGCTTGAAGAAGACTACTGGGAGAGCCCATCACTGGTGAGTATTTTGAAGCTCAATATAAAGCAATATATACAAATTCACCCAAAGCTTACATTGACTTACTCAGGCTCAAATTTATCTCAACAAAGAATTACAATTTGTTATAACAAAGCCTCAAAGCACAATTTAGTAAGTTAATTCAGTCAGGATCTCTTACAACTCCAGAACCTTAGAGAATCAGGCTCACACAAAATCTACAAGATTTTCCAGCTTCAAGCAATGAAGCTTGCTGCTGAAGTGTGGTATCCTGTATCTGAAACCACAATCTTGAACTGTTGAAAGAAAAGTGCAATTCTTTCACCAATTATCCAGATGGCACAGTCATCATTGCTAAAGCTGATGAACAACTTGCTAACAAGCTAAAATGTGAGCCAATTTTTGAAAAAGCTGTTGAAGAGGCTTTGATATCCAACTTAGGTACACTTCCAGAAATGGGACTTGTGCACACAACCAACCAAATGCCTATTTCAGCTTTTTTGAATCCAGTTGGCAAGCATTCAGGTGGTCTGAAAAATTGGACAGATGAAGAGGTATTCAAAATCATCCAAGAAGAAGAAAAGGATGATGGGCTGACAGAAGATAATTCACTTGCACCTCTGCAGCCTACCCACAAAGCCTTTCTTCAACCATCAGAGTTCATGTTATCCTACTTGAGATGTGAAGATGTCTCAGAGGTGCAAAATTATGAGACTGCCAATAGGGCAGCTTTGAGACACTACTGACTGCTTCATGATCAAGCTGCCCGGCAGCCTACTATCCTTGATTTTGTATTTAAAAAGTCACAAAATTGAATCTTCTTTTGGTGCTCTTTGATATTCTATCAGTATGGGTTTTTGAGAGAGATTCTGATTTCCCACCCTTGGAGAAAACACATACTTCTGGGTCTGAATTTTTAGGTATGGGTTATGTGAGAGTTGACTGTATCAGATTTTGAACTACCCCTATGCTAGGCTGTGTCACAATAGTCTGTGCTGCTAGTCAGGTCAGGTGGTGGGCGCGTTTTTTGGGACGCCAGGCGCGCCCAGGCGCAGAAACCATCAGGTAGGACACGCCCAAAAAGCAGAGGGCACGAGGGGCGCACCTTTGAGTAAAAAACATGTAGAAAACTAGGAAAATTCTTTTCAAAGATGGAAATCAAGGCTTTTATAGATGCTTGGACACCGTTGAACACAGAATTCATTGGCCACACTGACAGGAAAGACCAGCTTCAAAGCCTTCCAGAGCACCAGGTCCATCAAGGGTGTTATCCAACTTGCTTTCAAGCCTTGGATCTTGACTTGCTGCAACTGAACTACTTGTTTTTGATGAGATTGGCTTGCAAGAAAGTCTTATTGTGACTTGTGAGATCATCTTTAGTGTATGGAATCTATTTGATTACAATTTTTGGTCTTAAATTGCACCTGTGATGTCTGCAAAACGACATTCACTCTCATCTTATGAATGGGCGCGCCAGCCGCGCCGCGCCCACCACCTGATCAGGTGTTGCTGGGTATCATCAACTCAGCCCTGTGTTTGCGTGGTAGCAAGTCGGTCCGGATTCCCTGTTTCGTGACCCGGCCCCAATAAACTAAGCCGGGTGAGGGATGTGAGTTGAAATGGTTGTCATCAGCGGATTTTGTTTTGTTTGGAGTAGTGAAGTTGAGGTGCTCAGCATTGGTCAGATAGCCTTACATCATAGCATTCCTGAGTGATAAGAAAGATGATACGAATGATCAGAACTCAACCACTTACCCATTCACTTCATCGATTTCAATTTAGACTCAATTTAATCAAAACTACGACTACTCACCATCAACAACAACAACTACCACGACGATTGACTCATTTCACTTTCACAAAACCCTTTCATTCAAATCCAACTCATTCTCATCTCACTTCAAACTCACCAATCCACACTATCAAATCAAACTTAATCTCTCCATCAAAACCCAATCTAACCTCACCCATAGTAGCTCATCATCTATTAATCATAGCCACTCTAGTCTTCTCAATAGTAGTGGTAGGAGGATTAACTCGTTTAACTGAATCAGGACTATCAATCACCGAATGGAATCTGATCAGTGGAACTTTACCTCCTCTTTCCGAAGAAGATTGGTCAAACGAATTTCAAAAGTATAAACTCACACCTGAATTCATCTTGCTGAATCAATCGATCGATTTAAATTCATTTAAAATCATTTATCTTTGGGAATGGTCTCATCGATTCTTAGGTAGATTGATCGGTTTAAGTTTCTTATTACCTTTACCATTCTTTCTTCGTTATAATCTAATCAAAGGCAAAAAAATCAAATTCGGTTTGTTGGGGATCGGGACTTTGATCGGAGCTCAAGGTGGATTAGGTTGGTATATGGTCAAAAGTGGATTAGATCAAAACGAATTAAACAAAAGAGATGGGATCCCTAGAGTTTCTCAGTATAGATTAGCTGCTCATCTAGCCATGGCCTTTACGGTTTATGCTTCTTGTTTAAGATTAGCTGCTGGGATCTTACGTGATTGGAGATTAGTTCATCAAGCTTTACCTATAGGTGGAATTCAAAGTTCGGTATTGGATTCAGTTAAGATTTTGGATTCTAAAGTTCCTATGAGAGCTCGTAAATTAGTGAACTCACTCACTGGACTTATCTTTCTGACTGCTGTCTCAGGTAAGTTTCATCATTCTCAAATTCATTCGAAAAAAAAATCAAAGTTAACCTTCTTTCATTCTTTCTGGAATATGTATTGGTAATTTAGGTGCATTTGTAGCAGGACTTGATGCTGGATTGGTTTATAATACATTTCCACTAATGGGAGATCATTTAATCCCACCTAAATCTGAATTAATTTCGGACCACAATCACTAATCGAAACTGAAGGAAAACCTGGATGGATAAGGAAACATGTCTGAAAACCCAACTACAGTTCAATTTGATCATAGAGTATTAGCAAGTTTAAGTTTGACTTCCATCTTAGGATCATTTGTTTATCTTCTTAAACACAAACGATCTTTACCTCCTTCTACTGTTCTTTGGATGAAATCTATGATGGGTATGGTGTCAATTCAAGTGGGATTAGGAATCTCAACTTTGATTTATTTAGTACCTACTTCACTTGCTGCCGCTCATCAAGCTGGTAGTTTAGTTTTACTCAGTTTATCTATCGGAGCTGGAATCTCTTTACGTAGACCAAATCGAATCTTACGTCAATATATCGAATCGATTCACTCTCAAAATCCTAATCAACTTCAAAATCTGACCAAAAGATTAAACCCAACCAAAATTTGAAATAGGCATCTTACACTCAACTCAATTCCCTCTTCGATTTCATAATATATGTTTTATTTGAATTCCCTACTCTTGTAAACTACTTCAAATATTGTGAATCTAGATTCAAACAGATTACTTCACTTGAACATATCTCTTTAAAATATCTTACAGAGATCAAAAACCTATTCAAAGGTAAAAAAACATATGTCAATCTATTGTTCACATATGCTCGTCTAAATATAAGACTAATAGATTAGATAAATTAGAGAAGAGTCTATCTATCAACCAAATCCTTTATTGTTCTGTTCATCAAGGAAGCTATAGTGCTCCAAGCAATCAAAGTAAATCAAGTTTAAGAAAAAAGGTGGTTAATTATTGAGATCAATAACCCATCAATCTACAGGAAGGGTGTTTTTTTAAAATTCCCCGAATTGAAGTCTCAACCGATCTGACGTCATCAAGCTCTTTAGGGTTGAAACTCGGAAAAATCGAAAAAAGTTTCAACTTAGAATTCAAGATTTTCATTGATCCGTTTTCAGCCTTTTCTTCTTTAGAATTGGCTGATCAAAAAAAAAAGTCAGACGAAAAAAGAAAAAGAAAAAAAGTTGATATCAAAGCCATCAAGGAGTTATGTATGTGATTTGATTTTAAGATGGAGATCTAAACTTAAATTTTTCCTTAAAGATGAGATGAATCAATTAAATCATTTATGAAGGAAAGGCTGGGAGAAAAGAAAGAAAAAAAAGCCAAATTAAAGGTTTCCTTTTAAATTTGAATTCGGTTGAATTTATAATTTTTGAAATCATTCAAATCAGTTTAAAGAAAATTGTAAATCAATTAAACCGGCGGGGGGAGGAGGTTTAAAGATTTGATGAAGAATTTGAATCTGGACTATCAAGTTTTTACCAAAAAAAACACGAATCAAACTGAATTGAATGGAATGGATGGATGAGAATTTCGAAAAGGATTGAATGAATAGAAAGTGAGATGAGGAGTGTAAGAGTTGAAATGATCAAGAGATTGGTATAAATTCCTCTCATTCTTCTCTACTTGCACCTCTTTCAACTTCCCCCCCTTCGCTGCATCACAACCTATCATTGCTTTAATCTCTTCTCTTCTCTCTCATCAGAGTGAGCTAAATCAGAATTCTCTAAAACTAACCATCTAATCAAACCCACACTTTAGAATAATCCATTCATCTCTCTCTCTTCACTCAATCGAATCGAACCAATCCCTTAATCAATTCATTCCAAAACAGAAAAACAAACAAAATCAAAGGATGAAATCTTTAATTTTCTTTTATAATCTAATCAGTTTATTTTGTATATTTAATTTAAGTCTCATCAGTTCGAATTCCGTACCTGGTCATGTGAATTTATTTTTTAAACAAATCGGTAATAATCTACACGTCGTACCAAGACATATGTTAGAGTTCAGTCATCTTTACAATTCTCTTTTTCCAAATCACATTTGATTTCATTTTGTTAATTCTTCTTTGATTTTGTTTTTCTGTAGAGATGATCATGATGAAGAGAAAGAAGATCAAGAGATGAAAGCCAAAGAAAGTCATCATCAAACAAAACGTAAGTAACACTCAAGAAAAAGGAAACATCCAAACTCCAAAACTAGATAATCAACTTCTTCCTTTTGATAATGATCATAATAATGATGATATATATTTGAATTTTTCTAGGATCAACACAAGATGATCAAATGAGTGAAGGAATGAATAAAGGAATGAATAAAGGAATCGAACATGGACAAAAGAGTTCAGATTTATTAGCTTCGATCATCACTTCTACCTTTAATTCGATTCCATCTGATCAAAAACAAGATGATCAAGATGATGATGAAGGTAAAGTTGAGAATCATGTTCCAGGTTATAAGGGTAATTCAATCACCACTCCGTAAGTTTCCAAAATCTCCTCTTCAACACCATTTCTCTTTTTCTGTTTCCTTTTTTTCACTTATTCAATCTTTTTCTTTTCTTTTCTTGATCTGGTTTTTTTTTAAATTAGGATTGGTGAAGCTGTTGTAGATGAATGGGCAAAATTGATTGGTGATTGTGATCATAATTCATCTATTGATCCAACTGCTACTTCTAGTTGTCAACAAAAAAAGACGTCAGTCAATGGTGATAATGAACCTTAAGAATATCCATTCAATCTTCTTCTTCAGCCTTCTTCCTTCATCCATCTTCACTCTTGATTTTGACTTTCGATTTAATTTTATTTTTTTAATTAATTAAATTATCACTTTTAATCTACTTTCCTATTTAATCTTAATCTTTTGTTTTGTTTTGTTTGTGGGTTTGATAATGGAATTTATTTGATTGGATCTAAACATCTTCAGTACTTTGACAATCTGATGTGAGATCATCAAAAAATCAAACCAAGAAAATGAGAACAACACAGATTTCAACTGATTGCAATCCTCCACTGAAACCAATCACGGTACCACAACATTCGAATCGAGTACATTTTGACCCGGTGATCGGGATAAAGTACGGGGGCCCATAAAGTACAGATTTGAAATTTAAAAAAAATCAAAAGACTTGCTTGCTTCATCGATAATGAATGAAGTGAATTAAATTTTAATTGAAAAAGAAAGAATTTATAAAACTCAAACCGCAAAAAGAAAAAGAAAAGAAAAAGAGAAATGGAAGAAAGTTTAAATCGAATTGAACCCAAAGTTGAATCTAATCTAGAAATTCAAGAATCAAAACCGATAAAAGAAATCAAAATTGAAAATCAATCAGAAGAAGGAAAATCAGAATCCAAACAAGAAGAAAGATTGGAAGAAAATGAAGTAGGTTTTAAAAAATCAAAAAATCAAATTAAAAGAGAAATTAAACGAGCCAAGATTTTAGCTAATCGAACTGAAAAAAGATTAATCGAAAGACAAAAGAAGAAATTAAAAAAGAAAGAAAATCGATTAAAGCTTACTGAACAAGAAGAAGAAGGATCAGAAGAATCAAATTCAAATCGAATTAAAAGATTAAAACCTATTCAATCGGTTTTTAATTCAAAGATCATTTTTGATTGTCAATTTGATGAATTAATGTCAACCAAGGTTCGTTTTTTTTGATTTCAAAAGAAAAAAAGAAAAGTTTGAGATCAATTGAATGATGATGATGATGATGATGATGATGAACTTTTCTGATGTGAACAAAAAAAACAACTGATGATCGGTTTTTTTGTCGGCGGGGGGGTTTCAAAGTAGGAAATCGTTTCATTAAATAGTCAACTATCTTACTCTTATTCTTCAAATCGTAAAGCATCCATCCGATTTGAAAATCTAATTTGTACTTCTTTTAGTCAGTCTCCTTTCTCTCTTCCTTTCACCCAATTTCAAACCTCAACCAAAACAAAAGAAAACACTTTATGTTTTATTCCCAAGACTCACATTAATTCATCAATGATTTCTTTTCACCAAAAATATTGATATATTTAATTATAGATGGTCAACTTGAACAAAGAATGCAAACTAATGGAAATCAACAAACCAGTTGGACAAACTTTTCATTCACTTCTCTCTCACTCCAAGATTTAATAAACTCATCCCCCTCATCCTCAAGTCATAAACCTCATTCAAATGATCAAACTTCTCTAAACCAAACCGAATCTCAAACTGAATCAAAACCTTCTTTAATCAAAGCTTCGATCGAAAAAGAAAGTCTTGTTTATCTTACAGCTGATTCTCCTAATCTAATCACTCAACTCGATCCTGAAAAAGTTTATGTGATCGGAGCGATCGTAGATCATAATCGATACAAAGTCGGTCTAATTTCTTTTCTTTCTTCTTCAAAACCTCAAGTGGGGTTGGTTTCTTTTGGTTTCATAAATTCAAGATCCTTCTTTTTTTGGTTGGTTGGTTGGTTGATTGGGTGCGGACGCGGGGGGTGGGGGGTTTTTGGGGGGTTTTGAAAAACTCATAGAATCTTTGTTATCAAAAAGCAGAAGAACTTGGAATTCATCATGCTCAATTACCGATCCAAGAATATATGAATGAATTAAAATCAAGAAAAGTGTTAACTGTAAATCAAGTAAGTATCCGATTCCTTTCTCCTCTTCTCCTCTTTTCTTTTTGTTTCAAATTTCTTGATGTTCATCCTAAAAGAAAAAATTCAAATTTTGAGTTGATTCTTTTCTTTTTTCTCTTTCCTTTTCCTTTTTCTTTTTTTTTGGAATTAATAATAGGTACTTGAGATTTTATTAAATTGGATTTCGAATCATGATTGGAGAAAAGCTTTTGAAATGATTATTCCTCAAAGGAAATTTTAAAAAGAAAGAAAAAATCGAAAAAAAAAAAATATTTAGATAGATAGATAGATATTCGAAACCATATCAAATCTACTTTTTCTTTTGCCTTCTTTTCTTTTTTTTTTCTGTTTGAACAGAAAAGAAAACTTCAATTCAAATCATCTTGAGTCATATCTTCTTTTATATTTTTTTGTCTTTCTTTTTTTTTTTTGTTTCAATTCCTCTTTACTTTTGTTAAAAAATTCACCAAAAAAAAAACACATCCTAACTTGAAATTTAAAAACACTTCCAGATCTTTCAAAAAAAATTCACTCAAAATCAAAACCTCAAAAACTCACATTGATTCAAATGCAAAACCCCATTCATTCTCTCTCTCTCATTCCATTCAGACCAGAAAACAAATATTCTTTCTTTCCTCACTCTTTCTTAATTTTTTCATCATCTAAACCTGAATTTATATATTGTTTTTTCATAAAAAATGTAGTAAACCTTAAAACCAGATACAATTTTAATTAAAAAAAATTCTTTTATTTATATATATATATATATATCAAAAAAAGAAGAAAAAGAAAAAAAAATCACACACACACACACACACATATCAATCATATCAATTAATCAAGACTGTTTTCATTCAAAGAAAAGACCAATATAGATTTATCCATATTTATATAAATGACTATTTTCTTCAACAAAATTAGAATCAAAAAAGTCTTATCTTTCATTCTTTTTTCTTATCCATCAACTTTGATGTTCAAAAAAAACAATACAAGTTCACAAAAGAGAGAGAAAGAGATCGAATTGAATGAAAAGAGAAAGAAAGAGATAAGAAGAAAAGAGAGAGAGAGAGAGAAGAGAGAGAGAAAAGAAAAAAAAAAGATTAAGAGGAAGATGTAGTTAATGAAGTAGATGAAGATGCTACAAGTGGATGAGTCGGATTGAAGTTCAAATTATGATTAGTAAATGGGATGATCAGATTAGGATGTGAAGGATTAGAAGATGAAGTAGATAAAGGAGGTAAGATAACTGAAGCATTCATATTTCTCGTCACACTTTGAGGAGGTTGATTGAGATTGTTAGGTTGATTAGATCGAACACCTAAACACAGAACAAAAAAAATCGAACATCAATTCAAAAGATTCACATCAAGTTTAATAATTTAGAAAAAAACAAACCAACCTAATGCGTTTCGACTAAAAGCTAATCTAATTCCACCAGGTACTAATCCATCCAATCGATCACCATACAAATTTGCCATGGCTTTCTTTGCAGCCTCAACACTCACAAACTCAACAAAACACATCGGTTGTCCTGCTTTAGATCGAAAACTAAATCGTTTGAATCCTTCTGCTTTCCCAAACAATTTTCTCAATCGATCTTCCAATTCGATTCCAGAAACAGAGGTAGATGGATTGGGGATACTTAAGATTGGATTATGATGGATGAGGATGATGTCCTACCATCATCATTCCATTGGAATGTGGAAAGGGAGCAGGTAATCTAGCTCCTAAACCCATCACGTTATCACCTACTGCTGTTCCAGGAATGACCGTAGGTAAATTACCCACATAAAGTGTGTTGATGGCCGGATTTTGATCAGCTGGGTAATGTGTTCGATTCAATGAATTTTGAGAAACACTAGTCGTCGAGTTGGGCGGTAAGAGATTGCCAGTTGAGAGACTGTTAGGTGCTGAGTTGGGTGGGAGGGTTGAGCCTAGACCTGAAGGACTAGAACCAAGTGAAGGGCGTGAACCAGTGCTACTACTGTCGCTACTTTGACTGCTACCGCCTCCACTACTGCCATCGGGTACAACGGGAAAGAATGTGGGGGCAAAAGGGCCACCTCGCTCGGTTGTGCTACTTCTCTCGCTTACTTTCTCCGCTGACAAGTTGATGGTATTTGTAGCTGGCCCAGGAGTCCAGGTTGAGCTAGTATTGAGAGGATTAGTAGCGCAACCGAGGGAACCAGCTCGAGCGAGTCGACCGCCATATCCAGATAAGTTGGTAAAATGATGAGGGTTAGGAGTAGCGGCGAACGCACTATAATCAATCGGAGCACGTTGAGCAGTTGGAGAGTGGAATGAATCTAATAAACTCTTTCCTCTTGTCGAATCATTAACCAAGTTCAGACTGTTAGTCGCAGTGATCAAGAAGGGATCAAAAGTCGAAGAAGAGCGAGGTCGAGTGGCACTCATGTCAGTTTGACATGGTTCCATGGAATTAGATAACGTTCGATGTTCAACTTCAAAAAAGTGATTCATCTGAAGCTGATGATCACTATCGATTGAGGAACGACTGGGGTCCTTGGTTCGATGAGGAACTGATGGAAATCCAATCTCCGAATTGGCATTGTTTGATTTGGAATTAGGACTAAAAGGATCTCCGGACGGACTGAAAGGATTGAAATAAGCACCAGTGAAAGGAAAAGTGGGTGTAGAGACGGCGATGGGTGCTGAAGCTTCATTTGACAATCCACGCTTGGTGTGCAAGTTCTTCTTTGCCAATTCAGCCTTGAGTATACAACCTTTCTCAGCATCCACTCTTCGACCACTCAAGACATCACGGGCATGTAAGGCATCCGCTCGAGTCTTGAATTTGGCAAATCCTATGATTTGTCGACGATTACCAAAAGCTCCAATACCCGCACCTGCGAGGACCGGACAAATCGACCAAGCTCTGCAGGCTAGCATTAGGTCCACCACCGATTCCTAATGGGCTATAGAGATCTTCAAGTCCATCATAGTCATTTGGCATCCAAAAAGGATCCATGAGATTAGAGGCAGTAGAACCATACTGTTGTGCAGCGTTGCCTTGCGATATAGAAGGCAAGATGTTTGATCCATGAGGTCCGGCGGGGGAGATGCCGTGATCACGAGCAGCGAGAGCAGCGGCAGGGACTTTCAAGGTCGCAGCTTCGAACCCAGGCGAGAAGATGAACATATTTTGAAATTCTCTTTCATCCATATCTTCAGGAAATCCCACCACAAAGATAGTCGAAATTTCTTCCGTGACTTGTTCAGTCCTACCCATCCGGTTAGTAGGGCTGATAGATCGCATGATAGAATTAGAAGGAATGAAAGCATGAAGTCGTTGTTGAAATGAAGATGGATCGTTGGATGAATGCAGAGCAACACGAAGGTCACGAGCTTGTTCATTGTAGACATGACTATTGAAATTATTTGAGGTGGAGTAGGATCCTAGATTTTTTAGTTTGGATGGAGAGCTATTCATATCACACTTCAATGACATCCGACGTCCGAGCAAAGGTTCAGTATAGAGTGATTCCTGAGCTCCTGGTAAGGAGCCAGAAGCAGGTGGACCAAATGATTGAGCAGTCCGATCTCGGCCAAGCCATGGAATACTAGGTATTTCTTGAAGTGATAAGGAGCGAGGAATACCATTAGGCGGAATCGGTTCATCTTTTGTACCAGATTGACCAGGTCGAGCATACTGAGGTGGGCGAAGACAAGGGCTCAGCAAAAATGCAAAAATGCAAAAATGAGGATGAAGCAGAAGAGTCAGAGATAGGCAAGAAACTCACGAGCCACCCATTAGGGTCAGGTACATCATCACGACCCGGGCAATAATCAAGTGGTCCGGTAGAGCTTGCAGTCAAGGGCCAAGATGATTTTGACTGCAGAGTTAACGATTCTTCTTGACGCGAAGTCGGAGCAGATTGTGAGGCTTGTAGGGTTGAGCCATCAGGGGATCGATCGGCCTCACGAGAAGACTGATGGGTGGTTGAGAGTGAGGTAGAAGTACCCGGACTAGAATAAGAGCGGGCATCGGGATGTAGAGTAGATGTGGAATTATGTTGATCGAGATCAAAGGGCTCAGTAGAAGTATTGTGAGATTTGGTAGAGGGAACAGTATTGGTACTGAGACGAGGAGAATCAGTTTGTTTGGTAGTGGGTGAAGGGGTATTATTGGCGGAGGAATAAAAGATTTGATTGGCGTTTAGATTGGTTGAAGTGGTTTTAACAGCTTTGAATGAGAAAGAGGAGAATGCTGAGTTGGATAGAGAGAATGGCGAAGATGGTTTAGGATCATCACGATTGGAATAAGTTGAGGACCGACGGGGTCCTAAGAGTGGATCCGATTGAAAATCACGTAAACTAGTTGAATTCGATTGAGGATGAGTTTGAGTGATAGAGATTGAAGATGAATCAAGGAGTGAGCCAGCTGACTCCTCAACTTCAGGGATCGATTGAGATCCTAAAGCTTTCTCATTCTTCATAGACGAAGAAGGATGATGGATGAGATTAGAAAGATCAGAAGGATGAGAAGTAAGATTAGATGAAAAGATGGATCGATTGGTAGGATGATCAATGGGATCAGAAGAACTCTTAGGGCTCTTGTCAAACTGATCTGAGCTTAAGAGAATTGACATTTTTCTAGAAAAGGAGCCCAATCAATGATGATGATGAGGGTGATATGATATGATGTGATGTGGTCAGATGAGATAAGATGAAGAAAAGGACAAAAGAGTTTGATCAAGAATTCAAAACACGTCACTTGAAGAGGGCGAAGAGGGTGATTGGATACGAAAGGGAACGAGGGTAAATCAGTTGATTCAAATGACTTGAGGTGAGATTGGGAGGGTGTTGCTGTTGGTCAAGTGAGAGAATGAAGCTGAGCGAAGTTCAAGCTTAGCGAGATGGTATGTTGATGATGATGACTACTTGTTGGGTTTCACGGGTAGGTATGAAGGAAGATGATGATTGTTTGATTTAAAGAAAAGTTTCAATCAAGTTTGTTGTATGTATGCTAGACTGAGGACATGAGAGGGGAAGGATGAGTATAAAGTGTGTTGATAGGTGAAGTAAGATGACGAGATGCTGACCATTCGAAAAAAAAAGAAACAATTGAGGCCAGAGATGTTTGGAGGATAAGTTTGGTAAGGTTTGATTTTCGGATTATATAACAGATGAGTGGAAGTAGGGCAACTAAGTTGATCGATGGTGAAAAAAGTGATGTGATCCGATGTAGAATCCTTCTGGTTTGTATGCGAGCTTGAACTGAGTGTTCGGGAAGGTCAAAGCAGAAGTTGAGAGAAGTTGAAGAGGTTGATGATGATGATGATGATGATGAGTAGAAAAGTTAAGATCGGAGAGTTTTTGTAACAAGTCTAGAGTATATCGATCAGGATCAGTGTAGAATTAAAAGTTGACTAAAGAATGGTCAACTGATGACGAAGGTACGGTTAGATTGGGTTGATGATATTGATGATGAGCTTCATGAATAGTTTGTCGATGAATTCTTTGTTTTGTTTGGAAGGAGTCTTTCTAAACCAAAGTGAAGGTGAATGGTGTGTGATAGGTGATGGTGATCGGTTGAGTTCTAAGAGTGATGATGATGATGATGATAATAATAAGGAAGTGTAGAAAGAAATGCTGATGATTATAATAAGATAGTAATAATGATAATGATAAGAACGATGCAAAAGATGATCAGAGTGTAGATTATTAGATGATGATGATGGAATGATGTTGATTGGATTTAAGAATAGGATAGGATATTATTGGGTTTGAAAAGTGAATGTGATTTGTGTTGATGAGTGAAGATGAGAGTGGAGGGGAACTCTAGAGTAACAGCAACTGCAAAATTTAGTAAGTAAAGCAATCGAAAGTGAAGTGAGAATTGATCGAAGATCAGTTTTGGGTTTCAAAGCTCAGCTAAAATCTAATTTGGTATGGGGTAGTTAGGATTTTATTTGATGATGATGATCAGGAATTAAATGTGAGTAAGTTGTAATAGGAAACCATAAAGTTGTGTGTGTGAGTGTGTGGTAAAGAGAAGGAGGAAACTTGTATGAGCTTGAGAAACTTGTCAAATTAATCACTAACAGACGTGTGGGATGAGGGTGAATGACTTCTAATCAGTACTCTGTGGCTGTCAATGGAGAATGGATGAAAAATTAGAAATGATGATGATGATGATGTCTTCTCAACTTCGATTGGTGATCAGCTTTTCTTTTCTTTTCTTTCACAACTCTAACTCGATCTTCTTTCCCTTCTGCTTCATCATCATCGTCATCATGCTTTTTGAATGATGGATCAAGTCTTTCTTGGGTGAGTTCTTCTTGGATTGAAGAATTGATGATTCCCACGAAATGGTTGGATAAGTTTGAGAGTTGAGTTTAACTTTCGAAAGCTTGGGTACAACAAACCAACACCATAGTTCAACTTTCGATAGGAGATCTATTAACCTTTCACTCTTGTCTATCTATAGCTCGATCCTCTCATCACAAAAGTGTTGATCAAGCTTAAGGCAAGTGTGACCGATTTCAGATGTAAATCAAGAACGGTATGCGTACAACACAAAGAGACAAACAGGAGATGTGGTGCTCTCGATCATACAGAGTATGTAGTCCTACAGAGTATGTAGGTAGGTGAGGGTCAGATATCTGTCAGATAACCGATTTGATGTATCAGTCAAGATCAAAATGGCTTGTTTGCTGCATCTGAAGTGATGCTGAGTGACTGATGGGATAGTCAAAGTGGGTAAATACTTGAAAGGTGATGATACTGAAGATAGAGTGGAGATTGAAGAGAAAGACACAGCCAGAGAAAGAGAGAGAGAGAGAGAGAGAACTACGATGATGGGCTGGTGAGACTCAGCCTGAGCCCCGACCCAGGTCCCCGACCGGGGACTCGACGGAGCCCCCGATCGGTCGGGTGGTCGGGCAGGCGCTTTGAGATCCCCGTTATTCGGGAATCTCCGAGGGTCGGGGTCCGGGCAAGCCATCACTCGACGGATGACCTGCATTGTAGGTTCAGCCTGAGCGTTGAGCCGGATCCCCGATCGGGGACCCGTCGGAGTCCCCGATAGGTCCGGTTCCCGGGTAGGAGCCTTGAGGTCCCCGCTGCTCGGGGAACTCCGATGGTCGGGGTCCGGGCGAGCCACTACTCGGCGGATAGTGATCGGGGCTCAGGCTGAGGTGAGACTCTTACTTACTTACTTATCTGATCATCCTCAATTCCATCAGAGCCAATTGTGCTGCTGATGATGATGATCGACAAAAGACCTGCTACACCTAACTTGACTCATCTCTCATAGTCCTAAGATATCTTACTGAAATCAAACCATATCCTACCACATCGATGTGATTTAGATATCATCTTGCGTCTCTGATTCATCAATCACATTTCAGATGAGTTTACAAGTATCCTATCAGTCCTATTGGTCCTCAACATTCATTTGTACACTACTGCGTGATACAACATTACTCTGAGGAAGAGAGAGATGTCCATCTTACTTCACGAATCCCAATCCTTGCAAATCGGGGCTTATCTCCATCGATCGAGTTTAATTAACTTTGTACTTGGCTTGATTGCTTCATCACTTGACATCTTCTACTGCGCCACTCGTCCTACATAGTTTCACCTTATCCACTCTCTCTCATCTCATCTCACAAAACATCACATCTTCGTAACTTCCTTCCTCAAAGCTCGTCATCTGATCTCAAAATCCATTTGGCTCACATGCCTCAGCCAGGTTTAAGACAACTGCGCTGCAGTCACTCTCTTAACTCAATCTCATATATGTTTGAAGAGAACGCCCATACGGTTGAATTGGGTGATTTGTTGACAGGCTGTCGTGCGACGAAGGGGTACAGACTCCACAGATCAGGTCAAAAGAGCCATGTGAGATCTTGGGACTTGGGTTAAGTTAACTCCCTTAATGATCCGTCACCATCGAGGGTGAAACTTCAAAGCGGTTATCCTATGAGATCCTTTCACAAATCACTTGAACATTGAATTCACACAAAATAACTGTGTATCACCCATGAATCTTCTTCTGATTGATGAGATTAAGAAAGAATTTTACAATATCAAAAACAGATCATCATCATCAAAATTTGAAAAGAGTGATTGGAGTAAAAGATGTGTACTAAAAACCTATCAAGAAAATATCACTCAAGAATGTAAGATCTTCAGGTATCTTATATGTCAAATTGTGGTTTCAACGCATAAAATCGGGTCAGAGACAAGACTCTTAATCTAATCAAAGATATCTTGGAGATTTAAAGAAAGTGATGGAGTAGATTGACTCCTGTGAACTTGAGGATGATCTTTCAAGTGAAGTTAGCGAAAGAGAAAAATGAAAACCGAACCCTCAAACAAAGATGTAGACGATGATGTTCTTCTTGTAAAATGATCAGATAGGTACCACAGGTTGGAAATTTACCCAGTCTTTTCTCAAACTGATCAAGTTGATGAACTTACAAAAACAGACATCTTTCTTCTACCTGAATCGGATACAGTAGATCAATGAGCTATGGAAAGCTATGAATCAATCTGTGTATGAAGATTTGGAATTAATCTTCATTTGATTCTTGAAAAAAAAAACATCAAATCTCACTTCCCTCTTCATTTTGAAAGTTTCTTTGATCGGAACAATCTTGAACTCAACTCAAGAGACTGAAATCCAATTGAACTTGATTGTGTTAAGAATTCCTGATAGACTCAAAGAGATCTCTTGGAGAATACTAGAACCGCTCCGATACGATCTGGATTCCCACCTATTTTGGTTTCGGAGCGATAACTCCGCTATATGGGCTCACAAACCGACGATATTATTATCCGGACCCTCGCGTGGTCTCGGAGCGGTGGAACGGCTCCGATCACGCTATATTGCGCCGTTATACACCATTTGCTATATAGCGCGCTATATCGCTATATTACTATATTGCTATATGGGTCACTTGTTTTCAACTGAGAAGCACAGAAAGATGTTCACAATCAAATGTCTGGACTTGACTTGGTAAGTCAAGTCACATGTTGGCAATCTCAATCATCTTCTTTTGTATTGTGAATTTAAATTCAGGGTTATGAAGTGGTAATGTTTAAAAGCAAAGAGATACCCAAGATATCTACAGGTTTGGTGGTGAAGATGCAACTTTTAATCTTGATGAGAAATCAAATAATACATTAAAGTAAAAAGAATATCAAGATTTGAACAGTTTTAGTAAAATTTTGAAATAAATGTCATCCAATTTATGCATGCAATGAGGAGTGTGCAGCACTGACTATCTGAGCCATTGAGATTGGAGAAAAAGATGATGAGATGCTCTAGAATGTTTTTCAAAGGATGGGATGATCAAAATAACAAATTGATGCTTTGACTCTCAAGAACAGATTCTCTTTCTAACTTCTGATGACACTAATCTTGGTATACTCCTATGGAAGATCATCCAGGATATTCTGTCCTTTAACCTCCTGGTTGGTCATCTTGATTTGAAAAAGACTCATTCCAAATAGAATAATGATCTTCATTGAAGGTACTGCTCAAGTCCATTTAAGACACTCTGTTCCTGAAATGTCAATCTTGATGACAATAGATCTACACTCTTGTATGTACCAATTGAAGCTTCACTGAGAAGATGATGAAACAAATCACTTCTCCCACTTCTGTTCTCTTGATTCCAGAGAAATCACTCAGAATCTACATATACCATACTTGATACTTTAGTTAGGCTTCTTTTTCTTCACATAGTTCAAAGTTTGTTCAAATCATTCAACTTACTCTCTCTCTCTCTCATTGCATCTTTTTGAAACTTGGAGTTGGTTTGGTATCTTCTGGACTCAAGACTGTTAGATACTTGGATTGGTTCATAAATATATATATGGTAGCCCCCCATGAAACAAATTTTTGACCAATTTGCCTACTAACAAATTTGTCTGCTAGACCACCAGGCTTCTGAAGCCTTGATCAATAAACTACCTGAAATTTATAACAATCCAAGAGTCAATCAAAAATGAAATATGAAAAGCATATGGATCAATTAGTGGTGTGTGATCTCCAATTGTCAATGAACAACTAAAGAGGAAGGAAGATTGGAATTTTCCAAAATAAATGTGTGAGAATTCATAACAGTCTTATGGAACTTCTCCCACAGAAAAAGCACAGTATCTCAATCACATATCATAGAAGTATGTTAATATTCTTATGATTCAGCTAATATGGATCTCTCTACCACACAGAAAATTGAAATTATACCAGTGCAAAGTTCCAATTCAAAGGCCCTTGCACAAAGACCAGATAATCTTGACAGTACATTCATGCCATGGACACAATTAAGGATTGTTCTGTAAATTATCACTGTTTAAGGGGTTGATTATATTTTGAAAAACAACTGAGGAGAATGACCAGATTTTATGAAACGTTAGTCAAGATAGATTCCCAAAGAATAGCTCAGGTAGATGTTTTGGACATATTGGTGATTAGTTCAGACCTTGGCCCTTGTAGTAGTACCAGTAGGCAAAGTTCAACCTCAACATTCACCAAATTTCAACAAATTGATGGTGTTCTGGTCCACTGCTCATGTGATATGTACAGTCATAGTGACATTGATAAACTGGGAATGTGATAGACCAGCAGGACAATATGTAAACTGATCACATTTTATCAAACTTGTGTTTTCTCACCTCCATCGAGAAACTGGATATTATATTTCTGGAGTTGAGATCATCCATCATTCAATTTTTGAATTCTATGTACTCTGAATTTGTGTGCGGTAATATCAAATCACTGAGATGAAAGTAATCTCCTGACAGTATTTAATATGATGTAAGTTTGAATTGATAAAAAAATCAATCTGAGGTATATGCACTTGTACAGAACTTAGGCAAACCAAGTCTTCATCTTACCTCTAATTGAGATAACATTGATGAGAGCTTTCATTTTTCATTGGGATTGCTGAAGCAAGAGATTGCTAAGCCAAAGGTTACTTGTGGATTTACTAGATGTATTTAGGTAGATGGTTTTAAAATCTTTGGCAGGTAGAAAGAGCCACTTTATTCAGCAGGATCAGTCAGAACTTTAGAAAGGTCGGGTAAATAAAGGCATCTATGAGAAAGAGAGTGAAGGTATGGTATTTGAGGTCAAGTTTCTAGAACTAGCTGTAGGTACTTTTGTATAAGGCCCTAAAATAGGAACACTGCTATTATATTTGGAAATTTTCTATTGGAGTGTTGATAAGGCTGTTTTGGGTTTGCCAGTGGCTATGCAAGATTAATACCACTGTGGGATTCAAATCCAGAATGTCTTCTTGGTTCTTTGCCATCTTACCACAGACTCTATTGATCAACAAGACCCTCAACATCTCAACATATCTCTCATTGAGTATTGGGTCTTCAAAGGGATCTCTCAACTGAAACTGAACCTGTGTTTGCAACTTGACACTGGTCTCACTGCAAGTCAAGGGAGCAAATCAACCACTTTTCACAGAGTGAAGAGATTGCAAATTGAGGGTTTTCCAAGATTACGTAAATATTGGGAATAGGGTTGAATTGTTAGATTTGGGACAAGACTTTATAGTGTTTTTAACTGAAAGCCCGATGGAGTGGTCAGTAGCTTCAAATAAAATCAGTCAGCCCCTATGAAATAAATGGGAGGGATGGAGGAAAATAAGAATTCATAGCGGTTTTTGAATAACTCAATAGGGTTTTTAGCAACAAAACAGAGTCAAGAACCGTTGATAAAGATTCTAGAGGTACAAACTTCGATTGTAAAACTCATTTAGAATGTAAAAGAGGATGATAAAACTTTGGAAACTGAGAAGAAGATAAAGGAAAAACGCGTGACAAGCTGATGTGCTAAAAGTCATAAGCAGATCATCTTTTGGTAAAGAGGAGACGCGTCTTTCAAAAAAACACTGAGAGTCTTTACGATACCAACTCCGCCTGCGCCGATTCCTGTAAGTTAAAACTTCGTACCAGCTACCAGTAACAAGCCTTCGGTTCTTTTAGACAGGATCTGGGATTATTACTACTGGATGCTAAGCACCGCAAGAGTCTGGGTGAGGGTGTGATCTTTTTACGAATGATTACATATATCTTGTCTCTGACCTCAAGAAGTCTTTCAACTATCAATCGGTTAGCGTCACCGTCTCGGCTGGGCGAAAGCAACCTGATTTACCGGTGGAGGAGGTATAGAGTCATAGAGCAAGTGTTCAGCTCGGTCGTGAAAATATCGAGTACATAATCGATGGTGCAATTGTCGATCCGGGCCGCGGTGTCAGCAGATCTAGGAGAGCATCGCAGTCATCGATGGGTAATCGTAGTGAATGGACGCATGTCCCAGACTTGAATGAAGTGAAGAAAGTGAAACGTTCATATAGTGTGTCAGACAGACCAGTGACTGATGTTACATTCGAATAACTGACGCAGTGGGTTCGACCGACAACGCAGCCAGCTTCAAGTTTTTACAGAATGTCTCACCCAAAGCTTCAACATCTGCGTATATACACCTTCCGGGTTATCGATTTTTTTATATTAGACTTATCGATTGAAGAAGGTCTGGTGACTTGCTCAAATCGAATGTGAAGAACATCAGCATTCGCTTCATTCTAACGTTTGACTCGAGTCTCCACATGAGGAAAGTGGGCTTAGAGTTAGAGCCTTTGTTTGAAGTCTCCTTTCCCCGCATAGATTTAAGTGAAGTTAATCATTAGCTTCTCCCTCTGTTTCAAGGATCGGATTCTGGGGTACAAAATATGCGATCCGCCGACACAGTACTGGTTCTCAAGGGCTTTCAAGTCTGATGAGGCGAAAAAGAAAACTAAGGCTGAATTAAATTTTCATCGACCGAGCAAGTCACTCGGATCATACTCGGTTGCCTTTCCCTTACCCCACAGTGCCTCAAGTTGAGTGCTGGTAAGCTGAGAGTTTCTATCTTCGCTGACTCGGAGCAACTCGACGCTTCGCTGCCCCTACACGAGGAACTCTATTGAGTTTACTACCTTGCATAATCAGGAGTTATCTGCCTTTGCTATCACCGCTTGTCTGCCCCAGAGCTCACGCCCATTAAGCTGACGCTCACGGCCAGGTGAAACGGGCCAAGATTGAATATGAGGCAGATGACGTCCTTGGTCACTCATACTGCTCCGCACCTTATGTCCGTCACAAACATTGGTCTTCAAGCCGGAAATACAATTCGACTACGAGAGCTCTTACACGTCTGCGTACCCCGAATCTTCCCGCTCTAGAGATTCAGTATTCTCCTCCTTTTTTACATGAGCAGTATACAGATCTTCCATGACGGCATGTTACGTCTAAGGAAGTTTCATCGATGAATGAAAGAATTGCACAAAAGCACTATGAAAGCTTTCCTAGTTCTCATTTCTCATTCTCCCACAGCGTCTATCTTCGCTTTTTTTTGAGAATATATATATAATAAATAATTGCAATTTTTCTTTATCCTCTACGGATTAGGCTTTTCAACAAAGAACTGTGAATATAATATCAAAATCATCATTCTTTCATCATGCCTGCGGTAATGGCGGGTCCAGTCTCGTTTGCGCCACCGGAGGGCAAATCGAGCGCAATGGCGATTGTCATAGCAGGATTTGCTGCATTTGGAGGGATTTTTGTTAGTATACATTTAGTGATTTTATACTGGTGAAAAATGGGATAACCAAATCAAATCACTGATCATTGATCTACATGTCATCTAGATACGGTTATGATACTGGGTAAGTCTCATTTTGATGTAACATGAGCACAAGTTTATGATCAATCAAATAACATGCTCCGTCACATCGATAGATACATCTCCGGTGTCAAAGGTAAACCTCATTTTCAGCCCTTCTATCCAATTCACGTGCTGACCATTAAGAAAATGTGTCACATTCAGCTATGCCTTTTTGGCTACGATCCGCTGGTCAGCCAGGTCCTGATGGCGAGTATATGATCACCACTGGTCAAGATTCGCTTGTGAGCTTAAATTCGAGATTTGAATTCAATACTCGATGAATTTTCGTCTGAATTCACTTTTGTAACTCTTACTATTAGGTTACGAGTGTACTTTCAATAGGTGTAAGTTTGATCAGCATCTAAAATACAGGTCATGAACTTATCACCAGAACGCTCTCGCAGACATTTGTGGGAGCACTACTGGCTTATCCCATAGGTGATAGGTATGGACGAAGGATAGGGATTGTGCTAGCCTGTGGAATCTTCTGCATTGGAGTTGCCTTACAAACAGCATCATCCAAGATAGGCTTATTCGTTGCTGGACGAGTGTTTGCAGGGCTCGGAGTCGGTATCACTTCTTGCCTTGTACCTATGTATCAGTCGGAATGCGCACCGTTGAGTGTTTTTTGTCTTTCAACTTTACGCTTAATTCCTTCACAGGGTGTCTAGATTTTTTTTGAGACACCTCACTGAAGGAATTCACGCTCTTGACCTTGATACTCAACGAGAATGATTTTGATTTCCTTACAATAGAAAATGGATTCGTGGAGGGGTAGTGGCATGTTACGTGAGTAATGGGGATTTGATATTGTTTGAAGTTACCAAAGAGAGTTCACTTTGATTTGATAACGAAGTTGACTTTACGGACCTCTTTGTAGCAATGGGCCATCACTATCGGCCTTCTAGTCGCCTCAGTGTAAGTATGGAAGTATTTATAAAATCTCATACAAACCTTGCTGATATTTGCCATAACAGGACCGTCAACGCAACTAAAGACATGCCAAACGCATCCAGTTACCGTATCCCCATTGGAATTCAAGTAAGCCTTTTTTCTTCACTCAATGACTTTTATCAGTCTCTGAAACAAGCGTAATCCATTCAGTTCATTTGGGCAGCAATCTTGTGCATCGGTCTTATGGTCTTACCTGAATCGCCTCGATACCTATTACTCAAAGGTCGAGAAGAAGAAGCATGGAATTCATTAACTCGTCTTTACAGCGCACCTTATGATGATCCAGATGTTCAGGCTGAGTTCTCAGAGATCTCTGCAAGTTTGGCAAGAGAAAGAGAGATTGGAAAGACAACTTTGTTAGATTGTTTCCGATCAGACAAACGAAAGAATTTACTACGTACTTTGACTGGGATTGGGTGAGTACCATCACATCTGCCTATGTGTTTTTGTAAAGTATTAAAGAGACTAGATCATTGAATTGTGCGATCAATTTTTAGACTTCAGGGTTGGCAACAAGCGGTAGGTTTTAAACCTGGAACTATGACTTCCTGAGGTGACTTTAAACTGATTGTTCTTTTCTAATTGTGAAATTCGCTTTCAGTCTGGAATCAACTTGTGAGTTAAAGATGAATATGGAATATACAAATTCAGGAAGCTTACAGAAGTTTTTTTTTGAATGATTTTAGCTTCTTTGTAAGTTCAAGAAGATCTCCAATCACAAGATCACTGAGTAGATTTCATTGAATCTTGAAGTATCCTCTTTAGTACTACGGAACGACTTTCTTTAAGAATTCGGGAATCTCCAATGCTTTCTTAGTCACCGTTGCCACCAATGTTGTACGTATACTTTGATTAATCTCAGAACAGATCAAGAGATGACTGATTGAATCTATTACTGAACATAGGTCAACGTCGTCAGTCTCACCTCCTTTTTCTCATTATTCTGAATTTGATAGTCCTAATATTTTTATCAAAACTAAATCCCATGAGATATTCCACACTAATCATCTCACTTCACTGCTTCCAGGTAATGACGATTCCTGGAATTTGGGCTGTTGACAAACTCGGACGACGAACCATGTTACTCGGAGGAGCCATTGTGATGTTCACATGTGAGGTATGTATTTCCAGGACTGAGATGATCCTAAATGATGATTCTTACTTCAACAGTTTCATCTATCATTACAGTTAATCGTCGCGTGTGTTGGAACGTTCACTTCTCCCGACAATATGGCATCATCAAAAAGTTCTTGTGGCCTTCTCTTGTGTGTTCATTGGAACCTTTGCTGCTAGTTGGGGTAAGTCTTTAATCTTTCATAACCTATTTAGAAAAAAAAAGTACTGATGAAAAACTTTAAATCTGAACTTTAGGTCCGATTCCATGGGTGGTGACTAGGTTTGTGAATCTTAAGTAAAAAAACAGAAAAAGTTGAAGAGATGGTAACTAACTGATTTAATGAATTCTCTTGAAAATCTCAATTTAGTGAAATTTACCCATTAGCCACTCGTGGAAAACAAATGGCCATGTCTACAGCATCTAACTGGGCAGTGTAAGTTGTGAGGATTTGAGTTGATGTGTTACTTATGACTGATTTCGTTCAATCCACTAAATCATCAACAAACCAACAGAAACTTCCTCATGGGCTTCATCACACCTTATCTTGTTGATGAAGGTGCTGGTAAAGCAGGTCTAGGTGTTAAAGTCTTTTGGCTTTGGGCAGCTTGTTGTCTCTCATGCATTATCTTTTGTTTCTTTTTGTGAGTCAAAGATTTTCAATCTCTCCTAAGTTGACACATAACTAAAATGACCCCCATGTGTTTTTTTTTTGTAAATTCTTGTTTTATAGGATTCCGGAAACCAAGGGACTTTCATTAGAACAAGTTGAATTGCTCTATGTGAATTCGACGATCCTTAAGAGTAACTCTTATCGTCGAGAGATGATTGCGAATAATATGCATGAAGGAATGACACCTGCTGAGAAGGCTGTTCAAGAGAAATTAGAATTGATTTGATTCAATTGAATTGAAAGGATTCCGATTCGGTTTGATGATGATTGAAAATCGATTTGAAAAATCTCTAGTTCAATTTCTCATTCAACTTCTTACTTGTCCATTTTTTTTTCTTCTTAATTTTGAATAGAGTAGAAATTTAAAATCCATTCAGATTTCTAAATCATCCAGGAATAGATTGGTATAAATTCGTCCTATGAGTGTTGATCCGGTCTAAATTTCAACTATCCATCTTTTACTTGTATCCATTCTTGTTTAGTAAACCCTAAATGAATCTCAATCTCATTCTCTTAACCTGTTCCGATCAATCTTCTGTACAATAGCTGATGAAGTTGAAGTTGAAATTCAATCATTCATCTCATACTGCTTTTGTTTGATTTCAACTTTCCTTAAACCTCTCTCTCTCTCTCTCTCTTCTCTTTCTCTTTGGGTTTCTTTTTTTTTGCTTTGATGATCAAAATAAAAAATAAAATTACAATCCAATCAATCTGAGAATGAAGAGAATGTGTTGTAGATAGAGACAACAGGTTGATTTATTCTAGATTATGATTGATGATCAAAGCTTTTGCAATTCTAATTTTTCTTGATTGAATTTTTCAAATTCTAGCTTAAGAATAAGCTCACAATTTCATACAAATTTCTTTTTGAATTTCTACCACCCTGACACAGGGGAGAGGGGGCTTGGACATCTAATCTGATTGGTTGCCTGCATGACTGGTAGATTCCTTTTTTGGTGGGTGTTTTTTCACTTCTCTTTGATACCACAACTTACAAGTAGATCAAAACCCATGAGGTGAGCTTGGTTAAGTTCTGAATAAGAAGATCAACTCTTCTGAATCTTGATCTTCACTCTTGATCATGCCCTTGAAATGAGCGTCAATCTTTCTCGGATTGAGATTTGAACACCTAAGATGGTGATGTAAAACTCAAAAAGCCTTTTCAGTGATTCCATTAAAACCAATGAGTTCTGAGGTTTCTCAAATGAAACATTTTTACTTGATTTGTGATCTGAAGTACTCTCAGATGGAGACATTTTGATGGTATTTGTTTTTTTTGGTTTTCAATCAATCTTCATTACAAGATCTGTGGGAAGTCTTACCCATGAGTTTCAGAGATTGAATCAGGTTCATCTTTGAATGAGATCAGATGGATTTGATTCAAATTTGAATTTTTGACACTTATATGGGTGACCACCCAAGATGTGAATTGAGGTGTAAGTTCTTTGTGGGACTGTAAGATTTTGCACAATCAGACTTGGATCAAGTTAATGGTTTGAATGTCTTTGGTCTTACATCAACTCTTGACTGTCTTTTTTTTGGTTTGAATTGGTTTACTTCATTGGGTTGCTAGTCAAAGATGATTGAGTTGAATTGATCAAAGTGTTTTTGAAAATGAGTTTTAAGGAATTAAGGAAATGATCAATTGATTTGTATGAAAACCTAAATGATAACCTTCTCAGTCTTAATTCTTCTTTTGATTTATTGAAAAAAAGCCTTGTAGATAGAGTGTTTGTAGACATGAAGAAGTAGAAGATTGAATTTAATCTAATCTTTAGCTCTACTTGATGGTTTTGTTTTGATTTTGGGAACCCTTTAGGTCATCCATCCATCAATCCATCCATCAATATCGAGATGATTGAGTTGATGAGATATTTCAAAGTTTGTGATCATTGAAATCATGAAGCTGATGAAGATGACTTCAGAGAATGAATTGAGTTAATGTGAGTTTGATTTGATTTGATTTAAAGAAGGGTTTTGATGGATGGATTGATGAATGATGATGAGATGGAGGAAAGAGAAGTGAGATGGATGGTTCTAGAAGATTTGATTTGAATGAAATCCAATTAATCAAGAGATGAGCGATCTTAACTTCAAGAACCCTTGTGCATACACATGGACTTAGTCAGTCTACACCTACACACCACCCTACAACCTAGGGTTCATCTCTTTCAAAACGGATTTTTGTAAAAAACCCTTTGTGGATTACCAAATCACTTCCTTTCCTCTTCATTTCATTTCCATTTAACTTGGAATTCAATCAACACTTCATCCACTTCAAAATATCCATCAAACTCAAATCAAACCTATCAATCAAAACAAGTCATCTTCAAACTCAAGTCAACTTCAAACAAACTAATCAAAAAAACAAAACATAAAATAGTACATCACTAGAAAGAGTAAAAGTCAAAGAGTGTAAAAGCAAGAGTGAAGAAGTGAGTTTGATGAAGATTACCTTTTTGTTTGGATTTCTTGGTCTTTGGTCTTTTTTTGGTTTCAGTTTGATGTTCCTTTTGATCAAATCTCATTCCGATCGCATTAAAGCAAATTCAAATCAAAATCAAATTTAACTGACTTTACTTTACCCTCTTTTTCCTTCTTCACCTCATTTACCCTTTTCAATCTCTTTTCTCAATCTCCATCTCCATCTCCATCTCACTTTTTCTCATTTAATCATCAGAAATCAATCAATCAATCAATCAATCAATCATTCTTACTCAGATCATGACCATGTCCATCACTACTCTCAACAATCAATCTACTGAACCATCTGATCAATCAAATCAACATCAATCCAACTCAACCTCATCAAACCCTCAACCACCTTCAAAAAAATCAACTTCCAATCCTCAAAGAACTCGAAAGTCTAAACTATTAGCCAATCGACGTAGACGTAGTAAAAATCAACCTGATTATGATGAAGATCTAGATACTGAACCAATCAATCAAGATCATAGACAGAAGCAACTTCACACTGGTTCCGATTCAACATCTTCTGACGACGACGACGATGATGACGACGACGATGATGATGATGATTCTACATCAAGTTCACTTTCAAATTCAAATTCAAATCTTTCAGTAGACGAATTTGATCAACATCAACATCAATTTGTCGATCTTGAAGCTGGTCATCAAGTCTGTCCTCAATCTGAATGTCAGTTCATTTGATTCTCATTCAACCTCAAAGCTCCCCATTTGCTCAACTCCTTTGATCTTCAAATTCTCTTATTAGCATCCAGCACCTTTGTTCCTAATAAAATCGCCAAAATCAAACCTGGTCAAACTCCCACCGATGACCCATCTGATTCACCTACCGCTCACAGCACTGCCACTCAACCATCTCTTACAAGCTCATCAGCTACTCGTAGGCATAAAGAACACCCTTCACCTACCTCTACGACGACGACGACAACCACCTCTACCAATCAGACTAATAATGATGATCTCACCAGCACCAACAACAACACCCCCAACACTAATAGCAATAATAACACTACCATCATCTTCAATCAAGGCTCCTGGATCACTGGTCTAAACTCCAACACTAATGAAGATCATCCTACTCTGCAAACACCGCGTTATATCCCATTCATCGAATTTGACAACTTTAACGCATACGGTTCTCTCATCTTTGATCTGAATACCGGTTTGAGTAGTCGATCACGTGTGGAGTGCAAACCTGACGGTCTAGAGAAAGCTCCATCGGAAGCATTAGAAGAAAAGTTTGTAAGAATGCAACTCAGCACAGATCTCTTAAATCACGAGTCGATGCAAGAGATTGAACAGCAACAAGCAGCCGTACGACGAGGGTTGAAGAAGAGAGAGAAACGGTTATCTAAGCTACGTGGGGAGAAGCGACCCAATTCACGACCTTCATCTGCTACTCCACTTACTGTCAATATCATCTCACCATCAGAACAAAATAACCGTCATCCTTCTCATCGAATGGGTTCACCTTTACCTTCTTCGACTCGACCTCCCTCCTCACTTGCCGGTCATACTAACAATCGACCTCCCTCTGCATTTAGTAATGCGATTTCAGAAACAAATCACTCGGCTGCTGCTTCAGAAGAACCTTGGACGATTCCCCGTTCAGGACGATTTTGGGGTCATGATGATCGACAATCTCACTCCCAACGTGGGGGCCGTGGCATGCGTGGAGGTAATAGTCGAGGTTCTCATCCAAGAGGCCGTGGTGGTGGTGGTGGTGGGATCAGTAGAGGAGCCGGTCATCATGGTAAAGGTGGATTCCGTGCAGATTGGGAGGAGCAACGTCGACATCAACCAAACCTACATCCTAACGGTGCTCCCTAATCATCATCATCTTCATTTACATCGACCTGACACTCCGGCTGGACAAAGTGATACGGGTCGAAGTGTAGGCAGTGGGACCGGTTGGATCACCGTACAGGCGAAACAGAAAACGTTTGGTAGCAATGGTCATCAATTAAGTAATGGAGATGGAGAATGGCGTCATGATGGATGGGAGGAGATTGAACGCGAGTCTGATCGTAAATCAGCTCATCAACGGTATGTATCATCCTTACCTCTTTCATGACTGACCTTATCATTGTCGAAACTGACATGTTCATCTCGTCCAATGTCTCCATAGGGCCCAGAGGATCTCAATTTTACCGTGGTGGTGCTCCAAATCGGAGAGGAATGGTAAACCCTGCAAATCAACCAACGCTTCGCTCATCAAGTCTTCGAAGGCCTGCCAATACGACACCATCCAATCAAAATAATTCTGAAGTATCTTCTACCACTCCATCCACATTCCAAGAACCCCTGGTGAATGGCGTTGCGAAATCGTCCAAATCTGAATCACAGCCTGAACCTACTAGCAAGTCACCTGTTCCTGTCTCTACGATGTCCATCGGTCCTAAATCTCTTGACGGACAGAAAGAAGCAAGTACGGTTGAGAGCAGCAAACTTGCCGAGGTGAAAGTATGTTTGAATCCCAAGCACTCGGTTCCTTCCGATATCGCCACCTCGGAAGATCAAGAACCAAAAGCTGCAGAGGTGATCCAGACGTTAGAGGCACCGGACAAGACCGCCACTTGCTCCAATACATCCGATTCTGCGAGTATCACCGTTGCCTCATCGCCTGACAAGAAGTCAAAGGATGAACCAGAAGTGAAACGATCTACGGTGGAGGAGAATGAGACACCACGTTCAGGAATAGTAGTCAAGTTACCGACAACCATCAAGATTGGTACTATTCCAGTCTATCATCACTCCAGCCTCATTCCCGAAGTGTCCGGAGCCATCAAGATCGATGGTAGCTCAAGCACACCTTTACTCCAACAGCCTCGAACACAACTCAATAAGGAACACAACGGCATTATGAGCCAAGAAAGCCAAACTTTCGACCTTCCTCCCCTTCCTCCTTCCAGTTCGATCACCTTGGGTTCCATTGGTGGAGCCGAGATCTTGCGAGAAGCAATGTCGGCTTCAATGCACCATCATCATCCATCAGTACCAGTACCCACACCGTTTGTCAATCATTATCACCACGATTATTATCCCCTTGAGCCACCACAGCCACAACCACCACCAGGAATGCTTCTAAGAGGAGAAGACGAGGATCAATCGAGGCACATCAGCTTTACCCCATCAGCAGGTTCATCTTCTGGCAATTCCTCACAAACTCCATATCCTCATGATCATCACTCACATCTACATCAACATCCACCGACTATGTTTAACTCACATCCACCACCTCCTCCTCCCCACCGCCAATCGATCCCCAACATCATTTTAATCCACTTCCTCATTTCTATCATCCTCATCCTCATCCACCACCCCCATTGCCACCATTACAATATTTTGATCCGATCACTGGACAAGCATATGATCTACCCACATCCACAACAGTCACAACCATTACCACCACAACCTTTACCACCACCGATGTTCTTTGAAGTACCTCCGAGTCAAGCACCCCTACCACCACCACCCTCATCATCATCACAACCTTTAGGCACCTTCAAGCGAAAGTTTATTAACCCTCTCTACACCTGGCTTATATGCTCCACCGCCCCGTTCGAGTAAGGTTCGAATCAAAGATCCGGTCTCTGGTCTAGAGAAAGAAAAGTTTGGGGGTGAAGAGATCAAGTGTTTTGAACATAGAGGAGTGACTTATTTTCATCCACCTTCATCATCACATCAAAGGTCAATTTGATTAACTTGATAGATTATATAAAATAGATTTATACACATATATATATAGATAGATTAAGATATACATATATATATATATATATATCGTCATCTCTCTCTTTTTTTTTGGTTTATGTTGTGATTTTGATTTTAAAGATGAAAGTTAAAAAAGTTGATTGGGTTGAAGTTTATTACTTATTATTGATTTTTCTTTTTTTCTAAAGAATGGGGTTGGGGAAGAACTGAAAATGAAAGAAGAGGAATGAAAGAAGAAGAAGAAAGAAGTGAAGAAAGAAGGAAGTGAAGAAAGAAAGAAAGAAAGAAAGAAAGAAAGGGAAAGAGGAAGAGAAAGGGAAAGAGAAAGAGAAAGGAAAAGAAAGGAAAAGAAAAGGAGAAGAAAAAGAAAGAAAAAGAAAGAAAAAGAAAAAGAAAAAGATGATGAAGCATGAAAAAAAAATTACAAAGTTAATTGAGTTTGATTAAGTTTGTATTAAGTCTTTCTTTGGTTTTTTTTTTTTTGGTTTTTTTTTCTGGTTTTTTTTTCTGGTTTTTTACTGTTTTTTTCTTACATTTTTTTACATTTTTTTTTTGGTAGTAAAGGGTTTCTGAGGGATCGTGTGGGTTTTGTGTGGGTTTTGTGTGTGTGGGGGGGGGTTTTGTGGGTTTGAATGAATTTGAAGTATATATATATATATAAAGAAAAAGAAGATCATTCTTTTTTTTTCTTTTTTGGTGATTTAAGTTGAAATAATTTTTTTTTCTTTTTGAAAGAAGATTTTTTTTTAATGAAAGAAAGAAAGAAATTTTTAAAAGGGGTTTTTCTTCAAGGTTTTCAGGAGGAAAAATTGAAAGAAAGACATTGAAAGAAAGACATTGAAGGGATTGAATTTTTTTGAGTTTTCCCTTTTTTCAAAACACAAAAAAAAAACAAAAAGAATACAAAGATCTACTTGATCAGAGAGGAAGAAAGAAAGAGAAAGAGAAAGAGAAAGAGAGATGTACATTTTTTAAGGTTTAAAGAAGTGTTGCACTATCTAGTGTCCCTCCCCTCCAAAAAAAAAGAATTACCCAAAGCCTGCTTTGGGGCATTACTCAAGATATTCACATAAATCAAATTCATCCTAACAAAGAATAAGAGGAGTTGGAACTTAAGGGCTGTGGTTTTGTGGAGGGATAGATCAAAACTTGATCATCATTTCTGAAATTCAGTAGAGATCTTTATGAAAAGTAGTGATGGAGAAGTCAGTTTGGTTAAAATGTCATCCGGTGATCTTCCATGTACTCAATTCATGATGTAACTGTAGTATGATAGGTTTGAAGATCTTCATGGAAGTTCCAAGGGTTGGATGAAGTTTGGTTTGATTGTCTCTTGGTTTGATTTTTGTTTTTTCCCTTTGGATTATTGAGGTAACAATGAATTCAATATCAAGCCCCTCAATACAGGTTTTCACATTAGTATGTATCATTGACATTAAGCCCTTCTCAACTTTATATGAGCTTTTCCTCAGCCAAAGATGGAAGAACACCAAGATTGAGATGAAGTCATTTGATATCACAAATCAGTATATAAATCTATTTCCTCACCAAGAATATCAAGTTTATTTTGAACTTTGATCATGTGAATTGGATGAGAGATTAAACTTTTTGGGAAAAGAAAAAGACTGGAGGAAAAATCTTATTTTGGTTCTATACAGAAGACTTGAATAGTGGAGATCCTTTGAGACAGATTCTAATTTACATATAGATTGAATTTGATCATCATTTACATCATCTTTTATTCCACATCTTCTCTCCCTACAGATGGCCTGTTCATCAATGGACAGGGAAGATTGAAAATGTATGAGTGAATTTAAAAGATCACTGTGATGCAACCTATAACAAACTGATAGAAGGTGATATGAGTGAGATGGTACAAGTACCTTTATCCTGATGTGCTGACCTACAAAATAATGAGAGACTGATTAAATGAACAATAAGTGAGCTTAATGAAATAAGACAATTTAGAATTGATTTGTAGCTGTGATGAAATTGATTTAGATAAATTGATATGAGCTATAAGCTCTCTTGATCTATGGGAAGTTAACACTGAATCAAATATTTCATCAGAAAGATCAAATTAAAGAGAAAAATATAAAAGACACATAATATAAGTGAGATGATTTACATATGTTCTCTCTTCAAAGATAGGGAAAGAGAACTATTATGATTTTTCTAAGTAAGTAACTACAAGTCTTAATTCATTTGGTTGGGGTTGACTTCTGATGTCTCCTTCTTTTGTCTATTCAATGTTTCATTTATGTTTTAACTTCAAATTCCTTAATCTCCATTAATCTTAACTTGTAATAATTATTTGTTGATTGAACACCAACACACATGACAGTGTTTTAGTGAAATAAAGCACATGTGGTATATAGCAACAGACATAGTATTGTGGTTGAAGTTGGCAAGAAGTAATTCTTATGCCCTTTCATTTTTGTGTCCTTAATTCAATCCCAATGATTGAGAGTGAGCATATTGTATGATTTTTGGATGTTCATTGTGGAGAATCTGGTATTTGTTTTATGGCATCAATTGATTGTGACTACTCATCAAATTAAGAGAAGATTGGATTTTCAAAACTTATTGATATGGTATTTAACTTGAAATGTGGCCTTTATTTGGCAAACTGCTGTACATGCTAATGGTGACCTTTTCCTTGATAAGAGGTCTCACATTTACTATACATAGTTTTCCCTTGTGCAAGGGTCTAACAAAGTCACTTGCAACTAAAATAATGTGAGATTAAAACAAGTGGAAAACTGAAGATTGCTGAAATCAAATGAGGTCAGCTTTTGAGTGCTTGATAGAGATTGATTGTGACTTCCAAAGTTGAAGTTTGATATGGGTGTTAGAACATTTGATGAGCCTTTTTGGACATTACACATGTGTAATTTACCAACAAGTGTCAAACATATGAACTCAAAGTCAAAAGGTAGATTCTGACTTTTTTTTAACCTAGATTTTTTTGGTGGGCAAAAAAAACTACAAAATCATCTAGGCTTTGAGGACCCCATGCCTACTTATGCACTCAGCACTTCCCTATGATCATGCATGTAGTCAGTGTCCAATTACTTCTGTCCTTGGATTTGATTTCAAGCCTCAGTTAAGGTCTCATTGGTCCTTAATTTCACCCCACAACCTTGGTCTTGTGGTGATGTATGTACAAAGGTGAAAGTAGGTGATTGGCAGTGGAAAACAGGAAATCTCATTTCTTCCAGTTGGGGCCAAGTTTTTTTTTTAAAAAAAGTTGGGTTTTCCAAAAAGGTAGATTCTACCTTTTGACTTTGAGTACCATAATTGAAGGAATTTTAATGACACATGAAGACAAAGTTTGTTCAACATTAAATTCAAATTGCCATGTTGTTACAAGCTTTTGGATTCTTAATTGTTTCCTTTGTACTTTCTAGATGTAGAGTCAGAGGTGAAGACAAGACATCTTGAGTTTTTGAGCAACCAAATAATTGTAGTTTTCTACCAAGTGCATGTGCTTAGAAATTGGTAGGAAATTTATAATGAACCATTGAAGTGCAGAAATAGATAAATGTCAGAGATGTTTGAGTAAAAGTTTGATATCACAAATATTACATTAACACTTGTTTTATTATGTAGCTCTGGTGATACATTCATCCAACTGTGGAAACCATACAATAGAAATTGGTTTGAATGTCGTAATCAAACATTGAAGCAAAATTGAATCAAAACACCTATGTTTGAGTAAGAGTTTGAGATTGCAGTATGCATTCACACTTGTTTGATTATATTTTAGCTCTGGTGATAGAGTTATTTAATGGTGTGACCTGCACAGGGTTTTCAGGTATTTCTGAGGGGATAGTTTTGGATATCTCTTTTTGAGTTAATCATCCCCTCTGTTCTTCAGTCCTTCTGTTAGAAATTCTCTTGGTCATTGGTGTTTATCCTTTTTTGGTCTTCTTCTTCCTGCTAACCTCCAAGGTTGATTTGTGAACTTTAATTGCATATAGTAGGTATAATTCTTCTTGTGATTATATCTCTCTAATAATAGACAAGGAAAACATCAAATATATCATTCCTACTCCTTCCCCCTCTGTTTACTTTAGTCCTTTGCACATCAAATCCATATTGTTTGGGTCTCAAGGTGAACATATTTGATAATCAATGTTAGTGAGCTCATATCTTCCAATATGCATATATTTATTTCCAAGTTTGGATATCAGAAGGCTGCCTCAGAACTTGCTGATTTTGAGTACCTATACATCCATGTGATAGAGTACTCAGTATGAAATTTTGCCAGATCTTTCTTAGTGTAAATCTCTTGATTGATCACCAGGCTTCTGGTTTCTTGGACAATATACCAAAGATTGAATACAACACAAGACCTAATGGCTTAGCTATTCAAACATCTTTGGAATCAAGTGGAGTGGTATTATCAGCAGCAGATCAGCAACTAATCAATGATAGGGAGTTTGCAGAAAATATGGCTGCACAGGCACAAAGGGATCGTGCTGCAGCCTCATGGCTTCGCCATAGGAAATTGAGACAACTCTCTGATATGAAAGTGATGACCACATCAACTAGAAAGACCTTTGAACCCTCTCAAGCACCATCCATTCCTCCAAGAACTGCTCCATTAAAGGTAGATGGAGGTAGCATTGCTGGAAAAATATGGATGGCCATAGCTGGGATGACTGGATTGGCTTTTCTTGTGGGAGTGATCATAAATATAAAAAATGCAAGGTATGATGATTCAATTATGATTCACTGCGCAAGCTTGATCCACTGATAATTGTTGAGATAGGTCGGATCAACTAACTGTACATCCAGAGCCAGATACTACTGTACATCCAGAGCCTGATACTACTGTAAATCCAGAACCAGATGCACCAGATACAACTGAGACTTGAATGACAGTGCACACAATAGCACATTGAAGAAATATATCTATATGTGAGATATAAGTGGCAAATGGCAACAAATGTGATGGTTTGGGTAAATTTGTCAAGCACCAATGCACATACTCACCCTACCTTATATTATATTTTTCTAATTTGATCCCAATAGTCCAGAGTGAGACACTGAATTTTTTTATTTGCTTGTTCATTGTGTGATTGAGGATTTGGTATAAGTTTTACATGTGGTTGATATAATTAGAGTGGTTCTAAAATCACTTGCTTTTGCAAGCTTCTCGAGTTGTATCAATCTGATTAACCTATTCTTTTCTCTGGGCTTTATTAATATGATTTCCTGGTCCAGGTTTCAGTACAATGCCTTAAATTATTGAAATGACTTCCTCATGAGGAAAGCCAACCAGAAATAGATTTCTGTTGACTCAAGGTTTTCTGCACATGTTGAAAATCCCTTTGGAAGCTACATTACTTTCTGTTCAATATATCATCCAAGTTTGGTAGCTGCATCTTGTTTTTGGGCAAAATGCTTCTTTCAAGATAAGTAAATTGAAAGATTCATACTGTTTCAATAGTACACAAATCAATTTGTCTTAAAACCTCAATGAACCTTCATATGGGCAAGATCTCAATGAAGTGGGAATCTTTGAAGCTAGCAACAAACTGATTCATCAGAGAAATGTGCTGTTTAGTCCACAAATAAATCTATGTCAAAACTTTGCACAACGAGTGCGATTATGTATTGCAACATCAACAATGTTCCCCAAATTAGAGTCAAACTAAGATTAAAATATAAATACAACAAATCAAAGTTACTTCTTGGACTGCTACAGCCTGTGTTGTGTTTGAGCAAAATCTAAGTTGAATATGTATATATCAAAGTCTTTCATAACACTTCAGATCAAGAAAATAAGGATAACTGAATCACGTGAAAATAAACTAGAGGCAGGAAGGGCAAAATGTATAATTGAGTCAGTATCTTTCTTGCAAAGCCAACGGAGAAGAGTATAAAGGAAATGACATAAAAAGAACATCTCAACCCTCACCAAGTCTAACTATTTACGTTAATTCAATCAGACCAGTCATCATAAACATCCGTACATTCGATTGTTCTTGAATTTCTAGAACCATCGATGAATTTTACATCATTATTCAAACACCAATCTTTAATTTCATCAAGTTCACGTAAGCTTTCTTCATTGCAATCCCAAGGTGGTCCAAAAGATTGAAGTTTAAGTTCTCGAAGTTTTGATCCTGATTCTGGTTGACTAGGTAAACCAGACATCCGAATTGACAAATGTGTAACAGGTCTAAGTAAAGGTGCTGACCAAAATTCTTGCATCGGACGAGCGTAAGTTGAGATTGTAAGCCGTTGAAGTTTGGGAAAGCGTGATGACATTAGTGCACGTGGAAAGCTGTTGTGAAAGCATAAGGCCAAATGAGTGAGAGGTGAGGATTTGAGAACATCAAAGACTGGTGCTAGTCCGGCATGGAATGCGCCATGAATGCTGATTCGACGTAAGGTGGAGGCCAGAGGCCTGAAAATCAACTCAAGAGCTGTGCATTCATGTTCAAGATACAGCCTTGTGGATAGATCTAGGTTGGTGATCGACGTGGAGACAGGAGCCAAGTCTGCAGAGCCTCGTCGGAAATTCAATACGTCAAGAGCCAAGCTAGTCAGGTTTGGGCAAGCCCTAAAAACATCGTACATGGATTCAACACTGAGGGTATAGACATAAAGCTTGAGGGTTACAAGTCCTTCGAGCTTGAAGAATGGATGTAGGGGTATTGTTTCGAGTAAGACTGAAGCGCAAAATCCAGTGACCACTAACACCTCCAGGCTGGCTTGCGAGTGGTATTAAGGCATTCAACATGCAGTCCATCGCCACCGGTGGTTCAACGTAGTGTCCGAGGTCACGCAAGTGCATAATTCGAATCGAGCGGGAAAAAGACCATGGGCAATGTTTTTCCAGCCATTGATAACGCAGTTGGTAAGGTAAGGGATTTGCCCGATCTTGGTTATCAAAGTCGTGAACCATTTCATACATCAATAATGGCATCAAGATGCAGTAAAGTCTACGGCAGACGCGAGCGAGGGAAGAAAGGGTGCGTTGAGCTCCCGGTGATGGTTTGCTGCTCCAATCAGTAAGAACACAATGCGGTGGTGGCCAACTCGGAGTATGTGCAAATGTTCCGATGTGCTCGATGATCTCGTCCGGCAATCTTGAAAACAAGTCGGCATTCTTCTTCTTGGGCGCGTTTATACCACATAACCTTCTGGGGTTAGGGAACAGATCGCATCGACTAGGTCTAAACGGTATATGTGTTGCTTGAAAGTTTGTTGAAATTTGTTCAGGTTCTTGTGTGAGTATCATCTCACCAGACGAAAGGAATATGATGTCACGGGATTAAATGAAATATGCAAATGACCTGATGATGCAAGGTAACATCAACCTCTGAAGTGAGATCTTAACTCTTTATAGGCTCAAAAAAGAAAGACGTTGATAGCTGCAAGGAGCCACACTGGCATGACCAGACGAGAAGAACGTTCACTTGCGCACAGGGAAAGATAACTTAGGAGACCATTTTCAGATCAACAGGCACCCACTGAGCCCCTGCCCCAGGACTGATTAGCGATCGGGAGCCCAGTCAAAGCTCGCCGACACGATCTAAATCGACCAATCACTGGTGTGTACTTCACAAAGGAGTTGGGGATATCTTACGCTCAAAGATGCCAGTCGTCATTTTCGGAATCACGAACCTTCATTTACATTTGCATCTGTGGAGGTGCAATACTGCCTTGCACATACATGAGGAGAACAGATTATCACGGCAGAAAGAACCTTTCCCTACTTCGTTCTCGACCGGACAAGTAGCATTTGCAATATTTGATTCACAACTTCAAGGAGTCAAGAGGATGATCCTCAAGATGCACAAGTAAGAATCATCAATGAAACCCATACTCTTCCCCTCTCCACGCCGAATCGCATGTGTTCTGAGTCATAGGACAGTCATTTGAATCAAATATCAAAATCCAACAGAAACTTCCATTAAAGATCGGCATTGAGCTTTTTGGCTCTCCTCACAGAAATCTCACATTGTTAACAGTCAAATACAAAGAGCTGTTCCTTGTGCGTAAGAGCTCCAGTTTTGAGTATATCCATTCATTCGAAGGAATCATACGCTACGATAGTGGGCACTGAAGGTTTTAAGTAGTTCTCAATTCGCTTGGACTGTGAGGCAATGGCAAGGGATTCGGGAAATCTTTCGAAACTACATCAAGGATAGATTTCCCAACAATAAGTATCCTTTACCTTTCAAGATTCCAATTATAGAGGGAGGCGATTGGCCTCCATGTTCGTGTGACAGACAATTTTTTTCAATCAGACTAATGATTGAGATATGAGAAAATCCTAAGGATGCGAACTGTCGGTGTGTACGATCCTTTTCCGATGTGCACTTTGAAGGAATTAGGTTTTTTAATTAGAGTTATTGATTTCACCCAAAATTAATAGCTATAGAAAATTATAACAACATTTACTAGTTCGATGGTGAAGATGTCTTGTGTGGACTGATCAAAGAAGGTAGTCGGTATGCTTATTATCAACTCGTGAGGCTGAGCAAATCGACATTCCACTTTAGAAACAATTTGGACGCGATTTTCCTTAAGTACTTAACTCTTAAGTCCTCATCTCCTCGGTTCAGACTTTCAATTCTCAATCATCGTCAGCTAGTTTTGTTGAATATGTAACAAAACGAAGCACATTTTCAATTTCTTTCTCGACTTCCCTTCTATTTACAAAATAACGAAAACATTTATAAGTTAATATGATCTTTTCAAGATATAGAAGCCTTTTAAATAATTTCAATTATAGAAAAGTGAATTTAACATGGACTTTATGGTAAAGCAACAAACAAAGAAAAAACATCAAATTGAAGTATCTCAAAAGAATCTGATTTTTGAATTCTTTTGGGGGTTTGTTGTGAAACAGGTTTCCGGTTGGATTTGTTTTGACAGTCAGTAGATTCTTAAGAACAGAAAAATAATGATGGCAGAATGAAGATTAATTACTCTAGGATTTTTTTGGAAAATAAAGGAACGTACTTATAGTTTAGTACAAATTAATGGTTTGTGAGTTTTTTGAACTTTTTGAAAAGCTCAGATCAAACTATTTCTCTAAAGATTCCTCATTCCTACACAAAAACATAAACAAAAAAATACGAAATACAAGATCAATGCAAGTGAGTTAAATGTTTTATATAGTACATCTCATCCAACCTCAACATGATTCAAATCAGTGTCTCTTTTCAACTTCTTTTTCATGATCAATAGCCAACATTAAATCCAAACACATCAAAATTAAAAAAAGATATAATTATCATTAACAATCATACTAAAACGTTCAAAAAAGGTGATTTAGTTTTACTTTTGTGAGTTTTCAATCTTGATTTCAAATCATGCAAGAAAGACGCTTTACAACCAAAAAAGAGACTTTTTGATAATACTTTTGATATTTTTTGCAATATTGATAGTCATCCATCAGATCCTACAGTTGTTTTATCAAAAAGAATAATCGGATTAGAAGGAGATATAATTAAACCAATTCAACCTCATAAAGGTAATCTTTGGAATCTAGACTAAGAAAACTCTTTTACGAAAACTATCCATTAATGATGTTTTGGTGGGGGCGAGATTTACTTAGATTCATTTGTAAGGAATTCCATTAGGTATTGTTGGATAGAAGGAGATGATCCATTTCATTCACAGGATAGTAATACATTTGGTCCTGTAAGTATAACTCTACCTTTTTCTCTTTTGTTAACCTTTTAAACTTATTCAAACTTAATAAATCGATTTTTATATTTAAATTCTTGTTTTTTTTGACTTAAAATGTAGATTCCAATCGGATTAATTTCTTCTAAATTAGAAATTATCATTTATCCATTCACGTAAGCCCTTTTCTTTCTTTCTCTTTCTTGCTTTCTTTCAAAACACAACAAAAAATTACAAAAACAAAACTTAACTCGATTTTATTTTCTTTCTTGTTTTTTCTTTCTTCATGATTTTTGAAAGTCGATTTGGTTTAATTTTAAATCATAATTTAAATAATTCTCAACAAAAAAGACTAATCAAATCATCAAAATGATTTATCATTAATTTTTTCTAAATATGTAGTATTCTAGTACCAAACCCTTTGAGATTTAAGATAGATAGCCTAATTCTCTGAATTCACTCTTCTTACTCAAATTCAACACTTTGAGCGGTTGAGAGTAGTTTTAAAATCTTCATGGTGATTCCTAATGATATATAACTTTTCTCAAAACATCTGCCTGAATTGCTTCATGAATGTTCCAAATGTAATGTTTGAGTGAGAAAGTTGAATGTATTAAAAAAAATTGGTAATTGGATGCTAAAAGCGACTGGCTTTAGTGTCCTGAATGTGGTCTTGAAAGCTTGAAGTGTTGAGTTTCGAGGGAAACCATTTAATTTGAATGATAGCACTGAAATTTTAAAGGTCTTGGAGTTGGCACTAATCACCATATTCATTTTCTTTTAAATTCCAAAACTTACTCCTTCTTTCTATCAAGCCTGAACAACAATGGGAGGCCTAATGTTTTCAAACCTGGGTCATTTGCAATAGAATAGGTCCATTGCTTCTAGACTTGGGTTATTTGCCCAACAGTGGGGGATAAAGGTTGCTTTTAAGTTGATATCCAAAAGGCACGAGTTGGTTCATTTTTACCTCTAAGAAGCCAAGCTGTGAATCCTAGAAGACATCTCAAGCTTCTGTGAACGTTTGGGAATGGAAAGTGACAAAGAATTCATTATAAGTCATGTATTCAAATCCAGACGAAGAATGTCCAAGACATGTCTAAGCTTGAAAGTATCTAATTGTAAAACTTTTTTCTAAATCAATTTTAAATATCTAAAATTAAAATCCTTCAAAGATCCCTTTGTAACAGACAAGATGATCATTTTCAAATCATGACTCATCTTTAGCTGTGACCATGAATCATTTAATTGTAAAAGAGCCAAAAAACAAAACTTTGAATCTGGAAGTGTGTTTGAATCTTTAAGACAAATTTTGATTTTATCTAAATAAGTAAACTTTCTTTACTGATTCAATTTCATAACAAATTCAGATCAATCAAGTCTTTGAAACTTTCCTTTTACTGATGGAATTTATCCAATTCATGACTATAAGCTTTATTCTATCATCCATATTGATTTTATATAATTAGATTTAGATAAGTTAAGATGATCATTACTTTCACTTTCCTCACTTTCAAATCTTTTCCACATCATCCTCACTAGTTACACAATTAGCTCTCACATAACCTATAACCCACAAGATCAGAATAAAAGATGATGATATGAATGTGTATCCTATGAATTCAAATGGCTTTTTCAAAGACCCTCTTCTGAATTTCTCAAATTGATAAATTTCACTAAATGATTTGTTTAATTCAATCAGATCCTTCAGCTAAACAACTGATCTTCCTTATGATAATAAAACAAAGTCTCTTAGTGTGAAAAAAACTTGGTCATGCCCACATATATGCTTGAAATTGACCTGGTATGTCAATAACTATTATTCTCATGCTCGCATATGCTTGACACAGAACTAGAATGTTGATAACTATTACAGTGACAAAAAACACCTCTTGAATATGGGCTATGGGCAAAACCCAAATTTAGACTTTCACCTCTAAAGAGAGCTACATTTCTCAATGGAAATGTTCAAGTGTTCATTTTTGTGACTATCTCAAAGAGCTTGATGGTTTAATAGGTACATCAAGTATTAGGGAAAACCATAAACACTGACTCTGTTTGGATTTTTGTTGATTACTTGATGTATCTATATCACTCTTTCATCTAATTCACCCAAAGAATAGAAAAAAAGTCATGAAAAGTATGAAATTGATGTTCAAGGAAGAATTCTCATCACTAAAAAAGTGTAAGTATCTTAAGCTTTTTCAAAAAGGAATCTATAATGATCTTAGATCTGATTTGAATATATAAATAGCTCTTTATGAGTGTGTGTCTGTGTGCAATGAATGGAGTGTGTAGATTTTTAATTCTTCCTTTTATTAACACACACCTGCACTTCTTAAATCAGTGTGTAGTTTTTTTGGTTCAAGAGTTAGGAGAGGAGGAAACTGGAGGTTGAGAATCATTATTCAATCAAAGCAATCATAGTACCACTTTAGATGTATGGAAACACAATATTATATTCCAAATTGGTTGGTCTCATCAAATTAGATCATGATCCTTTTAATGACCTATCTCTGATAAATCAAACAATGATCGTTACTTGTGGCAGAGTGGTTTGATGTGCTGGTAAGTGTGATATTGTCATGTTGGTGAGATATTTTGATATCTATTAGGAGCCATAGATTTGTCAGTTTTAAAATAGATCATCATCATTTAACTTGTGAAGTTACAGATGTAATCAATCAAGATGTTTTCAATGAATGGAACAATCATAGATATATATATATATATATATGACATTATCTAAAAATTCAAACAAATTGTCCATAAGTGGAGTGATATCAAGGGGTACATTGGTATTCACTATCATGGCCTTTTGATTTGGATTGAAGTTGAGTATGGTAGGACTTCAGTTTTCATTGTTTGTTCATCTGTGGTTACTCATGTATGTACTTAAAAGTGATGACAATAATGTCATATGATTGATCCAAGTGAAATGTGTTAAAATCTGGAATCTTTGAATACATGATACTATAGTCTTAATATAACAAAAAATTTGATAACCCTATTTGTTAGAAATGACATTGTATGACATACAAATCATTATGACCTGATTGATTTTTAATATGTGACAACTGACTGGCAAATATCTAGTACACTCTGATGAAAGTCAAAAATTTATAAGTGATTTTTAAAAGTTATATAACAAAAACTAAAATAAAAGAATCCATTTTAGTTATAGATCAAAGGTATTATTCAATTATAAAAAAAAATCAATGTAAATGAGATTGTTAATCGAGAAAAGTGGTAGGTAAAAAATTTTCTTAATTAGGGGTTTTTTAAACTTTATTGATGTTTTGCGATTTGATGAAAATTGTATATTAAGAAAAAAAAATACTACAAATGATTCATTCATTCATTCAAAAAAAACCAATTACAATCACAATCACATTCTTCTTTCATGAAAACCCCCTTAACCAAATTTCGTCTTCTTCTTCTTCTTCTTCTTCTTCTTCTTCTTCAGATTTTTTTTAACATGTACAACACTTCATCAAATATTCATGCAAAAAAACCCCTCAACTAAAAAAAACCCACTCAGGATGATGATGATGATGAAAATGGAAAAAAAAGAGAGATTAAGCAAAGAATTTAGAAATCATCGGTTTGAATTCTGTATTAGATGGAAACACTTTTACTGGAATCCAACATTCCACAATCTCAATCTTCACCGGGATTAAGATCGATTCAGGTTCAGGTTCAGGTTCAGGTTCAGGTTCAGATTGAGGTTTGATTTGATTAGGTTGAAATTGAATCGGTACATAACTCAAATCAGGTATAGGTTTATAAATTATTGGATCAGTTTGATTTTGAGATTTCGATTGAGTTTTAATAGGTAAGAGATGGGTTGGGATCATTACTTCATTCGTCTTGGTTTGTTTCATTGGGACTTTGATTGTAGGTTGAAAACCGTAAGCGAATGACTGAGATCTAGTATGTTTTAATCCTCTTTGAGTTCCGGTCTTCTTCATCTTCGGATTTATACTATTTTCAGTTCCAGTTGGATGACTAGAAGTAGAACCAATCCTTTGATGTTGAAATGATCCTCCAATGATCGATTTAGGTGTTTGAATCGAATGAGTCGATGAACAAGGTAAGAATAAGAATTTCACTCGAATAGACCAATTCAATTTAACACTCGAACAATCAAATTCAGGTGTTCCATCCGTCGGAATCACTAATGAAAACTTCGATCGATTCTGATATAATAAAAACTCTTCTTGATCTGAATGAACTTTTCGAGTGATCAATTTAATCATTTCTAAATTTTGATGAGTTGGATCAATTAAATGAGAAGGTAAGATCGATTCAAATGTTTCAAGTGAAATTGATGCTTTAATCACTCGTCCTGTATCTGATGTGGTATTAAAAATGATGGTACCTTCTACAATTTCTCCTAACCTATAGGCTGATTTCACTAAAGTCAATTCTGCAACTAATTTGCCATCTTTATTAATATCAAATGAAACTGATTTAAAAGAAATCCAAGAGAAAAAAAAGAATAATAAGTAAGTCCGTCAATCGATTGTTTTCTACAAAAAAACAGAAAGATGATCTCTTAAAAATTACCTTTTCCAGAAGACCGGGTCACAATCTCTACTGCAGTCATACATCCACCTGTAAATTCATCTTCAGGTTCTTCAACTTCAGTAGACCTTCTAATAAGTTGACGAGCATAACTTTCTAAATCATCATCCGGATCTACCTCAGTTTTTTCAGGTACAAGACTTTCAACTTTTCCAGTCAATGCTATATCTTTGATATTAATGATCGGACAGGTCAAGTCGTAAAATGGACGAGTTCCATTAACTACAGAATATCATTCGAATTAGACTTTCGACTTGAATGAAATGTAAAAGAGAAGACAAAGAGGACTGACGAAAGACATGGTTATAGATTCGAATGGGTACTCTTACGACTTTGGTTCCTGTACCTGTGCTAGCTTGACTTCGACCTCTTGCTCCGATCCCTCGACTATCATAACTCGTACCTACCACTAGATTATAACTAAACTTAATAGATTTGCCTTTAAAAGATGGAGGTAATTCTTGTGGTAAATCAATTGAAAATGTATCTAAATCCCGATCAAAAAGAAGAATGAAAAAAGTCATCAAAAGATGATCAAATTTCAAGAAATTTGGTTAAACAAGTTTTGAACTTTTTTTGGGGGGGGAGGGGGAGGGAGGGAGGAATTTGAGAATGAAGAAGCGGGAGAGAGATTCACCTACAAGTTCTTGATTCACCAGCTCTAAGATGTAAATCTATATCTAAGATACTGATTGGGTTTTCAAACACAGGTAATTTTTTACCTTTTCCATGTTGAGTGGTAGTCGAAGCAGGAGTGACACCGAATAACCAACCTAACCAACTTGAGTTATCATTCGAATTGATTTCATGTCCTAATTGACCACCACCATGTTTAGGTTTGGATCTAATGTTATCAAATACATTTGATCGAATCAATCGATCATCGTATTCGAATTGACCTTCTAGTTGACAATAAGCCCATCCTAGGATTAAATCAGTATTGAAGACTTGTCGACCTGCTGGTGCGCTATGACCTTGTAAGGATAATGATCTTGTAGGTGGTAGAGTGACCCATTGAGTGCCTGGTGAACTCTGTCTTCTTAGTGATTTGGGATCTGTGATTGAACTTGATTTGGAATTGGGCATCAGACCGGTTTGAGTTTGTTCTTCTTCGTCATCTTCCTGATGATCTTCTTCTTCAATCGAAGCCGCAACTGAACAAAGAAAAGTTGAAAGATTTCTCAGAGTTAAGATGATGTGATTGTGTGTGTGTGTGATTTGACTGACGTTGTGTACCAAGACCTGGTAGATAAGAAGCAGATCGAATCAGAGGATGACGATGATTAGATTTACTGGGAGAAGCTTCAGCTAATGAAAGAGTAGGAATCGAATGAGATTTAAGATGTTTAGACTGTTTTTTTTCTAAAGTTGAAGGAGTGAGATGATGATGATGAGTTCCGATTAATCCTTTACGATTTGGAATGAATTGATAATTGATAAGAGGTGATTGATTGATTGAAGATAATCTTGAGTGAGATGGATTAGGAGAAGAGAAAGTTGAAGTTGAATTGATGGAAGAGCTTGAAGAGAATGTTGAAGTTGAAGTTTGTAGGTTAGATTGATGGTTTGATGATGATCTTGAATGAGTTTTGAAGAATGGTGGATGGGTTGATTGAGCATTTGAATTGTTTTTGAATTCCAGAGTACATTGAAATCGTTCACCAGCAAAGTAAGCTGATTGATTGGGTTTGATAGTCACTAAGAGTGCTGAGGAGGTTGAATGAACTGACATCACATTGGTTGGATGGATGGTGGGTTGGTGGGTTGGTTGCTGCTGGCTTGCTTGGTTCAACTTTCTGAAACTCACTGGAACAGAACATCACCCGAGAAACACACCCCGGTACATCATTCATCCCGATCATCGAGGAATCACTCGAGACACCGCGCAACCTTTTAAGCCCCATACACAGTATACTCCCAAGAGCTGATCTGATGGCATCGAGAGATAGTGAAGGAACGGATATCCCAACAAATCAAACACGAGAGAGCTAAAGGAGCATGTGTCATTTTCACTGATGGCTCATTCATCCCGGACACTGAAGGAGGAGGAGCAGCGGCAGCAGCAATGGAAGATGGCATCACAAACCAAGCTTATGGATCATTCGAAGGGTATTTCTAATCATGAGACAGAGACAATGGCACTAATCTTAGATTTATTGAATTATAGAACCATAATCACAGACCATTTAACGAAATACACATCATTAGCAATATTTAGTGACAGTCAAGCAGCATTGGAATTGCTAACAAATCCAATACGGCCACAGACACTACAATACTTAGGAAAGATGCTCGGACAATCTCATCGAATCATCCCGGCAAATAAGAAGATCATGTTTTACTGGACGCCGAGTCACAAAGGTATTGACTTGAACAAAAAAGCTGATCAGGCAGCAAAGGAAGCGGTCAAAGGAAACGAAGAGGTAGTATCTTGGAAATATTCAAAAGGGAAGCGGTTCCGATCAAGAAATTCAAAACTAAAGGAAGACAGATAGCTAACGCATCGAATTCTTTAGAAAAAGGGCAGGCGGCCGCAATCTTCCAATCAAGTTGCGAAAACAGTCCACTACGGCAATTCCTAGATCGTATAGGAGTTGAAGACAATGATAGATGTGAAGTGTGCAAAGTGAAAGAGAAGCCAAATCACTTCCTAATCTTTTGCAAACCATTCACCACACAATGAGAAGCATTTAAAAGGAAACTCAAAGAAGAAAAAACTTAAAGTCAACACAAACTCAACAATAAAACTATTAAACAGCCCATTGGTATTCCCATACCTAGAAAAATTCATCAAAGACACAAATAGATTTAGTTACTTAAAGACCTACTTAGACAAATAGTTATAAAAATCTGTACATCTATGTCAAATCTATTACTATCTTGTCCCTTTTTTCCTTCCTATTCCAAGACCGAGTTATGAAATTAGACATATGTTGTAGTTGTAAGATTGTTACAAAATCAAAACCACACAAATTGTTAATGCGAGATGTGAAATCAAAAGCACTTCAAAACCAAAGAAGGAAAAAAAATCAAATATTCAATGATCTCATAATTGAGTTCCAGACTACGTTGGGTACTTGTACTAATTACCTGAAATTGAATTCTTGAAAGAGTGAATCTTACAAGAAAAAAAATTGTTAGAAGAAATGACCTAAGATCTGCGGGTTTAAATTATTTTTTTCATTTTAGACCGGCTAATCTTAGTTTTGAATGAACTAAAGTGGGAAAAGGTAATCAAACTGAAACATCAAAACAAAACTGAGTTAGCAGATGAGTTATAGTTTAGGATTTATTAGATTTTAGTAAGTTGAGCATTAGAAAAAAGACTCGAAGATCTGAACATGAATAAATGAAATTTGATCTTGAAGAAGAAATAGTCAAAAAACAAATAGGTTAATGATCATGAAGCCAAGTTAGACCTGAAGTACATATAGAGTAACACCTCAGATGGATGGTAGTAGTACTAGATTGTCAACATACTGTCAAGTTTTTCTTGAAGATGAAGATAAGTTGATTTTGTAATTCTTTGATAACCTTGAAGATAGTTATCTTTAACAATTGATAATGGTTTAAGTAAATTTTTAAAACCTTCTAATCTTTCTCGTAATAATTTGATTTGTACTGGATCTTTAATGATCGAGATAAGCTCGATTGAATCTTCCGTTAAGTATGCGATTAACATCGCTATCTCTATTCGAGATTCTACATTTCCTTCTTCACTCGAGAGTTTCTCTATCAAGGGTTTTAGGGAACTATAGTAGATAACAGAACGAGATCAAGATTTCTAAATTGAAGAGCGTGAATAGTTAACTCACTTACCTAAGATCAGTCGATAGGATTTTTGGATACCTTCTTAAATTCAAACCGTTCTCAATCTTTTTCAGAATGGGATGTATGTCTAGTGAGGGATATTGACGTTGAAGTTCATCACATATGTTCCACCTCAATAAATCTGGATAGGATTATAAACTTCTTGATCAGTCAATGTGTCACTCTGAACACGAGATTATAACGCCCAAACTTACGTCTGGCTCTGCTGTTCTTGATCTCCATTGATTTGAATCGCCCAAGGTCTTTCATAGTGCCAAAGATAAAGGTGTGAAGTATATTGGAAGATAAGTTTGAATTTATGAGATGATCGAGAAGGCAACTACCAAATCACTTACCCTGACCGAGAGGCTGAACTCCACGAAGTACCCTGATCAGCAATCTTTGTCAAATCAGGATAAGTACGTTTCCAAAATGAATTTAATGTATTTGTTAAGATTGTATGAGCTAAAGTAGCATGTTGATAAATTTCTCTATCATCATGATATAGCTTAGATACTCTTAAAAAGAAATTTTGGAATTGTAAACATTTATCGGCCATTTCGATTGCTACATTCAACTCGTAGCGCGGAGAAAGTTCACTGGGAGAGATTAGTTTGTATGGTCTGTATCTCATAGAGATTTCAGTGGGAGAGACTAGTGAGCTGAGAAGCTCGATGGCATCAAGCTTGCTCTCAGTCGATCCTTCTGGTCGCAATAAAAACTCGAAAATAGGTTTCAAAGGACTTTTTCAATACCAATGGATTAGTACTCATCACCCATCAGAGTGATCTATGCGTTGCAAAGCATACCTTAAATCCGTAGGAAGTGAGGAACTGTAACTCTTAATAGCTTCCCGTGCTTGGATCCCTGGTACGACGTCCTCCAACTGCTTAGATAGCTGTGACTGCCGAAATCCCCTCGCTGTTCAAAATTGAGGAGGGTGCTTTAAAACGTGTTTATACTCGAATGTTGGGCATCTGTCACAAAAGACTTACTTGTAGCATAAGCCCTTTTGCCTGACCACCAAATTCATAAGAGAAACATTGAAAAGGTTACATTAATCGAAAGAAGTAGAATTCAGGAACGTACGAAGTGGTGTACCATGATACCAAGATGTCATTGATCTTCTAAAATTCAATTCCCATTGGCGTGAAGTCTCTTCAAGTTTCTTCTCAGAGCTAGTCCTAGAAGCTTCTCCTATATCTGACTGAACATTTACTCTAGTCCCCCTTGGGTTCCCGTTGGGGATCTTGGGAGGTTTAGGGCTCATCTTTCTATTGATTTGACTGATGTGGCCAGCAACGGGTGAAGGTGCACTTGTACTAGCGACTACGGATTTTTTTCAGCATTAAGAATCAGATGATCGTGAATCTGTTTAGAAGGGTCTCCAATCTAAAACCTGCCACATACATGATATATCCTGCATGACACTCTTTCCTTTCATATCTAGCACGGGGCGCTGCATGGTTGGATAGACAGACATCAAATGATTAGACTTCAACTCTTCACCTAGCTTAGGTAAATATTGGGTTCGACCAAGAGCTGGTGTTGATCTGATTCTTCTGGTATTCCATATGAGAATTTCCAATAAGAAGAGAACGATAAATTGTGTACATATCTTTGACATGATGAGGTGGCCAGGTTGATCGAAAGAAAAACAAATTCAAAAGTGATGATGAAAGAAGAAATTCACACCGAAGGAGAAGGAAAAGAGCAGAGTCTTACGGAGGGGAGACTAAAAATTTATTGGGATTAGGATACTGTAACTCTGACAGAATTTTAGAAAGAAAAAAAACATGACATATTTTTGTGGCTCAAGTTTCGAAACGTATAACAATAGCCTATTTTCTCCGATGATATGATTCTGGACAGTGAAAGGAGTTGATTTGAGTTGACTTGAGTGACGGTGATGTTCTACCTTCCCGCTTCGGTAACCCACGAGACTCGTTTTGGCTACAGCATTCTTGTGTGCGGAGTATATGATTTCTAACACCTTTGATGAGCAGCTGACTATTTTGTTCTTCAGTCTGATCGTCGAATGCGCTCATATTTGACGCGGCCGTTTGTTCGCAGTGGTCACGTTCGATCAAATCATCAGCATTTCTCGTAACTTGAACAGGTCATCCACCTGCAAGACAGCAATAGTCAATATCTTCATGAGCACCTGAAACCTCTGTAATGATCAATCGCAGCCGATCTATCACACTGATACATGAATGATAGTTGAAAGCAGCTTCACAGTATTCAAAACATTTTGCCTTCAAGCGATCTGAGTCTTGTCTTGGCTGATGATTGAGGGCCATGTGATTGCGGATGTGAAGAGAAGTTTGTATCGGCTGACTAGGGACTGCAAAGTATCATGTTTTGTTCTTTCCAGGCCTCTGCGTCTGGAAGCGTGAAACACGGGATGTCCAATCAGACTTTGATTTTTGAAACCGTTACTGATCAGACCATGATACAACTTGGTGAGATGTGAACGAAGTCGACTGCATATATACAAACCATCGATTGTGACGCCCACGTGTTAAATCATCCCATGCAGCCCACGTTGTGATTCGAAAAAATTAATATATACCGAGGGCGTGGAGCGGAGAGCTAGACCGCATCTCTGAATGGTCACGGGAGGCCGAAAGGTCAAACGTCGGAGATCTATTGAGCTTTTGTGTGTAGCAAGATCGAGCAAGATTTAAGCTTGATAGAGAGGCTGATAAGCTTAAGCAAGATTTCTCCTTTAACGGCGCGCACCGCCTGATCTTCCAAGCTATATCTTGGGAACTTTCTGTGGTACTACAACGTGCGGATCTCATATCTTGAGGGCCCAGGAGATTATATGAAAAACTTCAATCGCCGCACTCTTGATGATGAAAGCAATCCAGATCTGTCAATTTCCTTGCTTGTGCGATCAATCATACATCTTTGTTAGCTTCTCAATTTCCATCGTACTGCCTTCGAGTGCAAGACCGCGGGTTTTCTCTTCTCCCCTGAATAGGAGAGAATTTGTGGCTGCAAACATTTGTAGGGATTCGAACTTGAGCCATCAGTGAATGGTATCAATACTGTCTTCTACGCCTTTTGCTACGGCGTGTTTGGTCTCACACTCGAACGTCCCCCTCGCCTTTTACTAGGGAGACCCGGGGATCAAGCACGATGCCCAAGTGCAATCTTTCAGCACCAGTGTGGTGACACTACTTTTACAAACTCTCCAGAATTGACTTCAGTTCATAACTTGCTCTACACTACAACGAGATTTTTAAGCAAAAGGGCATCTGGATTGTCCATGTCAAAAACCTAATTCCAAGGTTTTTGTTTTTGCGGGAAACAAACCCAGGATTTTGCCACCTGATTTTCAGCTTTGAGGACCCTGTGCCCACTTTTACTGTCATACGCCTCTGGCATCTTGATCTACTTCAACACCATGCCTCATGTAACACACCAAGCCCAACTGGCAAGGGGGATCCAGCATATTGGCACACAAGCAGGGTAGAGGTATGGATCAGAACAAGGGTTTATACCAAGACCCAGCATAGTGTGATAACAAAAAACCTATTTCTGGAAAAATTTAGAATCATCCTGAAAGTAGGTTTTTGACATAGGTTGCTTGAACCTAGTGGTTTTGAGTACCACAAATCCATAGGGTTTTGGCCCAAAAATCTGGATGATTGGCAGTCATGATGCATAAAGCCCCAAGGCCGGCCCTGGGTATTTTGAACACCCAGAACCAAGAAGGTTCCTGGAAGACGGGTGATAATGCATAAAGCTATGCAGTATCAACATGTGTCTAAATGTTTTCCAGAGGGAATGGTCATAATGCATATATCTATGCATCATGACCATGATGTATGAATTTATGCCTTATAAACAACCTTTCAAAATGGATAAATGGTCAAGATGTGTAGAAAAATCAAGCACCTCAAATTATGCATTTGCACAGGTTTGACTATACACCTCTATCTGAAGCAATCTTCTTGGCTCTTAAATTGATCCCATGACCTGGTCTGACTTAGTATAACTTTTTGAAATAAAGGCTTTATGGGTAAAAGCAAAGCTTTATGGTCCCAGAAAACCAACAGTAGGATCAACACACTAGTAGCAAGGGTGTTTTTCAATCCCCCAGATTGAAGTCTCACAACATATCAATATTTTTTGATGGTGATCAGAGAAATCTACAATCAAGTCTTAGTATCTCAATTGACTCCAGCACAGAGAGATCTGAGCTTGGCCATCTTAATCTTTAGCTTTTTTGTATGTTTTGGTCCAAAATAGGGCTAAATAGGGTTCATGGCTTCCATTGGCTGGGAGGACCATGAGACCAATGGAGTTCCTTGCATGGTGGAAGTGGGCTGTTGAGCTGGTTCAAGCCAGTGAGGGACTCAGGAAAAATTGGTACACTTTTTCCTGTGAGGGTACAGCAGTTTTGGTTTGAAAAATGGATGTCCATAAATCCATTGAGTTTACAAGAACCAAATGACCTGGTTTGAAGGTGTAGAGGTGGCCTGCATCCACTTTTACAAGATGTGCTGATATAGTGAAGGTAAGTGACACTGCTTTGGAAGAGTACCACAGTCAATCTGCTGAACAACAAGGGATATGTTATATACCTGGGATGAACTACATGCTCATCTTTCCCAAGATAAGGAAAGAGAGTATGTACATGACTGTACATACATATATAAATTGTTTCCTAAGGAGTCTTATTGTGTTGTGAGAGTTATCATTTATTGTCCACAATACCCAATCAGATTTTCACTGAGAGTCAAAGGTGTGACTTATTTTTTCAATCATTAATTGCATCATTCAAATCTTTCTGATCATGTGTTATGAGATGCTGACTGTATGCATTATGGTAGAAGGCCCTTGAGTGATACATACTTGAGCCTTGCCAAATTTGTGAACAAACTACCATACTTGATTGGCTGGGAGAGTACAATGATAAATCTGGCAAGCTATACTTTTCTTGTGTTGCAGAAACTCCGATTGATCAAACTTCTCCCTGGTGCGCGAAAGCCTGCGTGTTCTCTAGCATACATAAGTCATGATCGCGAAAGACATCTAGCACCTGACCATGGGCTTAAGTAGGCTTTACTTTGCTAAGTATGTAGCTTTGCATAAGGGAGAGTGATCAGAGAAGTCTTTTGCGTACATATGCAGGTTTACATAACTTCTGGCGGTCGCGATGACGTTACTAGGGAAACGAACACCCTTCAGGTTATGATCACCGGAAGGTGTCTCATTAAGATTTCAATGATGGTGAATTATAACTGGACGGGTAGCTCAGAAAGGTGATCAAATTCATATCATTTTGCTTTCAAATCAAATATCAGCAGATCATTGAGTATCTTGAACCAAAGATGTCATTATCAACATTAGTGTGACGTACTTTGTTTTGCGTTAGTTACATAAATTCTCCTGTGGTGGCTCTCTTGAATACGTTTGTAAAGCTTCCTTAAATTCATGAGTCAATCTATCCCCACATCTTTATCAACTCCAATCGTTCTTCGACATTTCTCTCGAATTCCTTGAGAGGCATATATTGGAAATCCTATCACATCGGCCTCTTTTACTTCACTAAGATAACTTCAGTGACTTTCATCGAGTAGCGCTCTTCTCCTCACTCCCTCACATCCACAACCTCTACAAGCCATATACATCCCACGCAAAACGCAAATGGAAGAAAATATGACTAAAAAGTGTATTGCATACACAAGACTTAGAACAGCATGTCCAAACCCTCAAGAAAAAGATAGTAAATGGTGTTCATTACATGAAGAGCTTCAAGGGAAACATATGAGGATTTATAAGCAACATTCACGTGAATTAGATCAATATTTAATTCAAAATCCCTTATCCTTATCACGAAGTAGAGAATAAGACCATTTGTCAATCATACGAACCTCCAAACCAGATCACCACTAGAATGATTCCTACAGTTAAGGATGTGATGAAGGTGTCTGATATCGAAACTTTACGCTCATGGCATCACATCGCACGTAGAACTTGGAATCTGACAAATAGGTTTAGTACACATTTCTTTATGATAGCTTTTGTATGTAAAGCTTGCACTTGAACTAACATAAATCTTTTATGCATGTTTAATATATTATTAGGACTGTGATAGCTCGTGAACATCATCACTCGCAGTTTTACCAAGATGGTGATGTTAGTCATCGTCATTTTAATGCGATCTTGAGACATAAGTTAGAAGTCTTAGAGGATCTGATGTCCGCTATCGATGAGAAAATTTACAAAGTCAGTTTCAATCGATTCATAAATCAATTCAAAAAATCGATACTTACCACCTTTTCTAAACTTATCTTGGGAGTTTAGTTTACATTAGAATTTGAGAGTGCAAATTGGATCTTAGACCAACCACCTGAATTGAATTGTCAAGACTCAGATCCAGTTGAAGTTGAATCGGACTCGAATGCTCAAACATCAACGGATCTCAGTAGTGAAGATGATATAAACAGTTTAGATGCGGTCTCTACTTCTCCTTCTTCATGTGAGATCGATTTTGAACCTGAATTCGAAAAAATAGAAGTAGTAGAAGACAAAGTCAATCAAAGATCTAGAGGCTCTTATCCTTCAATTAACTGGATACCTTGATCTGCCATTTCATGTGTCAAAATTGGAGAAACATCGTGTTTTTGACCTAAAAGAGATAGTGTAAGTGTCACTTTTTTGTCTCAAATCATTGTCTTTTATGATGTGTCTATAAAAGCTACAGGATTTAATGCCTGAATATTATCTTATCCGGCTTCTCTTATCTGTCTCGCCAGCCGTAATATCTTCCGTAGAATCATCTTGCGTGATGCAGGTTTATTCGTCAGAGCCAAAGAATTCGACACGATTGCACAGTCACAATCTCATATCATCTTCCAACAATGATCAAACCGATTGGCATCAAGATTCATACGTCTGTCCTGTAAGGGCTTTTATAACGAGCTGGGACTTTATCAGTGAAAGAGCTTCAAAGGTTATTCTGGAAAGAGAAAGCTGGTCCAGAGTTAATCCGAAATGCAATTTCAGACTTATTCAGATCAAATGAAAGTCATTCAAGCTCAGATAGTAAGCTCAGTCAAAGATGATCATGATTTCGATGAAATTTTTGACATTTTTGAAAACTTCAGGCAAAGAGAAATTAGCAAATATCCAAAAGACAACGACCAAAATATGGGTTTTAGGAGGCTACGTATGGAAGAAACCATTGAGCGGACCACTTCCAAGACTTGGGACTGATTACTTTTATGCCTTTGGCAAGTGAAACCTCTCTCAGAATTGATTTGATTGCACACCAGTCACTAATTCTGAGTCTCGTTTGTAAACGTCACTCAATAGTGGGATGTCATGGTTGTATGTTATCAACTTGTCGAACCTTTGAGGAATGGGTTGAGAACAGAAGACTATCTTTGATAGGTAAGTCTCACCTTGTTCGATTATTTCAAAATCCCCAACCTTCACTTGAGCTGAGAAAAGATATCCGGCGATAAGATTCTCGATACCACGATTGGCTAAATCCAGTCGAAGATCAAGTTGAAAACTTGTTCAGAAGTCTGCGTATCGTCATCAGTGGTCATAATTCAAATAATAAACTATCAAGGATCGAGAGAGTGGTACCAAAGTGTAAAAAGTTGAAGACAGTTTACACCGAAGTTCAAGAACGTCATTATGTATATCTTTGTTTAGTTAGTCAAATTCCAATTTTGCTATTTGGAAATGATGACCAAAAACTGATCTTCAAACCATTTTTTGTGTTTCAAGCCATTGGACATAAGATCAACTAAGATTGTAAACGCATTATCATCAAATAAAAAGTCTTTCAATGTCTTTTCCTCAAGAAGAGATACTGGTGAGATTTCTCATAAGCCGAACAAAGAAACAGATCTTTGGTGCACTAGGACCCGTTCTGCTTATTCAACTTTGGAACGTAAAAAGAAAACCTTTACATTCTCTACTATGTTTCCATCGAATCCAGAGACCTTTAATTGTGCATTGAAAAGTTTAGATAAAAGGTTTGGAAGAAAATTTATTGATTGTTGGGATGTTTTGGTGATGGATGTAAAGGTATTGGAATTTCAATCTTTTTTAAATTCAATTGGTGAGACTGTACTCCAAGCTGTTGGACATAATTCGGTGGGTGAATTCGATAACCTTAAGGACGGCTTGCTTGGGACGCTTGGAGAAGAGATTTCACCGGGAGATAACCAACTCCGAAGCTGTGATGTACGGTATCTTCGTGCGATTTTTAGGAACATTCTACACGAAGATGGCAATAAGTCACAAGCATGATTTTTAGGCTTTCAAAGCGACCAGTTGTACTATTTTGTAATTCTCATAGATCTGATCAAGCAATATAAGACTCGTGCTCATGACAACATGTCCGCGTGCATTTCTATTCGAGTAGCCTGACTGAGCCACTTGAAGGGATCGATGATGGTATTTTTTTGCGCAAATAATTTGAGAAGAAGCTGCACAATTCATGAGATTAGTGAAGTCGAGGACTTCAGCTGATACAGCAATTGGCAAACATTTGAAGCCCTTCAGGCAATCTACCGATGGGTCTGGATGACCTATATGACCAGCTCTTCTGTGAATGGTTTCCAGTTTATGCAGTTTGAACCACATATAAGAAGATGGATTTATCCGACAAGATCAACGCCAGTATGTGGAAGGTTAATATGGTAAAGATCAACAAGTCATGAATAGGTGATGCTTGATTAGCCAGGGTGAGCCTTGAGGTGAGAAAGACGTGGAACTTGAGGTTGGCCCTGGCCCTGCGGTCTTTTGCTACATGTGTTTCGGGTCGATGGTATGTACGTAAAAGAATTCCTTGATCATTTCATCTTGACTGTTTCTTCTTCCTTTCCATATCAAAAGACACTTTCATCAGATAATTCCTACTTTTAGAATGAGCATTCAGTTCAACATTCGAGCGTTCAATAAATAATTTCGAAGAACACTCTCAAATCACCCACAGGACGAAGTGTTCCTCAAAAACATACAATTTCAAAGCATGTCATGTGCCATCACCAAAATGCCTGAATCTCAACTAACTTCAACTGATCCTGTCAATCCAGAAGCTGGAAAGACAGGTATCAGAAAATTCGAAATAGATGGCTGGTGTATTGAAACTTGCAAGTTACCGATTTTGAATTCAAAACAAAGCAAGACGTATGTTCTTATAGATTATTTGACCCATCACCAAGACGAGAACTGAACGAATGAAATCTGTCGGTCAATATTTGCTATCCTGTTCTCAAAATCACCGACACTCATCGATCGATCGAATCTGAAAACGTTGGCAGTTTTACAGACCGACTTACCATTCCATTACCCGAAATTTGTTTTGGTCAAAACAGACTTGAAATTCATCATTTAGCTTCAGGTTTTAAATATAATTTCAATACACTTTCAGCTCTCTTACTCGTAGATCCAACAGAAGGTTCAGAAGGTGAACATTTGAAAGTGGCTTATGCCGATCATTGGTCCAGCTCACGGTCAGTGAATGAATCTATAGAGCTCTTAACATTGAAAAAGGACAAGCATCAGTAGGATGACGGTTATAGATTCATTTGATGTTGGCAACAGCTTCTTATAAAATTTCATTTGTGTTGAGGATCAATTGTAGTAAACCGACTGAGACAGTTACTAAAGTTGTCAACCCTTTTGATTGGACTTATACCACTAATTATATCGGAACAGATGAGTCTGTGAAAAATGTACTTCCTTGAAAATGATACCTTGATCATTGATAGCATTGGCTGATTGTATGATTGAAACCCATAGGTTTTCGAACGACCAAATGACGTGGAAAATCATCCAGGAATACCGCTTGCTGTTTTGTCTCGACCTGATCCGATTCTCTTTTTTGATGAAGTGACATTATTCGAAGATGAACTACATGATAATGGAATGGCTAGTCTTCAAGTTAAAGTAGTCAGTCTTTTTAAATCAATCGTGATTTGACAATTTCAACTGATCTTCATCTTTAATTCTCAATAGAGAGTCATGCCTAGTTGTATCTTTGTGTTATCTCGATTCTTTCTGCGAGTGGATGGTGTGATTTTTAGAGTATTTGATGTCAGATTATTTATCGATATCAAGAAGAATCAAATCATCCGTGAAGTAAAAGGGAAAGAGATGTCATACAATGAAGTCAAAAACGTGAAAATTTCCTTTTAATTTGTTTGCAATTTTTCATCAAAACTGATTTCATTTGATTTTTCAATCAGAAACTTCCGATCGAAAAACCTCATGATCTTACGCCGTTAACTGATCCAAATTGGGTAGGTCATGTAATGGGTATGATTAAAAAAGATCAAAATCTCCTTCCTCCTCCTTTATCTTCATCTATATCATCTGAGCGAAAACCTTGGAAATCTTTTCTTGGTACTCACCTTGAGGTTGCCATTCTACAATCATGAAGGTTTGAGATGTATTTCTTTTTTGGACAAAAAATAGTATCACTAGATTACTGCTTTGATTCGGAAATCGCAGGATGTTTGGTGCCTTCGACTCCTGCCTGATATCTGAACTTGAATCATAGGGGGGTTTGAGAAAGAACATGCCATCTACGTTACCTAACGGCAACAGTCGGGTAATAGTATCCATTAAAAGATGTGGTGCAAGTTGCTTCTTACTATGTGCAGTCAGGGGTCCTTGCTCCGAGAGCCTTTGCATACATCCAAGAAGAGGCGCTGAGAATGTCAATTTCAGGAACATGTGTCTACACAATTCATGAGTGAGTGGTCAAGTTTGTCAAAGACTTGGGACAGTGAAGACACTCGAGCTCACAGCAACATTATCACAAGCGTCTTTTCTTTTGCCAGTCATCATCTAACTTTGTGTATTACTCGACCAGACAAGCACATTGTTGAATAATACATAAAATTAAAATTAATGGAGCTTTGAAGAAAAGTCAGAGCAGAATAGAAAAGAAGTGCTATCATCCTTACAGATTGACAACCATCTAATAAATAAACCACATCAATGTGAAGCAAAAGGTAGAAGGTCTAATTGATAGTAGACAAGATAAGATAAGAGGAAATAATGATACTATTTGATTTCTAGGGACTAGGCGAAAAAGATGATAAATATTAGAAATGAAAACGGATTGTACTTCTTCTCTTCTCCTTGCTGCACATAATCAGAAATCCTCCTCCTCTTTTTTTCACAATAGACGTGAAACCAACAAAGATCCAAATGCAAAACCAGACAAGATTCCAATTACAACTTTGTCCCAAATCGATGAAGCAGCACTCTTTCTTCGGACTCCAAACAAACTTGGAGGCTAAAAACAAAAACGCAAAAGAAAATCATTCAATGAGGGAGTTTGTTGAAGAAGCAACCTTTATTGATCACTCACCCCCGTCACAACAGGCACTCGAGCGGTTTGGAAAACAATTCCACCAGTTGGTGTGGTACCTTGAGGAGTACCTGGAGTACCTGGAACAGCAGTAGGTCTTCCTTGGGCTGGAACCCCAGCTGGTCTTTCTCGAGGAGAAGGTTGAACGTAGAAAGGAAGTACGGGTTGTAAATCAGCTTGGAAGGCCGCCAACATCGCTGTATCATTGGTTAAACTGTAACAAAAAAGATGAAAACGTCAGTGGAAATCGGTGATAGGAGACTTAAAGAACACATACCGATAATCACGCAAATCAGAATTACCACCATCAGTTTCAAGTTTTCTATGCTCAAAATGCATTGTCAGTTTGAGTCTTGGAAATTGATTCAAAAACGTGGTTGAAGTGATACAATCTTGCCACCAAGCTCTTTGTAAATCAACAATCGATTTCGTTGTAGATTGTGCATTATCAATCGCTTGTTCATGCCAAGCTGCTCCTGATTCTGCAATCTTAGAAAGCGGAAAAAAAATGATCAAACATCATCAATGGTTTTTGATGAGTGAGATGATGTTTTTTTTACCATGCATGCTTTTCCAGGCTTTTCACAAAATGTATTGTAAAAGTTAAAAGTAGATGATCCGGATGTTCCATTCAAGACTGAACCACAAAATCCACCAGCCTGAGCTACATTGATGTTTTGATAATTCGGTCCTTTGTAATCTGTTATCAATCCAAAGAAAAAAAATTAAGTCATCAAGATAGCTGCGTAGATGATACCTTTAGATGCACGCACAGGTAGAAATACCAATCCAATCCACCATATCATCCCCGGGATAGTAAGGAAGATAAGGATCATCAGAATTGTTCACTTGTCCATCTTTGTTGGTATCCAATAGGGCAACATCTGCTGGACTAAGATTAGCAGTAGATTGACCATAAGGATAACTCTGTCCAGTGTTAGGAGCCCAAACAATCGCTGTATTAGCACTAGCAGCTTTGATGATTGGATACATTCGCCGCCAAAGAGCGATATAAGCTGTTGGTTGAAACCCATAAGGATTCCATAGACCTTGCATTTCAGGAGCAAATCGGAGAAAAACAGTTCGATTCAGTGTAGTAGTATTGGTGTATGATGCTAACTGAGTGCCTAAAAGGTTTAAGTCTGAATCTGGGATGTCCAATGAAGTGGGATAAACTGTGAGAAAAACAGCTGCATCGGTATTGGTTTGTTCAATGAGATATTCGGGCGCTGGACCACCAGCTCCGGTTGTGTACTACAAAAGAAGATTTGATTAAAGAATTACCAAATAATTTTGTAAGATCACAAAATAAGATTACGATCAAGTTAGTCAAAGCTTTTTAGCGAGAGGTCTTCTAAGATCAGATAAGATGTGAAAAACAAACAAACATTATATTTTGGCAAAGGAATCAATTGAGCGATTTGAAAGACACTGGCATTGATGCCTAAGCGACGATTGAAGCTATCTGGAGTATCACTATAGCCATGTTCAGGATTAGTCCAGATCCCAAACCAAACTTGAGGCCGTTCATTGAGAGCCAATTGTTGAGCATTTGATGGAGGTGTTAGATAATTTAGAGTAAGAAGGAGAAGTGATGAGAGTGACAGATGAATCATTGCGTTGAACTTGAGATTATCGGTACGAGGCGAGGAGGTGGTTTGCTTGATTGATTCCTTTAGAGATTTCCGAGCGAAAAAGGGTTCAATGTATGAAAAGAGCCCGATGAAGCTTTCCAAATGAAGCGACACAGAAGTTGTGATGAATTAGTGAGAGCACAACATATAAGAAGTATCAAATTGATGAAGAGTTAATAAAATGAATTTAATACAATTTTAATATAAAAGAAATCCGTCCAATTATGGGAGATGTTGAGAATCGAATCAAAGTCTCTTTGGTAAGTTATTAAGGTTCGGCTGTCGATGAATTGTCTTAAGCGAACCAACCGCAAGAGGTGCGAGCAGAAGCGAGTCTTTGACCAGTAGGAAAAGGTCGGTTAGTTGAGGATAAGATGGGTACGAGATATAAATTATCAAGGAGGTGATTTGTCCGCTTCTTGTTCAACAGGAAAAGATGTCTCAGTCCATATAACTCGTTATATGGAATCTTTTCAAGGAGCCAGGGCCAGTCTTGTTTGGTGGAATTCTCCCCTTGGTCTGTGTTGCTTTATTTCCTAAACAGGCACACATGAACTTATTCACCTTTGAAGTCATTGCAACGCTCACTTGGATAAGATCTTCCTTGACAATCAAAACATCTCTCATGCGTTTTCATCAACTTTGAGGTTCTTGCTTTGGATGACATATGGGACTTCTTTGGTATGAAGAGCCTACATCTTCTAATGGTCGTCACTACGGAATTTCATACATATATGGATACATCTCGAGCAATATATGCTGTTCTCGTAAGTCATCGACATGAATGGGCTACCACCAAGCCTTGGTAGTTTTAGTGATGATGGCCAGAGCGTCCATCCAAATCCACTCAAGGAATCTTCATGTCAAAGAAACAGTATCGGACAGGCTTTAAGATATACACCAACGTCCGTTGATTCGCCGATTTTCGTAAACCGGTTCGAATGGTACCCATCAAATATTAAGGATTGATTTGTACAGTCGTCCTGGTTCAAAGTTTGACCCTTTCGATGTATGTCTTTTGCTTGACGGAGAGTCAGATGTATGTATGTACAGATTGGCAGCTTTAGACCTTCGAATTGTGATAGCGAGTGGAACGGATTTACGTCAAAGTGCACTTGAGCCTTAAACTACCCTGATGCAAATATCATGATGTAGTACGGATTGGAATCTCATATGACAACAGCAATATATCATGATGAAGTCTCGTCACTCAATGATTTTCATCTGATGAAAGTGCTCAAGGTCCATCTCATGTCAATGAGTCATTGACGTTCTGAAATCATAGATTGTGAGAAGTCGAGTGCACACCATCCAATTCCAGAAGATCATGGATGCTGTCTAATTTGACCCACCCTCAGATGACAATTTCAACCTCAAATGCTTGTTTCTGCCTGCATCTTCTTTCGCATTTATCAAAGATCAGCCTGTTCGGGTCTTTCTGTAATTCACCACTTTAGCTCTAGAAAACACAAGCAAAGATAGTTGATACCTTTGCAATTAACTTGAAGTTTTGTCGGAAACCGCCTTGGAAGAAATCCAATGCCACATTTTTATTAAATGGGACTAGAACATCAGGGGCGGCCAGCCGCCCCTTTGAAACCTACAATCATACATAACATAAGCAAATTGCCTCATATCTACAACCATTCTGTGAATACTGGATCAAATATTTGTAAGATTTTTCAGGTGGATGTTCATGAGTGCAAGAGATATGATGTTGGTAACCACCTTTGCCAGTTTTGTCTAGAAGTAACTCGACTGATTTTGATATGTGTGTTAGCCAAATTATCTCAGATCATACTATTTAACAAAGAGGCTCTCAATTTTAGCCATGTTGGGAAAAACAACGCCAAGATGCATCAGCTTGTCATAAGAACACTCCTTGTCCTGTCATATTGCTCAACTGTGTGAAAGAGAAAACTTGACAGAACCAAAAGTATAAGTTGCACGGGGAAATTTTTCAAATCCTTGAAAAATAGCTGCCAGTTAGTTTTGCTGATCATCCTTGATACCAGAATCTTTCTCTAGAGTAGCATTGATGATGATCATCAAAGAGACATTAGAAATATTGCATGTCTAATGCCTTTGTTGCATCAGTCCATCACTCAAGTTTCATATCTTCTTGATGAGTACAAAAGATGTCTGGGTGACTGTGATGACTTAAACCTCGTCATCAATAACACATAAGCCCTGTGCTCTCTTGGCATTCTTGATTGAGGGATAAAAGGTGTTGTGCACCAAGAGTGGTGATGACACTTGTCAATGTCCCAAGAAAGACATACACACATGACATAGTGTATATGATCCACTGTGGCAATCACTGTTGGTTTGCCTCTGTACAAAGGGCCTTCTCACATAATCAATCTGGTCACACCTGTCAAGTTTCCAACAAGTCCTTGGTTCATCATATAAGAGAGTTTTGATGTGCAGCAACCCACTTTCACTTAGTTGTTGCATCTTCCATTTGAGCTTACTCATATGTAGATGACTGATACACAGGGGATTTGCCCTGTCCTACATGCCAAATAACACAATTACTTTCTCTTGCAAAGAAGGACATACTTCACAAAACACAACATACATGTTATGTGACTGAATGAACAAAGATGACAGCAGGAACAAATTGGGGATACAAAGTTGAGATGCGGGGTTTTTTCCAGTTTCCCAACTTGGACTTTTTAGTTGTAACTGTTAGTTTGCCCAGGTTCTAAATTACAGCCAAAAATTTCAAGTTGGGAAACTGGGAAAAGAAACCCAGGTTCCAACTTTGTATCCCACAACAGACTAAAATCTGACAGCACTTATGTACATTTCCTTTGTACACATCAACACACCCTTGTTACAGCAAATGGAAGACAGATGCAGAGAAACAACATAAAACCATTCTCCAGAACAGTACAACAAATATCTCAATGCCAGCAATGTAAGAGTTGCACAGAGGGCCATTTTTCAAGCACCAAAATGTTTCCTAATTTGTCTTATCTTCTGGAAAAGTTGCTAGATCAACATCACCTCACTTGCCCACATAATGAACTGACATACCATGACTATCCATCAAAGTGAACTCATAGAAATTTCCCTGGCCAAAAAATATAATGGAAATATTTTCACCAGTAAAGAATCCAGATGCAGGAAATTGGATGTATAACAATGAACTTTATGGAAAGCTATACAGACCGCTATTTTTCAAGCAGAATAACAGTTCTTGACTCTCATTGTCAACATGGATAGTTTGCCAAATGGTTATCATTCAATGATACATGTGAAACTACCAATGGTAAGTTTTTGTTTGCCTTGATGTTCATTGATTGCAGAAAAGGTGTTTTGTTTCAAGCACATTAGCTTTACAACTCTCTATGTTGGTTGTGGTTGAAGTACTCTGCGTAGTTATGTGTTGGCTGAGCTACCATCTGTAGCTTCATTTGTGTGGCTCTAAAGTCCCTGCTTGCCTGAGCCTTACAAGGAGAGCATGGGACTTTTTTAAGCTTAGAGAGGCCCATAACATCTGACTATCAGAGAACAACTTCATCAACCAGTTTATTAAATGAGGAGAAGAAGTAAAAAAGAAGGACCCCTCAAATATCATAGCTGTTGGACACAAAAAAACAAATTTAAGCGGAGGTGATAGAGGCTTTTTGTTGAAAAAAGAAGAGAGAAAGAGACAGGAAATACGGAATTGATGTTTTAAGAAAAAAAATTGTGGTGTATCAGGCTCCGCCGCCTGATGTGTTTGTAATGTTTTGATTGCGGGTGGGCGGGTTTCTGAATAATGATCGAGGTGAATATTGATGATGTGACAGGACGTGAGTGAACCGGGGATTCATCTCCCATCAGCCTGCCGCTGAGCTGAGAGGAAGGCAATGTGTCAACCTGGTGCTGACTGGCTGTGGTGCGATGATTTTTTCACGCCGCGGTTGCATCTGTACAGGTGACTGTGCAAAATGACGTCAGCTGCGGTTCTTATACACATGCGACATCCGGTCCCCCCCGTGAAATCCGGCTCCGCATCTCCCCCTTGCTTAATCGAACATCAAGCACAATGAGAAAGTTCCCATTTTCACTCATCAACTGTGAAGTGTGTTCTGAACACAAGATGGAGGTCAGGGTAGCTTCCACAAATTTCAAGAAATAGCAGAGAAAGGCTCAAAAACTCCTTCATGGTCAATCTAGGCATCCTAACTTGAGATCTATGTACTGATGCACTTCTGGAGTCCTGACTCAGAGATTTGCCCAATTACATGGTAGCACGCAATTACACGGGTGCTAAAATAACCGATATAAAATGTTCTGCACGCTCAGTCATGTTCGCAATCAACCCAGTCATAGGTCGAATCTTCAAGTATACAAGTCATACCTGATCAGATACAGCCAATTCAGAAAGGCTTGACCAGTTTTACCCGCAAAACTTGAGCAAATCAGCGGTGAATTCGTTCCAAGCTTTTCCAAATCTGCTGTATCTCATTGTGGCAGGTTTTGGTTTTTTGCTCGTATCATGAATGGAAGATTTCAAACTTGATAATTGTTTGCTCTAGTTGGGAGCACTTGAGTTGATGCATACTGTGGATCGTGTAGTAGTTTTCGGGGTGCGGTCTGCAGAATCATTTTCTATCTTCCTTGGCGCATCATTAACTGAAAACAAAGATTTGCTTGTTTTCTTCCTAAGAGGCGCCCATCTCTTTTGTAGCTTTGTGACTCGTGCGACTGTTGTGAGGACTCGAGTCTTAATCCCAGAGAAATCACTGGAATTTGGCTCTTCAATAAATCGGTCTGAGTGGTATACGCATTCTTGGCCGACCGCCAGATATCTCTCTGGCGATATGCTCCTCCTACCCACGGCATGACTTGTCTTCATAAACCGGCCTGTGCTGATCTTAATTCGGCTTCCTGATCCAGCCACCAGACGGAGATGGATCGCGATGGATAATCAAGTGCCCAAGTGAGACCACAAGATTAATGGTTCGGGGACCACTTTGAACAGCTTGGTAAAAGCCATTAACCCGCTCGAAGTGGGGAAGCAGTTTGACGATCCAAGTTCGCGCAGCCCTTGAAGTCAGATATTTCGTCGAGTACGTTATCATGCCCGCTAAGTTCTCTGCTATATAAAGCTCAACACGCACGCTACCCAGTCGACTAGATGCCGCCAAACAATTCCTTGCTTCGCTTTTTCATCATGAAGTTGAAATTGATTTTGATCACTTTATTTGGTTCAGGTTGGTGGTCAAATTGCTACCCTTGATAATATATGCCATTAGAGACTGATGTGATTATATATCTTTCAGTCTTCGCACTCGCAAGCCCGACCGTCCAAAAGTAAGTCCACTCACAAAAAAATCCGTGCAATTCTCCTCAGCAACTTGTCTGATTTTCTCTTTTCTGGATCAGTAGGCCGACCAACTCACTCCGTACTCAAGAGCTTCCTTTCGGTCCGGTCCTTGAGCAATACCAATCATTGCTTGCTCCCATTGAAGAATGCCGAGTTCAACTACTACCTGGAACTCTCGAGCTTCATCTAGTAATCAAAAAGCTTTTGAATTTGGAAATATCCATAAGGTCTATTGTTAGAAATGTCGGACCTCGTTGTGATCCTGCTCCAAGTTTAATTGAATTAGTGAGTGGACCGACTAGATTTCTTTTTCACAATTCGATGCTGAAATGGCTATCGTGTATAGCACATCTTCAAAGATGCTGTTGTGTTACTGTTTGTCAGGATTCAGGCCATCATAGCTGTGCTAAAGACATACTACTCGCCTCTGTTTTTGAGATCAACTTTAGGTCAGTACACAAGCTTAAGAACTACACCTTTTCAATATAAAAATCACTGATTATGCTGTCACTACTCTGAAGAAATCTTTGCTCGTATCAGAGCTGATCTTCAGTTGGCATTGGCGCTTTCTGTGAACCTAGGAATCAATCTAGATGATGTTTTGGCCTCCCTTGACCTCAACATGTTTCTCCATGCGCACATAGATCTCTTACATCTGATGAAGATTGACCTACCTGCAAAATCCTAGGGTCGTAGTGCTCTCTCCTAAAAGATATTTTTTTACCTTTTACTTCTCAAGTTTGTACCAACTTCATATCAAGATGTTTTCCAAGTTTACAAAAACAGTGATACTGAAAGCAATTTTCAATCTAGTTGATGGATGGTGTCTGTTTTGTACCTTGGAATTGGTTTCCGCTTCCACATTGGGTATTGTGAATTTTGTGGAAAAATCACAGACGAAAATGAGCAATCACTAAATGGTACATGGCTAAGTGCGAGTTGAGTTTAGAGAGACAACTATCTATAAATTTTTGGACCTAGTGAGGTATTTGTGTTATATACAGAGAATATAGACTTCATGCCCAAATCCTGACTGGAATCAGAATTTTATCATCTATCGGATCCAGCATCCGCTCAAACATTGATACGATGAGACGGGTAGTTGATATGTATAGCTGGCAGTAATCTTGCTTCCGGAGTGTCCCCAGTGGTATCAAAGACATTTATTCCGCCTAGATCGTGCTCTTTTGCAAACCTACTCTTTTCCAGTATTGAACCTGGATCCTCATAGGTTATCAAGTGCTTCGTTTCTGGATGATACAGAAAGGGCTGCATAACGAGTGTCTATCATCAGCAACACGCTAAACAGTCTTTATCGAAAAGCAATAAATGATTACTCACGGTATGGGTGCAGTTATCATAGTGACGTTGATAGCCTGCAATACCTTGAGTGAGATCTTTACTTAGCTTTTCCTCGGTATGAAGTTCACGAAACAGCCAATGACCTCCGCCGGCAGCCAGCTTTCCACCTTGACCGCCTGGTAACGCCTGTTGATACAGTAAGCTAGTTACATTCATGGTGCCTAATTTTGTCGGCTTGAGAGAATCGTCGATTAAGGTATATCCATAACCATAAGAGGGGATTCCGAGGAGAATCTTACGAGGGTTGAAGCCTGATTTTATCCATGATTCTACTCCGCTTGACACAGAGTACTGATGATTCGGATCAGAACAAGTGTGAAAGAGTGGCGCATTAGGGCCTGCTATAACATTTCCTGTTCCGCTTCCGTACACATCGTAAGCCTGTGAGATAAGCCAACAGTCAGCTGAGCCGTATCGAGGTGGAAAAGGATGCAGTATACTCATACCATGATGGTGATGTAATCCAAAACCTCCGAAAAACCTCGTGTGTCCGTCAAGTATTGACCGTCAGGGCCTACGAAGCCGAGTATTGATACAGCGGCGGACAGGCGATATTCCGCTCCTAACAGCTGACGAAGGGTGGTAAGAAGGGCCAAAAAGTTTGAGGTATCGGCGGGCGAATATGCATTACCTTCTGCCGCTGTTACTCCCGGGAATTCCCAATCTGAAACAGTCATTCGAGTATCGTTAGCTAATATCACACTTGATGCACCCTTAATGAAAATTGACTCAACCGATCTCCACTCCATCAAGCTCAAAGTTCTTCACAAGTGAGACAATAGAGGCGGCAAATTGATCGCGGGAATTGCTAGAGCTAACCAGATTACTGAATGCCCCACTGCCTGACCAGCCACCTAGAGTCTACGACAATCGATGAAATCAGGAATATTGAAGCGTGTTATATCTGAGAGTTCATTAAACCACTCACAATGGAAATCGAAACGTTATTAGCCTTTGCTAACTTCACTGTCTCGCGCAGATTTTGTTCGTCTTGGATTGGAAGCTGATTGGCCGCATCTTTGACTGGAACGACGAAGTAGTCTATGTGAGTGTAGTGAGACCATGGTATGTCGGAAGGCGGCTGACGATGCGCGTGATATGACTGTCAAGTTGTCAGAAAACCAGAAGGATCAATCAAACATGTTAAGTTCAGCATTCTTTTGTCACATCTGTTCCGATTGCATTGTTCTTTATTGAAACTTCGTCATTGACAAGAATAGAGACGACGTACCGGATAGTACCCTGCTACAACAGGTTTTCCCTTGTCAGCCCATCCTAGAACCGAGAGATGAAGAGTAAAAATGACTGCAAGGACGATTTGAAGGTACATTTTTGGGATATTTTTGGTTGAATTTGTTTTTGTGTGCAAGTTTAGAGTTTTAGTGTATGGAAGCTTCAAAATGCACTCAGCCCTATATATAGGATTGTAGTTTCATTCTAAGAGAGTTTGATTCATCATCGAAAGCATGGTCTGATTAGCAATTAGCGAATAGGTGAAAGCCAGGCCAGCAAGTGGTCGAATTAATTTGAAGCAAAGCATCTGATACTTCAAATGTCCAAGCTATCGATGGTCTTGACAAGTCCGTCAAGATTGAAAGCACGCACTGATGCCCACCGAGCTGAGCATTGGACCTTGTAAAAACTTTTAACGGGACTTTTGGGCCGGAGAATATCAGAAAGGACTATTGCTTTCAAAAGACAGAGCCATGGTATGTACCCCTCCTTTTGCGAGCTGAGGTAGTCTCGCTGGCAGTGGGACTCGCAAGACAGATTCCCTCAAATCACCGCGAGAGTACAAGCGCTCAAACTCGTCATGCGTCGGTGGATATGCGCTCCAACCGTCGGGTCTGAGGTTGCATCAGCCGAGCAGAATCCTCAAGTTATAGATCAAAAGTCACTATGTGATGCTCTCCCAAAGAAGCAAGACAGAGCAAGACTAGTCCAATCATTCGACTCTAGACCATCATGATCGAATTCTTACTTCGCTTGCAAGCCGACGCTTCCGCAGTCTTTTGTCCAGAATTAAGATAGCCCTGTGTGATTAAGTTCGGGCTTGGAAGGCCTCAAGCCTCCAGCTTTCAGTCTCAATCATGTTCCAGCATCATGTGATTTCGAACATCTGTAACTTACCCTGACCTCTCAAGCGGAGAATCGATGAGCTGATATCACATCATGAAAATTCAATTGATGCTGATCAAATCGAACCACACGAAGGTAAGCAAGACTTATATATCTGACTATAGAGACTCAGGGTATTACTTGTCCAGCACCGTTCGGTTTGAAAAGAGCAGCTCTGGCCCCATTGTCTACTTCTGATTTGTTAATCCCATGTTTCAATGAAATTCTATCTCATGCCGACCCAGGAGCCTTGATTTGCCAGTCATACAAGTCGTTCAGCGTGTTTTCAGCAAGCAAAGATCTGGCAGAGGTATCTTCCTATTTTTCAAACATATTTTGTGCATAGATTCGTATCTTTTTTTGGAAGTTGAGCTGGATATTCGATCTGCTACCTCTAGTCAAGATTGACTCGCATGATGAGTTGAATTGACTGATAGTCAGCAGTACCACCCATATATACAACATGATGATATTTCGGAAGGTATCTGACAATTCTACTTCAACACAGGATCTTGATGGGCCACGATCAGTTCTAATATTTCTGAGGGGCTGACGTATCTGTTTTGCTGATCGGTTCCCGCGCTGGAATGAGCCCCTTGTGCATACTTTTTTATCTCCCGGTGAATTCGCTTACAAGCTCTTGTAAGCAACGTTTTCATGCTTGAATGGGTTCCTGAGCTGCCATTGCTTGTGTATTTATGAACTCGCCGCTCTCATGCAAGGGGGAAGCTCTTCTTCATAGTTTCTGTTACCTATTTCCTTTCAAGTCTTGCACCGCGAACTATCTTCGCCGCTTGATTCTGCCAAATCGCAGCCTGCCTTCATCCAGGAGATTCTTCTCTCGACATATTTTGAATTACTCCTTTTCAGAGCTGATATATAATCTCCAAACCACGCAACATGCGCATCTCGTTAACTTCAGCTCTACTGCTTGTCTTCCACATCTCTATCCTCAGAGCATGCGATGACAATGAAACGTCAAAGAAGCCCACCAATGCTGCCCATAAGGAGCCAGTAGTCTCCAGTTATTATCCGGTAAGGCTTTTGTATTTATGAATCTATCATGGTAGCATCAGGCCTGTCCTCCTGAACCAATTGGGTTCTCACAGGGTTATGCGGCGAACATGCTAGAACCAGATGCAATTCCCTGGAAGCAATTCAATCATATGGACTACTTTGTGGCCGTACCTCAAAACGCCCCAGATCTTCCGCTGGTGCTCGATGACGAAGATAACATGAAGACCGTAGTTGCAGGTGCCAAGAAGAACAAGGTGTCCATCTCCATCTCAGTCGGAGGCTGGACCGGCTCTCGCTTCTTCAGGTACGTACAAAATCCTTGACTTTGAGTTGGTGAAGGCGTACTGACTCGTGAAATGACTTTAGCACCAATGTCGGAAATGCCCAGAACCGCACAATCTTTGTCAAGACGCTTTCTGACTTCGTTCATAAATACGGGTTCGATGGTATAATATTCATTGAACTTACTGTAATGTCATATCCACAAATGCTCACTGACACATCTTCCTGATTTTCCCGTCCAATAACTTTAGGTATTGATATCGGTGAGCTGACTGCTTATTCTCTTCCGACCGCCTCATAATGAGGAAAGATTGACCGTCTTTTATATTGTTCACAGACTGGGAATACCCGAATCGACAAGGCATGGGCTGTAACTTGATCAAGGACACGGATAGTTCAAACCTCTTGGAGTTTCTAAAATTACTTCGAACGAAACTTGGACCGTCCTTTCGTCTTTCTGCCGCTGTCCCCGTTCAAGGATTCAACGGACCAGACGGCGAGCCGCTGCAAGATCACTCTGCCTTTGGAAAAGTGCTCGACTATATTACCGTCATGGTATGCTTTCTCATGAAATCATGTAGAGTTTCCATACTGACCACTGATAAACTATGTTCCACAGGCGTACGACATCTATGGACCTGGATGGGCTAAATTCTCTGGTAAGTCTGTCCGATTTGCGCTGGAAAACCTAGTCACTGATAGACGACTCCGGAATGCCAGGGCCCAACGCTCCACTGTACGATACCTGCAATGATCCAACCAACAAGTACTCTGGTAAAGCAGCGGTCTCTACTTGGACCAGCACCGGTTTTCCAGCCTCTAAAATCCTTCTTGGGGTTCCCTCCTATGGATATGGCTACACTACTCTTGCTTCCAACTTGAAATCTACGCAATTTTCTGGTGAAGGATCAGGAAGCAGTATGTACTATCAACAAGTTTCGTCCGTAATCCCACCTGGGGGAGCGACTTCTGGGGGCGATGATACAGGCAAGACTGATGCATGCGGTAACGCTATGGGGAACGGAGGCAATTGGCTTTTCCGAGAGCTAATTGAGACAAAAAAATTAAGTGAAGACACCCGGAAGGGGCTCAATGGATATACCAGGCATTATGACAGTTGTTCAAGGACTGTACGTTATTTGGTTCTATATGTCTAAATCTCCATTTTAATGAAAGTCGAGACATCAGCTGATCACATCGTCAAATTCTCTAGCCTTTCATCTTTCATTCTGGAACTAGAAATCTTATTTCCTACGACGACCCAGTATCGCTTGGAAAGAAGGCTGTTTTTGCAAAGGTCCATGGTCTGGGTGGCATCAATGTCTTTGATACCACTGGCGATACCAAGGACAACATCCTACTTAAATCAATCAATTCCGTATTGCGAAACACCTCTACCACGTGGCGTGAATGAGAGAATCTGAGTGAACAACTTCATCTTGTCGATAGATTGGGGATTGGATTGACCGCTACTTTTGTATATGATGCGCTTGACTCCGAATTTCTTACTCCACCCATCCTTCTAGTTTAGTGCTCCTTTTCAGTTTTATATACCATGCTTTCCTCATGGAAATCACTCTTGGATCTCTATCTAGGGGCCCTGAGCAAGATTCTTCTCGTCACCCAAGATTGTATCTCTTTAAAACCCAAAAGAATGAATTGCAATGGATATTTTTCAGTATCTCCCCTATGCATAGAGTCAGATTGCGGTAAGATTTGGTATCTTTTGTGTACCTACCTGTATGGTAAGGTAAAACTTAGTTAATTTGTACAGATTCCACACTCGTGTACCACCCCTTCGGCAACGAGTGTGTGTCGTGTGCAACCGACTGCACACCACCAAAAAATCATTTTGAATTTTGGTTGCATATGTAACCCAAAATCATCATTTGGTAAACAAGTATGCAAAAAAAGAGTTATACAAATTTTAACACACATGTGTAAAAAAAGTGTGCATTCTTGAAAACGACTAAAAGGTCGAATCTTTTCAAGAATGCGTATATGTATTTTTAATTTTTTGAACTTCATTTTTTTCAATTTTTCAAACCTCATCTTACCACCTCGAATTTGTTCTCAACTCATTTTTTTCCAATTTAATTTTTTTCTTCGGCCTCGATTTCTCGCTCAATTTGATTTGGATTTCATTCAAATATCATTCTTATCATCCATTCAATCCAAACATTATTTTTATTGTAGTAGAATCTAGCCGAGAGTATCAAGATTAAGGAATGAAAGAAAATGACTTGTTGACGTCGACGTCTCCAATGGTGAAGGGCTTGTTCATGATCCATATTAGGAAGAGAGGATAGAAGATTGTGTTTTTATTACAATCATCCATCCATGAAATAAGTGGTAAACGAGGTCATTGGGGATCAATGACCTTGTTTACCCTGTTTACCAAATGACAACAGATCATTGTAATCTGTTGTTATCAAACATCAAATCTCTTTTCGTTCAATTACCAAACGGTTTCCATCAATCTGCTTTTACATATACATATTGGTGAGAAATTTTCTAACCAATATGTAAAAGTTGCATTAATAAATTAATGCAACTTTTTTTGCCGAAGGGGGTGTACAGTAACTGCCACATAGCATTTGTTACTGCACATGTAATGCACAAGTTCCACACCAGTGAAAAGTTTCAAATTTGAATTTACAGTACAGTTGATCCAGCCTAGTCACGACCACAGGCCAGCCCCGGGGCCCAAATTTTCAAGAGCCCAGTAATACCCTAGTGGCTTTTTTGCAGAGGTTTTTTGTGCTTAGGCTGTGTACTAAGGTACTTAAGTAGGAGCTTAAGTGATCAAATACCTAGGCTAAGTACTTAAGCTCTTAAGCTAGGTACTTAAGTACTTAATACTAGGCTCCTTAGGTACTCCGACCCAAATATGGGGGTTTGAGAAAAAAAAAAATTGGCCGATCAGATGGACTTGGAGTCATTTCTGAAACTCACACCCTACCCATAACCCACAAATGACTTATTACATGACATTTACTAGTAGGTGTGGTGTGTATAAAATTGTGTAAACAAATTTTGTTTTTGCGGAGCGATCGTGGTCGTGACTAGGCTGGATCAACTGTAGTACCACACAAATTTTCATTTACAATGCCAGACGGTACCTTTTGAGAAACCCGGGTTGTTACCAAAGATAATGTGTGAGGTAGGGTATAATTATATTTACTTCTACCTTACCTCAAACCAATCAGAAAATTAGGTACCGCAGGTCTACTTTTCCATTGGTGTGGAAAAAGGCCTGCACTCGTGGTAAATTTACACTTACCACATCCGAGTTACCACACGAGTGTGGATGCTCTAAGGAGGTTACCTGTAGATGGAAAACATGGGTTTCAGGTTATGGGATTAGAGAGAAGGATTTTATGTCTCTCTTTGTAGCCCGGCTTCAGATGATCCTCACTCTTTGAGAGCTACTCACGGGATCATTCTGGAGCTAGTTTTGTAAAGATCCACAAAAGTTCCAAGTTAAAGCTCTCCTTCAAGTCCAACGAGAAAGAAATCAGAACTTCAGTGAAGGATTCTTATAGAGTCCTTACAGGTGACAAGCAAGGGAGACAGTCAGCTGAGCCAATATCAGCTGAGCCCCTCCAAGCATACACTGCCAACATAGTAGTCTCAAGTTGGTTAATCCAAGGAATCATCAGATGCAAATTCTTGTCCAGATGCTGTCCAAGGTTTCTATCTGAGGTATTGTTGTGTGCCAAAATATACCTTGGATCAAGACCTTGGAAACATTTGGTTTGAGGTTTATGATCCAAGAACACCTTGAATCAAAAGCTCTGAGGTAAATTTGCTTGCATTGATGCTTGCTGCACCCTTGCAGAGGGTTCAATTTTGAGGGCTTCATACCTCATGGCAGTGTGATTCCATGAGGTTTGAAGCCAGGCAGCTCTATCTTGAAGCAGTACTCTGAATTGAGAATATTCCACAGCCTCTCAAACATGATTCACATGCCACTTTAGTGAGATTCATCTGAAGAGGTACAGCTTTATAGCTGATCAATTGTTTCATGTTTTTGGTGATTTTTTTTTCAGCCATTGTGTTTTCCTCATCTCAAAGAGGGATATATACCTGCCCTCCATCAACTCCCAATATACCAATCTCATACTCACAAATAAATACAGAATGAAAAATTTTCCAAGATTTTGTATTTGAATTACATTTCCAGCTCTATGTCGGCATCAGTCTCCCAATGGGTGACCTATGAGAATTATAAGCTGACTAACACTTGTGAAACTGTATAGTAATTGTTATAATATAGCTGATTTTTTTGAGAGTTCTACTCTCTAAAGCAATATTGAATACCTAATCGCTTGTCTAAGGTGCAGGATTTATACAGCTGCCTGTTGTTATTTGGGGTGATATTTAACCAATAATCTACTGCAAGTGGATACAAAGAGTGCAGTGGCTTCAAGTAACACTTGAGCTTTCATTGATAAAATAAAGTGTCAAAAGCAAAGACCTGAATTCAATTAGACATCACTAGGCAATCTTTCAAGTATAATTTGAGAGGCAAACCAAGGTATTCTTGAATTCCAAGCCTTAGACAGAATCTTTCCAAGATGTTGATCCAAGATGATTCTCAGTGCACAAGAATACCTTGGATAAAAATCTTGGACAAGTCCTGTCTGAGGGTTTGCCTCCAATGATGCCTCAGATTGCTTAACCCAAGGCATCCTTTCTGGCAGTGCAATTTGGTTCCTAAGGTTTGGTTTCTTCACACCACCCTGAAATGGGTAGAAAACCCTGCTTACATGTTTTGTTGTTCAGAACCTTGTCCCTTCCATTCCATCTCAAGGAGTTTAAAGTCTTATTGAAGGGACAGAGGTTATGCAAGTCTTGTTAAAGAGATTGATGTTATGCACTCTGTCCTGTAAATTTTGGGTGAAGAGCTTACCTATAGAGTTATCTCCCTTCCAAAGCCTGTCCTACCACTAAGGTATACCTACCCTAACCTAGGGACCCATGAACTCTTTGTGTGGGGTGGGGTATTCCAAAAGCAGGTGAGGCTAGTATGGTGGTATTTGTCCCCTCCTAGCCTCACCACCTGCAGGGCGAGGACAGGCCTGAGAAGGTTGAAGTGCTCAACCCCCAGGTGGTGGGTGGGTTTTGTTAGTTTTAGAGAGAGAAGGAGTCTGAAGTTTACTCTTGCAAGAATCCCAAAGTATAGCAAGGATGATGGGAAGAGTATGGAGAGGAAAACCTTTCCACTTCCATCTTCCAAAACCTGTGTTCAGGAGAGCTGTCACCTCTCCTCACGTGTGATATACCTTCCTTACCTGTCACTATAAGTGCCCTTAAGAATGGAATTCAGAGTACCTCCAAAATCTCTGGAACACTACCAATTCATTAATATCATTCATCCAGGGTTGCTCATCTTTTGTAGGAACCTGAGCTACTTTGCAAAAAGGGTTTCTTGATGTATGACTTGTGATTACGCTCTCAAAACTCAAGTGATAGAGTTGAATGATTAAAAATAAGATACAGTTCTTGATTATTGTTTTTTGAATGATTGGTAGGATAGGTGCTGCTCTGCAGAGCCTCCAGAAACTCTCATGGTCAACATTCTGCATGCCTTAAAAAGGAATCCAGGGATATTGTGCAACCCTTTTCAAGAATTACATGGCAAAGGGAAGCACAGAAATACTAATATTTTGTTGGAGAGAATCATCTGTGAATCAAACAAACTGTGGCATGTGTTACTCAGGGCCACAGGGTGCAGAATCATTCACAGTGATAGGTGATGGGGGAATGTATATACAAAGAAAGGGTCTGGTCCTCAAAGGTGTGACACATTTTCAGTCTGTTATTGATGAAAAGGTTTTTCTAAGAAGGACAAAAAATAATTATCATCTTTATAAAGAAAAAGCAAAGATTTGAACACATAGAAAAAGAACAAATATGGTAATAGTCAATATCAATTCATGCACAAATAATTTATATGAGGTTATAAAATGTTTGATAACAAAGGAGCAATTATGATAAGCAACATAGGAATCTAAAACAATAGTAGCTAAAACACACAGTGTTAAAACAGAAAATGGAACTGAACTAAATCTAAATCTGATTTTCTTCAGGGAATCTATATGACATGATGACTGTGGTTGTGTACACACTGTGTAGCCTTAGATGAAACAAGCTGCACTCTGGCTTGATTTACAGAATATAGATACAAGTTTTGGAAGCAGTGAGCCTTCTTATACATCTTTGTCTACCAATACAATAACCCTCCAAAAATCTACCTGTGATCTACAGTTTTTCAAAAGACTTTCACTGTTTCTTGATCTCATTCAGCAATAGTAAGCCAAATTCTTGAGAACATGAAGAGTTTCTCAAGTTCCTACATTCAGTTCAGCTCTCTTTTTGTGCTTTTGATGTCCACATGCACCAATGGCCAACCTAGAATTATGAAATATGCAGAAAAGGGAAGAAATGAATTTATACCAGGAAGACCACCTGTTGGTCTCTCCGATCCAAGTTCTCAATATTCTGAACTAGATTTACAAAACGCACTCCAACATCACATGAAAGTGTCCACAACAGATTTCAGTGCCAGCAAACCCATCAAAATACCAAGAAAACCTTCAAATATCAATGATGAAGAAACATATCAAACATTTGGTTTTGCCAAAGGAAGAGCAGATGGAAATGAGATTTCCTACTTTGGGAACAGAAATGTAGAAAATGACAGTCAACAACTTGCACACCAGCTAGAAGATTTTAATCAAGATTATACAAAGGCTTCTCAAAAATTCACATCCATCTACAAGATATGGAGGGAATGAATTTCACTACCAACATCTCAAACCCAATACAATACCTCATCAAGGTCCTTGCACTTACTATCAACCACTAATAAATCTGCCACTACCAGACTTTGTGCTCCCCAACATGGCGCCTGTTTTCTACAACCCTCAAGATGCTGATAATTGGGCCAAGGCCGGAGCAACATTGACCAGATCAGATCCAAACATACCACAAGCATTTGAATATCAGCCATCCACTTCCACTTCTACATATTCAAATGGTGCCATTGTAAGACCAAAAGCAGCTAGTGATGAAACCAAAGAGAAAATTTCTAAGTTGGAACATGCAGAAAGAACAAATGATATGTATAGTGAACATCTTGAGCCTTTCAATCCTGGGTATGTTAAGTATCTCAATAACAACAGAGAGTCTGCAAAGATTTGAGACAATATATTGACATAATTTCTGCTTTGAAGCTCTTGGCAAATTTGGGTGGATGCACGGAAAGTGTACATTCAGAAGTGGAGGTTGGGGACCCAGGGTAAGACACAAGATTTTACCTCAAAGCAACATGGCAAAGATGTTTCCAAAGAAAATTCAATCTACCCTAAAATTCCAAACATGTGAGTATTTCTTTTGAATTTGAATCAGTTCTTCAGCTAAGATACAAAAACAGGAATAATCCAAAGGATAATTCAAACGGGAAAGAAAAACCTTATTGGGAAAAACAGATACAGGAACTCAAGGATACAACCTCTTCAAGTCTTGATCTAATGAAGTTAGCAATTTATCTGTACTCATTTGTGTGTTATTTTCAAAAAGGATAATGACATTGATATGCTGTTAATTATGTATTTCTTCTCAGGGAGGAGGATTTTCCTGAACTATCTATCTCAGGAACTCAAAACAACATGGAATCCCGGGATGCCTGAAATTATTACCCACAATCATCTATTGTGAGAAAATTTACCTACTCATCCATCCTCTCCCCAACAAGTATGATATATCATCAATCCTGATCAGTCATTGAGGAAACAGATCCCAAAGTCACCAGACTCTGGATGATAAGAGTCAAATGAAGATCACAGAAAAGATAAAGGAGGGTGAGGACTACAGAGCCAATTCCTTGGACCCAAGCAACAGCAATGGTGAGGTTAAGAGACCATGGTCATCAGTTGCCAAAGCTTTGCCCGAAAGGTAAGAATCTTGGAATGACATAAGATACATGATTCATATTTTTTCATATCTAAAATACTGTTTGATAATTCAAGTAGTGATTCATTCAAAAAGGATTCCAAGCTCAATCAGTACAACATCCCTTGAATACAAAGGCAAGGATCTCACAAAACTAGGAGCTCAATTCAATAAAGCAACATACAAGAAACCTTCCACTACGGATGTATCTAAATTGAAGGACAGTGGAGTTATGGAAAATCATTTAATCATCTGAGATGATCTCAGATCACGGGAGAAGAAACAAGATGAGGATGCCTAACCAGGTGCAAGAAGGTTATTTAAAGGCTTTAGTTAAAGATCACAGGAAGGACCTCAAACCATAAGATGTTCATCATTTCAACTCTCTAGAAGTCAATTCCAATGATACAACTGATCTAGAGCCATCCTCAGGACTTGAATCTGATGGGTGGTTGGACTATCATCCCAGAAAACCAAAAGTAAAGGCTACTAGTGTTTCAAGAGAAAGACATAAGAAGGCGGTTTCAATTGAAAAAAAGCAATTTCTTTCTCTTGAGTAATGACAACCTTGAACACAAAGCATCAAATTCATTGTCCCGATCATCACTATCTGCCTCTAAAGAAGAAAGGAATCTTTGGCTGTAAAAAACCAATTGTGGTAAAATTGTCTGCAGAGACTGATTCCAAGAGGGAACGCCCATAGCAATCCATCAGTCGATGATATCCTTGAGGAAAGAAGGGACACCATCTTTAATGGAAAACAAACTGACCAAGAATCAAATGGAAGTGCAACTGAAATTCTCCCGAAGATCTCAACAGAAACAAATTCTCCACTGGGCCAGAGCAATGAAGATCTTAACATTTCAAATTTGAAGGAAATGCAGCAGATTGAACCAGCTCTTCCAACTAATAACAATATAAACTTTGAGAAGGAAGATAGATTGACTGACAACAAGGCAGATGCCAGAAGAAGAAGTCCAGAGATCATATGAAACCTGATATCAAGGATCAGGTAAACAAACTCTCTCAAGACACTCCTCATGAACTGAAAAGTGACAACAATGCAGGTGAAGATAGTCCACCAGAGGGTGATGTTGCTGCAAAGTATTCTTCTGAAGAGGATTTTGAGGAAGAATCCAGATCAAAGTCAAAATCAAAAGGGAAGAAAAAGGTAAAGAAACAAAAGAAAAAGTCTAGTCAAAAGAAAGAGAAGGTCTTTGAGGCCTTAGACATTCAACAACAATCAATTGAAGGACTTGTACCTACAGTCCAGTCAAATCTCCCCAAGACATTGATGGATGCTCTTCAATATGAAAATCCAAAGAAACTATTGAAAATCAACCTGGATGATACTACTTTTGACCAGATTTATTATGGATACAAAGCTGCTTTGGATAAAGGCTGAACCATCTGATGACATCTTGGGTCCAATTCTTGATAAGTTCAAACTGAATTTTAAGAATAAGTGGGAAGCTCGGAGAAGAATTGATGCATTATTTGCACAATTTTCACAAAGATCAATTCAAACACAATGGTCTGTAATGAAAGATAGTATTTCTGACCCTCTCAAACCAATCATGAGACTTCTCAAGATAGATGAAAGATTTCCACTTTTTTTTGATAAACCCAAACCTTCACAAGTTGACAAACTTGTAGATCGGATAGCTAAGCTGGATGAAAAAGACCACTCAATTCTTCAGAATTTGTTTGGTGATGAGCTAAACATCCGCATTCATCAAATGAGTATCATGTCACGCATTGACTACAAGTGGATTTTTCTCAAGCAACATCAGATGAAAGATTTCATGGAACAAAGTGGCTCCCTAGCCATTCTTCTGGAGCTTCAACACAATCTTGGATTAGGACCAGAAGAGAAGATGTTGAATGAAGAACAGGTATGGGAAAAAATCACAGACAATCAGATTGAGGAAAGAGCTAGAAACATAATTTTTGCAATTCATGGAATGGGAACAACTAAATTAGCAAATAGTGGTCTTGAGAAGTCTCAACAAAAGTGGTTTGGAACATATACCATGGAGTTTGCTTTGGAACACCCTGAATTTTTTACACTATTTGAAAAACGTTATGATAGGCTTGTTGATCTTTCTAAAATGAATATGCTTACATCCTGGAATGATTGGATTGATACCAAGGGGATATCTGATTTGGAAGGTTTTGGAGAGCATACCATACCTATTGGTTATATTCTGGGTGCATTGAAGTTTGATATTTCTTTGACAGACCTTTGTGAGGTGACATCTCGTATGGAGAAAGAGCAGGCCATCATGGGAAGAGCAAGATTGCATGAAGCAAATATGGCATGTTGGCCATTAGACCTACCATTCCATTTGAAGTCGCAATCTCAGCAGTTCTATAAGTATTTCAAATACCTCAAAAAACGTCTTATCTTGCCTCAAACTGTTATGTGATTGTGTGAAAATACTAGAACCAGATATCTTTTTTTTCAAACTTGTTTCAAAAGGGCATTTAGTTAGCATGATATGTCCATTACTCATCAGATACCAATGAAAAGGAGATAATCCAATTTTTGTTTTCTGCCAATCTATCTACAGAGTTCATTTGAGTTTCTTTCAAAGATTCTGCTCTTCTGTTGACAAAACACTCCACATCCACGTTCTAGAGCTGATCTTAAAAAAACAATAAGTTTCATACCCATCAAAATCCTTCTACCAAGAAAGATCTGAATTGTACAAAGAAAGAATTGCATCTTCAGAGCCCTTCCCCTTGAAAGTCATAATACAGAGACAATCTAATTACAGTTCACGGTGTTACAATTTGTTTTGTCCATCACTTGACTCATTCCAAAGAAGTTACTTTTCAAGGGATTTTTCTAACAAGTCCCATCGTGTGATCATGGAAAGATAGACTAGGTGACTGCTGTTGCTGTAGCAAATGATGATCAAGTCTTATCCAATGACTGTCAGTCCCAGAGGCCCATAATGCTGTCCTTTCGTCGGCTTTTTTTGCGAAATATAAAAAATCAGTATATCTGAAGTTTACGCAATAACATGGATTTCACGGTCATCATTCTTACGTTTTGAATCATCCGGGTTTCCATAGATCACTAAATTCCCATCACCTCCCTGAAAACAACAGCGGGTTTGACAACCAGCTTGTTCCTTACTTTTGACTTGACGATCAAATTTAGCAAAAAATTCTGATACCCAGATCACTGAGCCATGCGGTTCATTAGGAACTCGACCTTGATGAAGGACTAGATTTGACGTGTTCGGATCCAAGTAAAGGTAGGTAGGTTGTGATGGCCTTGGTGGGATGATTGGAGGCTGCGAGGCTCCAACATTAGGTCTAGGCGGAATTGGTGGTGGTCCAAATCCTGGAGCTTGAAGAGGTGGTATGCATACATACTGACCGGCCTGAAATCAAATGTGAAAATTAGGACACTCGTCAAAGAAGAGGTTTCTACTACAGAGTAAGACAATCAAAGAGAAATCAAGAGAAGATTTCTTACAACCAGCTCAAAACCACCTCTTTGAAAAACGTATTCGGAAGCCCAAGCCACACAATTATCGCCAGTCCATAAGATTAGAAATGGAGACTGATCAGAAATAGTCAAACTAGCTTTTCCCATTTCAACTTTCCCATCCAAAGTAATCTGTAGGATCCCATATCAAACGACCTGAGCCATTGTCTCTTATCCTCAATTTTCCATCAGCAGTCAGTGTGAGATTAGCACCTCCGACTGCACCACTACGTCCCGAACTCCAGAGAATAGATCCGGTGGTAGTTACACAAGACAACTAGGAGTCCATCATCTTGAAGCTTCAATGTGATCTTATCGAAAAGTATTTGAGAATGGGTAGGAGAATTTGAGTGCAGATGAAGTTGTTCAGGATCATAACGTAATTTACGGATCGGTCCATCTTCGATACCAATTAACCAAGATGCTCTTCCTCTTCTAAAATCAGGTTGCAGATCACAATCGACCACTAGATCTGGGTTTGAATTAGCTAGGAAGGCCATTGGGGGAGCATTCAAAGGCTCAGGCATGCATGACATATCCCCTCGGAATTCAGTTCCTGCTGCGATGCTGTTACCTTGTACACTAAAGAGTTTTGCGCCTGAAATTCCGATTCCGTAACCTATTTTGGTCAATTAACAATATGACGATTAGCGATATGGAGTTCAACGACGTAGTGGATGTGGATAGGTTTACCAAAACGACCAGGTCCAAAGATGTTATCGTGCACCTGGCCTCCGAAGTTACGTTGTTCGGAACCAGGAGCCCAAGCCAAAGGACCGATCCTGTGGAAAACACTGAGAGGTCAGTTAAACGATTTTTGTGTCGAGAACAGGGGAATTCACTGAACCCGATCCCAAGTTTGATATGAGCGCCTTCAGATTTGATAATGTTACCAAAAACTCTTGTATCAGTATAATCCATGGCATATGGACCCGCGTCTACCCTGTTATATGCGCCAGAAAATGAGTTTGTGGGTTTGTCCGTACACCATCAAAATCACCACTGAAAAGGCCTGCTCACATGTTGATGGCACCCTGGTTCAACGAATATGACAATCAGCTTGTGAGGAACAACATCAGAGTGAAATTTGTGATTACCAAAAGGTTCTGAGTACGAGCAATGATAGTGTTTCCTGTACAGATAGTACCAGGAGCGCAAAAGAGGACTATCCCACCATCCGTGGCATCGACGATCTCATTGTTGGCCTTCGAAATAAAATAACATCAACAATTGTTGAGAGAAAGAAATAAAAAGCGAGGCTAACTATCAGCCCGTTGCGACAAGCTATACTCAGCCCATCGGCCCAAGGACCTAGAAAGGCGAGTGCGGACCGCGTTAACCGAACTCTAGAAGTGAAGATGATCTGGGCCTAAAGAGTACACGTCGATTTCCAGACACACCATTTGGGGCCGGTAAGCCAGCAGGGCCGATCTTATTGCCGATGACACGACCACCCGAGCACTCATCGAAAAGCTGCCAAGCAGATCATGAGGAAAACAGATTGACGGGAAAATTGAAAGAGCTCGATAAAACATCAAACTTACATGTAAACAGGACCAACCGCGAGGATGTCTGAGATTACAGTATTGTACTACTGGATCTTTTGCTCGCCGACCACCACAGACAATGAGAGCTGAGCCGTTTTCGACCCAACCCTTATCAGGTCTTCTCCCATCGACTGTGAGATGAGAAATCTTCACGTGATGGGTATCATAAAACGAGAGAGCAGTTGGATCTTGGATCGAGTGGAGTTGTGCTTGGAGTGATGGATCGATTGGATAGCCAAAGGTACTGAGTTCTGATTGATTTGCAGTTATCTTGATCGGTATCTCTAGTTCCCAAATAGTCGATTGTGCCAATTGAATAATGGTCCCGGGACCACCTGATTCGAACAATTGGGTTATATAAGCTGCAGGCCGAGTAAGGAACTCTGGTGGTATATCATGAGGATGAAGGCCTGTTGGATGATGGAATTTTAAGTGAGGAATATACATCGTGAGAGTTGACTTGGTGATGATGATGAGGTTGGATGAAGATTGAACTGGGAACTCAAACCGGTCAACAAGATGATATCAGTGAAATGTCAAGAGTTTGATTACCATCATTTAGTGATATCTCATCATAGACTCACTCACTGCTATCAATCACATCGTCCGCGGATACCAGTTCTTCAACTGACCCATCCTGTTTAGGGAACTAGATACCATACCGTTGCTTAAGACGCTTGCGCGGCCGCAAAAAACGTACTTGTCTTTTATGATGATACTCTGAAGATCAGCTTCAATTCAGATTTCACGCGTTAGTCTCCAAAGGTTATGGTTCTCTTGAAAACAAATAGCCTTGAAAGGCCACCTACATACATAGTTATTCTGCGTTAAGATATACATATGACGGCATCTCGAACGCCCCATCAGCTGAAGCTACCGATGCTCTTCCACTTGATCAATCGAGGATTCGAGTATGTATGTAAATGATACAGTGAATTGATGCAGCTTGCAATCACGGAACACCAGTACTCCAAGGTTAGGTTCGCCTAGATGAGTACAACTGTGAAACATGAAGCTTTGGGGAACCTTGTCATAAGTTTTACCAAACCTCTAGGCCTGTCGCGTTAAGGAATTCGAAGCTTGATAACATGGTGTTGGATTTGGAAGCATATCTTCATGGCCACCTGATCTAGCTTAAACATGCATCAGGTGCTACAAATCATACTGTCAAACATATTTGCAGGAAGAAACAGGGTGAAGGCAGGCAATAGCTTTCCGCAGGTCTCTTACGCCAACGACGAACGTGTTCACCCTCCGAATTTCTATTTTCGTGCAAAACCTAGCCCGTGAGCGTAGAAAACTACTGCAATCCTAATTTCCACTGCTTCACTGTTGCGATCACAAAACGAAGATGAAGCTTGCCATCAACGCTATCTTTCTAATATTATTGAGTTGGAATCATCTGTGCTCTAGTAGCCCACCTGGTACTGTCACATATGCACTACAAGATGGAAGGCATGTAGGAAAACGGTAGAAATCAGGTCACGACGTCTGAAATGTTTCCAAGATCATCCACCATCAATACAGAAAGGGAACCCATAAATACACAACAATCAACAAGACCTTCTATCTTCAATCAGAGACCTCAATTCTTTGAGATCTTCAACATTTGATGATAGGGGCAGGAGATACCAAGAGGCTGCATACAGAGAAGAAATGGCACAGAAGACATCAACAATACACCCACCAACTAGCTTTGAAAGAAAATGCTATCAAATCCCATCAAAAGATTCATATAATGATCATTATCTAGCATATGGTGTCTTTGAAAATTTCCAAAACAGGAATCAACATGAATATTACCCAGTAAAGAGATACCAACACCATGCTACTTCTCCTGGTTTTATCAATACTCAAGGGTTACTTGCTACTCAAGTTCCAATTGTGTATCTTCCATCACCAGACTTTGTATTACCTGGAATGGTACCATGCTTTCTCAACCCTCAAGATGCTGCACAATGGGCTGCTTCAGGGGCAGAGCTGGTTCCACCCTGGTTCAGTAATCACTCCAACAAAAAAGCATGATCCATTTTTTGGGAGTTGGTTCAGCAGATGTGGTCCCCAATGGAGTGCAGAGTTTTATGACAAGAAGGGGTCCCTGATAAATGTGAGGAAAAACCCTCAAAAACTTGGGCCATTCCTCAAGGAGCAACAAATAGAGAAACTGAAATATCCCACAAGGCAGAAGTGATACAACAACCTCAGGAGCCAGAGCCACATGCACCAATGATCCTTAAAATACCCAAATCAAGGTTTGTCATGCATATATCTGTGAGTTTCAGACACACATAAACATTGAGTAATTTTTTGATGCTTCATATAAGATCCAGGGGAGATGCTGATCTCATTTCAAATGCAAGATTGGTTGATCATTTCAAAAAAGATCATTGAAGCTAAAAGATTGGCATCACAAGCTCCCATAAAGTATGTATGCCTAACCTGATGGACTGCATCCTTTTGGGTCAGTATAGATCATCCCAAATTTGACACCACATTTTGCTTCAGCATGGTCTGATAGGGCACAGGTGCCATATACTCACAAAACCAAAGACAACAATATCAATGAATTTAATAAAAAACTGGCCACAAAAGAGGATGAAAATAAACCCAAAATGAAATCATCAGTTGTTGCAAAGGTTCAAGAAAGGTAACACAGCTTCTCTCTTTCTTTCTCAAGGATACTCTACATCTTTCTCTGATATCTTGGCCAAATATACTTAGAAGGCTTTCTGCCATGAATTATTCAACATCAAAGTCCTCTGAGCCTACAAAGAAGGAAGTTGCCAAATACCCAGCTGCAAGGGAAATCACAAAGGCCAAAAAATATCTACCTACCTCACAAGTTACAGCCAGCTTTCAGGAACAGGATATATCACCAAAGAATTATCAGAACATGATTGAAGAGATTGCTCCAGAATTTAAAAATGGTGAGGGTGATGGGGAAAATGATACTTGCAAAAGTGTTGTGGACTATGGAAGACAGAAAGAACAAAAATATGGATATCTCCTCAAACTCACCCCAGTCAACACTAAAACCTAAGATTGTTATGGATGCAGAAAATTCAATTTCAGCAAATTCTGATATTGGGGGGTGGGTCACATGCACTGGGAGGCGGTGGCAGTAAAAAAAAGCTGACGACCAATCTAAATGAGAAAGCAATGTGCTCAACTGCTCAGGATACTGTCCACAAATGTAAAACAGGCAGGAAAAATCACACAAACTGTCTCCAATGGGCCTTCCAACCCACCACCATCTCTATGCAATGATCCTGAAAACACACTTAATCCAAGTGGTTTGAGGCAGAAAATTTGGTTGGGAAAACTTCCAGAAGAAATTGAATCAGGTGACACATTGCATAAGGATTTGGGAGCTTCTGATGGAGGTCTAGTCCGACAATAACAAAAGAACAGAACAAAAATCAAGTTTGGTCCCATTTGAGGTTTGTTCAAATTCTATACTCACAAGCCCAGATATCAGAAGGGGAAGTACCCCTCAAAAACCAAGGTTGAAGGGATCAAATGAAACTGTAGCAAAGCCAGAATTATCAAATATTGCTAATAGAGATGATGTATTATCTTCTGCAGCCAATGAAGACATTGCATCCCCAAGTGAAAAGGGAGGAAAATTACAGGAATTGGTGCAGAGTAGGGCTGTTGAAGGACACCCACAAGCATATGCCAGTTTGCACTCTCTGAACAAAAGTGGAGTCTCCTCTTTGCACAATGAAAGTGATAAAAATAAGAAGATTAAAAAGAAGCAGAAGAAAAGTGGAAAAAGAAATAAGGCAAATGACTCAAAGGACATCACATCTGAAAACCCCCTGCCACAATCAATTTCAGCAGATAATGCAGTCAGATGTTGGGAAGGCCCTTGTGGAGACTCTCCAATTTCAAAACAAAGAAAGGTTTTTGCCAATAAATTTGAATAAGCAGAGCACATTGATACTTGCAAATGATTACTTTGATTCTCAAGAAAATCAGGATCAAGAAGATGGATTGATTTGGTCAAAGACTTTTGCAGAATTCTCACTTCAATTTGAAGACAAGTGGGAAGCTCAAAGACGAGTGACTGCATTGCTAGCCCAGTTCTCCCACAAGTCAACTCAAATTCATTTCCAGAATGTGGAAGATTTGATCTCTGAGCCTCTGAAGAAAGTGTTATACATGTTGAAGGTAGAAGAAGAATTTCCAGTCTTCCAGGACTTTGATTCTACAAAATTCTCAGAGTTCCAGAGGTTCAAATCTGAGCTGAGTCCAATGGAACATATAACACTTACAATCTATTTGTAGTGAAGAGGAGATGAACAAGCGTATCCATCAAATGAGTATCATGTCTAGAATTGATCATAATTCAGTCTTCTTTAGTTCACATCAAATGAAAGATTTTATGAGGCAAGGAGGATCACTACAAAGTGTGCTAGAGATTCAGCATAATTTGGGATTTGGAATTGAGGAAACTAAATGGAAGGAAATGGAAGGATACCAAATCAGGGAAAGAACTAAAAACATCATATATGCAATGCTTGGGGCTTCTGTATCACAAGAAAAGCCAAAACTTCTCTGGTATGTGTATCAACAGTGGTGTGGGACATATACAAGGGAATTCTTTTTCCAACAGCCACAATTATCCAAGATATTTGACAAAAGATTTGGTATACTTGTTGAGTATGCTGACAAGCTAAAGCCAACCATGTTGGGTGATTGGATGCAGGAGGCAGAAGCTTCAAAATTGGGGGACATGGCTCAATGCAAGCTTCAATGGGGAAAAGTAATGGTAGGGAGTACACTGTGGAATTCCATTGATGTTTCTTTGGCATGGTTTGGCCTTGATATACCAGGGGGTTGATCTCAGATATAGATCACAAATGAAACATAAAGAGCACTTATATTGGCCATCAGATCTACCAAGTAATATGAATGACCATTTTGAGAACTTCAAAAAGTTTTTTGGATTCTTTGGAAAACATCTCTTATGCACTAAAAAATCTTAAGCCTATCCTACAGAAATAATTTACTCTGAGGGAGAATATAATAGCAGGTACTCAAAGTCAAAAGGTAGATTCTGACTTTTTTTAACCTAGATTTTTTTGGTGGAGAAAAAAAACTACAAAACTTCTAGGCTTTGAGTACCCCGTGCCTACTTATGCACTCAGCACTTCCTATAATCATGCCATGTGTCAGTGTCCAATTACCTCTGTCCTTGGATTTGTTTCAAGCCTCAGTTAAGGTCTCATTGGTCCTTAATTTCACCCCACAACCTTTGTCTTGTGGTGATGTATGTACAAAGGTGAAAGTAGGTGATTGGCAGTGGAAAACAGGAAATCTCATTCCTTCTGGTCGGGCCAAGTTTTTTTTTAAAAAAGAGTTAGGTTTTCCAAAAAGGTAGTTTCTACCTTTTGACTTTGAGTACCATAAATGTACAGTTATATGTATAATTTATTGCTTTGTGCATGAATTCCAAAAACTATTCAAATGAAATAAAGCTATGCATAGGGGTTTTTTTCTACACCAACTTTGACAGCATTCTCCTTTAGAATTTTCTTTCATCATGCCCAATAAAACTATGTAACACTTACCTCATGTTCTAGCATCACTGAATGAATCATTACACTAGTTTTCAGAGGTCTACATTATATCTGGTCTTGCCAGTGCACTGATTTTATTCATGGATTTAATTGCCACCTTCTTCTCAAGTTTTTCTATCAAATTGAATGGCCACAGCACTTGACTCAAAAGAATTTTGACCATCCAGTTCATTCTTTCTCCATTGGCACTGAATTAAAGCATGTTGACTGTGGCATTGGAAGTCTGGTGATCCTTGAGTGCATTTATGTAATTGTGAAGTGGTTCAAATCTCCCACCACCAACAAAGACACCTTCAATGGTCAAATTCAAGGTGTCCTCATATGGCAAGGATGTGGTGTTCAGGATAATTCATACAACACTTCATTCAAGGTCAAAGAAATTCTCACATCATTTTCTGCAGACACAAAGTTCACATGTTTAGCCTCTTCAAGAGTCCAAGCCTCAGGTGAGGTAGAGAAACACTCTATTGCAATGGGTTGGCACAACTTTGGCAGATCTATCAAGTTGGATGCCTGCTTCAACTCTTCTGGGAGACATGCAGTTATTCACAATGTGGCAAGGATCACTGCTATGATTGATGGGCTGGGTAAAAATTTCTCAGCCATTCTCAACTTGGGTCTACCTGTGGAAAAGTTGAGATGTTCTAATAAAGGCAAATACCAAGATCATGTGTGGGGAGAGAGAACAGGGCATATCTCACAAGACTTTTAATTTCAATGATACCACAAGGGCTGACATCTACCAACTTGAACCAGGCTCTTCTGGATAGCTGGGCAGTCATGAAATGGGATTCAGAGAGGCTGAGATGGAAGTTTTCCTCTTTCATGTTCCTCTTGCATATGAAAAAGATCAGGTGTAATGCATCACAGTCACCACCTTGATTTTTATTTACTAAACTATGTCTGCCAAACTCTCACCACTGACTTATTACTGCTGCAATGCTATGTATTCCATCTAGCAGTGCAAGGGTAATGTTACTGAGCACCATTATCGCAAATGGCTCCTCCAATCAAATTAAATCGAATCCAACCTCAGCACTGATATTGCAAAACAAATCTTTTGATCAACAATGACCACCAAGATAGGTTATACACTTTCACTCTGGATAGATATGCACATGAAATCAATGCTGTTCAGACTGTAAAGAATCCATAAAATCGGAATATATAATGACAAAAACCTGGAATCCCAGAAATTGAAGATATTTCAAGTGATCCTTTCAATATGAACCTTTCTTAGCTTACTTGAAGACTACGAAGAAAAAATTCAGATAAATACATCGAATGTAGCAGCTTTGAGTTGAAAAGAAATCTTCCTGCTCAGTACACGTAACTTCGGAAGAGAATCATAACACCATTAGTCGCACCTAAAGAAACAATCTGACACTGTCCAATATCAATCATCTTCACCGATTCCAAAAACTTCGTGCTCCATCTTCACTCTTTCATCATCCATACTCTTTCTTGACTGGTTTAAAGCTAACCCATCTGCCTGAAGTAACTGACGACCTTCTTCAGCGAGCTTCAAATCCTTCCCAGGTACATCCCCATCAAGACCATCATCATCATCACCGTCAACAGAATCCTGAAGCTCAAAATCTTTCAACCTGATTCCTCCTGACGCTTCATCTCCTGCTATATGACTCTTGATCCGTTTCCTAGCCCTCCACTTAACCACACCAACCACACCGATAATGATGGCAAACAAGACAAATACCAAAGTTAATGTCCTCCTTGGTCCATAATAAGCTTCTCGAACACGTTGCAGTTCTTCAATCTTTTCTGGCCCTTTTTCATTCTTCCCTTCGCTTCCAATCAGTCCCGTCGTGTTTGTGATCAAAGTCCCATTTTCGAAGGTCTTTGAGATGATATGCATGGGACCATCTCCCATCTGTGACCAGGTTGATCGAGCTGGACCAACCTAAATCCAATTTGTCGATCTCTAAAAACCTTAGTAGCATATCTTGCGTACCAATCGGTTCATCCATAGGGACTAAATGAGACTACAAAGCACATCTCAACCATCAACTGCCAATCGCCCTCCCACTTGATAAAAGCTTGATAAAAAGAATGTTAAAAGTATTCTCACAGCTTTGTCAAAGACGACAAGACCCAAGCCTCTATCCTCTCTCCAAGTACCAATCTTACGACCGTTGACAAGATAATCCTTCGTTTCTGATTCTTGACTCCAACCTGTGTGCCCGGCCCAAGTCAAAGCCTCGATAGATCGATTGATACCCATCGTATTACACATAAAATCTTGATCTCCCGCGTAGAGGAGTACTTTCATATCTTTCAATAAGTCTGGTAAAAGTTTATATGACGGTTTCGAGTGGGGTGACCACATCTGTTGGACTTGAAAAAAATTAAGGTCATCATTGAGGATGTGTATGTCAATGAAAACAGGGAGAAGTAAACAAGGTTTACTTACTTATTGTATCATTACATTGTTTCCAATGAGCTGGCTTATCTTGAGCATGAAAGGCTTCAATCGTGTCTGGCCTCTGGAAAAAATAATATGGAACCATTCCGTTCAGAATCAGTCTCGATGTCAAGTGTTGAGTAAGATTGAGAAAAATCGCAAACTGAACACACGTTCAGATATTTCGTCAAAGGCTTGACAAGATCCGGCCAGTCTTCATCACCAGCTGGCCTCGACTCAGTGATATTGTAAGCTACCGGCTTCATCTCCACACCATTGATTCTAAGCCACAAAGTTCGCCGAAAGGTCGGGTCAGTCAATGCTTTTGTTCCTTTCGGTTATATCCCATGAGAAGCAAGAATAAGAAACTCACTTTTTAGAAGCCCCATCCAGAATTGGCTGCAGCATATTCTCGCATTCACGAATTAGAACTTGATCATGGGATTGTAAAACTGACTGACAGCTCTGCCAAGCCGCTTCCGCTGATTTTGCCTCCTTTGAACCTTTCACGATCATTCCACGTTCATAAGCGAATTCTAAAAAGTCGATCATCAAAAAATAGGTCAACCAAAAGCTAGGGAAATGGGAATGGAAAAGAAAGGTACCGATATATGCAGGGTATTGAGTCTGCGGATTGATCCATGCGTTCCCCATCATCAGACCTTTGAGGTTCGAGGAGACTGAAGTGGTGGATTTGATGGCTTGTGCAATATAAGGTATGAACTGTCCTGCGTATGATTCTCCTGCTAGATAAGTCTAATCAACGCACCAGAAGAAAACGAGATATTTTCGTAAAAACAAAAGTAAATCGAACCGCAAACGCAAAGAATGAAGATAACTCACATCAACGTTAGACAAGTCAGGGAAGAGCTTGAAAAATGTTTCTAGAAAGCTAACAACTTGATCAGCAGCCTATGTGAAAGGAAAAAAGATCATCTCATCATCTGTGGTATTTTGACCATGTTTTGGGGACGCAAAACTAGACAAGACTCAAGCTTACCTACCTGATCCAATTCCCGAATTGTTTCCCCACCCCCAGCAAAAGAATATCCAGTGCCAGCCGGTTGATCAACTATCCATGACAAGTGTCAGTTTTTCCATCTCTCAAATCAACAAAGCTACTAAAGAAACTAATTCACTGAACAATAAATTCGCATACTGAGACCAAGACCACTGCGAATTCGTAAGCGTAGATGAGTTTTTGGAGACCCTTAACGGACCGATTTCCATCAAACCGCCTTCTAGAGAACTACATCCTGGACCTCCATTGAACCAAATGACGAGCCTGTTCAAACAAACAATGAGCAAACCAAATCAGTATAGTCTTGGAATCATATGATACCTGACTAGTAAGACTTACTTTTGTCGATTTGGAGTATGATTAGGTCTGATGAACCAAAACCAAAGGTGAGATTGACTTGTAGATGAAGTAGTTGAAGTGGTTCCTGAAGTAGTAGTGATGAGTTGAGATGGTAAATGACCAGAGTATTGAGTTATATCGGATTCTTGACCTGGCAATGAGCTAATGTAGAAATTGGCAGTGCTTAGAGGTACCGACGGTCTTGAGTTTGACATGATCTTGAGTTTAAGAACATTCCCCCAATAACGATCATTCTCTGCTCAGCATGTGGATTCTCTGTAACTGCAATAAGTCGATCGAGCTATGGACGACCCGACATCGGATCATCCGGAACCGATCTATAACCTTAAGCAAGGCTCACGACCCGGCCCTCAGTCTTCCGTCCATCATCCTGCATCCTGAACCATTCGAGAAAGTTGATTAGACTACAAAAAAATGTAATCTTTTGCGGGTGGAAAAGAAATCTGTCGGTGTAGAAAGATCCTGAGACACTGAGAAGAGAGCAAAGACTCAAAAAAATGCATCTTGTTCCTAGATATTGGAGCTACATCATGAGTATTTTTTTGTATTTTATATGCAGGTATTGGGCAATGTACTAATTGCAGTAAAGGTTGATGTCAGAATTTACCCCATTCTGGCCAAGATGAAGGATAAAACAATCATGCACCTCAACAAAGCCCTTAAGTGCAAGACACTTGTCATGGAAACTCTCCTTCACCCTTTCTTTCACCTCAAATTCTTTTTCAAGTGGTTTGGAGAAATCTTGGCAGTTACTATGCAAGCCAAATCAACGCTTCAATGTTTTCACCTGGAGTACAAGCAGTGCTTGCCTGCCACAAATTCATCCTACCCAATGAGGTCAAGGGTCCACTCAAAATCCTCACCAAAGCCAGAAATCTTTGGCAGTGACTCCGGAGAAGAGTCTGAGGATGACATTGCTGACTACTTACCCTTGAAGAACTACTTACAAGGATTGAACAAAATGAGAACAGATAAATATGATGTTCAGGCTCCTGTTTCACTTCAATAAAGTTAGACCTTCAGATTTTCTTTATTTAGTTTGAAAGAAAAATTCTAGACTGAAAATTCTTATTATGTAAGTACATGAAAAGAATCACCACATATTGGCACTTATGGGTAGAGACTACCTAGCTTTTACTGGTTCTTTGTGCATTGCCAAACAGATCTTCTCCTGTACCGCTGATGTGTGCCCATCAAGTTGTGGAAGCCTCATTCCCAGGATGATTGAAAACTTGGTTTCCACCAGGCTGTGGATGAGGGAGGGTGTGGGGTTTGGTCGTGGTTATGAAGACCTGGCAAATGCCTTCAACGTCATGGGAATACCCATGACTTGATAATCTTATTTTCCTTTTTTTATTTCTGTTTGTTTTTTTGCTCCAAGACTTTCTTTTGAAGCTTGATCTTTTTGTTTAATTCTTTACTTTTTTCCAATTTTTACACTCATTCATTCATGTTCAATCCAATACAGGTGATTATGATTTTGGATAGTCATTACCTTTTTAAAGTGAGCTGCTCAGCTGTTGCTCCTGTCTGCGCAGCGGTCTGATACAACGCTGGCAAGGACAGTGGAGTGTTTTTTATTATGAAATGCTACACTACCACTTTTTTAAAAGCTGTGTCTATGAAAAAGCAACGCTGCGCAGAAAGGTGCTGCAGCAAGGTGCTGTGCTGCTTACCCAGTTTTGGTTGTGGGCTCCTGCTGCTAATAGGGAAAATGGCCAAAAGCAAGAAACAGAGGGACAACAAATTCCACCACAGGAAATCTTTTTAAATTCTGCATGGTGGATCAAATTCGTGGGGCTTTCCAGTATCAACATCAACATCAACATCAATCTATAACTTGGACCATTCTCAAGTTTTCATTGATGCCCGCAAAGCTTCTGTTTGTGTTTCAAAAGCCATATTGGGGGCAATTACTGGTTACAAAGTTGAATTCCAGGCACAGGACTAGATTCTTGACCCAGATTGCTTAATCCCAGAACTACATCATCTCTTTTTATGAGAGGTGTTTACAACCCTGTTGAATTGAAATAGAGAGGCCACTGTAGAAGAAAAAACTACAAAACTTAATCATCACAACCTCCTGACACTACCAGGATAAAGTGATTGTCCCACAGGAAAAGAGAATGAATTTAGGCCAACATGGAATTAAAAATGTATTCAATATGTATTGTATCAGAATTATTCTTTGAACTGATCCTTGACCATAATCATAAAATATATTCTTTAAACAAATTTTCTTCTTTTCATTTCCTGACACCTTTGAGCAATGTTTGTTCTATGTGGAGGAAGAACCTCAAAATCTGATGGTTTTTTATTATAATGTTTTGGGAAAAGGATTTCATCATACCATGATTCTATTAAAAACCAAACAATTCGTTGACCCAATGGATGTCCATATCTAGAGCTACTCAAGTAATTTATTGTTTCCTTCAAATTAGACCATTCTTCAGTCAAGCTTATTCTTCCTGATGGGCTTAAGATTAACGGATGATCTGTTTCTGATTGTAGTTTGATCCATAGAGTGAAATAATTTTTCAGAAATTCCCATCCACTTTGATATATATCATCCCAAGTTAAATCAACTTTCATTTTGGGATGCATCAACCTCAAAAGGCCAAAAAATGCTGGGGTCAATTCAAATTGGGCTGTTTGAATGGCCTTGTGAACCATATCCTTGTTAACAGTATCCTTCCCTTGGTAAAATTCTATGCAATGAACCTCTACATGTTTTTCTGGTTTTTTGATGGAATCTGTATCACTATGAAGTTGTGAAAAGAATTTGTAAATTTCCTCTCTTGCAGCTAGTTGTTTTCCTCCACTTATAAGAGCCCATACAAAGCGGGTAGTTGAGAGTCTTGTGGCATTTTCCTTTATCTCATTGTCCACATTGCTTCCTGTGTCATCTTGTACAGTTATGGCCTTATATTTGTTTTGTTTTCTTGCACAATAAATAGTTTGCTCATCTGTTTTTTTCTTGCAATATACATCACATTCTTCAACAAATGACCAGTAATCAATAGGGATACTAGAAAGAAGATCTTTGTATTTGGTTGTGGTAGACCACTCCTGGAGCTTTTGGTGTATGAATTTGGATGGGATTTTAGAATTATTTTGAAGCTGTAAAGTATGTTCAAAAAGTTTTCCAGGTCCTATACTGTTTGTATTTTGTTTTTTCTTCCCTTTGACTGATTTGGAAATGTTTTGTGGTAAGAACAAAACCTCTTCATTGAGGTAATTCTGAAGATATTCCCATATATCAAGAATCAAAGAGTCCATCAATTCCAATCCAACATGTCTTTGAAAGATGATTTTCAAGGCACCTAGTACCCCAAAGACTAAATTTGTCCGTATTTTATCAATAGCTATTGAATATGCTTGATGAAAATCAGTGAATTCATCCATGTTGATCATGCCTCCAGAAATTATAGATTGTTTTAATTGTATAAAGAAAATCTCAATTTTTTCAAAAATCTTGTATCTTTTGGATAGCAATAATTGACTTTGCCAATGCAGGACTGAGTTCAATGTTTTTTCAACTACATAGTAGCCATCCTTTGGATAATTACTACTAAACTTTTTTATATTGATCTCCCTGTTTTCTTGAGATTTATCTTTTGCTTCAAAATCCTTGTGATATTCTGAGTCAGTTTGACTGTTAGACTTGCGTTTGATACCAGAGGTTCTCTTGTCCATCAATTTTGTGATTGCTTCTTGTTGATTGATACTTTCTAGATCATTCCCTATCTCATCAATTGATAAAAGTTCTTCTCTTGGTATGGTATTGTGCAATATTATGTTACTTGATATTGGTGTGGCGTCCTTGAGAATTTGAGATTGGTATGGTTGGCTTGGGAGAAGATTGTCTTTTATGTTGAATTCCAATGCTTCATATTGCAAAGGATATGAGTCTTGCCAGCTGTCCATAAGAATTTGATTGAAATGGTCCAGATTATCACCAGCTGTTGCTGGAATGGTTCTGTCTTGAGTAGGGAAACTAGTGAGTTTGGGATTTCCACTTTCAAATGTTGGTTCTACATCAACAATGTCTGAAAAAAATACTCCTGTGGACAGATCATCCCAAAAGTCCACAGAGAGTACTGGGATAGTGAACAGATGGATAAAGCTTATAAGACAGATCACAGGAGTTATCATTCTGGTATGAGATTCTCTGTCTTTTTAGTACAGTTATATTAATGATGTGAATCTTGGTTGCCCATAAATTGGAGCTGGAATTCTATAAAATAGTTCAATTGAACAAGTCTGTGACCCTATAAAGGTGTTCAAACCCCAGCCTTGTATAATGGCATGTCTCATTCAAACATTTGATTGCAGAACAGTTGCAGTTTCAGATTTGAATGCCAAAGATGTTCCATTACATAAGTTTTGTTTCAGGTTTGAAAGAAAAATATTTTCCATTACATCATAGTGGTTTCCTGCAGCCCTGTTTGGTCCAAGCCTGAGGTTTTTCCAAGGATTAGATGTTGCTGTTTCACATCATGTTTGTGTGGTGGTTGCTTGTTAACTGCAGGAAGACTCCCTTTGGCACAAAAAGGGAGTTTGGTGGATTTTTCTATAACAAGAAAGCACTAGACAGACATGCTGTTGATTATATGGTTCTGGTACTCATTGGAGTCTCATGACCTTTACTATGTATATGATCCACTTGTCAATAAAAGTTCTCATAAATGAAAGGTAGTGCACATATGTTACAAAGACATAGTGTTGAACTGTGATGTTAGCAAACCAAGTGCCAATTTGAAACTATGTTCTGGACATTATGTGCCACTACCTCTCAAATTTAAAAATCATTAATACTTGATACTCACATGTGATAATGAAGCTTTATTTCTACAACAACAGGGTTGAAGTTAAAAATCCTGAATTGCAATCTCACAATTTGCGAGTGATCTTTCAAGATCAACAATTGCAAGCAGGCTTAAAAATTGTTTGAATATAAGCCACTATGTCTTATAAGAGCAAAAAACAACCTTTGAGACGAGGTATGGAAGCTCAACATGAACTACATTACATCTGCTGTCTAGTAGTTGGTAACTTGTTATGAACAAATTGGGATGTGGATTAAATTTGGCTCATTTAGGGGATACAAAGTAGAATCCGGGCACGTGCCCGGCTTTGTGCCCAGATTTTTTTAGCGGTAAATTTGAATCACGGGTCCGGGTATGTGCCCAAAAAATCGAAATTTACCACCAAAAAAGAACTGGGCACAAAGCCGGGCACGTGCCCGGATTCTACTTTGTATCCCACAATTGTTACATGTATGGATTCTGGCGGGTCGGATAGATTTATATATTCCTGAATCCACAGCCATGATGACATCATGCTGTTTACCACCTCACCAAATTTTATCTCACATCCTTTATCGTTTACCTTTCCTTCTTCCTATTATTGTGATCCTTTTTGATAATTTTTCACAACCCACCCACCCTGGTATTCCCTTCCTTTGGGTCAAATTGGGGCTTTTTTGGTTAAAGATTTTTTCATATTATTATTTGAATTCTATGCCATAGCTCTTTATATTTGTATATTTGTGGATTTTCTATTCAGACTATTTTTTCATTTTTACGGTTATCCTTAAGTTTTATTTTCAGTTTTATCTTATTCAGCGGTGCTAGTCTTTAAAAAAATTTTGTATCTCCGCTAGCCACCCCGTAGGGTATTATATTTTATCAAGTAATTTTATCACCTAGGGCTTCTTGCCTTAGGATTTGCCCAAACATTGTTCCTTGATTCCTTTAGTATTTTTATACTAAGTTTTACGCAAGTTTCCATGTATCCACATTTCATGAATTTAGCAAGAGGGAAAGAAGAAGGAAACAGCTGTTGGACTGTTAAGAACATCACTAATTTCCTTTTCTTCACACAAAAGACAAAAACATTTCATCTTTTAAAGCAAAAAAACTTTCTTCTGTAGATTATAAGCCACAACTTATAATTTTCAAACTTTCAAGTGCCTATAGAGGTACCCATGGACTCTAGCAAACTAGTTACAATTTACAACTTTTGAGTGGTGTCTAAGAGTCATTTTGGGTGCAATTTATCTTTGACTTGGACCCAACTAATATAGATACTTCATCAGGCATCACACTCAAACTTGATTAAGTTCCAACATTGTGCCAGGGATTATACATATCAAGCAATGCATGAGGCACAAGAGACTTACTCCTTACTCCAACCCCTCTGTGTGGTATTAGTATGTTGAGGAAATTTAGTAGAGAACATTTGTGGTTTCCTTTAACTTTGTCTTCCCATTGATGACTAGTTTGAAATAATATGGCATCTAAAGCACCTACTTTTGCTTCATCTTTTGCTTGATTTTTAATTTTTTTGTTTTGTTTTATACTCAACCTTTTTTCCTCAACACTTCAGAATTGGTTGGTAACTTTCAAAATTCATAAAAAAAATTGATCACATATGCAGTTAAGGTGGAATAAACTCACAATATGAACTTCAATTTTTTTTGTTATAAGGTTTTTAGTATTGAGGAAAGGAAAAAGATCAAAAAAAGAGATTATTAAAGCAGATAGAGAAAAAGAAGATACAGAAGTAGTACTCACTTCAGATTCATCAATTTTTTTTAAACAGTCATTAATGAGAAGTCAAAGTTGGATGAATTTACAGATTTACTCTGCTAAATTTATTGACCTATCAAGCAAAAGGATTCAGATAATAAGTAAGCCCCTTCTGCCTTGCTCATTACACACAATGTATGGACCCTGGGACAATTTTGTGGCATATTTAAGTTAGTATTGCACCTGTCTCTCACAAAAAATCTAGACCATCATTACTTCCAACATAGATGTGGTAATGATACAAGTAGTAATCACCAGTAAAGCATGCTCAAATTGGATCCCTTACACTCACAGTGCTAGATTTCAAGAAAGAGTAAATCGAATCAAAGTTCAATATTCTAACACCAATATCCTTAGGATTTGACTTTTTGAGGGTCAAGATGAGATATTTGACTTGTAGAGTTCTTTATCTTTCAGACCTTGTGCAATACTGCTCATCAAAGTAATAAGTTTCATTCTCAGAGAATGAGTACACTAAAAGATGATTCCTGAGCCATAAAGAAGTTATCAATATTAGGAGTCAATTTATGATAATTTCATCATTCTTAGCACAAGCTGTGAAAGATCTCTTAGAGTATCTATAGTGGAGCTTCTGTTTTGTGAGCTCCCAATCAGACCCCCAAAAGCAATTCTCAAATGTGAGGGGTCTGAAAAAGCAGGTATGCACAGAAGAGCACTTGACTACAGAAAAACCTTCATTGAGGTTGTTGGATATGCTTGTGATGGGATAATCACACAAGAGGGGGTCCAAATCTCGGACGTTTGTTTTGTATCATTGATGGGTGCACAAATAGAGTCTCAATGAAAATCTGGAGACGCTTGACGTCCCACCTTGCATTTTGTGAGGACTGTAGCTGTGATTTTCTGTGATTTTCTGTGATTTTGAGTGTTTTGACCCTCTATATTGCCAAGAGCCTGCAAAATACAAGCTCTGCTATGGATGCTCATAGGATCTATGTAACAGAGCTTAGTATGAGATCTGTGAATGATTTGAGAGTAAAAAAGAACACTAATCCTAATTCAATGTATGATTTTGAATTCCAAAAAGAAAATATCAAGGTCATCAATTATAGAAGAGTTAGACAGTGAAATGAAAAAAAAAACAAGAATTTAATGCAAGAGAAAGAGATTAGAGAGACAGGGAATCTTTAGAGAAACCTTTGATGATGATGATGATGATGTTTTTCCTAATTGTAGAAGTGGTCTTTATGATTTGACTTTTGATCTGATATGAAGAACAATATTGACAAGAAATTGACTTTTGAAGATATAAAAGATAAGTCAAAAGGAGATGGAAAAAAAGGCAAGTTTTAAAGTACCTCTGTTTTTTCGAAAAAAAAGAAACATATGTTGAATTAGTGACCAAATCATTTGAAGGTGAATATCACAGATGAGAAATAATTAGAGGAAAAAGATACCCACTCCTTTTCTCATCCACTGAGATCCCACCTGGACCTTGGTTGATCAACAAAATCAATCCACCCACAATCGAGAGTACTTGAAAGAAATCATACCTATTAAAAAATGGAGATCATCAACACAATATCCAAGATCCACGAGAGTCAAGATTTCCAGCACTTACTTTCGAAAGTCTCTTTCAGGATGATCTTTAGGTTTTGACCACCAATTATTACTCATCACATTAATAGTAGCTGAGACTAAGACCAAGAAAAGTGCCGATCCTCTAGCCTTGAAACCCACAACAACTAATAAACAAGCAATGATAGCTAAAGCAGCAATCCCGATCGTAAGTACTGTCACCTCACTTGAAAGTCTAAGCCAAGTTAAAATCATCTGTCCAACAAAGAACCCAATCAAAAGAATTCGACCCATTAATTGTAAATAAGTACGTTTTGAAGATTGAGAATCTTGATCATTTGATTCGAGTGGTAAACCAGCAAAAGATCTAACTTGATTGGGTACTTCTAATGTATCTGATAAACCTAATAATAAACCTCCTAACAATGAAGTATTCAGACAAAGAAAGGTAACATCTGTGAATAAATCAGTAAACTATTCCTTGACCGATCATGATACTGATTAATCCAGGAAATGAGACCCATGACCATCTTTTGATGATCACTAGAATCGAACATACAATCATCACCTGTGTTGAAAATGAAATAAGAAGGATGTCATGAGTGAGATGAAGATGATCTTTTGAGACTTTTTAAAAATGAACTTACAATGATATTAAAAGACAAAAAACTCAATCCGAATGTTTTCGAATATCTTTGTTCATCCTAAACCGAATTTAAAAAAGAACAAAATCTCAACATCAAGATAAATTGGATAAATTAACATCGAAGACGAAAAAAAACTGACTAAAAGGTATTCTAATTGATCATTCCATTGACTAATGATCCTAAGTGCATCTTCCAAAAAAGTAGAGACGAGTAAAAATCTACCAAATCTTGGTAAATGTGGTTTCAGTGGTTTTGAAATCGATTCGATCACAGTTTCGATTTGATTTGAGATTGATTTGAATTGACTCTCGGTTTCTGTCTTGACCGTAGCTGTTGGGGGTACGTATCCAGTCAATGGTCGTCCTATAGCAAAATTCCAGGTGATCTTAGTCTTTTGTTCTGTAACGTGACTCTGATGATGTTCAAGTCTTTGAAAGATGAGAATATTGACAATGCTTACTTTGAGCGTTTAAGCTGTTATCGACTGGTGGTAGAGGAGGATATACGTAATTGACGTTTGTAGTAGTAGAAGGTGGAAGGACGGATGTATTAGATGGTGGTGTAGATACTGCAGGGATCATGATTGATTCGCGTTTTGTCTTGTATGTTTCTTTGATGATGAGTTAGCTGATGACGTGGGTACAGAGAACAGACTGATGATAGCTTTTATTGAAGATTGTTTTTTGTTCTTTTCGAATGAGACCCTTTAATTGAAAAGGGTCTATGGATGGTTGTGATGGTATGTTGTCTTGTTTGATTTGATTAATTTGATATTTAATTGAGGTTGTCTGGTCGTCTTACTTGATACAATTTGTCCAAAAGATTTGACTTGTGGAAGTAACTCAGCAACAGTCTCACTTGACACTCTCATCTGAAAACTTGAAACTTCCACAAGAGGAAGTAATCAAAAATACAGTTCTCCTTCATTCTGTATTACACATTTGAGTTCGCGTTTGATTTGAAATTATTTATGGCCGTAGTTCCCGATTCTTCGCTTCCAAACCGCTCGAGCGTCGATATCATCTGAGCTGAAGCCTAACCATCAAGCGTAAAACGTACCTCATGCTTTCAAGGCTGACTCAAACAACTCTGATCGCTACCTCGGCTTGGAATGATTGGAGATCGGGTTGGCCTTCGAGGTCAAGAATAAAATGGTTTTCCCATCACAAAAAACATTGATCGAATGCAGGCTGCAGGTTACTCTGCCACTTCAATCGATTGTGCTCTTGTGGTATGTAGATCGAACAGGTAAGACTAATCATTCCTCGTTCTGAGATGATCAAAAACCCAAACTTTCTCGATTTTTGCAAGGTAAACAGACAAAACTAGGACAAAACCGCTTTTCGAAAATATGAGTGTTATCATCCAAACAGACTTCTATCAACATACATATCTCATTTTTCACAACCTCAACACAAGACAAGACCCGTGGCACTTGGTCATTGAAACTTGAAAGACAAGTTACATATGCTGCTTGACTTTCATGAATAGTCAAACTTGAGTGACTTGTGAACCAAATACATCCTCTGCCCTTTCAATTTGCTTCAATAATCTTTCTAGAACCAGTACATCAGATTTGTTTAGTCTCTACTGAAGTTTAATCAGGGAAAAAAATCAAAATGAATCCAGATAAATTGATGATCGAAAATCATCTGTTTAAACAATCTAAAAGGCTTTCTGAGTTGAACGAATAACAAATTCAATTCAAGAATCAATTGAACAGATCAAGAATCAAGTTTAAGACCCTTTTTGTAAAAAGGATGATTGTCTAACAAGGATTTGTATGATTTCTTAACAAGTAGGTATAGGATTATAAATCACGAGTGATGGTGAGAAAAAAATCAAGTAAAGGAAAAACATTCACCCAAGAGAGGCTATTGGTAAGTCAGCAATTTATGTTGTAAATACGCAACTTCAAGCTGGATAGTGTGATACATGTCCGTAGAGATTATCTGGTACATTTCATTTATTGTCAATCCAACATCTTGCAATATAAAATGAGCTTATTATTTATAAAAATCAATATAATTCAAATCATACCACGAGTTGTGTAAAAACCAAAAAAAATTGAAAAATGGGACTCCGAAATTACTACATATCTGTCCCACAAATTGATGACAACAACTTCTATGCGGTAAAAAGACATTCAAATGCATCTTAAGAGAGAGAGAGAGAACTGCTGATCAAGTTGAGAAATCTGAAGTGAGTTGTGGGGTCCGAATTTTCTACAAGTTCAATTTTTTGTTTGTTAGCGGATAAAGACCAGTTGAATATCTAACAGAATATTTTCACGGTACGTACCAACGTTGTGCCCGGAAGCGACGTGCGGCGGGACGCTTCAGGGATTGACTCAATGAGGTGATGGTATATTGAATTTTATCCAAAAGAGTAAAACCTGATCAATAAAATTTAGTTAGAGATTTGATTCAGGTTTTAATTCTTCTAAAGGGATTCTAAATAACTCTTTACTTACCTTTGGACAAATTTTCTTTAGCAAACTTATGAGTTGAGTACCATAGCTCTCTGTAACTTGAAAGAGTACCACATAATTCGGGTAATCTTTGATAGATTGTGGATGAGCTATGTAAGGACTGCGCTAAGATGAAATAAATCCTAGTGATCCATTCATTTCTTTCAATTGACATGTCCTTTTGTTGAAGACTTTCTCTGATTTTCTGCAAGTGATGATCTAGTTCATTCACTCTACGAGGTTGTGAGTTATAGGTTTTAAGAGCTGATAAGTAAAGTTCATTTGCAAGGTAAACAAAGTTTCTCTCAGCAATGGAACAATGAAGCCTTCTCTTCTTTAACTCCTCATCAAAACTAGAAAGGTAATCAAGAAACATTTGAGGTGAAAGTTCAGCTATTTGTCCTCTTGTAAGCTTTTTTTCGTAAGTTTCGATTTTATCTTCAAACATCAATGGTATATCTAATTCTGATGGAAAAGCATAATCTTGAATTCCAGATTCACCCATGGCCGTCTTGATTATATTGATCATACGCCTTTTTCTTAGCGGGGAGTCGTTTTCTAGAATATCGCAAAGCAAAAGAAAAGGAACTTTAGCAGATGGGTTTTAGTTATAAAGATCTTCTGAGAGAGATCAATTTGAGCTAATTCATACCATCAAATTGAATTTTTGAAATCTCTGAAAGACTTCCAAAGACAAATGACTTGAGTGATAAGAGCAAAAATGCTGAAAGTGCCACAAATCTCCAACCCATCTTTCAAAGAAAGAAATTCATAGGTCAAGCCTAGTGATGGAGGGATAGTCTAAAGATGATGACTTGCTTTCTTATTGAGGAGCTAAAGTTGGTGAGGATCGAGAATATAAAATCTCACTATAATTTCTCTAGCTCAGGCTATGAAGGGAGCGAAGACTTTGAAAGGAAGAAAGGGTGTCTTGTCCGATCTGTTTCGATTCAGTTTCATCACATTCCTTGGGCGCAGGCTTGAGTCTTTTACGGGTGCGCAGGACCTTTAGAACTTCATTGCCTCACGGCCAAACTTGTCGTTGGTTCAGTTTTCGACGTTAAAGGTCCAGCTTTGCATGTTGTTGTTTGAGCTCTTGTCCAACTATGGTTCACAAAAGGTGTATACCCATGGAATTTAAAAAACACCAAAATGGCTTTAGAGAAGGATTGCGGTATCCGCACCTCCCCCCCCTTAGTAACCGTACCTCCCCCCCCCTTATCAGGCCTTAAGATACACCTAAAAACCTGTGTGTACATACCACATAACATCCTAAGTACAAATGCTTGACTTGGCCTACAAGCCAATTTTTTGCTTTACCAAGCACCTCTCAACACTAAATCAACTCAATTCATCAACTCAGTTCATCCTTCTTGCATGGATCTAAATCTTTCAACGGTCTATTCCTCACTACAGGACGCTGAAAATTCCCTACGAGAATACGCAAAGAGCCATGGATACTGGCTAAAAATCACTCGAACCATCTTTGCACAGAAAGGAAAGGGGCCAGCAAGGAAGAGGGTATTTGCCTGTGCTCATGGAGGTCAGCCTAGAACAATCAATTCTGAAGTACGCACAACCTCCACCCGCCTCCTGGGATGTCTGTGGTCTGCTCAGGCTCTACGCAACACCACTACACACCAATGGACACTCAAGATCACAAATAATGAACATCAAAATCACGAAGCTTCTAAGAACTTTGAAGAAATACCAGCAGCAAGGAGACTCACAAACAATCAGGTCACTGAGGTCATTGACTTGGCAAAGGCAGGTGCTGCCTCTCGAGTTATCTTGAGTACACTTAAAAGTTCAGATCCAAACAACTTATCAACACCTCAAGACATTTACAATGTGGTTAAGAAACATCGTAGTGAACATTTGGATGGACGATCGTCACTTGAAACTCTACTTGATGAGCTCAAGGAAGAAGGTGTTTTCCACGCGTACCAACTAAATTCAGACCACTCGTTACGTCGCCTTTTCTTGGTTCCAAATGTTTGTGCATTGTCGTCTCGTGATCTCTGGACTGGTGATATCTTGCTCATGGACTCAACTTACAAGACAAACCGGTATGTAAGCCATCTTACTCAAGCTCAATTCAACTCTATATAGGCTGATGTTTTTTTACTGGTCAGATTTAACATGCCTCTATTACACATAATGGGCGTCTCACCAACCCACAAGTCAGTCTCACTAGCGTTTGGTTTTATGCAACAAGAGACGGAAGAAGATTATACTTGGCTTCTAGAGCAGATGAAGGCCTTCTTAGGCTTGAAGACACAAAAGATAAGTGCTGTTGTGACTGATCGAGAGTTAGCCTTGATGAAAAGTTTAGATCGAGTGCTCCCATATTCACACCACCTACTCTGCAAGTGGCATATTGAGAAGAACATACAGACCAACATCAAAAAATACTTTACTGATGAAGAATGGAAGAAATTCAAGGCAAAGTGGAACGAACTATGTGACTCGCTATCTCCAGAACTTTGGGATCAGCGTATCAACACACTTGGTACAATAATCCATGCAAGAGCATTTGATTACATCAAGAAGACTTGGGTCATACATAAGGAAAAATTTGTCCTTGCTTGGACAAAGGACGTCAAACACTTTGGTCATACTGTGACCTCCCGTGTTGAAAGAGGACATGCCTCAATCAAACAATGGGTTTTGATGTCGACTGGAGACCTTGCTACAGTATATCAAAAGTTAGTTTTACTTTGTCAACAGCAGCAAAACAAAGTAACTTGGAGGATGAATTACGACCGCACTCATCTCTTGAATCGGTTGAAAGGCAACATCTGGGGTGAGGTAAATAGGAAGATCTCGCACTACGCGCTGCTTGAGGTCCGTTTTCACTTGCTCTTCTATGACTATTGTCCTCCCCAATGTTGTATGATTAATCTTTCTCTTTGCTCAGGTGTATCAGCAGTACAGAAAATCACTCTCCTTGAAGAACGATTCAGTCTGCACATATGTACTGTTGGGATCAAAAGGTTTACCCTGTGCACACTTTATTAAGGAGCTTGTTGAATCCGGCAAAAAGCTTCGGGTTCAACACTTCGATATTCATTGGCAACTTGACCGCATTATACCAGATATCGAACCACTCCAGTGCAACACAATCAGTACAATTCTCAATAACATCCACACTCTATACGCGACTTTACCACCCCATCGACAAGCTGTCTTAAAAAACCAACTCTCGCAGATATTGACTGATCCAACTCCATCCGTTAGCGATCCGATTCCAATTCGTTCCCGTGGTCGACCACAAGGTGCTTTGAACACGACTAAGCGAGATAGAAGTGCGTTTGAATATCAAGATGCTGAGGAGACTGGACCTCAATGTAGCATATGTCATCAAACGGGTCATAACAAACGAACCTGTCCAGTCCGTCCTAACAATACAGAAAGTTCAACTTCAACTCAGCTTAATCTTTAGATGATCAATACTTGCTTTGATCACGAAAGCCAATTATGTTTGTGACCTCAATCATGTATGTGACCTGATTACAAAACAATACCAAGCCCGTAAAAGGGCTGCTTATAGATTACTTTCAAAATCAAGAGAGAGACCAAATTCTTTTGAAATTGATCATCTCAGATTCCTATACATGAGATCCCTGAATCACCTTTACGTCCTCATTCTACTTCTTTTATTCGTAAACCACTTGTACAAATTCTAATCGGCGTCATCCTAAAGGCGCTGCTTAATACAAACAAAAGCTCATTATCAATTGTTCCAGAAATCAAGTGAAAGAGATGGTCGTAGTCTACCATGATGTAACAAACAAGATGACACGCTCATAACGGGCTGACAACATTTGGATCGCTCGCAAAATTGAAAGAGAGGGACGAGAACGAGATCGTGTGGAACTTGCTGAGCGAATAAAAAATAATGAAAAAAATAATAAAATTGATATGTACATACTACACACAGGTTTTTAGGTGTATCTTAAGGCCTGATAAGGGGGGGGGGAGGTACGGTTACTAAGGGGGGGGAGGTGCGGATACCGCAATCCTTAGAGAAAAAGCAGCAAGTTTTGAATTGGGTAATACCCAATGAGTGACCGAATTTCTCAGGTTGTATGTTTGTAAACATCCTGAGCAGAAAAGAAAGGCTTGAAGCACGTTGAATTACAAAGTACCTTCTCCTCGTTCATCTGGCCTTGATCCTCTTCGCAAAGTTCACTCTTCATCTGTAAAGAAAGTAATCGGATGATCTTCTCAAACCGTCATTCACAAACGATCTCTTTATCTCTCTCAGACAAGACTTTGTATCACTTTTCATTCTTTCGATCTGACCTGACCTGACCTGACCTGAATCAAATTAGACCTTTTAAACTCATCGGCTGAGTCTAAAATCAATTCTCAAGCAATGTTTACGTCATCACTTCCTCTTCCTCTGACGTCATTGTAGTTTAGATCATCAAAAGAAGATACCAATGAGTATAAAAACTCAAACCTCCTTCCCCTCATCCATCCAATTTTGACATATATTTTAATTCCAAAATACAAAAAAGAATTCCAAAAATACAAAAAAGAATTCAAAAATTCAAAGAAAGAATTTCAAAATCTGAGTATCTCTTATAAACGAAAAAAATATAATCAACAACAATGGGTGTGGTATTTTCAGCAATTGGAAACTTATTTGGTTAGCTCACAAGTTTCAGTTCACCTTTGAAGAAGAAGAAAAAAATCATTTGATCTATAGTTAACCTTTAAGATTCATTTTAATTTCAATAGCCGCCATCGGTCGAGCACTTTCAGGTTTAGTCTCTGTCATTGGAGGTTTCTTTCAATCTATCATAGCTGCTATCACCTCAGTCTTCACTGGAATCTTGTTCGTACTTTTCTTTTCTTTTCTTTCTTTCAATTGATCTTTCAACTGATCTAACCTAATCTTTAATTTATAGTGGATGTCTCGGCAACGCATTCTGTTGCAGATGTGGAGGTGGAAGGAAGGCAGCAAGAACAAAACGTGGAGTAGTCTGAAGACCCGAATCTAACCTAGCCCTTCTGGTCTATCAAACTTCCTTTCGAATACCAATTACTGAAGTGCATTCAATCTCGGTTATACATAATTTCTCAAGTGAATCATGATCTCTATGTCTTACTCTATATAAGTTGCCTTTTGTGATCTCAGTCTTTGTTTTTCTATCGGAAAAGTTAAGTTATCGTCCTTCGTGTTGTCTTTTGAATGCATTCCAAATTCAGATTACTTCACTTTCTTGGCTCCTTCAGGTGTCATTTGGGAATTGAGAACCCTTTGATGATTGATGGCTTTCACGTTGCTCATACCGAATCGTTCTACTTCCATTCTCGCAAGGGACTCATTTTACCAGCGGCTATGAGTCTGTAATGATGCTTGGGGATCTCTCTGGATAGTCCCACCAAAGAATGAAAAGAATTGATGTCCATGCAGAGCCACAATAATATTCAATGAGAAATGCATGATGCCTTACTTTCAATCTGATAGTTGAACATACGTCTTTTTCCTGCACTGCTACAATCTTTACAGAGTTAGGGCATCTCAAATATGGTAGAGGAAAACGAAAGGCAGTGAAGCTTCCTAGTGAGCTTCACAATCTTGTTAGAGTCAATTCCGGAAAACTTCACACAAAGTCCCCGTTGATTTGCTCAAGTTGTAAATCGATACAACACACACCGGAATTTCCAAAACCTGTGCGTAACGCACTACATAGCCTACATGTAACCATTTTGGTAGACCCTACCCCGTGGGTCCTCCTGGTCTTCTACACCACAGATGCGTCCTGCCTGTCTGCAGACGGGCAAGGCAGGCCAGCTGCAGACCGCCAGCCTTTGCAGAGGGGCAGGCGGTCTGTAGGTCGCCCTCACGAGCGACCGCCAGCAGGCGCCTGCTGGGCCCGGCTGCAGACGGGCTGGTTAGCGCCTGCTGGCCAGCTGGAATGCGCCTTCAGACGGTCTGCTGGGTTTATGGCCCGAGCGACTTGGGAGGGCCTTCGGCTCTCGGACTCGTTGGGCCGGTGCAGCTCGGGTTTGGACCGGGGCATTTCAGGCTCGCGGGGGGGTCGAGCTCAGCTCAGCTCAGCTCAGGGCACATCAATACGGAAAATGGATTATATAATTGATTTCATAACCAAATTGCATTGATAGTTTCTTTGATAATTTGAGAAAGACAATTGGGGATAGACAGAAAAAGTAGTCGCAGTCATTGTCGAAGATTATGAGGATCATCTGGAAATATTGATCGAGGTCTCATGATTTCTACTTACCACTAGCAATCCAATCTCTATGAGTATAAAGAATCTCATTAGTCATCCATTAAAACCTATAAAACCAACCAAAACAAAAAACACCTATCAATCTTGAAAGACCAAAGAAGAAGAACAAACCCCAATCATCTTCATCAAAAAGCGAGAAAAACACTTACTCATCATATAATAAAGAAAGTCCATTCTGTTTAGCATTTCCAATCACACCTCGCATACGAAAACAAGCTTCTCTTTCATTTAAATTAGGTTTAAACCTACCCATCAATCGAACCATAGTCCCTTCTCCTTTAAATGAAGGTAATTGAGAGTCTGACATCAATTTCACTAACATCACAATCTCTTTCACAAACGGTCTTGCAATCAAAAACACTTTGATCACTAATTCTTGAAACAATTTAAATCCAAATCGGTTTTGTCCTCCCATCAAGACAATTATCTCTCCAGTTAATTTGAATGGATCCGGTTCAAATTTGATCCCTCCTGGTCCTATATTAAATAAAAATCCAAAATCAATATGTGTAATATGTCCTTCTCCATCTATCATAATATTTCCATTATGCCGATCTTTGATTTGGATTATATAACACATCACTGAATAAGCTGCCATTGCGCGAATGAAATTGATTCTTGCTCTTTGATATTCAATCGATTCACTCGGGCCATATTTCCCAATGTAAAATGAATGTAAATCATTGATCTTTGCTTGTCCCATCTCATCCCTAGAAGTTGCATTTGGAATCACATCAATCACTCCACACTTTACAGGCAAAAAAAATCCACCCAAATCACAGGTCAGTATCAAATCTTTCAACGGTAAGCAAGAGCTGAACAGATTTGATATCTTACACCTGGAGCCGTTGCTGTCACTGTCAGCCCTGGGTACATATACATGTACCCAAAGACTAACTTATAATAATTAAAATACCCTTATATATATTTGTATACTTAAGTAGACACTAGTTGCATATATATATAACATGAGAATAAAGTGAAATATGTAATATAATGATGTTAAACCATAATTACATATACACACAAGCTAATAGCCACATGTAGCAACATGTGATATATATAAAAACATATAAAACCATTAAATACAACTCATGGCCCAGTCTCAAGAGTTAATATGCTTGTACTACATATCACACTTAACACATACATGTAATTAAGCATTAACAATAATAAAAATAATAAATATTATTATTATAACCCTGAACCAATGTAGTGATATGAACAAATATCATTACAATTAGGTTTAGAGAAGAAGAGTATATAAACCTCTCTTCTCTCAACCTTCAACAGATCCCCAAGCAATTATTACACACTACTTTTAAGAACTAACCAAAGTTCAACTGAAGTACAAAATCAAGAATCTTATAAATATAAGACTAGTGATTAACTTCTCTAACTTTAAATCAGTTCCTTGATTAAAAGTAAGTAATATACCCTTCTCTCCTCTGGATCCTCTACTTCCCCTAAGTAGAAACATACCCTAGGTTAGTGACCTCAACAACTCAGGCTAGTGACCTTAAGAAGAACTTCAGGTTGGTGACCTTAAGAACAACCCCAAGTTGGTGACTTTAAGAACAACCAGATTAGTGAACTTTACTCACTCTTTAATCTGTTAATATAAGGATTAAAGGAAGGTCTTGGATCCAACCTTCATTGATTATAACATTTATCTTATTATTATAAACCTCCTTTTAAGGAGTCATCTAACTGCAGTCTGTCTGGATTTATCCAACAGACTGTTAGCCCTTTTCCCTCCTCATTATTGTTTCAATTCACTATTGTAACTAATATTTATTAGAAATAAAAATATAAATTAAATCATTATAACTACCTTTTCCCAAATTTAGTGAGCTCAGAGTACTCCAAAAGAGTACCCCACCCTCACATTTGGGGGCCTCATCGTGTTGAAACCCAACCTCAAACTTTACAAAGTGTGAGAGAATCCAAAGTGACTAAAAAAAAAAAAATAAGAACCCCACAAAGGACTTTCGAAAGAAATTCAAAATGGTGTGATACACAAAATCCAGATTAACAAATCTGATTAACAATACTCAAAGAAATTCTCACGGAGAATTCTTAGTAATTCACTCACCAACTATCAATAGATCATCATGATCATTTTTACCGATGTGCTTAGCGGAGATGAGGTCTGCTCCGATGCTTTGGACGTGAGTCCTTTTGAGGTGCAATAAGAGTTTCACCCTTTTTTCAAGTCACTCCCGACACTCGCTCAACTTCCTGTAGATGAAAGACGTTGATGGTGTTTTCTGGGAAGTCAATTGTCCCATGAAGGCCATCAAAGCTCATCTTCAAGAAACCAAGCCCGATCGGGTGGCCAAATTCAAAAAGCTAGCCTCTGGAGCTGCTAAGAACATTGTTGCAAACTTCAAAGAGTATGAGTTTTACATTGGTGAAAAGATGAACCCCGATGGGTAAGTGTTTTGAGAAGTAAGGTTAGAGGATCAAGCGCTTACAGCTAGTGGTGAAGTCCATCGAGCCAAGTTGATATTTTCAATACTAATCTTGGTGTCACCTGATATGCCTCAACTTTTCTCATTCTTACTTCTCTTATTTTTTAGCTCTACATCAAGATGCCTAACAACTCCACCAGAACCAGTAACAGATTTACCTCCAGTCTATTCAACAACTTCCTTTGCCCCTCCGATTCAACAACACCTTAGTACCAACTCAAATACTTCATCATTAATGATGCCAATGTTATCCGGAACTAGTCATCAATTCGTAGACAATGCTGATCAAGATCCTTGTCGACCTCGTATTCTTAGTCCTGAATTCTGGTCAGAGTTAGATTTAAATCGATATTTACTCAATTATCCTGGTGGTCGAGATCTATGCTTAGAGGTGAAGACACTTCTTCTGACTTTGAATACCAAACACTACATCTTCTTATCGTCGAATTTCTTCAATATCCTTAACTAAAACTTCGATTCAGTAGCAACTCGCCATCAAGTCTCGGTTGTTAAATTTTGATTGTGGTATTGATAAGATGTGTTATGCTGGACAAGTAAATCCCATGCAATGATTCATCCGATCGATCAACTCTTTAACATGATTGCTTTCTTCGACATTTAGCTTTGCTCACCGGTCAGAGGTAAAGATTGGTACTTACTTGTAGCAGCACAAGAATGAAACTCTTTCATGAATATCATCTACAGAGCCATTGGATTCGCAATGACTATGATGCAAGGTGCCTGATCGAAATCCTATAAAACTTTTCTATTGTACAATGGATTGAGATCGATTTACTAACTACTTTACTGTTTGATTAGGTACTATACCTTCAATGGTCTGTTTCTTCGACACATTTGATCAAATTGAATCACCATCAAATGAATTTAAGAACTGATCAATCTGTTTTGTTTTTCCATGGCGAAAAATAAAATTTCAGACCTCTTTCCGGATGAACTCAACTACCGAGAGAATGGTACAACACCATACTTTACCTTGTAAATCCTCTTCTTGGAACGATCACCAATCGACATCGACATCTGGGACCGATGTTATATACATGGCAGCTGGAAAGACGGACTTGCCGAGATGAAGGTTTAATCTGAAACACTATTCCAACTCGTCTTGGTTTGACGTATCTGGAGATTTAATGAAAAATGCCTAATCAATCAATTGATCGTAAGTGATCCCTTTTTTCTTTGAAATCGATCTTTCTTTTTTCACATTTATCTAATAAACCAACTTGAGACAAACAAACAAAAGAAACACCACACCCTCTTTAAAAAAAACAAGACAATAAAAAAAAACTAATGAAAAATTATTTAAAGGGAGAATACTAAGAAGATTGAGATCGATTGATTCTATTTGATTCTAAAGATTGAAATCAAAAATTTAAATTAAATGAAATACAAAATTCTAACATAAAAATGAACTCAAATTGTTAATAGAAAACAATCAAAGATTGAAAAAAAAAAAACGATCAAAATTTAAAAACGATTGAAAACGACAATCGTTTAGAACAAAAATGAAAATATATATATATATATATATATATAATTTTAAAGGTAAAAAAACGAAAAAAAAAATCGTTTTAGAATCAATCAAACCAGAATTGATTGATATGATCAAATCGATTTCAATTCGATTTTGAAATTAGAAAACAGCAAAATAAAATACAATTAAAAATCAAAAGACAAAATCAATTTCAAAATTAAGCTTTGAACAATTTTGAATGATAAGAAAACAATCGAATGTACTTCTTTTGGAAGATCAACAAAATTTACATTAAAATTAAAAAGTTTATAAGAAGAGTAACAATTTATTTAAACAGAAGATTTAATAAAACAATTCCTACAGATAAAGGAGAACAAAGTGAACAAACAATGATGAGAGAAGAAAGAGTGCAACCTCATGAAAAAAAGTATATATAGGAAGGAACCTTCCAAACAAGAGAAGGATCCCTTGTAAGAGAGAATACATTACCACCTCCACTGAAGACCACTAGATCTTCTATCAGAGAGGATATGGTTCAAACAATGATGTCTGGGAGTGCTAGAGAAGATAAACTAGCAAAACAGATGAGCAAGCTCTGGCCAACAGGCAGAGACTGGAAACTTTTTAGTGGAGACGGAGAATACAATCATAATTATCACATTGATTGGTGTGATACATTAATTACTGACATGAAGATGGACCCTGTAGTTGTTATTAGTCATCTGACCACAGCATTCACTGGAACAGCAGGAGAATGGTACATAGACAAGTGTAAGAGCAAAGGGTCTATGACCTGGGATCAATGGAAAGATGGAATCCACAAGAGATTTGGTGATGATGTTTGGTGGAAAAATGTGGAAGATGTATTTATGGCACATAAGTTTGATGGTAATACACAATTGAATTTCACAGCATGTTCTGTGATACAAAAGAAGAGAATTTCCGCCTTTGACCCGGATGCATCCAAAGACAGAATAGTTAATAAACCCCTCAATAAATTTGATGGTGATACACGCAATACAATCAAAGCGCAGCTTTCTCAACCTTTTGAGTGGGATGCATTTGTAATGGTGTTTAAAGATATCTCTGAGACCACATCCATCATATCAAAAAATAAATATTCAAATAAACCCAAGAGATCTTTTATAATTAATAAATCAACTTCTCGAGAAGAATAAGTACAAGGTCCCTTTAGTACAAAAGTTCAACCAAAAAAAAAAAAAAAAAACCTTTAAAGCTTGTCTGAACTGTGGCAGTAAAGATCTAAAACATCAATGGAGAGGATTTAAAGAAAAGAAAATAAACATGATCAAAGAAAACTTTGAAGATAGTGACCACATGAATGATGAGTAAGGCCTTCAAGGAGGAGAATTATCAGATGAATCACGGACAGACACTGATTATGAAGACCATCAACACGTTGTTGGTACAATTGATATGCATAGTAATAATGAGAAAGATATCAACATATTGCAAGCTGAAGCAGATGTGCCTCACTCATAGCAAGATGATATGCAAATGGGTAACATTGTTGATGCTAGATTACTAAAATCTAAGCCCGGAGAAGGAATGGCACATACACTAGGCCACCATACTATGCAGAGCATTGATTAACAATTGCAAAGTACCAATGCTTCTAGATAGTGGAGTTTCATGTTCAATTGTTGGAAAACATTTCTTATCCAAGATTGTGCCGGACTGTCAAGAAAGAACGTATGCCCAGCAGCCATGTAAAGTTTTCTGGAGTTGGTAGTAAACTTCACGCTCTAGGTGTAATTAGTCTCCCTATAATATTTCCCCATACCAAAAAATCCATTAGAATGCATGCTGAGTTTGTAGCAATGGAAAACGCAAACAATAAGTACTTCATATTGGGAGCAGAAAATCTAAATCAATATGGATTTGATATATTCCATTGTAAGAAGAAATATTTCACTATTGGCAATAACAACAAAAGTGTAAAATTTGCCTTAATTCAACACAAAGAAATTTTATCAATCAAAGAAGATAATAATTCCAAAGAATCTAAAAACTTGGAATATGTACAGAACATACAAGAAAGAATATTAGAAGCTTCATTTTGACCTAATCTTACATATAATCAAAAAGAAGACATAATCAAAAGGGCGATTAAATACAAAGACCAATTTAGTTTAGGAGAAAACAGTCTAGCAGTGATTCCAAACCACCCAGTGACAATAAATCTCTCAATAGAAAAACCTTACCTGCCTATACTGAGAAAAGGAGCAAATCCAGCTAGTCCACAAAGCAGGAAAGAAATTGAGAAACACATTGCAAAACTACTACATATGGGTGTAATACAAAAAGTAGGGAGTGATGAAGAAGTAGATGTTACAACACCTGTGCTAATTTCTTGGCATAATTATATATCTAGATTGGGTGGAGACTTTTAAGCTCTTAACCAATACACTACTCCTGATAGATATCCATTATCAAAAATAGACCAATCATTAACAATCCATTTTAGAGAAAGATTCATCACACTTATGGACATCATTAAAGGTTGCCACCACAACGTAGTTGAAGAATCAAGTAGGAATTCTAAGAATCATTTTCCATTTATGAATATATGAATATATCCAAATGCATTTTGGAATTAAAAACGCTCCTGCAATTTTCCAAAGAATGATGGTTGAAAGTCTACATTGATGATCTCATTATTTTTCATACCACATGAGAACAGCACTTAGAGTCAATGGAAAAAGTATTCATCAGAGCAAAAGCCATGGGTATGACAATATCATTGAGCAAATGCCACTTTGGATCTGAAGAATGCAAAGCATTGGGTTATTGAATCTTGGGATTATGGGTAGAAGTAGACCAAAATGCTGTTGAAGCAGTATTAGAAAAACCTTGACCAAAAGATAAATAAGAGCTAAGCTCATTTTTAGGTTTGACAAGTTACTATAGAGCTCATATCCCTAACTTTAGGATTATAACTTGGAGTCTCTACAAACTTTACACCAAAGGTGTAGTGTTTGAAATGACAAAAGAAACAATAGATGCTGTAAATAAAATAAAACGAATGTTAACAACAGCACCGATTCTATTTCATCCTGACTTTGAGAAACCCTTTAGACTATATGTTGATGCTTCAATTAAAGGGATAGGTGCAGCACTTTATCAACTACAGGTTATTGATGGTGAACCTAAAGAAGGACCAATAGTTTTCATATCTAGAAAATTAACTGATACTGAAACTAGGTACTCTTTGCCTCAACTAGAAGCTTTAGCACTAATGTGGGAATTGGAAAAATTACATTACTACCTTGATGGTAGCTACTTTGAAGTTATCACTGATTGTTTCACAGTGAGATCTTTAACAAATTTTACAATCACCAAGCAGACATATGTTGATGTGGATGATGGCTATACAATAGTATAAACCGTTCATGACTGTAACACACAGACCAGAAAAAGTTCCACAACAATGCATATGGACTTAGTAGAATGGCACTACCAAATGATTCAAGTAATTCAGCATGGGAACCTGGAGAAATGGAAAGAGACATTCCGGTAATAGGAATCAGCCTGTGTGAATTATTTGGAGAATTCTTTTGATGAAGTAAAACCAGCTATGAGAAAAATAGCAATACATCCAAACTAACCAGAATTTTATCAGCGCAAAACACTGATTTAAGTCTATCAAGTACACTTGAGCAACCTTGGAAAGATGGTTTGTCTCAATGCAAGATAAGCTCAAAATCAGACTTGCTGTACTTTAGAGAAAAACATAGTGCAGTATTAGTAATAAACACACCTGAACACATTCAACAAACCTTACACTTGTGCCATGATGAGTTTATGTCAGGATACCTGCCAGGAGATAGAACTATTAACAGAGTCAAGACTACAGCATGGTGGCTCAACTAAGAACAGATGTAGAAGAAGATGTTAAATCCTGTGAAAGATGTCAGAAAGCCAACAAAGCAACAGGTAAAAGGTTTGGTTTACTTCAAAGAATAGAAGACCCAACATACCTGTTGGAAGTCATCAGTATGGACTTTGTTAAAGTACTACCACCATCTGTAATCAACAGCTATAACTGTGTATTAGTCATTGTAGGCAGATTCTCAAAGAGACCAAGATTTTTGCCTTGCTACAAGTAACAGCAATAGACATTGCGTTACTATTCTGGGAAAGAATTATTAGTGAAATAGGATCACCACAAATAATAATAAGTGACAGAGATCCCAAATTCACCTCAGAATTTTGGAAAAGCTTACACATGCTGATTTGGACAACATTAGCTCTTTGAACAGCATACCATCATCAAAATGATGGTCTTGGAGAAAGGAACATTGGTACATTGACTGAGATTATCAGAAGATATTGCACAGAAGGACTGTCATATTCAGACACAGATGGCTTTACTCATGACTGGCACACATTACTACCATAATTAGAACTAGCTTCCAATAGCAGTGGGCACATTACCACAGGAAAGAAACCTTTTGAAGTATAGAGAGGCTATGACCCAAGATTGCCAAAAGATCATATAAAAAACAAAAATGTTGAGTTTCACTCAACATCTCTGAGTTTCTTTGATATGCTCAGCAAAGTCAGAGTTTGAGCTTCTCAATGCATTGAAGACGCAGTATCTTATAATCAAGAAAGATGGAACCAAACACATAAAGAACCTAAGTTTGTGGTTGGTGAACAAGTACTACTTTTAATTACAAATTTCAATAATCTTCAAGGAGAGAAGAAACTACAGGACCAATTTTTAGGACTATTTGTCATACTAAACTTCCAAGGAAGCAATGCAGTAGAAGTAGCATCAACTGAGGAATTTGGGAGGAAACACCCTGTGTTCCCAATATCATTGATAAAAAGATACCATCCCTCAGATAAAAGTAAATTCCCTGACAGGGAAATATGTAAGAAAATGCCTATCAGATTTGAAACTGAAGGTGAGAAAAATTTTCACACATAAACAAACAAAGAGAATTACAAGTTGATGGGGAACCCACAACACTTTATCTGGTTAGATATAAGAACAGAAGTGTGGATGAAGATGAATGGCTTCCAGCAGATAAAGTACCCAATAATAAAACAACCTTGAGGGAATTCAGAGCACAGAAAAGAGCTCATAAACCTTCTGAAAAGAAGTGATGACCTCCTTTGAGGGTGGGGAATGTCAGCCCTGGGTACATATACATGTACCCAAAGACTAACTTATAATAATTAAAATACCCTTATATATATTTGTATACTTAAGTAGACACTAGTTGCATATATATATAACATGAGAATAAAGTGAAATATGTAATATAATGATGTTAAACCATAATTACATATACACACAAGCTAATAGCCACATGTAGCAACATGTGATATATATAAAAACATATAAAACCATTAAATACAACTCATGGCCCAGTCTCAAGAGTTAATATGCTTGTACTACATATCACACTTAACACATACATGTAATTAAGCATTAACAATAATAAAAATAATAAATATTATTATTATAACCCTGAACCAATGTAGTGATATGAACAAATATCATTACAATTAGGTTTAGAGAAGAAGAGTATATAAACCTCTCTTCTCTCAACCTTCAACAGATCCCCAAGCAATTATTACACACTACTTTTAAGAACTAACCAAAGTTCAACTGAAGTACAAAATCAAGAATCTTATAAATATAAGACTAGTGATTAACTTCTCTAACTTTAAATCAGTTCCTTGATTAAAAGTAAGTAATATACCCTTCTCTCCTCTGGATCCTCTACTTCCCCTAAGTAGAAACATACCCTAGGTTAGTGACCTCAACAACTCAGGCTAGTGACCTTAAGAAGAACTTCAGGTTGGTGACCTTAAGAACAACCCCAAGTTGGTGACTTTAAGAACAACCAGATTAGTGAACTTTACTCACTCTTTAATCTGTTAATATAAGGATTAAAGGAAGGTCTTGGATCCAACCTTCATTGATTATAACATTTATCTTATTATTATAAACCTCCTTTTAAGGAGTCATCTAACTGCAGTCTGTCTGGATTTATCCAACAGACTGTTAGCCCTTTTCCCTCCTCATTATTGTTTCAATTCACTATTGTAACTAATATTTATTAGAAATAAAAATATAAATTAAATCATTATAACTACCTTTTCCCAAATTTAGTGAGCTCAGAGTACTCCAAAAGAGTACCCCACCCTCACAGTCACTCTGTAAGGAACAAGGTGAAGATCCAAACACATAGTCTCATAAATCGTTTTATGAATCGCAATCAATTGTAAAGCCAATACATCTTGACGACAATCATCTCCAACTTTAAAAATCACAGCTTGCCAACTATTGACCCCTTTCTTTTCATCAGTTCCATTGGTGATTTCATCACTTTCATCATCCACATGTATCTTCTTTTGTCTATGAACTTTGAAAGTCGCTATGAATGGTGTCTAGAATCAAAAATCTTCATCAGTTCACTCTTCACTCTTCACCGACAAAACACTTCTTGCTGCTTTCTCTTACCTTTGCATGACTCTGAAGTGGTCGACCTGAATCTCTATCAATATCAACTACTGTACCATCAGGATTGCTAGGCAAATAAACCCCCTTGACCAACCTGATCTTAGCCAACTCTTCCACAATCTTAGCCTAATTCACCGCAACAAGAAAAATCTCAACATCAATCTCTTTCCCTTTTTCCAGAAAAAAACTCTACTTTACCTTTTTCTCTGATTTATCTTTCTTTAAATATTCTTGAAAACTTTTTGAAATCCCAGTGACTTCATCAAAAAACAAAAACTCAGTTTTATAAATTTCTTCTGCTTCACCTGATAATGAATTTACAATCTTTTCAATTATTCAATCCAATGTAGGTTTCAACGGATCAGGTTAAAGAAAAGACAAACAATGAGTTCAGTTTAAAAATTGGGAGAGAAAAAAAGATGAGAATCGGGATGAGGAGATTCGGGTGCGGGTTGTTGTGAATCTGGTTGAGAAGGTGGATTTGTGAGTGGTGGTGGATTTAGTGCATACAGAGGGAACAAGTTCTGATAAACTCGTGATGAAAGAGAAAAGTAATTGATATTTTAATGATGATAGATTGGATGAATCGAAGAAGAATTTTTTTAAGAAAGGAAAACAAGACGTGAGATTAAAATACAAACCAAATTTGAAATTTCACCGTTTTCCTTGCTGTGATCAATTTTCAATCGGATTCCAGTCGGCAGGCCGCCTGACAATTGCCTGCAGGCAACTCCTCCGGCTGAATTTGGCCTGCTCATCTCAGATTCGCATGACGAAAGTATGCCCGCCACCAGCCCGCCTGTAGATGGGCTGCCAGTCGGTCTTCAGGCCGATTTTGGCTCTGACCCTTCTCAGACACCGTCTGACCAATTTCTGACTCAAACCCCTCCCGTGGTGTACTATTCAATCATCACAACTTAAACTTATTTGACTTTTCTCTCTTTAGGCTACACTACGGTCCAAAAGCGGTGTAATTGGGATATAATTACACCGGTTGTCCCACAAACAAAGATCTGTGGACCGTGAAAACGTCCATAGTCTTTATGATCCACCGACCCAACATAAACATAAAAGGTACGTTTCGGTCATCCCTTTTTTATCTAACTCGAGCAGCAATTGTACATAATTATCATGTAACTTGTATGACTGCTCTGAATAATCAAAATATAAAATTTACATTTTCATTACATATCTTGGCAATATATATTGCCGAGAAAATTCTGAGTGCGCTGTGGATGTAGTTCGTATAGCCTGGCTACATCCATCAAACATCAGCCCAATTGAGCAGTTGGCGGGTTTTTTATTTGATTTAATTTTTTGTATTCTTTTTTTGGCACGATGGTTTGGTTCTTTTTTTGGAACGATAGTTTGACTTGCAAATGGAGCAACAAAGGATGAGACGAGACATGAGAGGTATAAGGTGCAGAATGATATTTCTGATAACAAACAGATTGGAAACAAGTTGAAAAAAAATGAAAAAAATTGAAAACAAAGTGAAAACAAATAGTAAACTGATAGAAAACAAATAGGAGACAAATAGAAAAGGTAAGCGGGTTCCTGCGGGCTCACCTATTCAAATATGGAGTGTTTCTCCTTCAAAAGGATATTGAACAGGTATGTATATCCTTAACTCTTTCTTTAGACTTGATTGAAATGTGAATCTGATTGGTTTTGGTGTCCTGTGTCTTGTTTGGGTACACAGATGATGTATCATTGTCAGTTAACCGTCATCGATATTAGAGATATAGTGGCCAATCTGAAAAACTCGATGTTATCACTGGAAATCTTACATGTCAATTGATCGAAGTAGGAGATCTTGAATTAAAGAAGAGTATCTTGAGCTTGATTTGTTTGAATGAGTAGAGGTAGAGAAGAAAAGGATTTGATGGAAGAGGAGGTTAGGATTTCTGAAGATCCGACTTGATTTGAGATTTGAGGAAACACATCACACAAGAATGGATGAAGTGGGTACTTTTGACACTGGCCCCATCCGATACATAGGTTAGATTAGGTTAATGACCTGCTTGAAACCATACTGCAAGCCATGTATCACTCACTTTCTCATTATGCTTTTGCTGATTGGCACTTTCATGATGAGAATGCGAGAGTCCTTGGCCGAGTGACACCAATTGAGCCTCAGTACATAAATCTCACATCCAATACATCAAATAAATATGTATTGGATACATTTTCACGTCTGATGTTCACAATATGAACATCAGACATATGGTGTTCATCAACCGGTCATTTCCATTACATTGGAACAATTTATATCCTTGGATTGATCTTTGTAAGCATCAGAAGATGTCGACTGAAGTTACATCCCGAGTACGTCCAATTCTTATGTATTTTTCATCATGGAGATGTTTTTTGTACGAACATACTAAATTTACGTTTTGATTACATACCAAACTTGTACCTGAGAGATTTCTGGAAATGAAATGGGAATGTCCATACTATGGTCGTTCTCAGGATCAAAAGGCCTTTAAGATTTGATCCGTAGTGTATGAAGAATTTCTTTCTTTCATACACATACATCCTCAACCAAAGATAGCCGAAGAGAATAGAAAGAGTTCGTTGAAGTTTATGATTCTGATCTGAAAAGAGTATGTATGTAATTGGATTGAAGTTGTTTAGCTCAAGTACAGAAACAACATATGCGAGTGTGATGAACAAATTGAAGGATTGAAAATGAACGATGTGTTTTAAAAAAAAGTTTAAAGTTGATGATCAGATTCGGAGATTTATTGATGTTTTACAAAATTGAAAAAAAAACTCAGAAACTCAAAAAATGAAAACAAAGCTCCGGAGGCCGACCCTGATTCAAGAGGATTCGAGGAATCTTTCAGAGTAGAAATGCAAAAAAAGAGTGAGGGAGTTTAAGTTTACAAAGGTAGATGTCAAGTTGAAGACAAATAATTAGAAATTAAATTTTCACATATTAAAAGATTGAAGATCGATCTGAATTGACCCGATGTGATTTGTGAGAATTCACCGAATGAGCTTTGATAGGTTCTAAATAAGTACCTTCAAATACATAGTCCCCAAATATCCTATTTCTATATCGAACTAGAACAAAAATAATGTCATCAAATTGAAGTTTATAAGACAAGTGACCCTGAAAAGAAAAGCTTTCGGACTACTTAATAAATCAAGTAAATCCCGAAAACAATAATTAATTTCAATCTTTCGCGTATTATTGAATTGTTTCAGAAAGATTTATACGGGACCTTCACCTACACGCTATGAATCTGATGAAGTTTTAGTTCTGATTTTGATTTTTAAAAAAGTGATGGACTAACAAGATTTTACATCATAGAGATCTCTTCAACATTCTCTCCTTCATCCTTCATCAGCATCAGCATCATCACATCTTGTCAAAGGCTTGTATCACAAATAGAAAGCAAACCTAAAAATGCTAGTTAATTCATTCACGATGAGTCTTAAGGGGGACACACAATTCTCTCATTCGGGATCCCCTCATCTTTCAATCGAGAAATAAATCAATTTTTATTTCTTTCAATACCTCAAAGAAAACGTTCTCTTTGAGCAATTTTTCTGACCTTATAAATTTTATTAATCATTTGATTCCTTTTTGATCAATCTTACCTTTGGATAAAAATAAGTTAAAGACAAACTATCGCTTCAAGTTCTTTGTAAATCTCTATAAGACTTCTTTGTGATTTAGATTAATCCTGAGTTCTTACTTTTCCCTTTTGAAAGTTCTTCCCTTTATCAATCAATCATCATCATGACTTTAAAAGTTTATGATCATCCTCCTTCGAAATCAAATCCTTTGTTATCCCAATCTCCTTTAATTTTACTTAATTCGAATTTTTCAACCTCAACTCCAATCACAACTACCAACCAACCGATTCACAATAGTTCTCATTGTATTTTAAATCAAAAAAGGGTAAATCATTTACCATCTACCACTACTAAGAATCATCAACTTTATACTACCCTTTCAACTTCAAATCCATTCTTTATCAAACCTACCAATGCCAATACTTTTACTCAACAGCTTAGTTATTATTATCCTATCATCGGTTTACCTAATTGGAATCAATCTTATACTAACTCTATACCCAATGGTTTGTCCCTCTGTCTTTGTCTTTCCCTCTCTATATATATATCTTCACTCTTCTCTTCTTCCTCCTTCCCTAACCCACAAATCATCTCCATCTTATCATCTCTTTTTAATTCTTTTCGTCTACTGGTTAGACTCCCGTTACTAATATAATTCTTTTTATTTCTCTTGACAAAACTAATTCCTCATACTTTAATTCGATTTCAACCCTCATCTTCATTAATAATTTTTCTTTAATCATTTTCAATCATTCATTCTTTGGATTTATAATATAATCTCATCTTCAATCTTTCTTTGTGCTTCTTCAATTTCGATTTCATCTTGAATATAATTTCTTTATTTCTTCTCAATCATCATTTTGTGATTATAAAGGTGTTAAGAAAAGATTCATACCACATTTCTTTCCAACGATCTCCATGAACTCTTTGAATATGTTTCCAACTTCATCAAATCAATCAATTCATAATTATTTAGACTTAAACTCGATTCCAAGTTATCCAAACCCATCATCATTCTTAACATCTCAAGAAGATTATGAATTAACTCAATTTAATCAATCTTATCAATCATCACCAAGTCCAGAAATGAATCCTATTTCACTTTCCTAACGATGAAATGAATTTTAATCAGATCAAAGTCAATCATCCAAATCAATTCACTACACCTGAAAAACATCAAATCGAATTGAATGAAGAATTTCTTTCAAACTTGAATCAATTCCTTTTCGAAAGTCAACAATTAGATTCAACTCAAAATGATTCTAATCCATCAATCTATCATCCAACTTCATTTCGATCAATCAGATTTAATTAATAATTCCTCATACTTGAGAAGTTTGAATGAGGATCAATTCTTACAAGAAGAAGAAAGAGATTCGAAGAAAAGATCATTTGAAGAGATCGAAGAACAAGTGAATCAAAGTCCAACTTTAAAGATTAAAAAGATCAAATTCAATAATTATAAGAATGAGAATGAGATTCAATCAAATGAGAATGAAAATTTAGCCTTAAGTTTTAATTCGAATTTCAATGAATTTGATTATTTAACACAAGACACATTAAACCCAAGGTTTCCAAATTATTTAACAAATCAAAGACCCACAAGCTCTTCATCCATTCAATCAAATTCTTCTACCACTTCTTCCTTTCAATTCAATCAACCTCTTATCCCTAGTTTTGAAGACTTTGATTCTCAATTCGGTTTGAAACCTAGCCTTGGATTTCAATCAATTCTTATCAACTCATCCTTCATCTAATCTTCATCCTTTCTAATTCTCATCCTAATTCGCATTTCGATGTCGTTAAACCTCCAATCTCTAAAGGTTTCATCTGTCCAAAATGTAATAAATCTCATAGTCGTCAAAGTAACCTTTTGGCTCATCTAAGAGACACTCATTCAACTGAAAAGAAAAGTTAGTTTTAATTTCTCTTTAACCCTGTCTCTATTTTTTATCAAGTTGAAAATTCAATGAACTCATGATTTCCTTTTTTTTAAAAAAATTATTCATTCTTCTTTCCTTAGTTCAATGTGATATATTAGGTTGTCAAAAAGCTTATAAAAGAGTATCAGAATGTAGAAGACATAAAAAAGATATTCATGGGATTCCTTTACCAAGTGAAGTATTAGGTAAAGTTAAAAGAGTTAGAAGAAACTTTACAAATTAAACTTCAAATCAAAAAGAAAAAAAACACTTTTTGAATTTTTCTTCTATCTTCAATTTAAATTTCACTTGATCTTCTTTTTTTTTTCTTTCTCTCAAATCTCTTTGATTTTCTCTTTTTTTTTCACTCGATGATTTCTTTGGATGGAATTTTTCGATCTTTCTATTGATCTTTTTTTGTAAAACTTTATCTTTATAATTTTTCTATCTCGTTAGCTATAACAAGTTCGAGTTTCTGAACTTTTTTTGATAGTCTAAAAAAACCCAACTGGATTGATGATTTTGATGTTGTATAAACCAAAGGAAAAAAAAGTAATTGTTTTTGTGAAAAACCTCAGGAACCTAAAAATTGTATATACGAAGTGTTTTTGTTTTGTTTTTGTTTCTTGTTTTTCTTTAAATTTGATTTTTCTTCTTTCTTGAACAAAATGTTTTGGAAACGATTTGTTATTTTGATTCGTCTTTTTTTTGTTTCTTTTGTGTAAAAATCAATAGAATTTTTTTTAAAGGCCTTCATTTTTAAGAATTTCCATACAATCCTTTACTTATCTTGATCACTTTTATATACCTCTTGACTAACAAAAGAATAAAAATAAAACTTAATTTGGTTTTATGAATTTTATCAAAACAAAAGATTTCAGAATCATGATTGAGGATGATAGCCATTAATTGAAAAAATGAAATGAATATGAAAATTATCTTTTTTTCAATTGAGCATGAAGACGGCCTGATTTAAGACAGATCCACAATCCACATTTTCAAAGGTGTTCTATAATAAACCATTGATAAAACTTCAGTCAGAAAAATACAAACGATTATTTGCCTAAGCCTCAAAATTCTTCCAAGCATGTTTTTCAACCTCTTTTAATTTTCTACCTTTAGTAGATCTAGCATTAGAGATAACCCCATTCCCATTCCGAGCCGATTTCTTGCTTTGGACTTTTCCTCTTCTAATCCCACTCAACTCCCAATCTCTCCAAAGATTGCCTTCAGTCTTCAATCCACGTAAACCAGTTTCAGTTAAATCTTCAGTTAATTGATATGTATGTTGATCTGATACTGAATTCAATCCTTTGGGTTCGCCACCTCTTATGGCTTGTAATCCGTACTTGGCTATCAATTGAGCTCGTTTCGATTTTTGATTGAGTCTGGTTTCTGATGAGATCGCTTTTTGTTGAGAAATCGAATTGACTATTGTGGGTAATTCGTGTAAAGATTTAGAAATTAATTTCGCGTGTCGTCGTTTAGCCAAGAGACGAGCCTAAACAAAAAGAAGAAAACATGTAAGTATGATTAAGAGTACTAACAGTCCTGAGAAGGCTTGATTAAAATTTTTAGAAGATTATCAAACTGACCTCTTCAAGTGCTCTAGCTTTTCTATTGCGTTGAGCGGTAGTTTTTTTCTTTTGTTTCTTAACTTTTTTAACCAATTGTTCTTCTGTTCGATTAAGATCCTCAACTTCACTTTCATCATCTTCCATAATCTTATCAACTTCTTCTTCACAAAATTCCCATTGTTCTTTACGTTTAGCTCCAGCTAAAGATGTATTCATTCGATCTTTAACAGTTTGTAATCGCTTCATTTCTTTTTCTTCAGCCTCTAATTTCTGATGTGCTAAATTTAAAACTTCTTGATGATCTTTGAAACTTGGATTATAACTTTGACCTGGATGTGGTTGTGGAATTGATATCAATCCTGGTGCTTCTGCTTTTGTTGTTAAACTTTCAGTTACTTTATCTAAAATTTCATGTTTTCGTAAATGTGATGGTGCTTTTACAGGTATGATCGGTATATCCAATTTGGAATCATTCGCCCATAAATTATCTTCAGGTGCAGGTGGTGGTCTAATAGCTACTGCAGTACTACTACGACCTTCATCCATTAAAGTAGATTGATGTTTTTTTCTTAATACCATCTTTTCTAATCTTTTTCTTTCTTGATGATTTAGAAGTTTAACTTTATAGTTTTTGGATTTTTTTGGATCTGTGATTTGACGTCTAACTCTTGATAGTAAAGCTGTTGTGTTTTGATTGTTTACCACTTCGTTTAAGATTTCATCTACTTTTAATGGTTTGACTCCCTTACGTGCTCTACTTGATGCTTCACCGTGTAGTAGTGTATGTCTGATTGATTCAGATCCATGTGTGTCTACTTCGAATAAGTTCATATCATTTGAATTGTTGTTTGATTTAGTATCGATCATGTTGTTATGAGATGTGGATGCTTGTGGATGTCGATGAAGTCAATTGAAAAAAAGGAAAATACTCAATTGAAAAAACTTTGACCATTTACGGTTCTGGGTGAGCGGATACAGGGCTCGGGCTATAGATTCGGTACTCCATATGTGTTATAACTTTTGGTCCTTGGAGCAGATCTGTATGTATGGTTTGTATTTGGACTTTCCCCAGAAGGTTGAGCCGCCGAGCGGTTCCAACTTGCAATTCACATTTTGGACTGACAAGCTTAATCATGAGACTAGGTCTGGGCCTCCCAATAATATCAAGTCATGATGACATAGAAATTATCAATGAAGGAGTATCATTGGGAGTGACTTGAAATATATATCCCTTATCAATCAATTGCTTCATGAAGGAGCCCCTTCCACATGAGCAGATCCTAGGAGCGAGTCTTTTTCAGACTCTTTGTCCAATCTCATAAACAAGTCAAATATTCCGATGGGATAGAGATGGAGTCAAGAGCTTGAATTTTTCATACGGTGTATGTCAATGAATTAAACAAAAGGAAAAACATCTATATGAAGGACCACTTAAAAATGTGGGCAGATGAGTAAAGATAAGATATCTTGTTGTGGTATTGAATAAGTTTTGTACAATATAATGAATATTGTAGTTAGCTCTGCACCTGGAAGGCCAGCTTCTAATTCAATTTGATCTTGAGTGAAAGAAAAATATACACTGTAAACTTTGTGTCTATCCTCATATTCTGCTGCAGCTGTTTGTGGCTTCCCAGCAGGACCAGTTGCTGCTCCCGATTCACCGTCGCTGTTGAAGTTCCAAAGCAGCTCAAATATCGAACCACAAATCCATAGAGGACTGGCTTTGGCACTCAAGGAGTATTGATATAACAAAAAGACACCGGAAGGTTACTGAGTACTGAATACATCTTTAATAATTCTCAAGTAGTTGTAAGTCGATCTACCATTCGCATAACATCTCCTTGCTATGCGCTTTACTCGTCACATAAACATCCTAAATGTGACTCATCCGATTCTTCAATTCAGTGAATTCTCGAGAAAATTATATAGAAAAACATGGGTAGGATCGTATTCTGTAAAGAGAAACTTCTGTCATCATTCGTATGACTGATCGTCTTCTAACCTCATCTCATTTCTTAATCACAACCATCAAATTTACTCCCGAATCATGAATACTTCTACAAAAGATAATTCTAATTCCGAGGTTTCAAAAGTAGATGTCTTGATAATTGGAGCTGTTGGTTGATCTCGAAGGTATTTTACATTCTTTCATTTTATCCCACTGACAAAAAATTCTATTCACTCATTCATAGGGTCCAGCAGGACTGATGGCGGCTGCTGGATTAACTAAGTATGGCATCCATGACATCAGAATCATTGACAAACGGTCTACACAGGTGATTTTGAATGATTCAAATCAATCTATTTAAAACAGCACATTGACCATTCTTTCGACTTTTCTCGTGATCCTTTTCCTAGATCTACACAGGTCAAGCCGATGGGTTGAACCCTAGAACTTTGGAGGTACGCAATGATTGTTTTAATCAGTTCATTACGTGAAAAACTGGATTGATTTTTTTCATGTCTTTCACCCAGATTTTTCAAGCATTGGGAATTGGCTCTAGAATCATGGATGAAATGATCAGATTTGGTGAAGTTTGTCATTGGGAACCAAATGAAAGTGGGGAAATTAGAAGAACTGCAAGAAGCTCAGTTGTCAGTTCGAAGAAAAATATGTTAATATAGAAAATATCAAAGAGAGACTAATGTTAGAATAATTGTTTTTAAAGACTCCACGTGGCATTTCAAAATTTCAATCATCTTGTTTAAATCAAGGTAGAATTGAAGAGCATTTGATGAACAATATCGCAAGATGGTCCATGTCAACAAAATCAACCAATAGTGATTCCAACGGACCATCAACTTCAAAAAAAGTCATTGTAGAAAGAGCAGTTTGTCCAGCTTCCATTCGACTCCCATCTATCACATCTTCGCCGTTATCAGATAAAGATGAAGATCAAATTACATTGACATTACGACACTTATCAGAATCTGAAGCAAAACCTGCTCAATTTTTACCTGCTATAAAAGATGGTCTATTTAGATCTAGTGTCTTCGATGGTGAAGCCTCAGAATTAGATGCGAATCCCCATGGTTTACCAGTCGAAGAAAGTTTAGAAACTATTCAATGTAAATTTGTGATCGGGACTGATGGTGCTAGATCTTGGACTAGAAGCGCTTTGGGATATAAATTAATCGGCGACAGTTTGAATTCCTTTTGGGGTGTCCTAGACGGAGTTCCTGCTACAGATTTGTAAGTGAAAAAATTTTCAGGTCGAAATCGATTTCGAAGAGTCATTCAAATCGTTGTTCTTTTTGCAATAGTCCTGATGTTAGAGGGATATCTGTCATACATTCTGCCGAGAATGGCGCATTGATGATCATCCCACGCGAGCGAAATTTGGTTAGACTCTATATCCAATTACCTCAACCTGTTGCAGGTCAAAGACCCAACCGAAATGATATTACCCCTGAAAAGTTGCTACAAGCGACTAATTCAATACTAGCTCCTTACACTCTCCGTATGCCTGATGTTGACTGGGTAAGGTTTTCCTTCGAATGACTCGATCACAATACAAAATCTGATGGTTTCCCCTCGAAAATTTCAGTATACTTGTTACGAGGTTGGTCAACGACTTGCCGATTCTTGGCATTGGAACAACCGGGTCTTCATCGCAGGAGATGCTTGTCATACCCATTCACCCAAAGCAGGCCAAGGCATGAAGTAAGTTCATATCCACGACTATGTCGTCGCCATACATAGATGAAATTTTCTGTGAATATGTTGCTGATGGACTTCCGTGTCTTCTTTTTGTAGCACATCTATGGCTGACACCTTTAACTTAGCTTGGAAGTTAGCTCATGTTTTACAAAAGAAAGCTGATCCCAAGATTTTATCAACTTATGAAGTCGAAAGATCAAAACTGGCCCATGAATTGATCACATATGACCGAAAAGTAAGTTAAAAAACAAAAAGCGTTTCTTACAGTCCAATAAAAATCTGATCACCAATTTTTTGTGCATGTGGATTAGTATTCAGCTTTATTTTCAGGAAAACCTGCTAAAGACAAAGACGATTCCACCGGTATCTCATTAAAAGATTTTCATCAAATCATCGAACAATCCAAACATTTTATCAGTGGTACAAGCGCCGATTACGATTCGAATGTCCTTATTGTGAAAGAGACAGATTCAAATCTTATCATCAAATCAAGACCACATCTAGCAAAACGTACACCGATAGGAATTAGACTTCCATCAAACAGAGTAGTTTGTTTATCAGACGCCGTCGTTTATGAGACATTGGATCTCATTCCTGCGGATGGGAAATGGAAACTTTTGATTTTTCCAGGTCATATTCAAGCAAATGAAGCTTGTAAAACCAAATTAGACCAATTGTCTAACTTTTTAGCTAATGATAAAAGCAGTCCAATTCTACGATATACTTCTACTGGAGAAGACTTTGATTCAGTCATTGATTGTATTACTATCGTATCTTCATCTAGAACCACATTAGAATTGACTCACTTTCATCAAATCTTAAGACCTCTGAAAGGTCCACATAAATTTGGTTCTTACAGGAAAATGTAAGGCATCTTTCTTCCCACCCTGATATCTTTTATAGAACTGATTATCTTCGCACTGTCATGAAATCAGCTTTACAGATGAAGCAAGTTATCATGAAGGTCACGATCATGCTTATGAGAAATTTGGTATTAATCCAGACATAGGTTGTATCATTGTTGCTCGACCAGATCAACATGTTTCTTTAATTTTAGATTTAAACGATCATCTTACATTGAGTACGTTTCCATGATCAATTCTCAAACTTCATAAACTCTTTTTTTTGACAAATTAATTACTTTTTTTTCCTTCAGGTTCATTTTTTGATCAATTTATGATCTCACCTCACTCTACCTCAAGTTCTCGGTCTGAAGAAACCTGAAGTGGATCATCATATTTGTCTCCATTTTCGTTTCTAAACGCTTATCTATTTTGTAAATTGTTCTGAAAACCTCATTTTTTCCCACACAACCTTGATCGTCCCTGAATACCAATGCAATCATTAAGCAAGTTTCGTGATGATTGAATAACAAAAATATCACAAAAGAGTTGCTTAACCTATGTCAGATTACCAACCCGGAGGCAGGGCACCAGCCCTCATGCACAAGGATCTCCCTGACCTTGAGGTAAGAGAGACCATTTGGCTGACATGTCTACAAAAACCAGAGTCACAATGTATCTCATACCCCATCAACCCCCTGAGAAGCATCACTTTTCCCATGTTCAAATGTGACTACTGCTATCTACTGCACACCTCAAAACATTTGATAAGTCATGGTTAGTGCCAAAACTGCTTGTCAGATGGTGTATTGAAAAATAGAGACATATCATAGTCAGCACTAAAAAAGGATTCACCTATGTCAATGATCAAGTGCCCGTAAAACTATGTGAAACCATTGCAAAGTGAAGTATGGCACAATATAGTGAGAAGCAGATGTAAAAATGGATAGTGAGAAGTGAAAAACTTGGGAAAATACAGTCAGTGGTAAAACCATGTGAGACTGTTTTTAATCACAAGAAATGTCATCCTTGGGGAAGGACTGCAAGTGGTAAGACTATATGGAACTGTTTCAACTGCACAATAGTTTTAGTGATGTGGATATAAGAAGAATGCAAAGTGAATTGATATTCAAGCACAATACAGTGAAAAGCAGATGAGAAATGAATGGCAAAAAATGACAAACTTGGGGAAGAACTGTGGGTTATAGTGCAAAAGAAAGGGTTCAAACCAATGATATTCATAGCATGAATAGACATGTTGTTGTTAGCTAAGAAGCTTGTGGAAGAAGCTTGTGTTTATGTGTTCCTTGATTTGGATGAAGTGTGTCATGAACTGCTATCTTAGCAGTTGTCGTCATAAATCTTAGTAGTTATTGATGAACAATGAATTATAATTATTGATAGTAGGAATAGTGAAAAACAAGGAACTGAACTAAGACAAAGGACTTGGTACCTTAATTTGTAATACTATTACTATATATACATGATTGTTGTCCGTATCCTTATGTTTCCTTTTCCTCATCAGAATAATTATCATCTTCACTCACTTTTCGTTAATAGTTCTCCGATCCTGAGAACCGCTCTTGCCTTACAAGACAATTGACATAGCCGTGTAAGCATCTTCCGATTGAAGAGCTAAGCTATATCCCCAGCCATCACATTTTTATTCTGATCTTTAAATTTATCGAGAAATTGAAACTGAGAAAATTTTCCTTATAATTTCCATTTGATTTTGGTTTCCTTCAATCTTTCTTAATTTTTCCATTTGATTTCTTTTTTCCCTTAATAATTTTTTCCCTTAATGAAATTTTTTCTTTTGATTTTCTAATCGTAGTTTTTTTTTTAAAATCTTTTCTCATTTCATTAAATTCCTTAATAAATTTCCTTCTTTCTTTAATTTCCCTTTTATGTTCAACAACATTTCAATTTCTCACGCTTATTTTCAAATACATCTTCCCTCTTCATATTCCTCAACAAATTTACTCGATTCTTTTAAAATTTTACCTTTCGACCATTCTGAAAGAGAAGACGACTTTCGAGTATTGTCAGATCTTGAAGAATTACCTTTCTTTTGTTATCCAGAAGAATTTCCTTTTTTAACAAACTTCATCGAACCTTCACTTCAGAATCTTGATTTTTACCTGCAACTAGAAGAATACGAAGAATTATATCTAGATCGACGTATTCGTTATTCAGATTCGATTGTAACCGCTCCAACATCAGTATATTCAGACTCCATTCCAGATCTAGAACATATCTTGAACTGAGATTATGGATCCATGGAGAGAAGGACGGAGTCCCACTGTCTCGTCTGTCTTTGGCCGTGATCCACCACCTCATACTTCGATCAGTGGTCAGACTGGATTTGATACTATCTCAGTCGATGTCCCCCCGATGCAGACAAGGATCCCTGTCTCTCAGTCGCCAGTTACTCGTTTGGCAAATGGTCTGAATAATATGGGTTTAAGGAATGAGGTTAATGATGCTGCTCCGCAAGTTAATCTCAACCAACAGTCATATCAAGGATATAATCCACAAGGAATATATCCTGTTCACAATCATATGAACTTTCCACCTCATCCCGCTTATCCGTCAAATCCTTCATCAAATACTTTTATTCCTCACCAACCATCTTTTAATCCAAATCCCCCTCAACCTCCACCTCATTTTGCCCCCTTTATTCCACAACAAGCTCCGTTCGTTGCTCAACAGAATTATCTGCCAAGACAGCCTTTTCCGCCGACTCAACAACAAGTACCGTTTATGCCGCAACAGCCTACGTTCTTACCACAACAACCTGATTTCAATCCGGCTTTTAACTCAAATAATCAATTCTTGAGACCCCAACGACAAGACTTTTATCAAGCCGGACCCCAAGCATTCCGACAAAATACGCCAAATCCACATCAACCTTTTCGAAGAGAGTCTCAGAGAGAAGATGCTGGGATTGTAGATTTTCGGCCGCCGAAAATTCGAGATAACTTGAGATTTTTTGGTGATAGTAAGTGTTTGAAGCAATTTTTATTGGAAATTCACAAAGAATTAGATCAAATCCGCTTTCCGAATGATCATAATGATACTCAGAAGATCAATTGGGTGGCCAAGCATTTTACCTCCATGAATTCACCGATGTCAAGCACCCAAATTTGGTTCATGGGATTATTGGAAAGAAATGCCGCTTCTCAAGGTATTTCCAGCCAAATCAGTAATTTGAAAATTATTCCTTACCAACTGCCAACTTTATCAAGTTTGGAAAACTTTTTAGCTGAATTGTGGTTCAAGTTTGGTGATAAGCAAGCAGATAAAACCGCAAGAGAACAACTGAATGCATGCAAACAGGGAAAGAGCTCAATCATTGATTATAATTCAAGATTCGAGCAATTGAGTTTTCACGTCAAGAAATCGGAGGAAGACAAGATCTTGCAGTATATTGAAGGTCTTCATCCGAGTATCCAGTTGGAAGCAACGAGGATCGAAGGTTGGGTTCAAGAAACAAACCTTCTTCGAATTCAGGATATGGCGATAAAGGCAGCTGATATACTTGATTTAAGGTCAAGAGTAGCTCAAAATTTCCCACAGCTGAAGTCACAGGTCGAACTTTATCGACATCCGCATTCTGGACATCAATATTCTCAACGACCGCAACATCATTCAGTACCTTCATTGAACCGGAATGGGCCAACTCCGATGGATATCGACGTGAACGCCGTTTCGACACGACGTGATGGTCAAAATCCTTTTCCAGCAATTCGACACATATGTATTTCGAAGAATCTGTGTTTCGACTGTTTGAAGCCTTACGATGAAGAACACAGAAAGTTACGAGCAGAGAAAGGAAGAAGATCTTGTTCTAACCCTGCAGTCCGTGTCGAAGAGAAATTGAAGATGCTACGTGATTCAGTCCTCGACAAATCAACTTCTGCGGGTCCTACTCAGATTTCAGCAGTACAGTTGGAATTAGAAGATTATGAAGCACTCCCGACGGAAATCAAGAATGATACAGCTCAATTTGTAGAATCTTTTTGGTCGACATTGCAAGAGCCAGATTATGAAAGTTCTGATAACCAGTTGGTAGATCAAAACATTCATCTGGATGCAATTAGGATTCAGGCTGATAATTCGAAACACCGACGTTTTCTGATCCCTTTGCAACTAATCTCAGATGAAATGCCAGTAAACGTGATGGCGCTTGTGGACACAGGAGCAATGGATAGTTTTGTCGATGTAGGATTTGCAGAAATGAATCAATTACAACTGAAGAAGAAAGAAGTACCGCAGAGGATTTTTGGTTTCGATGGATTATCGGGCATTGGTGTGACAAGAGAATGGAGAGGAAGTTTAGGAATTGTGGATGTCGAAGGAAAGAAGAATGAGTTGAGAGCTGTTTTAGGAGTAACTAGGTTGAGCGGTGGCCATGATATTATTTTAGGCTTACCGTGGATGGAGGAGAATGAAGTATCTTTGGTGATGAATAAGTCAGGAAGGTGGTTAGAGATTGGTGGTTGTATTGTGTCGGCAGTCATGGTAGAGGATGAAGTGGTAGATATTGCTGTAGTTTCTTGTAAGTCAAGAAAAACTACTCCTCTCATTTCTACTTTCAAACCCTCAATATCAAATAATGGCGAAGATTCCAAGACCACACTTACTCCATTACCAACGCCTCCTTCTCTGGACAAGTCTTTTCTTTCTGCATTACCAAAAAGCTGTTCAAAATACTTACATGTGTTCTCTCCGCAGGAATCTGTTTTACCCCCCCACAGACCATTCGATGTAACAATTGAAATTAAACCGGGTTGTGAGCCTCCTTTTGGAGGGTTATACAACTTGTCCCCTGATGAACAGTCCGAGTTGAAGACTTACCTTAATGAGCAGTTGAGTAAAGGTTTTATCAGACCTTTGAAATCTTCAGCGGCAGCCCCCATCTTCTTTGTGAAAGTACCAGGTAAGAAGAATAGGCCGTGTGTTGACTACAGAGGGCTGAACAAAATAACCAAGAGAGACAGTTATCCTATTCCGGTAATGTCTTGGTTACTTAATCAGCTGAGAGGATGTAAGTTTTTCGCCAAGATAGATTTGAAGGCGGCTTTTAATCTACTTCGAGTGGCAAAAGGTGATGAGTGGAAAACAGCCTTCCGTACTCCATGGGGACTTTTTGAATATACTGTCATGCCTTTTGGTTTAGCTAATGCTCCTGCAGTTTTTCAGCGATTTATCCAATGGGTTTTACGAGAATATTTGGATGTATTTTGCTTTGTTTACTTAGATGATATTTTAATTTTTTCAAAGACAAAGGAAGAACATGAAGATCAAATAGGGAAAATACTAGCTAAGTTATCCGAACATAAACTCACTGCCTCTCCTGGAAAGTGTGAATTTTTTGCTAAAAAGGTTGTGTTTTTAGGTTTTGTCATTTCTACAGAAGGGATTAGCATGGATCCCGCAAAATTGAAAACTATTGCGGATTGGCCGTACCCTGAGAAACTGACGGACTTGCAGCGCTTTTTAGGTTTCTCTAACTTCTACAGGCGTTTTATTGAGAATTTTTCTGAGGTTGTGGCACCATTGACAACACTCACGTCTAAGACAGCTGACGCTTCAGAAGGCCTTATGAAGAAAGCAGCAAAGGATTCTTTTAATGCATTACGTCGTTTATTTTCTTCTGCTCCATTTTTGTTACATTTTGACTTTAATCTCCCTCGTGTGTTGCAGGTGGATGCTTCAGGATACGCATATTCAGGTATTTTATCACAGAAATCGCCTGAAGGACAATTGCGACCAGTAGCATACTTTTCAAAGAAATTAACCGAAGCGGAGAGGCGTTGGCAAATCCATGATCAAGAATTAGGAGTTATAGTCGCTTGCTTTCACGAATGGCGAGCGTGGCTCATGGGAACTACCTTTCCTGTTACAGTTCTTTCAGATCATGCTAACCTGCGCTATTTTATGTCTGCACAGCTTTTGACGCCGAGACAAGCCAGGTGGGCTTCCTTTTTAGGCGAGTTTAATTTCGAGATATTGCATACCCCTGGAAAGACGAATCCGGCGGATCCAGCCTCTCGTCGTTGTGATTTCATCGAGGGCAATGAAGACAGTGCTCGTGTCATTTTGTTAGGCGCAAGAGAAGTGAAAGGCCTAGGTATTTCGGCCATCAGTGTGAAGAATCCGGGACGTATGGATTTCTCTACCTATATGCCTATTGATGATACACTGAAGACAAAGTTTTTTTCGGCTTGTAGAACAGATGCGCTGGTCACGGGAATCCACCCCGCCTTCTTACAACTAATGGAAGGAGTCTGGTGGTGGCGTGACAGAGTATATGTTCCTTCGAGTTGTCGACAAGAGCTTTTACGAGGTATTCATGAATCGGCTGCGGGAGGTCACTGGGGTGGAATGAAGACTTACGAACTCTTATCACGATCTTTTGGATGGCCAAACATGAGGAAAGACATATTGTCTTTTTTACGTCAATGCGCAAGTTGTCAGCAAGTTAAGGTTGATAAAAGACCACCTCAAGGGCAGCTCGTTCCACTACCTATCCCTGACCGACCTTGGTCAACTATAGGAGTTGATTTTGTTGTTAAACTTCCCTTGTCTGCAGGATTCGATTCCATTATGGTTGTGGTGGATCATTTTTCGAAAGCAGCGCACTTTGTTCCGGCTAAGGAATCATGGACGGCAGAAGAACTGGCAAATGCGTTTGTGGATAAGGTTTTTAGGCTACATGGACTGCCAGATGTGATTGTCTCTGACAGAGGCACCACGCTAGTGTCAAACTTTTGGGTCAGCGTATTGAAGTTGTTGAATATCAGGCCGGCACCCTCCACAGCTTTCCATCCTCAGACGGTGTGGAAAGCAAATCCAAGCATAGAGTCTTATATCACATCATCATCAGACAGATCTCTATACCAAATGATTTCACTCTATACATCTTCAAACACATTCTTCAAGATCAAAGAAATTACTCTCATTCATCCTAAATCATAGATCAATTTCAACTTATAGAACTTTGCATTTCTTACAATTAGATCATAACAAAGAAATACCAGACTATATTACATCCAGAAAATCAAATCAAGAAATAAACAACAGTCACTAAAACAGATGAAAGATGTGTTAACAAGAATCATCATTTGGTCCAACAACGGACAAAGTGAAACAGGCAACTCATTTGAAAACAAAGGTCAAAATCGAAATATAACCTTATATCAATTTTCCCACTCCATACAATTACCATTTCCATCTAGATGTAAGAAAGCAATGTACCTAAACTAAAAGATCAATCAAACTAAAAAACCTAAAAGTGAAATAGTAAAGGAAGAGATAAGATCAAAGTCATCAGTAAAAAGAAACAAAACAGATAGGAAGAGAGAAGAAAGAAAACTCACTTGAAGTTTAAAAGACCAAAATCGAAAATTCCAATCAGGAGAATTACATGAGATTGAACTGAATCTAAAGTGATGTGGGAGGAAGAAAAAACAAGATCAAGTTAGCTTTAAGAACAACAAAAGAGATGAAAGAAAAGAAGAAGGTGAAAGACTTACTGAAGAGTGAAAAATCGAAATTGAAATTGAGATTGAAAAGTGGAGGCAATGAAAAGAAAGTTGGCTAAAATTAGAATGATGAAACTAACAAGAGGATCGATTTTTGAGGTTCAAAGCTAAAAGAAAAAAAAAGAAAAAAAAAGTTTGTGTCAGTAGAAAGCAAAGATCAAGATAAATTGAATGAATTACTTCACAAGATCAAGATAACAGGTCAAAATCGAAATTAAATTGAAGTTTGATCAAGGTTGTAGTTGATAGGTAGCTGGGATCGAATTGGTGGAGGCAAGTAGATAATAAACAGCCAGACTTGAAATCTAGATAACAGAAAAGCTAAGACAGGAAAGTGGAGAAAGAGGGTTAAGATCAGTATGCAGGGTCAAGATCAATCAAAACAAATGAAGAGAAATGACTTACTACTCTAGTTTAAAATCAATTGGAGGTTGAATTTTTGATATTGAATAAAAGGATTCAATTGATTAAGCGTGAGAAAGCCAAGGATTGCCAAGAGATCGGTCGCAGTTGGTCGGAGCGAACAGAAAACAGAGGAAGGGAAAAGGGGGTTGAGGGCTGAGTTGTGGTTGGAGAGTTGAATGATATAAATAGAGGGGGGATTTATTGCATCTGTGAAGTTGGGGGAGAGGGTCCGTGTCTGATTATTGTCTTGAGTGTGTGTGTGTGTGTTTTAGTGTGTTAGTGCTTGATTTAAAAGTGTTATTGAGTCTGTGTGCTCTTGAGTGTTTCTAGATCGTGTGTTCAAGTGTGTTATCGTGATCGAGTGTTATCGTGCGTTCGAGTTAGTGTTAAGATCGTGATAGTCCTAAAGTTCTACAAAGAAAAGAAAAGAGATAGTTTTAATTATCATTAGGAAAAGAGTTAGAAAGAAAAGAAAGTGTTCACCTTGGTCCAAAGGCGTGATCGAGTAGTATTGTAGTGTTGTTGAACAAAAAGTGTTGTTGCGTAAAGCGTTGTAGTTTTCTTTTCTGCTGAGCTTGGTCAAAAACTGGTCAGCAAGTTGTCAAAACCAAAATCGCCAGCTCGCGCCTCTTGATACAAGTCGAGGCCGGGTCGAGTCAGGGCTCTGAATTTGTTCAGACCTGTACATTTGTTACATGTGCTTTTAGCTGTGGTAAACATCGAAAGCTACATAACTTCGGAGCACAACCTCGTGTAGTGTTGTGTGTGATATAATCGGAATCCGGGAAACCTTGCGGATCCTTTTAGAATAGTTAAATAGTTTTACGGGGAAAATTTGTAAAGTTAGAAGTTCACAAGAATTGTCTCATCATATTTCGAAAGCAATTTCAAAGGTTGAGGGCAGCTTAACAGCACCCATAGTTTCACCCGCTCTCACAAGTGGTGATTCTTCCCCTCTCCGGCTCAGCCTACGCTAGACTGCGTAGGAGTTCTACAACGGATGGACAGGTGGAACGCACAAATGCACTACTGGAAGATTATCTGCGACATTATGTGTCAGAGGATCAAGGAGATTGGGCAAACCTACTAGCCTTAGCTGAGTTTTCCTACAATAACTCCGTTTCCAGTTCAACAGGAATGACGCCGTTCTTTTCCCTTCTAGGCTATCACCCACGATTTAACTCCTTGACGGGTTCTTCCAGCAGACCAGCGGCGGATGCATTTGTCAAACACATGCAAAACGTCCAGGAGACTCTGCAGGAGAATCTCGTGCGGGCCAAGGACGCTCAGGCACGATTTTACAACAAGGATCGCCGTGTGGTGACAACTTACAAGCCAGGTGACCTGGTTTGGCTCTCTAGGCGTCATCTTAAGACAAAGCGACCCAACAACAAGTTAGATGTACGGCGTCTGGGACCTTTTCGAGTGGTACGCATGATTGGAAGCAACGCAGCTGAGTTACTTTTACCAGATACCTTGAAACGACTGCATCCTGTCTTTAATGTTTCGCTCTTGTTGCCGTTGTGGAAAGCAAAATTATTCTAGCTCTCATTTTATATATACATCTTCTTATTCTCCTGGCAAAACTCATAATTTACTTTGGATCACTTTTTCATTGATTACTTTCAAAAAACTTACACATTTATTGTCTCAGATCATTTCAAGAAACAATATTATTTTTTTTTTCTTTACAAAAAACTCACATCTCAAATCTTTTGTGGATCAATTCTATGAATATTAAATCATTTATTTCAAATTATCATTCATTACTAACCTATCCAGTATGTTCAATTCAAGATCAACATTACAAAAAATAATACCTATGATCTCTATTGATTTTATACCATGAGATGATTACTTTTTTTAATTTATCCTAAATCAAGAAGAAGAAAAACCTAAATCAAAGGAACTAGAAAGGATCAAAATAACAAGTCAACTCAGTTAATTAAATAAAAAAAAAATCATTACAACAATTGATAGAAGAAATTAAAATAGAAATGAACTTACATTTGAAATTTGGAATTGATTGGAGTTGGTTTAGATCAATCAATCTAGACAGAAGAAAATCAAAATGGACCATTAAGATGAAAGAAGAAATAGGTAGTCAATTAGTAATATGAAATGAATCAAAAGAAGAGAAATTCAAATCAAAAGAACAAGTAGAAACCAGAAAGACTTACATATTCAAGTTTAAAAATCAAAATTGATAAAAAAAAGGACCAATCCAGAGGGCTAGAAAGGAAATCAACTGATCCAGAAAGCTAGGAAGACCTCAGAGCGATCTAAAACAAATCAATTGAATCAAGAAGGAAAGGATTTAAAAATCAAATTATCAATTAATACACAGAAACAATCAAAAGATGAGCTTGAATTTAAAAGAAAGATGAAAAGAAAAAAAACTTACAATCAAATGTTAAAATTAAAGATTGATTAATTCAGACATCTAGAGACTTTCAAGACCGAGCTAAAATCAAAGTTGAATTTGAATTAGAAGAAAGAAAGAAGATAAAAAAAAAACTTACAAAATTTTTAAAAATTGAAGTTAAAAGATTGAGATCAATTGATCTAAAAAGTAAGAGACCGAGCTAAAATTGAATGAACCTATTAAGAAGAAGGAAGGAAATCATGTCATCAGTTATTGTATCAAAAGAGATCAAATTGAAAGAAGAACCTACTGAACAAAAGAAAATTTGAAATTTGAATCGAGTGAAAGGAGCAGAGGATGGGGAAAGTGATCAAACGACCGATCGATTGATCGGACTCAAATTCAATTAAAAAAAAAAAAATTATAAAATTTAAAAATTTAAATACATATAAAAAAGAAGAAAACAAACGAAAGTACCAACGGATCGATCAATCTAATTAAAGAAGAACTACAAAGAATGATAATTTAAAATAAAATTAAATATATATATAAAAGAAAAAAGGATCAGTTAGATCAGTAAAAGGATCGGAGAAGCTAATAGGAAGGGTGAGAGGAGATGGAAAAGATTGGACTTACTTAGTAAAGGAAAAACTCGGATCTGCTGGATGATGTGATTACCAAATGAATAAATAAATAAAAAATCAAATTGAATGGAAGAAAAAAGGTATAAGAAGGAGGGATTGAGAGAGGGAATGGATCTTATCTTTTTGTGTCTCTCTGTGTCTGTCTGTGTGTGCGTGTTTTTTAGTGTAGTGACCTGTGTGTGTGTGTGTTTTTTTTGAGCTCAGCAAATTTTTTTTATTAGAGTTATTTTTTTTATTTTTTTATAAGAGTCTTATAAATCTATATAAGCTTTTTTTCGAGTGATTTAAAAGTGTTATACCCTTTATAAGGGTAATTTTTTTATTTTTTATTTTTTTAAATTTAGAAATTAGGAGGAATCTGACTTCTTACCACTACTTACTAATTAGTCACGTGACCCGGTCCGTGACTGCGCGAGTAGTCGTCCAAATTTCAACTTCTCATTCTCCTAACTTTTTATTCGCTTTCGATCCACCTTCTTCACGCGATATCGATCGATATGGAGGTCGACGACGCGCCGGATACCGGCCAAAAGGACCAGAGTGTTCCAAAGAACACTCCTCCAACTCGAGACGCGTCCAACGCGCTTATCGATCCTTTGGGACCCCAAGAAAGGCCCAAGCCGACCGAAACCACCACTCCCTTCACCTTCGACAGAGCCCGTCTCAGTCAAGGTCTCAACCAATCACCCTCAATCCAATCGTCCGACTTAGGAAACTTCTCTAAGAAGCGATCCAGACTGGACACACCAGGAACAATCGCGACCGACCAGGCTTCGGAATTGACGGGGAGTCCCAGGACGAACCGCATGCAGAAACTTTTCCCAAAACGAGCCGAACCATCTCTTAAGGAGATGGTTGGCAAACTTTTGGAAGTTGTTAAAGCTGGATTTCCGCTTGCAAATACGTCGAGAAAGGCGAAAAAGATCACAGTCGACGTTGAAACGGCGGCTGATATACTTACCGTGACCGGGGCAGTCCATGACTTTGTCATGCTGGAGGACGCCCGACGCAACTTCACGACCCCAGAAGCTCTTGCTGGGGTCAATCCTAAAAGCAGGCCCATCATATTTAAGGGTAGAGCCACTGACGACACGCTTTCAGCGCTCACGGAACAGATGTCTTACCTCACATCTGTTGTAGAAAAGCTACAATCACCACAACAACAAAAGAAAGGAACTACAGTTCCCTCATATGCACTAGCAGCGTCCAAACACGCGCCGAGCTCCACAACAACGAGCCAAAAACCCACTCAAACCATGCCGAAAGCCCCAAAGACGGCAGTAAAAGCCAAACCTTCCAATATGCTGACGCTCGTCCATGAGCCAGGATCTGAAATATCACATCCAGGGCTGTCTAACGCAAAACTGATCCAGGAACTCAACCTGGTATTCCGAGCTTACAAAATCAAGTTCAAACCAGAGGATGAATCCTCCATCGAGATCAAAAGTATAAGACGACATCCGTCGAATGACATCGACCTATACTTTGAGACCGCTGCGCTGGCGTCCAGAGTCAAAGAACTGCCGAGAACATGGATTCAAGGATTCTCTAAATCCATGAAAATGAAAGAAGCGCGTCATGAGATCATTGTTAATGGAATCTCAACAACCTTTGACCCAAAGGTACAGGATCATGTAGAAGAACTACAAATATGTAATGGCGAGCTTCTTAAAGACATGCTCTTTGTAAGATGGCTCAATCCCAAGGTTCTGGAAGATCCTACAAAAAGATATTCATCTCTTTTAATAGGTTTAAAGACAGAGGAACAACTCCAAAAATGCATCACCGGTAAGATTTGGCACGGAAGGGGCAAACACCCCACCTCAAGATGCCTACCAGCTCCCCCGCGATGCTACAATTGCCACAAGACAGGGCACACGGCACCATCGTGCCCGATAGAGCCTCTATGTCCCTTTTGCGGAGACAAACACCAAGCGCACTGTTGCCCCGAGAAAGGGAAAACGGAAATGAAATGCACGGCTTGTGCAAGATCAAAGGTAAAACTTGAGCCTTCAACAAACATCAAGAGTTTTTTCGAATCCAACCCTAAGGACATCATCCACCATCCATTCAGCCCGGGTTGTCCCACCAGAATAGCGGCCAGCATGCCGCCTCACAACCCAAGTGGATCACCAAAGATCGTAATTGTAGACAACTCTGACATGAATATATCTTAATGTTAGAACAAAGATTACATGAAATATTAAACGAAATGAACACATCTTCAATTCTACAACTGAATTGTCACCGCTCACCCCATGTTATGCACTCCCTTTTTAATCATGATCTCACTAATAAATTTTCGATTTTAGCCCTTCAAGAACCACATGTGAATAGAATTGACTTCTTACCCTCAAATCAGACAAACTGGGCCCTCATCAGCCCAACACCAGCCGCGAAAAACGAAGAATCTCGTCCCAGGGCATGCCTATACATCCGAAAGGATCTGGAAGCAGCCCTCAACCCGATCTTTTCCGCCTCAAGAGACGTAGCAACCTGCACACTAACAATCAACGACCTCACCGTCCTTATTTCGAATGTCTACAACCAGCCGCTGACCTTCAAAGGTTTCGAGGCATGGGACGAACTTATGACAAGCCTGCCCTTATCTCTCCAACTCCTCCCGACCATAGTAGTAACTGACGCAAATCTTCACTCACCTGCCTGGAACCCACCTCACAGCGACACACACGACAAGAAAGCGGATGATCTCATTGACCTAATGTCAAAATGGGACCTCCGACTACGATCACCAAAAGGTGAACCAACATACGGCCTAAACTCCACGACAACAAGAGGAACCACCGTTGACCTCGTATGGGTCAACGAACAACTAGATGATGTGATCCGGGCGTGCCTTGTCGATTCAGACGACATCACTAACCACCTCTCAGATCATCAATCCCTCATTACTTCCTTCACGACAATATCACCGACAGAATCACGAAACGCCCAGACTAAGCCCAGAAAGAAAAACTGGAACAAGGTAGAGACACATACCCTACTGACGGAACTAATGATTTCTCTACCAGCAGTAACCAGACTTACCACACAAGAGGAAATAGACGGTTTCGACAGGTCCCTTAGGTCTGCAATAACCACAGCATTAGACAATAATTCGCCGAACAAACCCCCCTTAGGTAAGCACAAACATTGGTGGAGACCGGAGATACTTGATCCCCTCCGGAAACACGCACAGAAAATGCAACGCCAATACAAAGCACACAAATCAGAAGAAAACAAGATTAACTACCGGAAAGCAAGAAATATCTTTAATAGAAAAGTGGACAAACTGAAAGAAGATAGCTGGAAAATTTACCTATCGACCCTAACACACGACACATTATTCCAAGCAAAACGCTTCGCATCAGGACGCCAACAATCATCCCTGGTTAATACGCTGATATCCAGTGAGGGTAAGGTATGTAATACTAATGATGAAAAGGCTAACCTTCTCTTTCACACAACGTGTGTCGCAACGGCACCGTGTAGAATTCGAGAGCACGACATCCTCCAATTCCCCCTCGACACCGAGACTCGACCGACAAATCCAACTCTTCCAGATTTCTTCAATTACCTAACGGAGGAAAACATCAAGTCAGTGGTCATGAGCGTACCTCCTCTCAAAGCCCCAGGAGCGGATTCCATCCAAAACTGGGTCTGGAAACGAGTTTGGCCAAGGGTAAAGAACCACGTAAGAAGTCTTTTCTTACAAATTACAGAGACTGGGCTTATCCCACAGGACTGGAAGAAAGCTAGGACCATCATGATCCCCAAGCCGGGGAAATCAGATTATACAGCGGCGTCAGCATACCGCCCAATTGCACTCTTAATCACCTTAAGCAAGATATACGAGAAAGTACTCACCAAACATCTTTCAGAACAAGTCGAATCAAGACAACTCCTCCACGAAGGACACTATGGAGGACGACCCAATAAATCAGGACACGAAGCACTGACTCACCTCGTCTCATGGATCCGTAAGGAATGGACCAAAGGGAGAATGGTGGGTGCTCTATTTGCTGACGTTAAATCAGCATTTCCTTCAGTCCACCACCCGAGACTATTATCAATCCTCGAGAAGAAAGGATTCCACAGTCAAACAATCAACCTCCTACACAATTTCTTGAACAACCGACAAACAACGCTATCCTTCAATGGATTCGAATCAGATCCATTCAACCTATCACACGGCCTACCTCAAGGATCGCCACTTTCACCACTACTTTATCTCTTGTACAATAATGGCTTGCTGGAGATAACAAACTCTATTGAAACAGCAACAGCGTTAGGATTTATTGATGATGTAGTTCTCCTGACCACCGCGATGGATAAACACCAATTACGATCACAAATGCAAACGCTGGCATTCCGGCAAAACGAGTGGGCCAAAGATCATGGCGCAATCTTCGACATTAAAAAGACGTTCTGGGTTATCTTTAACCCAAAAGATATTGAAGAACCTCCGACTATAAGCTTTGTGGACAGGAAGAATATACTCCCTGAAAAGAAAGCTAAGTGGCTGGGAATAAATATCGACGACAAACTGACCTTCTCTCAACATAGAACCATGGTTCTCACCAAAGGACGACAAAGAGCCGGTTTTCTCACGACCCTTTCGAAATCAGAATGGGGCATATCACCAAGCCTCATGAACACCCTAATCACCACCACGATACACACAGCTCTAGATTATGGAGTAGCAGCATGGCTGCCTTTTGAACCACCCGTTTACTTCATCAAACAGCTAGGCACAATAGACAATATGTGTGCGAGGGCGGCGCTAGGAGCATTGTCAACAACACCTTCTGTATTCCTCACACACGATTCAAATCTCATACCTCCGAAAATCCGCTTGCAGAGTAAGATTATGAACTTCATGTCCACAGCTCTGACCAAACCAGTACACTCGCCCATCCACAGTTTTGTTAAGCAAGCCCAAAACTCCGATCCGAGATGTCACCACAACCCGTTTCATAGATTCTTCCAGCATCCGGTAAGCGAGGAATTAGCTGAATTCATCCAGCAAATCCCCCTCGATCCCTCCGACATCCTAACTCGACCAACCAACTACACGACAATCATCCAGGAAGTTGAAAGCCTGGCGAAACGAGAGGCTAACAACCTCACGGCAACCTTAGAACACGTGATCATCTTTACTGATGGCTCTCGAATTCCCAAATGCACTACAGCGGCCGCAGCGTGGTGTAAGAATACTAACAGATCGACCTCTAAACATTTAGGCGTCGCTAGAACCCACGGCATTTATCAAGCGGAATACCGAGGGGTCCAGCTGGGCCTCACAATGGCTTTACATACTGCCTCACCTCACACTCGACGCACAACGATCCTCCTAGACAACCAAAGTGTCATCAAAGACCTCCGATCAAATAAACTACCTATTACGACAATCGACGATAGGAAAGAAACCTACAAGATAATGATGTATCTACACAAATCTTTTCCCAACATGCACATCAACATAAGATGGTGCCCAGGACACTCAGGAGTCTATGGTAACGAAATTGTGGACAAAATAGCTAATAAGAAAGCTAACACCAAATTACCCAGCACCTTCAAATCGACCCCAAACGCCTCCAGCTTCATCGCAGCGATTAAAGAGTGGCGCACAAAAAACTCAGAAATCACGAACTTAGACGACCTAAAAAGATTGGGTCACAAACCCCAACAGAAGAAACACTTAAAATATCTGGATGAACTCAAGAAACATTCAATCTCGGCCATCACACAATTGAGGTCAGGACATATCCAACTAAACCATTACCTCTGTAGATTCGAACAGCTAGGAGATCCGAGCTGCGAATGCCAAGAAGGCATTGAAACTGTAGAACACTATCTATTCACGTGCACAAAACACAACGACGCAAGACATCAATTCGAAAAAGAAATCAAAATACTGAACATCCCATTCAACACATCAATCCTCAAAAAACCGGTGGCCTTTAAGGCAATTGCCAATTATTGTGACCGAAGCTGGCGGTTTAAAAGCCGCTGGAGTTGGGCCAAAATCTTAGAAGAAAAGATGCCTGAAAATAGGCAACCACCCAGGGAATGATCCCTAATTTCCATTTTTAAATCTTTTTCATTTAAACCACTTCCTTTAGCGCCGCAAATATTATTACAACCATAATGTACTTTAGTTGAAACAGCCAACAGCAACCTTTCCCCTGACACAGCCAGAGGGGTTTTACTGGTGCTGGAAAATACAGTGTTTAATAGCCTAACGGCTCTAACAACACTTTAAACAATGCAATAAAAAAAAAAAAAAAAAAACCGATCGATTGATCGGACTCAAATTCAATTAAAAAAAAAAAAATTATAAAATTTAAAAATTTAAATACATATAAAAAAGAAGAAAACAAACGAAAGTACCAACGGATCGATCAATCTAATTAAAGAAGAACTACAAAGAATGATAATTTAAAATAAAATTAAATATATATATAAAAGAAAAAAGGATCAGTTAGATCAGTAAAAGGATCGGAGAAGCTAATAGGAAGGGTGAGAGGAGATGGAAAAGATTGGACTTACTTAGTAAAGGAAAAACTCGGATCTGCTGGATGATGTGATTACCAAATGAATAAATAAATAAAAAATCAAATTGAATGGAAGAAAAAAAAAGGTATAAGAAGGAGGGATTGAGAGAGGGAATGGATCTTATCTTTTTGTGTCTCTCTGTGTCTGTCTGTGTGTGCGTGTTTTTTAGTGTAGTGACCTGTGTGTGTGTGTGTTTTTTTTGAGCTCAGCAAATTTTTTTTATTAGAGTTATTTTTTTTATTTTTTTATAAGAGTCTTATAAATCTATATAAGCTTTTTTTCGAGTGATTTAAAAGTGTTATACCCTTTATAAGGGTAATTTTTTTATTTTTTATTTTTTTAAATTTAGAAATTGTGAAATTTGTGTCCGTGAAAGTTGTGATCGTGAAAGAGCTGCAGAGTGTTTCCAGCGTTTCTTCTCTAAATTGAGAGTATTTCGAGTAGTCGTTTTTTTTTTAGAGTGTTAAATTTTTTTTATATAAAGTTAGGGTTGTAGAAGTTCAACTAGCTTCTATTCTTGCTGTCCTTCAATTTTTTGCTATTTTTTTTATCTTTTTATCTCAAGAATTCTCAGTTTGGTCATTTCAAAAGACGTTTCGGACTGTCTTACAGAATTGATTCTTGTGTAGTGTTGGCTTAAACTTTCTTTAACCCTAGTTTAGACATTTTTTTAAGTGTTTAAAGGACTTGGTGACCACTCAAACAGTCAGAAGACTTGTATTGAGCTGTTTCGGACCAAGTTTGGTACTGATTTTATCAGTAGAAAGTGGAAGACAACATTATTACAGGTGATTGGTTGTGTGTAGCAGGAGAATTTGTTTTAGAATTGTCAACTTCGGCTCTGAACTTAGGGATTTCAAAAGGTTGAGGGCAGCGTAACTGCATCTGTTGTACTTCCTTCCTCTTTGGTTGTACTTCATCCCCTCTCTGGCTCAGCCTACGCTACACTGCATAGGAGTTCTACACCGTATGTAGGAGACGCAAGCGAGGACGCAACGCGAAGACCATCTCGATGGCAAGATTTACTAATTCAGGATGAAGCTAAAGTCAAGACCATTTTGGATTACCGTCTGACCACTGACGGCGTTCATGAATATCTTGTGAAGCTGGAAGGCTCGTCGGATCTCGACGCGTCCTGGGTGCCACTGTCCGTTTTGCCGCTGCATTTGGACACCTTCTTGGAACGATTCCATCGCATGTCGCCATCCTTAGGACCTGGACCACCCGTTATTGTTTGGGTAGAGCGGGCAAGGCGACGCGTAGACCCGGCTTATGCAGCTTCGACCAGCGTACTTGTGTGAACGGTTTTCCTCCCCACTTGCGCTAACCCCTTTGTGCCTAAACAAGCCATTCAAGACTTGGGTATGCAAAGGCGCGGGGAGGTTTTTTACTGTTTACGGTATAAGGTTGGGCATAATTTGTCATGAACTGCTATCTTAGCAGTTGTCGTCATAAATCTTAGTAGTTATTGATGAACAATGAATTATAATTATTGATAGTAGGAATAGTGAAAAACAAGGAACTGAACTAAGACAAAGGACTTGGTACCTTAATTTGTAATACTATTACTATATATACATGATTGTTGTCCGTATCCTTATGTTTCCTTTTCCTCATCAGAATAATTATCATCTTCACTCACTTTTCGTTAATAGTTCTCCGATCCTGAGAACCGCTCTTGCCTTACAAGACAATTGACATAGCCGTGTAAGCATCTTCCGATTGAAGAGCTAAGCTATATCCCCAGCCATCACAAAGTGGCAGTTGTGTTGACTTGGCCATGTGTAGGGTCCAGAATTTCAAAGATGCGTAACTTCAGTGCAAATGCACCAAAGCTTTGCTGCATGTATTTGAATTGGAATGCAAGATATAAAATGAGGCCAAAAATTTCTTGTATCATGATTTTGTTGATAAAACGATCTGATTGTGTAAGCTTTGGGAGATTGTTTGGTGTTAGATCCTTTGGGGAGTGTAGATTTAATGAGCAGTGTCAGAGTAATGGTGGCTTGTTAAGCTAAGCTAAGGATTTTTGCCACCCTGGCTTGGCTTAGCTAGAAACCACTAAGTAAAGATCTGCTGATGCTAATGTTAGCAGATTCCTGCTAAAGCTAAGGCCTTAGCTTAGCGTGCATAAAATGAAACCTACTAAGCCAATGACTTGGCCACTAAACTGCTGATAGCGGTTTAGCAGGCATTTTTTGCACTTAAAACAAGGTTTTTTTCAATTGCTAAGATCCAGGCTTAGCTTTTCACAGACCCACTAAAGGGCAAATTGAAATCCAATTAGATTAGCTGATGAGCACTAAGGATTGGGTGCTACCTTACCAACAAAACATCACTAAGCTAATGCATCATAAAGCACTAACTTAGCTTAGCCGTGCCACCATTGGTCAGGGGGTTTGAATAGAGGACACTTGGGATGTTTATGTTGTCACAATGCTTGGCATGTGGTGGGGTTGAACCCTGGGCATAGCAATTGAAACCTGGGCACAGCACTTTTTTGCAAAGATAATGCATTTTACTTGAGTACTATTAGGTAGATATATGTGTGTAGAAATTTCCTCAACCACAATATGAGCCTATTGATGTCAAGAAGCACTCATGTACAGGCCTACTATTCATTTTTTATCTGCATCAAGCAAAAGATGCCAACTGGCACCTAAGCATACTGGCTTACCCAAATGCCTATGGGCCTGTTCTACTAGCGTTAAGTGTGTCAGGGCACATATTTTCTGCTTCCTGGAAAGTATTGGGCAGAGTTTCCTGGGCAGGGCCAGGTAACAGCCCTAGATGCACTCACGATCAACTGTGTGCGTAGCCAATCTTGTCTAATTAGTCCCAAAAAAATGTGCCCCAGCGTACACATTGCACGCAATGACCAAGGCACAAGGGACTTACTCAGAGCAACTCTGAACACCAGCTGTCTTGGGTGAGTCAAATGAGGTTCTAGTAGGTTATATCTAGAACCTCACTTTGCACAAACTTTCCCAAACTTATACCTTAGAAAAAGACGGTAAGGCCAATGTGCATGCTTCTTGCTTTATGTCTATCAAATTAGCTTGTTGACACCTTTTGCTTAGTTTTTTCCAAGAGCATCAGCACCTTTTACATGCAAATAAGACACATTTGGTTGTCTGTACATTGGCTATTTGTTATCAGAAATCAGAGGATTCTCAGATCAACAACCCATTCAGTGTGCAAATGGTTTAAATACACATCTCATGGATAGAACTGGAACTGGATATGGCAAATCCCAGATTATGGCAGTTTCTCCATGGATTTTTGATCCACTTAAATCACTAGTGGTTCTTGTTTGTGGTCCATTGGATCCTATTGGAGATTACCAAGTGAGTGGTTCTGGATTGCTTAGTAGTTTTCACATATATGATTGCTCCTTCTTTTAAGATGTGGATTAAATGAAACATCAGGTCATCCAACCCCAACTACATTTGATGCTGAAGCTTTGAGGGAGTTGAAGAAGAATTATTATTGGTTCATTTACTTGGTTTTCTATCTCTGTTATTTATTGGGTTTTGCTAGTTGCCATCCTCACAACAACTACTTGGGCAGAAGATGTATTTCTCTGTTCATTCTGTTAAGATACAGCTGGATGGAAGAGATTCATCAATATGTCAAAGCAGGAATTTATCAGATTCAGAACTTGAACCTTGGATCTAAAGACACAATCCCACAAGCTGAGAACTTGCCTCTCTCAAGCCTTCTGCTCTTCCTGGATACAACTAAGTGATACAGACATGATCATACTTAGGTTTGAATTGAGTACAGTCAGTATGAACACAAGCATTACTGAGTCTAACAGTATCATGTAAATGAAATGAGAATGAACTATAGATTGCAAAGTTTGATGAAATGTGAAATGTATAACATGTGATGAATTCAGTAATAAACTTCTACTTCAACAAAAATTTTCCACTCATGCTGCTAAGCTAAATTTGGGTGAAAGATTTCAGCCTTCTTCCCTGAGTTTTTGACAGAAGCTTGGGCGGAAGAAATCCCACCCCACCCCATGTTGGAGTGGGGGAAAATTGGATATTGGAGCAGATAGATATTGCAGATTGATGCACAGTTATATTGGATAGTGGACAATTAACCCAACATCAGTAGATTACAGAAGTATGCTCTCCCAATAGATTCTTCATAATGATCCAATTTTTCAATATGTTTTCTTCATTATATCCTTAAGTTGAAGCTTGATTTTTGCATTTGAACCACTTGAAATAATCATCATACCTATAATTGACTTCTTTTACCAAATCTTCTCTAATAGTCTTATAAGCATTATTTTCTAATCTGCCAATTGAATGTGTATCAATAGCATATCATCCCAATTACCACTTTCTGGGGGATCATAAAAAGAAGTGATGGAAGAGTAAACGTAAGCAACCATCTGAGGCTTAAATCTTCAAACATTTTCTCCATCTTAATAATTAGAAGAATACTCAACCCTAAGTCATAACCTGCTCCAATCTCCAATCTCCCTTCAATATAATTCCCAATATTCCTCCACTCAAATATTCAATACTCCTCCACTTCAATCTCCAATACACCTCTGCTCCACAATCTAATACTCCTTCTCTCTGATCTCCAATATCCCTTTTCTTCAATAAAAAGCAGGTTGGGATTTTGTCTTCCCACCTATATTATGACAGTGTAGGGTGGAAGCTCTCTTCTTCCCAACTGTATTATGACATCATGGGCAGAAGAAACCTTCTGGCCCCCTGTACAGTCACTTGCAAAAAGTTTGAAATATTGACCCAAAGATTTTGGCCTTGAGGCCTGTTGTGTAGGCCAAAACGGACAGCCAAACATTGAGAAACTTCTCATGTCCATGTAAACAGGGTACTCAAAACTTCCCAAACCAACCTGAGGAGAAAAAAAGAACCAATATAACCATCCCCTTCTTTTCTCAATCCAACCATACCTCATCCTCACAATTGTTGAAATGGTCAGATAGTTTTTCATACATACTCTGAGGACATCAAGCTCCTGGCAACCTAGATGGCCATGGACAAACACTGCTTCCAATAACTCCTATCTGGACACCCAGGCAATAGCCCCAACAAGAATTTGCTACGGGCATCAAGGCAAGAACCAGCTGATATTTCGCTAAAGGCCAGTGGTGGTCAAGCCACTATAGTTTAAATGTCATTTAGCCATCTGCCATATACCCAAATAATGATGTCCATATAGTCTGAGAGCTTGAAGATGTTCATAAAAGTCTCAAGAATCAGATGGATTTTTGTTTGATTTCCTCTTAGTTAATTTTACTGTTCATTTTATAATTATTGAGCAACATTGATTTCAATGTTCAAGGTGAGGATGAGCAATTTCATTAACTCTTGGGCCAGGACCTTGATTCTTCTGCCTTCATCATTCTTTCAATTTTTTTTCATTATTGAGTAAAAGTGAATTCAATGTTGATTTCCACAATATATGTGGACCCCTGACATCAATATCTTCTCAACCAAATATGAGCTTTTCCTCAGCACAAACATGGAATACCACCACAATTGAGATGATGTGATATGTCATCAAAAATCTGTAAAATCACTGCTCCTGTATTTCCTTACCAAGAATACACAGTTTATTGACCTTCATCATGTAAGTTGAATGAGATAATAAGGGCCCGTTTGGCTGGAGTTGAAATACAGTATATTGTGTTATACTCCACCAAAGCAAAAAACTGTATAACACGATATACATATATCGAATTTTGAAAATCCCGGGGTGTTTGGTTAATGGAATATCATGATATTCAAATATTGTATAACACAATATACTTTCCGCTCTGAAATACACCCTTGAGGCTGTATATCAAGCTCGGAATACTCTTTTTGCCCCTCTCCGTTTTCCAAACCTCCCTCTCTCCGTTTTCCAACCTCCCTCTCTCCCTTTCCCATGGTCCTTCCCTCTGCCATACCTCCCCTTCCAGTAGTTGACAATATTTGTTGACGTCTTTTGATCCTTTCCAACCTGTATTTTTTTTCCTTCTTTGATTTTTTTCCTCTCTCAATGATTGGTTTCACCCTATTCTTTCAATTTTAAAAAAACATTATCGTTATATCGTTATCATCTTCCGTTCTCAAAAAATCTTTCCGTATTGAGTCCCTAGAACATCCATTGTCTTAGTTTATCTCGGTGAGTTTCAACAATGACTATCTCATCAAGACTCTTGCTAATTTTTTTTAATCATAGTACAAAATTGGTCAATCACTATGGCTGATGAACCCAAAAAAAAACCCAAGGAAGCGGGCTCCAAGAGCAATTCGGCCTCCAGTGGACTCTCCTTCAACTTCTTCAAAATCAACACCTGCTCCAAAGTCTTCTCAAATCAAACGAGCTTCAAAGCCTCCGGAGACTCCCAGTATCGCCAGTATCAAAGAGACTCCAAAGCTCCGTTGCAAGTGGGACGTGAACGACAACAAACGATGATCGATATCCCCACCGCCAAACGCCAGCCAGCCAATGCTGCGATTGCTCCTGAAAACGCGACGTCCACTCACGGATTCAAGATGGCCACCTGGAACCGCGTAGTCAAAGCACTTAAAGGAAGCGAGAAGAAGAATGTTGGAGGTGTAATGCAAGTCAGTGCACCCAAGAACGCCAAAAGCGTGAAATCTCACTGGTATGTTGTAAGTATTGTCTCCTTCATTCTTCTATCATTCTCCTTTTCAGTTATAATTTGATGCTGATTCATATTGTTTTTATGTTTCAGCTTAGTAATCTCTACGCCGATGACAAATACCTCAACGGACTCAGTGGCGCTGGTTCGGTGAATGGATGCATCGATCTCCCGGATGCAGTTTGGGCACCCATCCTTAACAGCAAGGTAAGTAACCAATTCTTTCAATTTGTGCTTTTCCTCTTCTAATTCTATCTTTTAATCTGATATTCCTTTGACTTCTTTACAGACAGAGAAGTCAAAGGAATATGCGCAGTGCAGAGGGCAACCGTTCCCTCTGTACGATGCGTTGGCTCCTTTGATCGAAGGTCACAAAGCGACCGCAAAGTACGTGACCACCGCAATCGTTAAGGACTCCGAAGAAGGGCAACCTGCCTCCCCCTCTCATCGTTCTTCTCCAATGTCGGATCCATTCAAGATTCCTCCTCCCCTTCATCACGATGACGACAACAACTACGACAACGAGGACAAGCCCAAAGATGTCTCAAGCTCCGAAGAGGCCCCGGCTGCGAAACGACACCATAAATCGAAGGTTGCACTGGCTGCGCGAGCTCCGATCAAAAAGAAGAAACGGTCTGGAATCGAAATCATGGACAGCGTTGTGGTGATTAATTTATAGCCGTGATTAGGAAAAAAATTAAAACTTTTTTTAGTGCTTTAAAAATTTATTTAAAAGTTTCTTTATATCAATATTAATAAATCAATATAATATTATCTTTAATTTCACCGTGGTCAAGTGGTAAACAAGCTTAATAATTTTAATTTTAATTTATATAATACTTTACAAATCAAGAAAGAAGAATTTTTTTTTAAAAAAAAATTCAATTGATTACTAAAATGAGGGATTTACAAAGAAGATCTTAAGAATAAATTAAAGTTGATCATAAGATTAAAGGACAGAAGAGTTGAATCAATTAAAGAAGAATGATTAAAGAGAAATGACGTCAAAAGTGGTAAAATGATCGAAATTTAGGTTTTTTAGAGTTAATAAAAATATTTATAAAAGATGTGATGACGGGAATGGATTTTTTAGATGATTTTAGGTAGGGTTTGCTAAGAGCAAAAGGTGGCTTACCTTAGAGAGAAGTGGTGAAAATTAGGGAAAGAGGATGAGAATGGAGGATTTCGAACATTTCAAACACGGCTTTAAATTCAAAACCGTCCGATTTGGCCAAAATTGGAGTTGTTCATTAGTAATACATATCAAATCTCAACCGAATTAGCCGAAAAATGGCTCAATCGACGCAGAATCTAAAGATCTATAATGTACAAACCTCACTTTAACTATATCAAGATGCATAAAAAACTTTTATAAGAAGAAACTATTGAAAATATGAAATTCAAGAATGAAAATCAGCGCATATGTAATAATGGTAAACTGGCTGTATCATGGGTTTTGGCTTCTGTATTCATATGTAATATGGGTTTTCAACGTGTAATAACTTACAAAATATGGTTTTCTCATTATTTACAACTCAATAACTTCATCATTACTCATCAGAAAGTGGGATTGTGGCGTATGGTCTTGGATGGTAAAGAGAGCTCTATTCATTGCACTTTAGTAATCAAACATTGGACAAGATTGAAAAAAGTTAGTAATTTTAAAAATCAGTTTTGGCTTATTTAAAATCAAAAGAAGATCAAATTAATAATCATGAAGGCTTGCTATAAATAATTATGATGTAATAAAGATGGAAGATTACAAGATTGATCATAAGAAGAGGCTATGATGTGGTTAGAGGTATATTGAAGTGGTAAAGAAGAGGTAATGAGGCTGTTTACCGTGTATTTCTTTTGAGGAAAAGGTTATATATAGCTGTGGTTTGATTGTAAAGGGTTTTCTTTCCTCTTTTCCTTATCTTCTACGTGGCTATTATTTTGTTTATCATTATAAACTTATTTTAGTAGTATCAGATCACTTAAATACGCCCTTTATCAAAGTTACAAAGAGAAATTTACTTTAAAAGAATTGTATTGTAAAGACTCAAAAGTCATTGGGAATAATACTAATAAAGTATTGAGTATAATAAATCAATCAAGGCGCTTTTCCTCTTATAATTAATAATGATATTTCTTTTGTTTACTTATCAGTACTCCATCAATAAATTCTTATTGTTTGGTTTTAGAAGAGCAGTCTTAGACAGCTTCTACTATTATATTTAGTAGATTATCCTCTTCACGTGTTGTATAACCCTTGTTGGGTTATAAATACTACAACAATTTGAAAGGCCGGTTACAAGAGTATAGAGCAAGAGTGCCAGCTTTTCGGTTTGGGTGATCCAACAAGAGTCAGACAAGATACCAGCATCTGAAAGAACAGATTGTAGTTCAAAAAACACGGCTTTATGCATGCCAAGATTCTGATAAAAGACTATTTCATTTGGGCTATTGATGAGTTCATCAATCCACGCTTGACCACTGAGTATGGATGTGAGGCATGGAGTTTTGGTGAGATGAGGCAACATTTGTAACATGCAGGCCTGTACACCTTTGCTGAAGTACAAAAAGATGAGAAATTGTTGTTGTTGAATGGCCAAAAGTTGCTTTAGAAATTGTAGCTTTACTATCTTTCTATGCTTCAAGCGGTTTTTGGCTCTGAGAGCGTGAACAGTGGATTGAGTACCATGAGTACCATGCTCCATGGTTGATTTGTGATGCAAGAGCTTCACAGCTCAGATAATTATGAAGAAAAAAAATGAAAAAAATGGTCCAGGTCATTGATGACCACAACCAATGATGATGGTTGATGCAAGAGGAAAGAGATAGACGGTTTCAATCGTTGATGACCGTCACTGTGAATGGATGAAGTGAATGGATGAACAGAGAGTTGTTCGGTTTAGGTTGTTGATGACCGTGATGGATGAGACTTGAAAATATTGATTGATTTTCAAGTTTCAATTGATATATTTTTATTTCAAAGTGTTTACTGAACGCTCAAACACTTGATCAAAGGTCAACAACAACTTTTGTGATCATTTGTTGTCCTTTTTGATCAAGTGTTTGATAAATTACCCAACCAAAAAACAAAATTTCAATCCGCCCCTTGGAATAGGGGCGGATTGAAATTTTGTTTTTGTGTAACAATATTACACAAAAACAGCCAAACGGGCTCTAAGCTTTTAAAAGAAAACCTGGATGAAAAATACTATTTTGGTACTATACACAAGAAGGCTTATGTAGCGCTGTTACCTAGTGCTACATAGCACTACACAGACACTCATTCTGATATATTGAACTGCTGTTTTCATAGGCATCATTAGCCACTTCAAGACAGCAGAGCACTGGCCAACTATGGCTATAGCGCTGCCAGAGTAGTGATATAGCACTACACTACACTACAATAGTCCTACATATAGCTGAGCGGCTGGCCCCAAATTTTGGGAGTGATGAGAGGGTAGATGAAAAAAAACATGGCTTTAGGGGAAAAAGAAAACTACAGGAATTGGTGTGGAAGAAGGCAACAGAAGAACTTTGAATTTTTGACCCAAAACAAAATCTTTTGATGAGGAAAGGTGTAGAGGGATTTCAAGACTATAAAGACATTTAACCCTCAGACTATAGTTTCTACATGTTTTTTTATAAGTCCTTCACCCACCTCAGCCTTACAAAGGCAGGCAGTGCAAGAGTTTGTCAACCATTTGCTGAGTGGAAGTTCCTATAGGGAAGAACACTAGAAAGGCGTCAATGGCTAGTAGGTGGGAGTATCTAGAACCAATCTAAATTGCAGAAAGCTAGGCCTAGCTCATAAGAAGATCAGATCACCAAACAATCTGGTACAATGAAAGACCACTGAAGACAACCAAAGAAAAGAATAGATGAGGAAAGGAAATTCAATAACAACTAAACTTGAGACCTACTGAGTCTTGAGTCCCCCTGTCACATGTGTGATAAGTAGTCTAGTACTTGTGTAACACCTTACACTGAGCTCAAGAATAATCTTCAGTGCAAATGAGTCTACAGAGTAGTGTACTCTCACTGCCAAAATGAAGCTTTCACTAACTGAGAAAGGAAGAGAATGGTGGGGATCATAAGTATCAAGATCCAAGAAAAAAAAACTTGAAATAGGTTCATCTTGAAACATAAATCTTCTCAAATGATCTTGTATTCAATTACAGGATTCATTCAACTCGATTTCCTGATTCTTCAAATTTTCAAAAAAATATCAAATCATAATCAATAAAGACTTTAATTCCCTATCTGAATTTCCAATCTCATCTTTGAGTTTTGCATCTTTCTTTTCCATCATTCTCAATCAATTCCTTCTTAAATCCAAAGCTGCATTTAAATTTGATCCATTTCTTTTCACTTCCATCAAATCCAAACCCTCTCAAACCCCCCAAGTTTGAGTTCCTCTATAAATTCAAATTCAAACCCAATTCAAACCCTCATCAAATTTCAAACCAACTCAATCTTCTACAAACTAATTCATCTTCCTTTTCTCCTTTCCTTTGTCTTTCTTCAACTTCACTTTGAACTTCAATTCTCTTTTCACACACTTTTTCATACATAATCAAAAACGGATTCGCTCCCAAGACTTCATTTAATTCACTCCTCATCACATTCTCATCTGAGATCCGAAACCAATCCTTTCCGATCCGTCTAAACGTAATATAATGTCCAAATGAATGTGATCCATAATGAACAACAACTGAAACTAATTTGAACCAATACCTTTGATCTTCTTTTTCTTCTGGATTGGTACTCGAGATAGGTAAATGAGCTGATCGGTTTAAGATAGATGTAGTACAGAATGATGATAGATTCAAGTATTCGGGGTATTTCACTTGACAATGGTTCTTAAACGAAACCCCTCTTGCATAAGCAGTTGATCTTGAAATATGAAAAGTTAATGAATCAGGTGGCTAATCAATTCCAAAAAAAAACCCATCCAAGGAAATCAAAACCGGATTCGAATTAGATTAGATTCTGATCTGAAGAAAAGATGGAAAAAAGAAAGAAAAAAACTGACTGACTCTTGAAAACATCGTTTGTTTTGTAGTTTTCAAACTAGCTACTCTCTCCACTAAAACCTTTCCAATCACATTTTCACTTTCGAAATCATCATTTAAGATCATGAGTTCTAAACTCTTTAAATCTTTCTTTAATCCTTGAACTTTCTTCTTTTTCGAATTCTTCAATTTCTCTTTGGTTGAATTGATTGAGATTTGATTTAATTGATTTAAGATGATTTCCTTTGTATAGATTATTGAACATTTTCTACATATGTAATCTTCAAGTAATTCTAATTTGGTATAATCCATTAAACATTCTTCTAATGAGCAACTAATCTATCATAAGAAAAACGAAAGATTGATTCATTTAGGATCTCCAAAAGAGAAAAAAAGAGAGAGAGAGAGAGGATGAATTGAAAGACTTACTTTAGGAGGCACATTCAAAGAAAGATGATCAGTAACTGAATGTCTAAAAACAGAAGTAAATCCACAAGTCTCACATCCGATTCGATTGACCATCAATCCTCTAAAGGGACTTCTACAAATCTTTCGAATCGATTCGATCCATTCTTCTTCTTCTTCTTCTTTTCGAATCCCAAATTGAATCGATTCGGATCGAATGGATCGAATCAAACTTTGAACTTCCGATTCGATCGCATCTATCATGATCACAAAGAACTCTTGTGCATCTTGTTGTTCTGAATTAAACAAACTTGAATGATTTCCTGTTTCGATACCATGTTTAAAAAGAGCTTGGGCGACCAAGATCGGTCTTAAGATCGTTTTGAATTCTTTAGGTGTATTTAACATTAATAAGATCTCTCGTAATGAATTGATCACAGGTGTTTGTGTTTCGGTTTGAAAGGTATTGATTAATTCTAAATAATTGATGAGATGTGGCATGGATGCTAAAGATTGAAGCACTGCATTTAAGAAACATGTGTTGGATGATGAATTGATCAAACCTGGATAATGTGATCCAGTTTGAATGATTGAGCTTGGTTGATGATCATTTGGATTAAGTTTTGAGGAAAAAGAAGAAGACTGATTCGATTGATTTGAAGTCGGTTTCAATTCTCTTATTGTTCTTTTGATGGTTCGATTCACCGATTTCTTAAGATATAATCATCATCAAAAAAGTGAAGATGAACAAGTTTTAAATAACTGATCAGATTGATTAAAGAAGGATTGATGAGAATTAAAGTTTGATTGGGCTCACATACCACTTCCATATTTAAATGATCATCAAATCCAAGTTCTTCACCTCTAACAGAAGCTGCAATCCTATTGAAATCAATTCCTCTGAGGAATTGATAATGTTTTAAAAGTTCAAAGAAACCTTTAAATCCATCTAAGAATCTTATGTACGATCCATGAGGAGCAAGAGTGAATCCTAAGAGGATAGCCAAAGATGTTCCTAAGCAGATGATCAGGAGAGATGAATGAACTTGGATGAGTTGATTGAATGGATCGGGTAAGAATTGATTTGAGAATCGATGAAAGGATTGTGAGAATGAAAGTGGATGGGGTGAGATGAGAATGAAGTTAATGAATTCATCAGTCATCTTCTGATGGTAATCAAGTGAACAGGTTTGATGGAACAGGTTTGGATGTTTTTAGATTTCTCCAACTTTTTGTAATTCAACTTCAACTTCAACTTCAAAGATAGGTTTACAATTCAAAAACCATTCATTCATTTCATTCCACAATCCATCCTTCATCACTCACAATCCATGCTGAACTCAAACCTTCATCAACTTCTCAACTGATCCTTCACTTTCTCAACTCTGCATCAGCAAATCACAAGATCACCAAAAAGGTCTCAAGAAGAAGAAGTCATCTGCATCAAGCTTTCAAGTCAACTGACTGGAATCTAAACTCAATTGTAGATCCTCTTCCGATCACAGCACCGGTGCATCAAACTCAGGAGACCAAGGAGGGGAAGTTGCAATCCAGATCCCCACTTATTCTACATCACACAATCTGAAGAAACAATACTCTCCGGATCATAGTTCAACTGTCTTCCTTGCATCTTGTCTGTGATTCCGATTCGGGATTGTAACTCTGGGTGATGAATGGAAAGCCACTTGGTTTGCACAGCATCACTTTGGTGAGAAATCATCATTCATAACAATGTGCCAAGAATACATGTAAACACACACAGAGAAAGAGAGAGAGAGAGGAAACAGGTTGAGATGGAGAGAGAGAGAGAATATTAAGAAAGATCCAAGTGAAGAGGAAAGATAAAAAGAAGAGATAAAAACAACCAACAAAAAGATCCAAATGGGTTTCTGTTTTGAAAGTTTTTATCAATTTCAAAAAAACAAAATCATCACACCTTCCACTTGGTATTCACAACAACTCTCCTCCTTAGTTTGGATAAAGAATAAAAGAAACATCGAATTTAGAAAGAAGAAGAAGAAGAGAAGGAAAAAAAGGAAAAGATCAAGGACGAGTCACAACATGAGTTAGAGAGAATGAAGAAGTAAGAGATTAAAAATTCATGGAGTTGAAGGCAAGAGAGAGTGAGAAGAGGATCCGATGGATTATTTCTTGCCAACTGCTTTCACTTTCTTGGTTGTTGATGAAGTTGTCTTCTTAGCAGGAGCCTATGAGAATAAAAAAAAGTTAGCAAGCTGAACAAAAGAGAAAGGGGTACGAGAAGATAACTGACCTTCTTAACAACACCAGCTTTCTTAGGACCGGTAAGCGACTTTCTTGGTGGAAACCTTTTTGGCACTGGCAGAGATCTTGGCACCAGCTTTCTTGGTGGCAGCAGACTTGGGCTGAAACAAGCAAAATCAGAAAAACGAAAGGGAAACGAGGGGGGAGATGAACCGAAGAGCTCACCTTGACAGACCCAGATGGGAGTGTCTTTTTAACACTGGCAGGCTTAGAAGCAGGCTTCTTTACAATACTCTCGGGCTTCTGTACAGGGTAAGAGAGGAGAGTCAGCGACGGAGCGAGCGAAGAGCGAGTGAAAATCGAGGACGCACATCAGCTTTGATGGCCTTGGCGAGTTTAACTTTACCACTAGCACCTTTTGGTAAAGAGAAGATACCTTTCTCAGCACCACGAGTGATAGCCTTGTTAAGTCTTGTGACGTTAGAAGGAGTATCAATGATTTTGAATCGAATGGCAAGGTATCTGGAGAAGACGAATCAGAGTGAGTTGTAAGAGGTTGTAAGTGTGGCGCTCGAGAAGTATGAATCATGTACACATTTGATACAGAAAGGATAAATGGAAAGTTACTTTTTGATAGCGGGACGGCTGACACCGGCACGAACATTCTCTTTGTCGTTCGCAATTGCATCCTTGATCATATCTTCAAAAGATAATTTATCGGAAGGAGTCTAATGAAGAGCGAGCGAGATGGTTAGTGATTGGTTGAAAGAGTTACAAGGATCGAGAGATTTACTTTTGAGATGGAAGAAGTCTTCTTTGTAGCAGGAGCTTTCTTAACAGCAGAGGTAGGCTTCTTGGTTGTTGAAGCAGGCTTCTTTGATACAGCCTTTGGTTTGGAAGCAGGTTTAGCTTTTGAAGCAGCTTGAGATTTAGAAACTGGTTTTGAGGCGGATGCACCGGATGACTCGGCAGCGACTTGAACCTCTGACTCGACCATTGGAGGAGAAGCGATGGCTTCAGGGAGAGGGGATGCAGAGGTAGCAGACATTATGATGTGGTGGTCAAAGAGTTAAAGATGAAGTTATCTGAGAGTTGAAAGGAAGATGTAGTAGATGATAAGGGGAGACAAGAGTAATGATTATGGTTTGTAGGATAGATTGCTTTGATGGGTAGTGAAAGGGTTTGTATGAGAAGATAAAGTTGAAGTGGGAGAGAATAGGGGAAATGGGGAATGAAGGAAAAGGGAGGAGCTTTTAAAGGGAAGGATGGGTAGAACTAAGCTAGACAAGATAAGAAGACTAAAAGAAGATCAAACTGAGCCATCCACTTCACTCTCGAGGGGGGTCAAAGGGTCAATTGGTGGTGTGTGCTACCGATTCCTTCACCTCGATCGAAGTCAATTGCACTCACACCTCTCAATCAGGGCGAAACTGATAGCCCGCAGCGCGCAGATGGCTGAGACTTACTCGCGACGCGTAAAATTAAGAGTCATTTTTCCTACTTTCTGGCCAATCAGATCACTCCATTCTTCAATTTCAACACGTTGAGAATGCCCCTCATTTCAATTTCAACTTGAACGTGTTCCATCCTCAACTTCATGACTGTCTCTTGCATTCTCGCTCCTCATCGCGACTTTACTGCCTTTCCTTTCCCTTCAATTCTACCTAAACACCAAAAAAACATTTTGTCCATTCATGGATTGGCTCTTCTTTGCACCATGCTCAGTCGCGTCCATGGCTGGTCTTCTACATAGCGTGACTTAATCTGTCATGACTTGTTTCGAAGCTGAGCCCCTGAACAACGTGGCTTGTTATTCCTCGTCCCTTGTCCACAGCCAACATCTAGCCATCTTCATTCACATTGTCGGACTCAACGGCCACCTTATCCTTTCTCGCCTTCGAAATTTTCCATTCAATCATTCATCAACTCCATCACTTCCAAAGTTGAGGTTTTTCTGTTGATTCATCCACATTCGCTCCTCGTTCAAGCAACCGCAAGCAACCTCTCCGCTTCCGCAACCTCGATAATTTTTCCTTCATTATGTATGTAACTAACCTGCCCTTCCGCTCACTGTTTCCTCCTGAAGCAAAGGTTATATCACCCCAGGCGCTGCATTCATCTGTGATTCGAAGTGGGGAAGCACACCCTGCATACATAACGTTAAAACTGTCTGCACAGCTTGTTTGGCTTAAACATGTTACAACTCTCCGACCAGGGATACATATGCGTGGGAGCTGAACCGAGTTGTGTTTTGACCATGAATTCTTGACTTCAGCTCTTTCCTGGGCCTGCTCAGCCGCTACAGCTCCACAGTCAGCTGTTCACCCGTCGACTTGGCTACCCGGGGAATCTCTTCATAAATTCCTCTCTTACATCATTCAAAGACACTTGCCGCGACAAATCGGTTCAGTGTATATGTAGTCGGCCCACATCCGTTCACATGCCTACTATGCGATTCTCGTCGCAATCTTGGCTCTCAATGTGAAAAATAAATTCTCTTCACTCGAATTTGATCAAACCATTCTTTGAACCATATCTGGTTATGTAAACATTGAATCTGGAATTAGTCAAACAGAGGCTATAAAATTATCTTCGATGTAATTACATGTGTTTAATTCATTTGGAACTTTACAAACTCTCACTCTCCGCTAACTTTGCTCAAGTTTGGAGGTCACAATTGCTTAAACTCAATAAAGTTCCATGCCCGCCTATGTAGCAAGGCTGGGGCAAGCAAGGGACTTACATGTGCACACTCCATGACCCTAGGCGGTGAAACTTTTGGAGAGAGCCTGCTTCATTTTATACAACTCTCCACACTGAGGATTGGTATATGGTTCAAAGGAGAAAGTTTTTTCTCTCTGACCATTGCACATAACATACTTCTATTCTGCCCAAGGAATGTGTTCTCTTCTGCCAAAAAACACTTCCAAACTTTGGGGCTTGGCATTTATATGTAGGTCAACTGTGGACCAAAGATCTTGTCAAAAACTAAAAGTCTTTTCCAATACTTCACCAAAGAAAGGTGAGCATATCATTGATCACATTGCAACTATGTTAGCTCATTTCAATGACACCAAATTATGTTACTCAATTTTTTTGTTCTCAACACATGTCCATCCCTATCATGGCACCCTTAACTTGTAGTGAGTCTACTGGTACCTTGAAGCTAATCTCAAGGCCCAAAGCACCCTCCTACCACATTTGCCAAAAAAGGTTCCCAATCCCTTGGCTCAATTGCAAAAGGAAACACCTTTGTCAGGAGATCAATCATTGACTATAGTTTTCAAAAGCAATACAAATTAGAACCTTCCACTCTTCAAGTCAAATGTGTGTTCTTCCTCATTGAGTTCTGGAATAATTTGCAATCAGCAACACCCGGGTTTGGAAAGAGCATGGTTGCCAGGATGTATCACAATCAACTCTCTGTAACAGCATAGCTGTATAATGTCATAAATCTCTTCAGGCATAGATTCTTTTAGCCACCATCTTTGGTGGCAGTCAGAATTGAGGTTAAAGGCATAAAATCCTTCAACTTACTAAGGAATAAGATTACACTACCAGCAAAAGGTAATTTCCCCAAAGGAAAAGAGTTCGCATTTTGAGTGACAAAGGATTGAAAATGCATCAAATCTGCATTAAATCTGCATCTTAGGCCCTTTGTTGCTCTAAATGCAATTTCTTTTCTTGCAAGGAAATTACCTTTTGCTGGTAGTGTTATGTGTTGGACCTAGGATGATTGAAGCCATAATTTCCAGGTAGATTTTGGTTTGAAGTCAAGATCTACAGAAAATATCCCACCTCAAAAGCCATCTCTGACCTGCAAATTCAACCATTCAAAGTTCAAAACCACATAAAACTGTCAAAATATATAAGTTTCACTTCAAACTCAACAAAACCATAATCAAAACAACTTGGCAAAACCTATCTACCAATACAATTAACAAGATTCAAACCTCATTTGATTGTCTCACCATTGTCACACTCAACTCATTCCAAACTGAGCACCACCCCTGTGTAATCCTCTTTTTCCTCACCTGTTCACAGAGAAAATTGAGGAATGTGAGTGTTTTCTCTCCAAATTGATTCATTAAAACCTTCTTTAACTTTGCTACTCTTTATCATACTTGTATAAATTTTACTTTGTCTCTTATCACCTTAATAGGTGTGTTATCTTTTCAAGGCTTTGGTATTCAGAGCCAAGACTCATTGCCCGCTTCCTGGCATAACATAAGGTCTGTTGTTTAGTTATAGTTGATTGAAATATGTTCATCTGTTCACAGAGGAAATTGAGGCGTATCTTACTTTGTCTCTGATCACCTTTATAGGTGTGTTATCTTTTTTAGTCTTTGGTGTTCAGAGCCAAGACTCATTGCTCACTTCCTGGCATAACATCAATGTCTTGAGTTTCATCAAATTCTCTCAAAAACCTTATCAGACCCGAAATGAACTATGATGCACATCAAGAGTTTGGTCATGCCTGGAATTTCTACAGCTACAACAATCCACCACATGCAACATATTTGGGGAACATCATCTGCCTTGCATATTTGCCTCTTCCCCCTTCATAGATAACACTAGATTCATTGCACGCGTAGATTGCAGAACCTAAAATTGGAAAACTCAGACAGTTCTAACTTCTGAGCAACTTGTTGTCAAGAACCTTACAGATTTTCCTGAAAAATCTCCTATGTGTCTTTCTCAAGATGAGTTTCAAGCTATTCTTGCACTTCATCATGGCTACAATACTTACACACTGTTGAAACCCAAGCTGAAAAGGAAGAAAGAACACAGAGAACTGTACAATATGCAGAGAGTTAGAATCAAGGACATCCTCAAGAGCATTTTTGAAGCTTTCCAAAACTTCTAGCGGAAAAGAAAACTATCAAGAAATAAAATTCAAATCAAGCTACATCATCATCTAAAACTTACTATGCTGCAACATATGCCACCAAACTTGCAGTCATTGATTGGTGCCATTCATATGATTCTGTTCAGAAATATACTATCAAGAATTTTGCCAAAGCCCAACCCAAGCTTAGGGTTAAGCAACCACTCTTCACCAAGTGGGTTTCAAACATGGAAAAAAAACTGCAAAAAAGCACTGATCAATTCTCACATATCTCAAAGAGTCTAAATGTTAAATTGTCCTGATATCAAGAAATGCTTGGAAGATGGGTGGAGGAAGCATTAGGAGCTGGGGTCAACTTAACTGGTGATGGGATCCGAGCTAATTGGGAGGAAGTTTCTTGCTTACAAGGTATTACATGCAATAAGTGGCTCTCCTTCAGTAGTGTCCAGTTGACACACTTCAAGGAAGTCAGACTTACACTTTTTCAAACAGAATGGTGAAGCTGGCTTGAAGTTGAGAAAGTTCAAGCCATGTGATATCTACAATATGGATGACTGGCCTCTTTTCTGTGTTAGTGGGACCATCACTGTTTTGTTTTTGAATTGTTTGCATCTCTCAATGTTGTCATTACTTACCAGGATACCCCCTGATAAAGGTCTAGTAAATCAAGCAGAAAAGGGTGTTAAAGGTGTCAAAGCTCACTTAAAAATTGCTGTTAAAACTAATGCTGACAGCTCTAATCAAATCCTGCAACCTTTTATTTGAAAATATTGCCACCCTCAACCATTCAAAAGGCAGGGTGGACACAAAGGACATAAAATTGATTACTACAGGAACAAGAGTTCTTGGATGACACCATCATCTTTAGTGCTTGCATTGCAAAAGTGGGAAAGTTGGCTTGGAGAACAGAAACAAAATCATTTTCCCTTATCTATAAACTGAGTTTTCTCAGTTATCAAAGTTGTTCAGATTCTGTTTGTACACATCCTTGTAGTCTCATAACCCAGGCATCTTGAGTGGTTCAAGTAATATCATTGATTGAAGATATTTACAAGAGAGACTTAAATTGTGACCTTTTGATATACCAGTTTCTGCCTTGAGTGTCCTCTGGAATTTCTGACAAGGAACTTTCTCCAAAATCATGTACAGAGTATTACAAGTCTGACATAAGAGCTTGAAAGCTCACATCAAAAACAGGATAATAGTAATACAATCTGGTCAACCTGTCAGAGCAGGGACAAAGATGATTCAGAACCTTGTCTTTGAATCACCTTCAATATCCCGCGGGCTTCGAGTTACTCACCTGTCAGAGCAGGGACAAAGATGATTCAGAACCTTGTCTTTGAATCACCTTCAATATCCCGCGGGCTTTGAGTTACTCACCTGTCAGAGCAGGGACAAAGATGATTCAGAACCTTGTCTTTGAATCACCTTCAATATCCCGCGAGCTTCGAGTTACTCACCTTCATCCAGGATTGTATGAGATAATCTTGGATGAAGAGAGAAGAGCTCAGAAGTGCTCCAACAGTTGAATATAAAAATGAAACAAGAAATGATACAATTAGGTTTGAACTAGGTTTGAGACCGTTACACACAAATGTTAAACATATAACTGTACAGACTGAAATATGTGAAGGAAATCAATACATCAATGTTGATAGCGTGAAATGAAATAATAAATGAAATTACACAACATATCAAACCGTGAAACTCTAACAAATAGGGCTCCCTATCTGGGATGATAAAATGTTGAACCCATGTATAAAAGATTGCTAAACGGCTTTGATAATTGAAGAGATTGACGTTTATAAATCAGGGAAATTTGAAGATGCAAAAAACCATGTAATGGGACTTAACCTGTGGATCTCTCATTCCAGGAATAGAGGATTAGTCATAAGCCCCTCTGCAAGGGCGCGGACATGGCCGTGCAGATAGGGCTTTGTAAAGCTAAGAGCATCCACTATTGTTTTTATATCTCTACAGCGACTTTACAGTTACAGAATCTACATTACAGTAAATTTGTTGCAGAAATGGAAATTCCCACTATTGTTCAAAAGTGAATCACTTTTTTCTCTATGTACTGTACAGAGTGTGCATAGTCCTTCATACTATGGTAGTGGAGGAGCAGGAGGTTTCAGATCCTAGAGTTGAGGATTATTCAATGAAGTCCTTGATTTTTCCAAATTGTCAGATTCTAGAAGTCCAACAGTCTGCTGAATCATTAGTCTCAACCTTTTTTGATTTACAAGATTCTAAAATTCATCACTGTTTGATGAACTGATGACTGGGTGGCATTTGGTGAACAAGATTGCTAGCTGTGATTCAATTTGTGCCTTTGAAGTAGTTCTCAACTTGTGTCTTTGTATTGCAACTTGTCTTTACAAACTCATAAGAAGAAAAAACAACAAGGATTGAAATGATAACATGTGTTCAACAAAAAAACACACACAAAATTGATTGAATGGATCAGTAAAACACCTTTAACAGCAACAAGAATAGAAAAAAATTATGGAAAACAATAATAGTAAAAAATTTGAAAAAAAAAATTAAAAAAAGGATGGACTGTTTGTTGAATAGTAAAACAATTTTAAATATTACTACTGGAGGCAGTAGAGGATTCATACTTATCCTTTATATGTTGTTGAATTAATCTAAGGGTTTCCTTGGTAAGCTCAGTATGACAATCCTCCTTTGATATCATTAAAACCTTGAGCTTGTTGACTTGAACCAAGCTGGCTTTGGCTTCTGCATCAGACCTGGCCATTTGCTTGGTGACTTCTTTTCCTTCTTCATTAGCCTATACTCGACGTTTAGCTAGTGCATTGTTTAGTTGTTCTTGACGTGCCTTGTCAAGATCTTCAGCCTTTGCATCATTGAGTTGTTTACGTTTTGACAGTTACCACCAGGAGGACAAGGAGGGAGTAGAAGCCCAAGAAGTACTTGCACCTGAATCAAAGGCCAAGTCACTAGAGGGGCTGGTGGCAATCAACATTGCTAGAGGTCCTGGTGGAGGACGTAGAACAATCCGCTTTGGAGCTTCTGAAAAAATTCTCCAAGCTGGGAGAGACTTGAATTGAGCTTTTGGGTTGTTGTTGTTGTAGATCTTGATTGCATGCTCAGGCCAATTGGAGCTACAGCGCCGACTGAAAGGCTTGCATTCAATCTGAGCCATGATCCCAGAAAACTTCATTGTAGCCATCTCTAAAGAGGCACACTTATACAAGACAAATCAAAAGAAAACATGTCAAAGACAGAATAAAATAAAATGATCAATATGATCAAATCACCAAACAAAACTGAATGAAAAAAACAAAAAATACTTGCCTGATTTTGATTGAATCAACGTCACAGTCAGGAAAGCCAGAGGTATTGTTGAATTGATTGGTGACTTTAAAAAAAAGGTATCACCAGTCATATTTGTTCCAAACTTGGTTGCTGGCTGATGTAAAGCCAAGACTCTGTGAGCTTGACTTCTTTGGCTGGAGTCCAGTTGTTACCCCTCTTAGATTTTGGAGTCAATGTGGTAGGTTTTGGTGTGGTGTTGCTTGTTAACTCTTTGTCTAATGGGTTGATTCCTGATGAGTCTTTTGAAGGATTCTTTGTGAGATGATGATAAGTAAAGAATATATTTTTGGAATCTTCAATAATGATTTATTTTCAAACATTTTGATGCAAGTGATTGTTTTGATGGACATGTGTGCAAAAAGATGACTATAATTTTGAATTCCTTTCAATTGGAATATCTGGTTTCAAGATTGCTTTGGTTTGGAGGTTAATTTAATTCAAATTGTAAATGAGGAAAATTTTCAAATTGGTCAGATTCAGATCCTCTTCACAAGCCAAAGACAGAATACTGTATGACCTGCCAGTTCACAGCACAGATTCTAACAATACAGCAGGCCAATCAGCAACTTCTGTTGTCAGATGCAGGAGGAATTGATCAATCTTGATGGATGAATAGGGCAGAACAGATCCCTACTTGATTGACAATGTAAATAAAGGACCAAAGGAAGTGCCTTTGATGAAAGTGATTGTTTTGATTAGGATGGAGGTTGAAAAAAGATGAGTTGGAAGTGATTGACTTGCTTCAAGTCAAAAGAGTCAAAAGAGATGAAGAGTCAAGAGTAGAGGAGTGGCGGTTTGGTCAAATTTGGTAGAGGTTGATGATTTTTGACAACTTTTTACATACCAACTCTGTAACGGTCCAGCAAAGTTACCAGACCGCTACAGAATTTCAAGTAAAAATTAACTACTAATCTGTAAATTTGCCACTGTTGGGAAATTTAAGCTTTGGTAAAGTAAAAGTTACTGTACCAAGGCAACTTACAGAGACAATAGGAGATACTCTAGATATTTTATACAGCTGTTTCAAGAAAAATTGACAACTTTTTTTGAAAAAAGTTGTTGCGGCAGCGGGCAAAACCAGAGCAAAATCTTGTTTATAGGTTTTGATTTTTCTGTATTCCTTTCAAGTAGCAGAAAAACAAAACCAAGTGAGAGACAAAACCCCAGGTTTTGCACCGCAATGGAATTTTCAAAAAATCAATCTTTGTTAAAACAGCTGTAAAAAGTCAGCCTTTTCCGTCAATGTTCTTCTGTCTTTATTTCTTAATTCTTATACTAACTTAAAACAACTTCTTAATTTTTTAAAAATTCTCAAAGACAAAAAACACTCAACAACACAAACACACAAAAAACACTTGGTAATGGACGCACAACACACACAAATGCACACACAATCATCCCTCCTATTTATACTTGCTCAATCCCTGCCCATAAATCAGCCTCCAATTTGACTTGAAGCTGATCTCCAATCAATGTCCTTGGTATGTATTTAGTTTTCTTAGTATGTATTAAGTTTCAATATGCAAATGTCATTAATCAATTGTTCATTTTTGAGTTTTCTTGATATGAATTAAGTTTTAATATGCAAATATCATTAATCAATTGTTCTTTTTGTCTTTTCTTTGTTTAAGGTCTTGGCTGCCTTAGATCCGAGTGCCAAGTTATTTCCCTCAATTCGATTTGATCTATCCAATGTCAAATTTGATTTTATGTATTATTTATTTATTTATTTTTGATTTTGAATTTTCTTTTCATTAATTTCACTTGGTCTTGTATGTTATTTTTATGCAAGTCTTTCTTCTTTCTTGTCATAGCTTTTGCTAATAACTTACATATATATATAATTTTTTATGTTGATTTTTTTTAATCATTATCATTATCATCATCATCATTGTATTCATTTCTTTCTTTCTTTGAATCTTGTTCTTGTTTTTTTATTGTAAATTTCAATTTGTTCTTGTGATATTTCTTTTGAATTGGATAACTAAAATTTAACCTTGATGTCTAAATGAGATTGTCAATGTTCTCAAGTGAGATAAAATGAACTTCCAAAAATTAAAAAAACATTTGTTTGAAGCAATGAGCCCAAGATTGAAACTAAGACTAATGATGGTAAAAATAAAACTCACAGTTCCTTATTTTAAGATGATCCAAAAATAAAATATATATTGTGAGTTTGAAGGAAACTGTAAAATGTAATATTGATTGTGAATCATGATTTAAGGTCTGATAAAATAGTAATTGAGTTAAATAGTGTAAGGATTTGATTACCACAATTACATGGGGAATACTGGCCTGCTAGTGACTTGTGATTGGCGGCTGTGAATAATATTGGCTCAGTTCAAGTAACAATACTTCCTTCACTTGCTTAAGAATGCTCAATGGATACACTATTTGTGATTTTTTGGGAGGCACAGTTCCAAAACCAGTCAAACAGTTTTGACAAATTGCCAATAGCTCAATAGCTCATCAGGTCATTGGTTGCTCATTTTTATTGCTTGATGGTATCTAGCTTCACATAATATGTAACAAAATGACTTACAGATATGTATGAGATATATTGTCAAGAGGTCAGTGTTGGTATAGTCCAGACTCTGACCTCACAATGACTGTGAATTTAGCTTAACAAAGCCCTCTCTACAAAGCTGTGGCTGCACCCTTGCAGAGGGGCTTATGACTAATTTTGATTTCCTGGCGTGAGTCCTTCAAGGATCAAGTCTCCTTATGTAGTTCTTTTAGAGTTTTGCCAAAAAACCCACAAGCAAAGATCACTTTACCCCGCAGGAAAAGTTGCTGAAAAGCTTTGTCTACATGTGTTTCTCTGTTCATCAACTGGGAAACCTTTTTCCATCATGGTGTGCTGAACATTGGTTTCTAAGCATGTCCAACCAGTAACATTGTTTACAGCTTGCATTTCAATTCAGGGAAAAATTATGACAGTTTTTGTCAAGGGCAGAATTTGAGGACAGAAAATGAACCTACTAGTCTTCTGTACAGATAAGAGTAGTATAAATCTTTGAACCTCTTTCTTGGCAGAAATTAATCAGATTCTCTATGATGTTATGCTATGAGGTCATGTAGAAAAAGATTCTAAACAACTTTCCATGTGGGGTAAACTGGTGTTTGCTGGTGAGTTTTTTTGCAAGAATTTGACAAACTACATAAGGAGACTTAATCCTTGGAGTTTTCACTCCAGGAAGTCACAATTAGTCATAAGCTCCTCTGTGAGGGTGTGGATGTTGCCACATGGAGAGGGCTCTGTTAAGCTAACCTGTGAATGGATCAGTCTTGTCAACTGCATGATTTCTTGCTTTTCAAAATGAAATTGATCCATTTAGATCTATTTAGTGAGATGAGAGCACAGCAAGGCTCATCTTTTGAAGCCACCCGCTGATTATAAAATCATGAAGACGCTCAAGCTTTTGGAAGACATTGAGCTTACAATTACGCTTAATGAGTTTGAGGTTATTGGCCCCTAAGAGCATCCACAATTTTTTGCATTGAATTTTGATTAGTTAGGGTAAAATTGTGGATCTTTAGCCAGGGTTAAGGTAACTAACCCAAAATTCCACAGTTGTTATCTTCAACTTGTGTTTAAATAATTCTAAACTCCAGATTGAAGACTGGGTTCACAGTCATCAGCTTTAGCTTGGAGCTAAGTTCTCCTCAAATCTCAAAAAACCACCACTCTCATGCCTTTTGACTGCTTGCGTGCTCCGAAGCTGTAATCAATATTGAGTCAGTTCTTACCTTTTCATTGGAGGCTCATATATTCAATCACTCCAATGATCAAGTTGTTGTGTGTATCATCAATCTATCATTGATTGAGATTGAATGAATTTCTGGGAATAATGATAGGTAAACAAAAACACAGAATCATAATGAAAGAAGGGGTTTGAAGATGATTATCATGAGAAATGAGTGATGAATTGTGATGTTATTGATGGAAGTCAAAGACTGAAGTGAACAAAGTTGATTGTGGTCAAAGATGGAAGTGAGATGTGATAACCATCTGGGTTGAAACTGAAGTTGAGGATGTGTATTCAAGAGCAAGACAAGTGAGGATCAAGGATTGATTGAGTGATGAGGTGCAAGTCAATCTGGCTAAAGATTTCTAAAGAAAAGTTGACTAGCCCTTGCCTAAAGATTGACCATTGTGAATTTTGAGCCATCTTCAGAATTAATTTTAGATAATTTGACGATTGTGGATGCTCTTAAGGGGTAAGGGTTTGTCAAACCCTTAGAGCATCCGCATTGTTTGTGGTATGTTTTGATACTTTTCGTGCTACCAACCTGTGCGGCAAGTTAAAAATTACTTGATTTGTACAATTTTCACACTTTTGTACAGTATCTGTCACACATCATTTGTTACACCCCAAAGCTACTGGGCCCAAGTGTCATGAACTACTCAGATAGCTCTGATTTCTCTCAGATGACGTCATGACTTTAGTAGTTGAGAATTATAATGGTTCATTATAAAATAGGTCATACTTAGTAGACTACTTATGATAGATGTAGGAACAACTTGAAGATGAGATTAAGGATTGTACCTGATAGATATTATGATATATATATTGTTGTACTCTACCCTATTAAAGTTCTCTTTTTCTTCATCGGAATAATTATCATCTTTCACCTTTCTTTACTTTTTTGAGAATCAACACATGTCGTATTCTTTCATTAAATTCTCCATTCTGAGAATTCATCTCAAAAGAAATATAGCTGTGAGCCGTATCTTCTTTTATAGTTCTCTGATTGAGACTTTTCAGCTATATCTCCGTTTTGATATATGCCAGGATCTTACACCAAGCAGTTACCAATAATGTATGAGGTAGTGTATGATTGTATTTACTTCTGGCTTACCTCAAATTTGTAAGACTATGGCCGGCAGAGCATTGGAAATGGTGTGGCGTCCAGACTAGACTCACCTATTTTTGGTTTAGACCAGAAAGATAAGAACAAAGTGAATCTAATTAATTAGCACATAAGTTGTAGATCTATTATGAAACATGTTTCACATAAATAGAGATTAAGATGTAAAAGAATTGTTTTCCTTCTCCTTTATCTCATTTTATATCGTTTCATTAGTTCACAGCTGACGCTAGTTATCTAGTTTCGTCATCTCCTGGTTTTACTGTCTACAAAATTGATTGGAAAATTTTGTACCATAGGTCTACTTTTCCACCAGTGTGGAAAAAGCCCTGCGTTTGCGGTAAATTTACACTTACCACACTCAATTTCCCACACAAGTGTGGGTGCTCTTAGCATTTGCAGCAGTGACAATATACATGTTACAGGTGCGGTTAAGCTCCAAACTTTGAGATGAAATTCTTTGCAGAGGGGAACACATTCCTCGGTCAAAAAAGGAGTATATTATGCGCAATGGTAAGAGGAAAAACTTGCTCCTTTGGACCATATACCAATCCTTGGTGTGGAAAGAGTCATAAAGAATTGAAGGTGGCTCTCTGTAAAAGTTCACCGCTGAGGTTACGGAGCAGTGCACATTTGGCGCAAGTCCCTCGCGAGGCGGGCGTGCAAACTTTGTTAAGTTTAGCAGAGCACATAAATTCCCCTAGTCCAAACTTGCAAGCGGACACAGCAGAGTAATGTAGAGCTTGAAACCTTGAAAAGATAGAAAGAAATAAAGACACAAAATTTGCAACTCTGCGCAGCCAAGCTAAGCCCCACCTATGCATGGATCCTTAAAACTCCAAGTGAAGGACAACGACGAAAATCTCAAAACAGGATCTATCCCGTTGAAATGTTGCCACCACCTGAACAGACTTGGACTACTTGAATCAGATCAGATCAGGTCCCACGCATTCTTAGGGCTTTTGACATATGTATGTCAACAATATTCCCTTCGCGCGCGCGCGTCAAAGCGCGTTTCTCACGTTAACAGTGATGGCTATGGATCTATGGATAGCGTCTATTTGGCGACGGTATATTCTCATCAGTTTTTCCTCAGGATGTCGATGTGATCATGTCTTTTGAACGTGTTACGAAATCCTGTGAAGGTACAGATTGACCAAAAGGCTCCGATGTGAACCGTTGATGAAAGGCCTTTGACTTCCGGCGGCTGCCATCCATCTTCTTTCTCGCACTTCGGTTCGTTATTCTTACACTGCGATCCTGACTTCAAAAAGCCTTAAGAAGCGTCTCGACTCTCGTTCGTTCCAGAATGCTTTCATGTCTTCACTTTATGCATTTCAATTTCTTTGAGTCCTAGCCCTGAGTCGGTCTTGATAAATAATAATCAGCAACACTACACGTTCATCCTTAATCCAGCTATCATGTATTTTTTCAGTCATATGTTCATCCCCTTTTGGCTGGCTCTATCTTACCACAGCTTGACCGTAAGATCACGAGGGGTAGTATTCAATTTCGATTTGACAACAGATATGAGAACAGCAGATTTCGATGATCCGAATTCACCTTTATCAAAGTTAATCGCATACGTTGTCAAAGGTTTTACACAACCTAAGACAACATACCTCTCGATACATTCGAGACAAAACTTCGTAGAGATGGGTATAGAGATTCGAGATTCTTCAATATTCTGCCCCGGTGAGAATACTAATAATTGTCAACATGGATTTAGGTTAGTAATTTCCATGTTTCATCATAAGCTTTCCTTCATATGAGATTAATGGAATCTCTTGGAGGGATGTGCAGGCGTACAGATGTGCTACCAGCCATTGATAAAACGACTGCTCTATCAGGCACTACCGTATTCTATCAAGTAAATAAAAGCATTAGAATCAAATAAAACCTAAATGTTTAACTGAAAATGTTCCTATCACTTAGAGCTTCCGCACAAATTCAAGATTGCCTTTAAATCTTGACCATGGGTATCTATTAGCCAGCATTGAGATTCCGGTCAGTCAGACTAGTATGATTGTATCAAGCTTTCGTTGAACTGACCCATTATCTATTTTCTCTTTCTCATATAGAGCGGTACGCTAAAAATATCTTCATATCTATTTATGGTTTTTTCCTTCATCTCATTGGTTGTTGATTGATTTGGCAGGCGATCATGTGTTTGATATTTTCACCGGGGTCCAATTAGGTGGCTCATCTCAGTACAACGGAGCGATGATTCGAGTCAGAGACCTGAACACAAAGGTGTTATATGCCACACCATTGCGAGACAATACGCTTTATAACTTTGCCATTGCTGTTGATTGGAATTCAAAGTGAGTAGACTCCTTCCGGCTTGATACCATTGCACCAATTGTCCAGTTAATCAACGTATTTCTGCATAGCACTTTGACCGTATATGCATCACAAGGCGACAACCAAGTAGTCAAAGTGGCAGGTCCAGCTCCTAATGATCCTAAAGTCATCGCAGCTGAAAATGTTCAGAAAGGAGAATGGCATGCACAATTGATCAAATTGTTGGTGAACTTGATTGAAATTACAATATTTCCAAGCAATTTGATTGACCCAGCTTGTTTGCCCTGCCAGTCCCATTCCAAATCCTCAGGATTCCCCTGAAAGACAGCAAGACGTTCCGCACTATGGACAACAAGTTAGTCAACTCAGTTTGTCTATTGTCTTTAAGTTCTTGCTCAATTGTCCTTTTGATATCATATACAGGAATCAAATATCCACGAAGGCGTGTATTTTTCTCGAATGTACGTCGAGAAACTTCACTGAGCGGAAATCCCAGGCAAATCTCATGCATAGAGATCTATCACTACATGTACAGTAGCTCCAAGAAAGATACGACACCCCTGGGGCCACACCCTGCGTGTATTATGTATGCTGTGGTGGTTTTTTGGCCCCGGGGGTGTTGTATCTTTCTTGGAGCTACTGTACATAGTAAAGTTTTGAACAAATGAAGACTAGAAATGTGTATCTTTCCTTCATATCGGGTTCTATTCGCGTCTACTGATTATCTTTGGCTTTCACCTTCATTTTATGAGAAGCGAAGAGTTGTAAACGGCCACTCATACGGCGTCAAGTCTGACAACAGTCTATGAGCTGGCTGAATGACACTTCTAGCGAGAAATAGATAAAATGGTGTAATTTGATTTGTTCAATTTTTCCAATCATCTGATATGAGTTGCAATTTATAAGATGATCTTGTATCGTACCACCTCGCAGCCAAATCTGAAAAGTCATTCAGGCCAGATACTGTTATCTCCTTTTGAGGAGTTTCTGAGTCGAACAACAAATATCTAGTATTTCTCCGAAATAGATGTCAACACTACCAACGCCCCATCTGCCGACTCAAACCACTGAACCCGCACCTTGAACCCACCTTTGACTAGTCTAATTTTCGAGATTTCCTTTCCAAAGGAACCTTGAGGCGGGGACAATAGAGGCCGACGCTAAATTAAGGTAGGTATTTGGGTTAGCTCACCCATCTTACCCCTTGGTAATTTGAGAGGCGATTGAGCCGACTCTAGGACATTGTCCATGGAGCAGTCAAAAGACATAAAACAAATGAATAAAAAGCAGTGAGCACAGAGCCACCTAAAGGAAGCAAAGCTTACCTGAAACAAATCAAAACATTTCTGTGTCCATTGACAGGATCAAGTCTATACGTACCACGCTTCTTTTTTGTTTAGGAAAAAGGAACACCCATATATCAAACAAACAAAAAATTGACAAATTGCTATTTGTGCATTACGATATAATAAAATAAACTTTCTCTCTCTCTTACATCACTCAACATTATCTTTTTGAAACTTCATCACCAATTATCAATACCAAAAAACAGCTACAAAAACACACAAATGCACACACAAAACTTTGAATAATTCAAACCTCTTCCAATAATTCTCTCTTCAACATTTCAAACCTTTTTTCCTCTCCTACTCTCACATACGTAAGCCAATATGGATTTGCCGATGAATTATTCGCTTCATTGAACACTTCTAATAATGGATCGACTTCTGATACTACACTATCATTATACTTCAACCATCGTTCTGGTTTCTCCGGTAATTGTCTTTGAATCGCCCAATAGTGTCCACCAGAAGCAGTACCTTTTATTTATTTTCGAAAAACCAAGCAATACGAAAGAAGTTGTTCAATAAGGTGAATATTGGTAGTTATGAACTGAACTTGTAAAGAAAAACAAACTTACCTCGATGCATAAAGAGACTAACAAGTCGATATTCAGCGGACGAAGCTTGAACCTGTATCATTCCAGACTCAGCAACCTCAGCAGATACATTCTTTGTGGGTTGCTCAATCTCTTGCCACATCTTATTAACATCTTCCTTCAATTCTCTTACTCTTTCATTGACCACTTTGATTTCTTCTTCAATCGCATTAGCTTCAGTTGATAAAAATTCAATATCTGATTTGTTTAATATATCACCAAAGAATTCAGGTAAGGATGGCACTGGACTCGGCAGTCTGATTCGCTAGTAAGCATGCTGTGAAGATCGCGCAATACAATGCTCGAGGTACGCTACAAGTGAGACGTTTGAGAAAGTTAGATGTCTTTTGAGCCCTTCTACTTGAATTATACTGTAGATGCATTTGACATACTTTTCCGCCACCATTCACATTGGCCGTTAATTCATTGTATCGGCCTCGAAGACTTTCAATCTCTTTCCTACATTCAATGGTTTTAGCTCTACGTTCCAATGCAATTTGATCTTCAGGGTCAGGTTCAAGGTACCGATCCATCCGTAACCTTTCTTCAAATTTGATATATGCATTCGATTTGAAGACAGTATGAGTACTTCTATCAAATTGCACCCTCTGCAAAGCCAAAATAAGAAGTTAAAGACTGGATGAGTAAATGTGTATCAGTCAGATCAAGTAACTAAGATATATGATAGACAAACCTGAAGTTGTATCTGCAATATCGGTGGCAAGTGAACCAAACCAACTCGTCTGATAGCCTTTCCATTCTCTACATCAACCTCACTTTCATCAAACACTCGATCCAATCCATCATACAGATCTCGGCCTTCTTCAGCCACATCAACCAAAAGGTACGCAAATGGTTCTTCCTTCACTGAAACCTTGCCTTCTGGACTATCAAATGTCAAAGACTGTCGCGTTCGACCATAAAACAGACTGAAAGCGAAAAGTAAGAGTAAAACTTGATCAGAGAACTAGCTATCAAAACAAGTTGTAAGTCACCAACGATTTCACAATATTTCCTTCTTCACCATAAGAAGCCGATAACTTTGTTTCGTCCAGTGCAGCTTGAATTTGAAAGAGGCAGTTGTCCATACACTCTGAGACATCATTCTGACGACCTGTGGAGAGACACCCATCCCCCCAGAAAAAAAACCGATCCCGTCACCGCGGAGTAATTGAGTTATCAAGAATTTCATAGATCAGATATAGGCGAGCTAATCTCGAGAGACATACCGAAACATCATATGTGATCCACTATCAGTCACAGCCAAACTACGGCTACGAATTGGTCTAGGAGGAAGAGGAGGAGGGCCATGAGGAGGATCTTCCGTTAGATCGATCACAATAGCATCTTGTCTAGAATTTCCATCAACTGGAGTACTAGAAGAAACATTAGGTAAACTAGATGAAGATTGATCAGTTGTAAAAGCTGGAGGTAAACCTGCGATAGGTTCATTAAAAGCAATTTTATCGCATGTTGAAGGTTTAGCATCTTTAATCTGTTCATCGAGTGTTTCTATTGCTCTGGGCGGTGATGATGTGTCCATCTTCACAGTCTTCGTTATTTGTAGGAAGGTTTGATTCCTCTACAGTAATACCAACACTAGGATTATCAATGTCCATCATCTTCCCATGATCTGTATCATCCTCAGTATCGCTGCTCTCACTCTTCCGTTTTCCAAGAACCGTTGATGAAGGAGAATTGAGTGGTAATGAGGTGGTAGCCACTGAGACATTGATAAGCGGTCCTACAAACGTGCTACGTTCGTCCACCAAAGTGGCATCCGTACTGGCAGATGAGGTATTATTCTTATTATTCGCCATAACAGTGCTAGGACTTTCATCTTTGGGAAGCACCAAAGCAAGAAAAGCTAGCTTCGCGCTCAGGAGTCACCGCAGACTGTCGGGTGTGAATCATCTCTTGGAACAGGTTTTGAAGTTGAGATGCAACTGTAAAACAAGTAAACCAGAAAATCGACCGATTAGCTATCAGCACTGTGTGTAAGTGATTTCGGAAAAATAAGGTGATTTTTGACCAACACTGTTTTGACCTATCCACTTCAGGTTTCGATACCACTCTACCTCCAACCCTTTTACCTTCTTTTGCAGGTTCATCATCCGCTACACTCTGAGCGTACTCGGGAAATCTTAACAATACATCTCGTAGCTCTTTTACAGAAAAGAAGTACTGTAATAAAGAACTATAGTGTTCTCAGAATCAAAACCCTTGTCAGGTAAAAAAGACTATGTCCCTCATGCTTGATGGTATGTAGATTTACTGACTTTAAATAACATGTACTGGCAAATTGAGTGCAAATCATGTATCAGGAATAGGTGGATATCAATGGAGATTAGCACAAGTCTATAATAACTTACTTGCCAATGTTGTTGAGTCCTACAGGGATATCATACGTATTCGCTACAGGACCATAGGGCACCATGTCCATACTTGTCGAGTTGCCAGTGCCTACAGATAGGTCACGGGTCGCCAATAAGTAAGAAATGATTGGAGGTAATCAAGAAGTTCAAAGCAGACTGAATTTCTCTATGTGTAAGGACAGCTTACCATTCTCCTCCGCCTGCAAGGCGTGTTTTGATAAGATAGCTATGACGATGTTGAGCAATCACACCAATCGCTTGGCGTAGTATCTTTTTTTGACCCGGCTGATCGCTTGTCTGAAAAAGACGTTATCATCATCAATAAATCGATGCTTCACTTGTTTCAGAAGATACACCGTGGAGACTTGGAGATAGAAAAAACAAGGATGAGAGGGATAGGGAATGAAAAAATCGGGTGAAGGATCACTAACTGCAAACTCATATGCCATCCAGAGCAATTCATCATCAATTTCAGGAAGTACGTCACCTAGAGTAGGCATAAGCTTTATCCAGACTCATTTCTGGTTGGACTGGAACTTCGACCTAACGAAGCCGTTGAAGCCAATAAAGCTTGTAAAAGTTGATTCGAAGGGTTCGCCCAAGACAGAGTTCGTAATGCATCCCGTCTATCCAAATCAGTGAAATAAAGACGATTATTCAAGTGGGGTGGAATCAGCTCAAGTTCAATATGATGCTAGCATTTAAGCTTTCAAAGACGTACAGTTTAATCTTTTCACTTTTATCCTGTGTAGATTCAAGTTTTGTGTTTAACGATTGTGCAATCTGATCTTCTTTCTCCAAGTCGAATTCATGTTCTTTACCACAGATAATTGACCAGGCCTCTTCGGTCTCTTGTATACTTCATTGCGACATAAAAACACAGATACACATAGATGAGACACCTATGATTCTTCTTTTTAATTGGCAAAAGAGAGAGAGAATCTCAAACACCGAGAAATACTAACCCGCCGGCACCTTTGTTTGTCAGATCGCTCACAAACGGGTGCATCAACTCAGATTGAGTTCCTCTTAGTCCATTGATATGTCTAAGTTCTTCGAAAAACCGATACCGATACATTGGATAAAGTGAGCACTGTAACTTATATGAGTAAATCACTACCTCATCTGGCATATCTGGTAAAATTCCTAATGCAGCATAAGAAGGATAACCCGGAGGTTGACCATTGGTACTCTTCCAACTGGTGGGTATAGTGACTCTCGGGACTGAAAACAAAAGTGCGAATTTTACATCAGTTCGTGTCTTCATTTCTTCAGAAGATAGCCAAGACTGACTCTGATCACCCCCAATAGTTTGTAAGATTTGTGGATGTGCGGGTATAAGTTTGATAGGCACTTGATAATTCGTCTTCAATGATTCTTCAAGGTAAGCTAGAGGTGATAAAAAAGACCCGATGAAAATTATCAGATTCCAGACGTTTTTGTGGTCATCTCAAACAACTCTACTTGAAATGTATCCGTAAGATTCAAACAGATGGCCAACAATGACAAAAACAAACGATGCTTGATTTTCATCCATCTCAAAAACACTGAAACCTCAATTAATGCTCTTATCCATTTTGCTCGTGTTTCTCGTCCGTCTGCCTTTCGTACGTTCAAGGATGGTACCACCAATAATGGTCTGCCGTTATCCTCTCGCCGCCTGGCTCCTAGATGCGACCAAATAGATTCCCTTCAGAGGATTCGATAGAACAAAGTAAATCAGATTCTTGCGTTATCGGATTGGTAAGCTCGCCTTACGAGATTGGGTTCCATGGCATCCGACCGGACAATGATTTACCGTCCAACGGTAAAGGTGAATGTTTCCCCTCAATCAGCGCATTTTGGATCACACTAGCATTGACCATGAATGGAGGCGAGGACAGCATCATTTGGTGATCATACGGCAGGAGAACCAAGGCAGCAAAGAAAGAAACGTCAGGATAGCAACAGACAACGAAATGGAATTTGACAAAAGATGGAATTTCGAATTCAATTTACATGAATACAGTGTGCCAGGCTCTATGAACTGCCTGCTCAGGTTTGATTGCCGACCGATCATTCGAAGAAGATTGATTCAAAACTGAAGAGCGTGCCTGAGAAATCAAAGCTTCTGCATGAGTTTTTGGGAAGACAGAGGGAATAGCAGCTTGGACAGGTGAAACTGCGATTCCTTGTCTACAACCGTAGCAAATCATAGCGTCCCATCCCAACTTGGAGGTTTCTTTTTTTTCTTTCACTTCAATAAGCTCCTTCAATACCTGACCTTCAGGACCAAAGATTGAAATAGGATTAGGATGTAAGGTACCAGCTCTAGCTTGTTCCACTACACCTCTATAAATTTGAAAAAAGTGATGTCCAATTGAATCCGGTGTAGGTTCGATGTGAATGCCATCTTGTTCGGTAGAGTTCTCATTCTGGTTCTCAATGAGCATTACTGGGTCATTTGATGATGAAGCCTTAGGAGCCAGACCAGGACATTGGGTGGGAAGATGATCGTCACCAAAACTTTGAATCACCTACCCATTTCCATTCGATAGGACAGAATATTGCATTGGGATGAGGTTTTGCTAGGGTGAGTTCAGCTTTAGATAGGCAAGGAAATCTTGATTTTTCATTTGATTCAGATTTAGCTCCGGGTGATCGAATTGGTTCAGAAGGCTCTGTTGTCGTCTGAGAAGGTGAAGTTGGTTTCGAAATTTCTTCATCCTTCTCAATCATAGGTAAATCAGGTAAGTTTTCCCAAGAAGTCCCTTGGATGTCAAATTGATAATTCCAAAGTTCATGTGGCCAAAGTTCGTTATGATGTTGATGTTTGATGGTATGGCTGAGTAGTTTACCAGCGGTTATGGCTGGACATTCTGGGAATTGATTTTCGACTTGTAGTAAAAAGGAAGGTTCTGAATAAGCAGGTAAGTTGGACATGATGTTTTGTTGTAGAATTGAGTCTGAGTCTGAGAGTGAAAGAGACGGTTTGGTTGGACTGAAATTGGTTTAAGGAAGTCAAGTGAAGATGTCAAGTGAGCTGTCTGGAGATCGGGACATCTCTTGATTACATTCATTTCACACATAAAATTTGCTACATACAGTCAACTGTCACAGTGTGCGCTTGCAGCAGTCAATCGCGAGATGGGCAAAACATGAACAGGAAATTCATAAGCACAACTGTGGGTTGAATTACCACAATCAACAATTTGTGAGACAATGAATAAACCAATTCTAATTCTTTGAAAGCCATTAGTGTGGATGTCCTTTGCACATGTGTATTACTTTTGCTTCCCTTTACAACGTTTGCCCACTGATTCTACAAATTGTAATTGAGTGGCACGTTTTAGGCTTTTGACATCTTGTCAATGCTCAAGATGAGTATTGGACAAGTTCTGTACCAGGTCATGCAATGATGTTGAATGGAAGTTCCTTTGTCTGATTCAAACACATATGGTCTAAATCCAGGAAGTAATTGCAAAGATGGTGATAGTGGTGTTTGAAGTACAAGAACTTGGTACTCTACCACTGTGGCTCCATAGGACACCCTTTGTATCATATTTTGTAAAATGCGGTATGTCTTGTTTGTATTTGATTTTCTTGAAACTGAACCTGTGTGGTGCAATCTATGCAAAAACAAGGTAGAGAAGGATGTAGGGTGCAAGCCAAGAAAACACAGATAATCATCTGGGTTTGATTCGTGGGACCTGGGTTAGGATGCTGTTACAAGATCTTGAAAGAATTGAAAGGTCTCTTCCCTTGAAAAATTTTGACCTTTCAGGAAGTTTGAAACACTAGTTTGGACAAGACGTGTTTGGTTTAAAGGTTTTGACAACTCAAAGGTTCTATCCTCTAATATTCAACATAATTCTCTATACCGTTCATGTTACATTGAATGATGTTTCTTCTGAAACCTAGTGGGCATGAATATGGAAGTGATCATGACACTGTTGGTCATTTGAACAGCAACAGATCTATGTTGAGATTCATCATCCACAAATGATTTAAAATTGGATCAAGCATCAATAGTTATCAATAGGAAATTACAATCAAAACATTCAATAAAACTCAGCTGATTATTACAGAGAGTTTGGGTTGCGGTACTCAAAGTAACTATGTACGCGTACATATGTACACATACATAGATCAAACATAGATTGAAAATGACATTTTTCCTGCCAAAACATGACATTTTGGGTCGGAAATTGAAGTTTTGGACATATGTAATGACATTTTGGACGTATGCTCAATCTATGTTTTGCTACATATGTACGCATTCAGGTGGTGGGCGCAGTTTTCCCAGCAAGAGGCGCGCCCAGGCGCAGAATCCTTTGTCTGGGACGCGCCCAAATAGCAGGGGGCGTGTGGGCGCGCCTTTTGAGCAAAAAACACAAAAAAATGAAATTTTTCTTCTTAAAAACAGCAAAAAAGGCGGAGATGAAGCTCAAACACAGCTGGGGACGCAAGAAAAGCTGTTTCAAGCAACATTTTCGAGATAAGAATGAGAGAGCATCTTCATTCAAGAACCATTTTAAGGGTCCTGCAACTCAGATGAACAACCAATATCACAAATATCTGGAGCTGGGCTCGTTTGTAGGGCTTTCTCTAGCTTAAAAGTTAAACAGCCCAAAATGACAATAATAGGTGTCTTCTAGCCCAAGATCAGGCCCGACAAGACCTTCTAACCCTCAGATTATCCCAGTCTTGCGTATGGGCGCGCCACCCCCCTGTTTCTGAAAATATTTGGCGCGCCTGGCGCGCCTGGGCCGGCGCGCCGTTTGATGCGCCAAATGCGCTGCGCCCACCACCTGAGTATGCATACATAGTTACTTTGAGTACCCTAACTGTTGATGCAATTGTACATGTCTGGATGCACAGTTCTATAAATTTGGCTAATTGAATTTCAAACAATGCATGAAGTATTTCTGAATCAACTTGCAGAGATATTGGTGTGTAACCCTTATTAAAAGAAATAGCTGCATTCTGCATTCAATAAATCATTTATCATATTTCTCTTGATACCTACTTTATATATTAATTCTACTTCATCAAATACCCCTTGATACAGCCACCCAAAGATGATCATTCAAAAATAAATTCCCCATAATCCAAGACCTGCTGAACTATCTAGTCAAACAGTTTCTAGATCAAGTAATGTGAATTTCCCAATGACCAACCAACAACTGAAACAGAACATCAAATTTTTGGAACAGATGAACAAACAAGCACAGTTGGAATATGGAAATGAATTCTATCAGTAAAGAAATCTCTCCTCTGATTATGGACAATTAGGTCAAGAAGTTCAAAACCAGACCCTTGGTAGCAGTTTGGATACAAACAGCCAGAAATGAAATCCAAAGATTATGATCATGATGAATCTAAGGACTGTGTTTTGACCTGGAGCATGATATATGAAGCTTGTGTACTCTTAGGTGTAGGTTTTGCTACATTTGTCAGGGGTGCATGGGAATTTATCAAGAATTCAAGCCCAAGGTATGATATCATTGGCCGGTCTCAAACCTCACCTGATTTCCAAACAAGAGCTTTACCCGGTTGACTTTTTGGGTTTAAGCTGTCAATAACTGTCAGCTTGATAGACAAAGTTAATGCCAAAAAAGCAACTGGGTGTACTAGGTTTTTCAGCAACCCTTTTACAGAATTGTTGACAAATATTTGCATTGAGATAAGTTTCAACACATTATGGATCAATTGAATATATGACAGTACAGAGACTAAAAGGGAATGAGTATCTACCCATCTGGAAGATGCTTCAACAACAGAGATAAATCTGCCCTCACCAAAGCAACATCATTGGGTCTTAATCAATACAGGTAGCAGGACATAACTATTGTTTGAGGAAATATGGTACATGAGGAAATAAAGAATTGAGATGATCCCAACTTGACCAGTCAAGTGTCCCCAAACAGTTTTCCAAGCTACATCATAAACCTGTCTTTAGTCATACAGCCAAACTCCCTACCCCTGGATCACCCATACCTTCCTTTGCTACATATTAAGGTGAAGAAAAGCTTCCCTCAACCTAAAAAGCAACTTCTATAACTCCCACATGCTCCTACTCCATATATAAAATGTCTTGATTGCATTATAATGATTCGGATTTGATACAAAGAACATCAATAAATGTAATCAAATGTAAATTTGTTACAATCCTTTTTTGGATTAATTGCCTACTAGACAGATTCAATCATTTTGTGTATGTGGAATACCCAATCTTTAGCAATGTTCTGAACTGATATATGGTATCAAAACAAAAACATAATAAGCTCTCAAGATCTTAACTATATATCAACTTACTTGATATACTCAATCCCTTGATCTAACCCAGATTTTAGAACTTGAATCTTTAGTTCAAAAACTTATTCTTCACCAATAAAGATTTCATAAAACAAGAAAAAAGAATTAAAAAGTTAAATAAACTTCAATTTATGGAAAAAAACCCCAATTCATTAATCAAATCTTTTTCTTTCATTCATTTTTCAAAAAAAAACTTCAATTTCAAAAACAAAACCAAAAAAAACCAGAAACACTTTATAAAAAATCTCAAACATCTTATAATGAGTAATAAAAAAATTTTTAACTAAACATGTTTTTTTAATTTAACAAAAGATAATGATTGATAGAAAAAAAATAAACAAGCTTTCTTGATTTGAATCTTGTTCTATAATTTTTTTTTCATTCAAATTCACTATTCCCCTTCTTTCTCATCACACACACAGAAACAAACTGTAAATAAACATGAATAAACACACACGCACATACACACAAATCATTCACAAGAATCAATTAACATCTAAGATATATATAAATATATATGTATATATGTATATGTATAATGAATACCATCTACTATATACCTATCCCATCTCATAAACTCATTCCTACGTTTTTTTCACTTTTGCCTGTCAATCTGTGTACCCTAACTCCTCTAGATACAAGTATCTTCTCCTTCTCTCTTTGATTCATTAACTTAACCTTTTCCTCCTCGTACGACTAAGCAATCCAAAGAAGAAGAAAAATGAAAATAAAAAATGAAAAACCATAAATCTTTTAACCTATAAGAAAATGTGTAAGCCAGTACCTCAAACGAAAGAAAGATCATTAGTAAGTTCTAGATTGAAGTAATTGATTAGTATTAGTAGTAGGAGAAGTAGGATTTGAAATTAATTTCATTTCACTAAGAGGAGGAGTAACAGTAGAAGATGAATTGATTGTAGTCGTTCCATCATGTGTAGTTCCTCTTCTTTTTTTAGTTCCATCTATTGATGTAGTCGAAATCACTTCTTCATGTTTTCGATTGATTTCAGTAGGTGTAGTGATCGTATTAACGTTTTGATCTACGTTTTGCTGCGTTGTAGTCATTGGATTTGGTGAAATGATATCAGATGCGAGATTCGTCGGTGTTCCATTATCATTGGGTGTGATTGTTGTGGTTGAGCTCGGGACTGCTATACTATTACTTTTGACCTAAAAATTATCAAACAGAACAAAGCAAAAGAGAGAGAAAAATTGGAAGGAGAAAACCCGCAAAAACCGCATCCATCGAGGGGAACCAAGAGAAAATAAAAAAAGAGAAGAATCAAGATCCATTTGGGAGTTTAGAAAATAAAAAGTTTCTTTGGGAATGAATCTAAGTTGATCTTAGAGGAATCCATCCAGGGGCACGCGAATGGGTCTCTTGAAAAGACCCGTAGAAAAGAGAAGCAAACAAAGAATTGAAATAAAACGGATTCAAAATGACAAACTTTACTAGTCTGTTTGCGTTTGAGTCCTTTTGAACTTGATACTGTAGGAGGCGGTCTAGGTGCACCTTCGAAGACGTAATCCGGTAAATAACAACTAATCGATGATGCCAAGTAGATATGAGTGAGTGAATTGATCAAGATATCAAGGGGAAGAAAGGAGAAGCAGGTTAGGTGATACACCGCTCGAAAGTCACCGTAATTCTTTTTGAATTTCCTACGCGTTTAGAATCAGAAGTAAAGTCAAGAAGAAAAACAAACTTTTTGATATGTCGAACTGAGATTGACATCTTGTCTTCCGAAAACCCTTCCCATTGTTTGACCATTCGTGTGAATTCTCCTACTGGATATGTGATATCTAGTTTACGTGGTCCAACATGTCCAACTAAAACACCCATCACCAAATTTGATTCAATAGTTTGGAAAAAACGTTCATCAGTTTTTAAATTTAGAAGAAGGAATGCCAAAAAGAAGAAAAATGGATAAAGAGATTGACCTGGTTTAGGATGTACTAATAGACCAACAAAAAAAGAACAAGTATGAACCACTTCGACATCTGCCCTATTCTCATAATCTTGTGGTATCCGTGATGCGATCTCCGTCGGCATATCTCCACCTTGAACCAAGCTTACCTGAAAAAAAGCTTACGGTCAAGTTTCGGATGTGTTAGACGAAAGAAGAGAGGTATCATACCTCCTGGCGATTCAAAGCATAAGTTGTATTACTAAAGCCTTTGATAAATGGGTGAGCCATATCGACAGTTTCAATTTCTTCAACTTTTAACACTAAGAGTCTCAATCTTGATTCAACAGTACCAGCCCTAAAAAGTTGGATGATTTCAAATAGTCAACAAGATGATTATAAAAATTTAGTGAAGAAAGGAGAGAATCAAACCTACCATTTTAAATGTGCATCTGCTTCAGGTGATGAAGCTGTGATTTGAATATAATTCCGATAACGCGTAAAGAAATCGTGTTTTTCAAACAAGGCGGACCATTGAGCGGATCCAGTGGCAATAGCGTCCGTGACTGCCAAACCTACAATAGTAGCACGATTCCAATCGAAAGTCAATCTGACTGTCATTTTTTGAAGAAGAAAAGTAAAACCCATTCTCTAATTTTTGGTGAACCTACCTCGTTTGAATTCAGTCATCATAACTTGAGCTGTACTTTTAGTCACATTATGAGTACTACACATGCAAGGATAAGCAGGAGTGATAATAGGCATTCGATGACCACGATCTTGAGGATAAATCTTAGGATTCCAAACCCTCCTTTGATCACCAATCGGACCCGATCCGATCGCTTTAAGTAAAACAGGAGATGGCCAATTCCATTGAGAGAGGACAGCAAAGAATCGATTGACGATCGTGGCTGCCGGTTTATTAGGGTACAATTGACACACTCTTGCTGTACACATTGCCCAAGCTACTCCACCACAGAATCCCATCACATTACTATAAACTGCTCGATTCTTGGCCCATAGTTTGATGGCTCTCAAAGAGTGTCGAAAGACTTCTACATCGGGTACAAGTCGTAAGATCTCATCAGTCACTCTTGATCCTCCTAAACTACGAACACATCGATCATCCAGATTCTTTAATAATGCATCATCCTTTAATTCAAGATCATCTGGTACACTTGGTAGTGCTAATCTTGCAAATAATAAATCGACTTCGATTCCAGAAAATTTTAATGAGATGATCGGTACAAAGGCTTCGGGTACGGTCGAAAGTTCTGTCACCTCTGGTCTCTCTTTTAACATCTGTGGTAAGATTTCAAAGAAATGTTCTCGTGTTACTTGACGTGGTACCACACAAAGTGTATCAATATCCGATCCAGGTCCATGGACACCTAACCGATATGAACCTTCATGACCAAAAAAAATTGAGAAATGACAAAAGAGATAAATTAGTACAAAGGGAATGTGTCAATTTACTGATTGACTGAGTATATGTATTGATTGAACTGACCAAAAGTAAAGATCTTGCCACCAGTCTCACGTGCCACATGATCTGACATCCCAAGAGCCAGTGAAACTTTGATCACAAATTCTTTAACGAGTAGATTCAGTCTACCTAAGACCAATTCACTATAAAAGAAAGGTATCAATGGAACAAACCAGATGATCGAGATTCAGTGATCGAGATCAAAGGAGGATGAGGTGATTAGTTCAAAAAGGGAGAAAGAACAGAATTAAAGTTTACCGTGCCCTTGCTTCTTCCTGGAGATTCAAATGTATGACGCTCTTTGAGTTCATCCATAAGTGCAGCTGTCGGAAAGTTCTTCAGCACGAGTAGGACCATTGATTGAGATTGGACCTGTGACACCATAAGTCTTGGGAAGAAGACTGGGTAGTGATCGAAAGGTAAAGATCAAACAAAGGGTAAGTATTTTGATAGTTGTTTCAAAACTTAGGATATCAGCTTACCCATTTGGAGGTAAGCTCATCATGATGAGGTGTGGAAGTCTTAGTTTAGAATTGATTAGATTGGTATTTATGATGATGATGATGAAAGAGTCAGAGGGTGAGTTTGATTGACGGTTGGAACTTGGAACTTGACAAAGAAGTAAAGGACTGAAGCCAGATCAGTTGAAGTTCAAATTACATAGTCTGAGGTTCCAAATTTACATAATCAACTTTTCACATACATATCACATGTAACTCAACACTATGTACACATGTAACTCTCTTCGATCACATCAGTCTTGAACTCATTTTCAATTCTAAGTCTTCATCAGCATATCTTATCCAATCATCAGTGGCGGTGGTAAACTCTAGAATAGCTTTCCACCCGAAAGAATGATGCAAGTGACCAAGAGTTCAGTCTTCAATTGTTAATCATCAGGAGCTCTCAGTGTGCGTCACTGTGCAGGAGTTTTACAATTGGACAAAGGAACAATAGGATTTACAATAACGTATTAGAATGAACTAAATGAACTTTGGCACTAACTCTAATGAGCCTTTGTTTCTAATAAATCTAAGTTTTGGTTGAAGTCACAAGAACCTTCCCTGAATGATTTTCTATTTGAACAAAAAATGTATAGAATACAAGAAACTTCATATTCTCTTGACTTGAATGACGAGGTAACGGATGAAACTTGAGCTAAAAGACAACCAAAACATTTTAACCAAAGGGTTACGATGTTATCTATCAGAGATCAAGCAAAGTTCATGATGAAGAAGCTGATGGTTTTATTTGTGTGGTGTCTGTCTTAGGTTATAGCTCCTACTGTCAATTTTCAATTCATTTGAGTATCTAAGCTTACTAAACAAAGGAATCAGTTCCTTAAACCTTCTACCCCTTCAACAATATTTTTCAATTTACCATATTACAACTGAAATGGGTCTGATAACCCGAAGATTTGAGTAAAATAAAAGCCTTGCAAAATCAATATACAAGGCTGAATGATATCCCAATGTCAAGTTAGAATCCAGAGTTGACCCCTTCCAAAGCAGAACGTATCGAAGCCGAAAATTGATGTGATGGAAACGAATTGAACCTCCTAGAACCAGCTAGCAAGACTCAGTTTGATATAATAGTAAGTAAATAGTATTGAGGGCTCTTCATTCATTTTCAAACTAGACTCGATTCTTCATTGCGCAATTTCATCGAGAGAGGTACTACATATCGGGCACCTGAATGAAGTTCTCAACAAAACCTAAAAGCATCAAATATAGATATGAGAAACAGTTCGAGTCAATTCACTAACCCGAAGATAAAAAAGAGACTCATGAGTGGGAGTTTTGACTTACCTTGACACAACTAGTATGAAATTCATGATTTTCATAACAAGGAAATTCAGAGATAGATTGACTAGATTTGAATTCCTCATGACAGATTAAACAAAGATCAAGTGAATTATTAACTCGTTTTGAAAACCTAAACTTCTTTTCGATTAAATATTCCATTGCTGATTCGATGCACTGATTCATCATTTCTTTCTCTATTCTGTTGTGAAAGTTTCAATTTGTTCAAAGGACTATCATTCGATGAATCCGGTGTAATTTCACGAACTTTGATTGTTGTTTGAAGTAACTTGGTAGCGAAATCAATAGCATTCATTTGATAATCATAAGAAAAGGTTTGATGGTCTTCTGGATATCTATTAATAGCTAGTTTTATGTTTTCAAATAGTTTAGATAACTGTTCTCTTTTTTCTTTGATGAAAACTGATTCGGCTTCTTCATATGCCCAAAGTTGGATACTCAAATTATTTAGAATCTCCCATAGAATTTTGCTTGGTTTAACTTCAGGTTCTGGTGTTTCAAATCTTGCTCTTTTAGACATACTGGATGAAGTTTTGAAAGGTAAGATTTAGGTGTTGGTGTTGGTGTTTAAGTTTTGGTGTTGGTGTTGGTGAGGTATGATGACTGGTAACAATAAAATAGGTGGTTTGAGAGAAGACGATCTCTGGAAGAGAAGTCGCGCTTTTATAAACCAGAAATTACCTCAGCACCATTCCACAACGCCTCAGCTGCGGTCATGGTAACATTTTTGTAATCATTTTTCACGACTAAGGATGATTCAAAAAGCATAAAGATAATAGTTGAACCTCCGGTCGCTGTTTACCTTTTGAATGCTATCAACTTTTTCGAAGCTTCATTCCTAAATGTATTTCGAAGCTGAGTCGAGTGAGCCTCTCATGAATTCTGAAAAGACACGTAATGTTGTGATATACTCGTTGATTGACATCACTTGAGAAGCATAATCGTATTGGGGGCTGATCGTATGATAGGTTTCACAGATTTGATGATGTTCAAGTTGTTGTATGATCAATCATCGGTATCTCAAAAGCAGGAGTTTGGGTGTACATAATCTCAGGGAGATGTGCTATTAGATCGTTCGGCTGAAAGAGGAAAGGAGGTACAGTGCGCTTTGAATTGGCCACCTCAAATCTTCCTGAAGCATACTTGCTTATGGAATTGGAAGAGAGGTTGTATGGTACCAGTCGGAATGAGGTGTTCTTTGTACCTTGGAATGCTCATTCAAGAGGAGTATTCCGGAGGAGTATCAGTCGGCATTGGGCGAACCGTTGACCGTCAATTTTTTGCGGATAAGCTACCGCCATTTAACTTGCGGCACCAATACCGATACCAAAAGATCAAGCAGTGGTATGTTCAAGATATGGTCACGTGGGTAGAGACTTTCAGTCAAATCGCAGGTCGAAGGATTATTAAAAACAGGTGCAAGGCTGCGTCAGCCGAACTGCAACAATGGGGTGAAGTGCAATTGGAGAAACAGCAGTCATATCTCACCAGGCGTCTTACCCAGCTGATCAAAATGGTTCAGGAGGGTCAATCGGTTTCCAAATCCCTAAGATTGAGAATGGTGGTTGTGGAGTCGGTGGATGGGTTGTATGCATACTCACTCCTGGAGTGCTTTCGGATGAGACACTGGTTTCTTTTGCCCCAGCAATGGTCATATGGTCATAGAAGTATTGATATAAGTCGGCTTGCTCCCTACAAAATGGGAAGCAAATCCCACATTCATTGAACTCTCATTCGGTTCAGCAGTTTCGAAGTTTCTCATTATTCGCATTATTCAGCATCTTTATTACAAGCTTCACTATAACCGTTACATAGAATGTCTCCCAAAACTGTCCTAGTCACAGGAGTTGTCAGTGTTTTGCTTTTAGACCGCTCATCATCTACCATAGCCGCTATGATTTACATTGCACATATTGACTTGACACATCCCATGTAGAGCGGTTTCGTTGGCTCACACGTAGCCAAGGCCTTCCTAGACCGAGGCTGGAACGTCGTAGGTACAGCGCGCTCGGCCAAAAAGGGAGATGATCTGCTCCGCCAGTCTGCTTTCGCGAAAGGCAGCCGAAGAAAAACGCATACGCTATGTGATTGTTGAAGACCTTGTCAGCTCCGATTTCCGCCCAGCAATGGAAGGGGTGGATGCACTAGCACATACCGCGAGTCCTTTTCATTTCGATGGGAAAAAATTTGCAGACTACGGTATGTGCATCTGTCTCATTTTGCGAGTGCGCGAAATCGTATGACTGATCGAAATCACAACCCGATATTGCGTATTACGACGACATAGCCGAGCCTGCCGTCAAAGGTACCTCCAACGTCTTAGAAGCGGCAAAGGGGTTTAGTCAGATAAAAGCCGTAGTGGTCACATCTTCCTTTGTAGCCATTGTCAACCGTGAACCTCCATTACAACAAGCTCATAGGACATACACCGAAGAGGACTGGCTTCCCATTGGATACCAGGAAGCCGAAACTCAGACTAACCCAGGTGTATGGTATTGTGCATCAAAGAAATTTGCCGAAAAGAAGGGTCAGACTCCCTGTTTCCTTGTGGATGTAATTATCTCTTGAACTGATCTGAGCCCATTTGTTTATCAAAATCTCAGCTTGGGAAATCAAGGAGAGTGGCGCATCGTGGAGTATGGCAACAATATGCCCACCTATGATCTTTGGGCCGGTTGTCAGTCTCTTCTCGCAATTCCTTAAGGCTTCTCTGTATTTTTCCGGGCATTAGAGCTTACTTCTTTCCACAATCATTGCAAATATACAACCTCAGATCCACACCACAGACCTCAACAGCCTCAACGAGTCCTCCGGTCAACTATACAGGTTATTATCGGGCCAAACCCATCAAGGAGCAGTCCCAGAAACCGTGTTCCCAGCCTGCTCTGATGTTCGTGATGTAGCAGAAGCTCACGTGGAAGCAATCATCCGACAATCTACGGGACGATTTCTCGTCTCTTCATCAGAATACGACAATCAAAGGGTGGTTGACTTTATTCGCGAGAAATTCCCCCAAGCTTCCGGCAGGGCTCCTATAGGAAACCCTGGGAAGCATTACATGCGTGACGAAATCTATCGATTAGATCCGAAAAAGGTCGTGGATACCTTTGGTCTCAAACTAAAAACATTTGATCAAGTGTTTGGCGATACCATCGAGCAATATTTGGAAATAGAAAAAGCTTCACTGGTTGTATGATATCATGAGGATGATGTTTTTATCAATCCTCGGCTGTCTTCCCCCTCGAAGTAGTTTAAAACTGAGAAGTGTATACAATGTTATGGAAGAACTAATTTGCTCGGAATCAACCAAAAATGTCCTTGAAGCATATACAGAAATCCGAAACCCATCTTCAGTGACTGCTTATAAGGAGACATTTAGACCTTGACCTTGCTTTTCAGCCATTGCTTCTCATATCTGAGCTTACGATAAAAACACAGGAGGTGCCTCTCGTTCTTAGTAAATTTGCTTCAAAAAATATTTTACTCGGCACATTTTATTCCAGCTGATTGAAGTCAGCCATTCGAAAGAATTATTGATGGATTACTCTTTGTTTTCCCCTTCCTGTCTGAGTTACCTGAAATTTGCCCCAGAGATTGGCAATTTGTGCATCAAGCTTGAGAGGTTAGTTAGGGTTTTTTGAGGTCTTTCCTGTAGTCATTTCAATCAAATAAGGATAGGTACTTGTAGGCCTCAACTTCATTTTCTCAACTTTGAGACATATAATTTGTTTCTCAGTTTGAAATTGATGTTGCTGCACATTGAAACATGATTTTCTTAGCTTCTTCTTCTGAAAGTTCTAATATGGTCAAAATTCTTGCAGAGTCTGGTTGGATATTTGGCAAGATTCTTGTTGTTGTATGGACACACTTCTATCAAATTGTCTTGCTATATAGAATTTGAGAGGGCCTGCATAGAATTACATCAATTTAAGATCTGGGGTTCTGGTGGATAGAACCTCATCATACTACAACCTGGCTCTTGGGTGTAAAGATGACCCCTATATGGCTCCAGGAGTGGAGGGGGTCTCTGATCTCAAGCTTTGGAAGTGATGCAGCATTCTCAGACTAAATTCTTTGGATCAATGTCACATTGTAGTCATTGATTGTGTTTAGAAGATGCAGTCACTGAGGGTACTTATTGCTTGAGTTGTAAGGCAAAGATTCAGACGAAAGACCCTATGTCAAGGTAGAGATGATCAAAGAGCAAGACCAGATCTGAATGATTGATTTGATTGCAGACTTAGGATTCAAAGATCTTTGAAAATCCGGGGCCCAAATTTGATAAGATGTACCAAGAGAAAGAAATCAAAATGTGTGAAACCAATTAGTTTAGCCCTGGAATCTGACCCATGGCTTGTCACTGTCACTGGGATGTTTTCTAGGAAATCACAAAGCACTTGGAATTCATTGCCAAGATCTGAAGAATATGACCAATTTGAGAGATTCAAAGGTTCTCAAGGGATTTTGAATCCATTCTTTATGATTCAGGTAGGGATCTTGATACCATGAGACCTTTGATCCAAAAAGAAAACATTTCAATGAAGAACAATTGCCTTACATGTGACCAAGTACACCCAACAAAATGGCCTCCCTCAGATGTGGAGTCCAAGAGGTTGATCCAAGGTGCTTCCCAGTAGCAGGATATGCCTTGGATTAAAGCCTCAGAGGCACAGTGCAAAGCTATCTATTGTCCTCCAAGTGTTTTCTGCATTCTTGAATCCCAGACATTATTTTGGGCATCAGGTCCTTGATCCCAAGCTTTTTTCTCACATTGGAAGAATATTTGGACCAACTGTGTAAACATTAAGACCCCCTTGTTGGCAGTGATAGTTTTCAGAAAGCAGTCCCCTACCTTTGAAAAAATCAAGTAGATAAAAGCAGCATGATGGTCTTGTGTCTATTTCCCAGGAAGTTCTTATCAAGAAAGTAAGACTGAAGCTTTTCATGGAACCAGTATCATCTTAGCTTATTTTGAGAATGGTTGCCTTCAAAGTCGTTTGAGTGTTACCCAAGTCTTCTAGAGGCAAATGGTATGAAGGCTAAGAGTGGTGACAAAGCCTTTGTAACTTTAAACAGATTCCTGCAATTAGCCCAAATCCCAGGTTTTGCTGACAATTTGACACTCTGAATTTGTCCATCTAGGACATCATCTTGATTACTGAACCTCCTGAAATTACCCACTCCAACTTACAATGGTGAAGATGTTGGATTCTGGGCAAGAAAGTTGGGTGTGGTCACCAGTCTTAAATTATCAAGTCTTTGCTACCAACCAAACTAGCAATAGAACACAAGCATTATGACTTATCTGTATCACTTGTACTTCAAGGCATATACCAAGACTTCCTTCAACAAGCTCTACCATGTATTTTAATGCCAAACTTCCCAAAAACAGTTGGTAATCCAGTGGGGTAGAGAATCTACAGAAACGCACTGCTATGCGAGATCTTTCTTTGAAAAATCCATTGACGCCAGCAACTAATTAGTCATCGTTACTTATGTGGCTTTTATATAACTTTGGCTGTCTCAAAAAGATTATCCATGATGATATGAAAGTGAAGTATGCACCAGGTTAAAGTTACCTTTCAGGTATAATTCAATAGCAGGTATATACGTATTGATCATTAAATCTAATTAGCTTTATAGAGCCATTTTTGAACCAGTAGGTGGTGAACCGACTTTCTCCAATACTTTTCTCCTACGAGCCATTAATACATCTTCTACACCCTCTTCTGCTTTTCTACCTCCACTTCGATTTGTCGAACTTGCTTCTTCTACTTCTAAATCTCCAAGTGAACTTGGTGGTATATAATCAATTCCTAGTAATGTATCGCTGGGAAGTGAGTTCGATGATTCATTTCCTGATGAAGATAGATAGATTCGTCGTAATGCATCTTCGTGTGCTCGGTATTCGGCCATTTTCATTGATGTTCCATACGCTTCTCCTAATTTCATTGAACCGGAGTAAGACCCGACTACGAACATTGCCGTTGCTGATGCCCTTCCGCTTTCTCTTAACAATCTGGAATTATCAAACAAAAGGAAATGTAAGCCACGGGAAAATTGAAGTGCTTGATTTGAAATCAAGCACAGAAGGACTATTGCCTACCTTGCAACAGGAGGTTCACGATCATATTTGGCAAGTGTATATTTTAAAACAATAAATGGGTTCGTAAACTTCAACAGGTCACCAACTTGTGCTTTCCTACTCAACCAATTAGCAGCCACAAATTCTCTAGTAGCTTTCATTCCAGATAAAGTATAGACCAATCCTACAAACGCTCTTGAAACACTTGCCATCGCATCTTCATAGAGTACACCTTGTTTGAATCCTGATGGTTTTTGACCAAGCGCTGTCTCGGCTCGACGCCAACGTAACAAACCTGGTTGAGAACGTTCTTCACCTTTATGGCCGTTTTGTTTGTGAGAAAGACCTTTGTTTTTGAGTCGCCCATCAATATCAAAGGCTCCTCCAGCAAAGCTGTTTTCTAATCTTGACTTATTTTCGATCGTAAGGTTCGATAGTCCAGCGGCTGAACAGACTCCCCATATCCTCGATACATCTGCACATGTTCGGGGACCAACGTACATTGTTAGGGCGGCTTGAAAGGCTCTGTGTGATGGGTTTTAAGAGGGCGTAACAGAAGGAGAGGGGGATTAAGGGATGAACACAGACAAGACACCCCCGGATACAAAAGAGATCTCATGAAGAGAGACTAATACGAACTTGTTAGGAAGATGAGGGTACCGCCTGTCGATCCATTCTGCCCCCAAGACACCTAATAAACTATTCCCAAGCGTAGCAAGTTCTTCGTTATGCAATTGACCATCGTCCAGATAATTTGTAAACTTTGGATAGTTTTGAGTCCAATTTGGATCGATCTCAAGTGAATCCAGAGTTGGATCCAAAGTTTTTTGTTGTTCAGTTAATTTCCTACGACGTTCGGATCCGAATGGATGCATTTGAGAATTGGCATCCATTGATTGATCAGGAGCGATCACATTAGTAAGTTTACCAGGTAAGAAAACTTCATTTGATTTTTCTTCTTCTAAATTTTCTTCAAAATCACTTGATGAAAGTTTAGGTTTCCATGTTGAGACAGCTTTTTTAAGATCATCTAATTTTACATCTCCTTCTTCAATTCCTTTCCAAAAACTTGAAGATACCAAACATTGTTCTACCGATTTTAAAAAGTCTTGTTTGGTTAGTAGAGTTTTTCGGTAGTTTAGGTATTCGGTGTGCTAAGGCTGATAATTCAGAAGTAGGAGGAGGGTAAAGAAGAGAATGGATTCGATGAAGGTATTCGGATGAGGTAGAGTTGGAAGGAGGTCGAATTTTATTTAATGACTTATAGAGTAAATCAGATTCATTTGTAGGAGAGATTGGATTGGTAGTGGATGATAATGAAAGTGTTCGAGAAGAAGTTGAGAATGAGAGGTGGACGTTTCTGGCTGTGAAGAAGCGCATGGGGTGATCAGTTGAAGTCATTGCCTGATAATGGCTCAGTGAAAAAGATAAATACCTCTTGGAGTGATGATGATGGGTTTAGTCCTTAAACAATTCAGACATAGTCTTCTTCTATCCATTCTTTGTTTTCCTCTCAATCTTCTTCGTCTTCTTCTTCTGCTTCCTCGTCGTCGTCGTCGTTGGTCTTTGGAATACAAACTTCCTACCACAAAAAAATCTTTCACCCAATTCAGATTCTCGGGCCCGTGTCACCGAGTATGTACGCGGACCGGACCACGCTATGTCCAGAGCATATCATCGACGTGTAAGCTTTCAAGTAGTGACATGTCACAAAAGTTTTACTTAAGCGTTGCCTAGACTCTACCGTAAGAGACAAGGAAAAGATGGAGAGACATCATTTATTCAAAGATAAACACGGGGTCAACCTTTCTTTCATCAAGAAGCTTAAGATGCTAGCATAAGCTTCAACAAAATCAACATGAGGGTTTCTATCAGTGCATCATCTGATACAAATTCAAATCCGAGGTTCGAATAAAAATGCCTTGCTTCCCATACCAACTTTTCATCTGCTCCCAGAGAAAAGAAGAGATGGGTCTCAAGATAAGATCCCAAAAATTCCAACAGTGACATACGGCCCTATTCTGATCAAGGTCTAGCATCCCAAAATGAATTTAAATCTTTGATTCTTTTGCCAAAAACTCTCTTTGCAACCCCAAAGTTTTTCTACATTTTGTACTCTACATTTTACAAAAATCAGATAGATATCTTTTGACAAGATATCGCAGAAGTTTTAGAGTTTTCTTCAATTTCAAGGTACTGTGCAATAGTATCTCCAAAGGTCTTCTCGAAAGTCTTAAGCTTAAGATTAAAATTGTTGATGGCCTTGGAAGAGTCAATCTGATACACCTGCTCAGGAGGGCAATATTCACCAGGTTTTCCTCTAGGAGTTCGAGAAGACGCATCCGGAAAGCTCTCATGAATCAGATCTGCAATACGTTGGTTGTCGAAGGCGCCTGAGCAGATCAAGAACCGTCCGGTGGATTGTTTAATGATGGCTTGAACATGAGCTTCCGCTACATCACGAACGTCTGCAAAGACTGGGGCTGATGTTGGTGGTACATGGTCGACTTTACCGGACAGGAGCTGATATAGACGACCGGAAGACTCGTTGAGACTATCGAGATCCGAAGTGTGGACCTTTATTTAAAGTGATTAATGAAATCAGTAAATGCGCTACCTGCACGAGATGTACCTTTTGATAGCGGAGCTCTGAAGATGAATCAAAAATGAAGGTCAATGTTACCAATTGTGTTTTTAGGAACTCACAATGGGCCCAAAGATCATGGGTGGACAAATTGTTGCAAGACTCCAAGAAGCGCCACTCTCTTTGATCTCCCAAGCTACGATTTGTGCAATCAAAATTTCGTGAAGTTAGATAGGTGGAACACACAAGACTTTAAGCCTAGTGTCTCACCTTTTTTCTCAGCGTATTTTTTTGAAGCACAATACCATACACTAGGATTATTTTGCGCCTCAGCTTCGTCATAGCTAACTGGAAGCCAATCCTCTTCGGTGTAGGTCTTCTCACTTCGCTTCTCTTGTGGATTGAAGTTCAGAACAGCAGCAACAGAAGACGTAACCACAACGGCCTTGATCTTTGAACATTTTTTTGCTGCATTGAGGACGTTCGAAGTCCCAGTGATTGCAGGAATGGCTGATGGAAGAGTATGGATGGAGGAAAAACATGTGAGACTGTTTTAAATGATCGACCATCTATGAGTACTGACCATATTCGGAAAACGATTTTCCGTTCAAGTGAAATGGACTAGCGGTGTGCGCCAGGGCATCGACACCTTCGAGTGCTTGAGTAAAATCAGAGGTAGTGAGATCTTCAATGATAGTATAACGTATCCGATTCTCTTCGGCTGCTTTAGAAAATTCCACTCGATCGAGCAGATCTCTCCCTTTTTGAGCCGATCGTACGCTACCCAAGACATTCCAGCCGTGGTCCAAAAACGCTTTGGCTACGTGCGCGCCTACAAAGCCATTCTGGATGGACATGACGTCAGTATTAGCATTCAATTCGACTTGCCAGTGGCGATGCTTGATTGATTGATTAAATACTGATCCTTCTAAAGATCTCTAGGTCAGGGTGGCAGTAAACAGACGGTATAATGCTTACGATGCCTGTGATAAGCACAGTCTGGCGATTTGTTGAAGACATCAAGTCGTGCAATCGGCTATGATCGTCGATGCTGGATACAATAATCTGCGAAAGTATGGTATGTATCACGATGAAAGTCACAACAATTGATATCTCGAGCTATCATGGCAGCGACTTGTGTGTGCGTTTTCGTGGAGTAAACTTTACATGATCTACATAGGCTCTCATCTACGGCTGAGCCTGAATATCCAAATTGCTAGCAAGCTGCGCATGTCAAATTCGTCAAGTCCATCACAGATGAAAATCAATCATATCTCTACTTTTCTCTCTTACACTACAGATCAAAACCGATGTAATTGGGATATAATGAAACATAAGAGCTTGAAAACTCACGTCAAAAACAGGATGATGGAGCTGCCTATCCGGGATGATAAAGAGTTGAACACATATAGAAAGAAGTGCCAAACGGCTTTGATAATTGAAAAAAATTGGCGTTGATGATTCAGGGAAATTGGAAAATGCAAGAAAACTATGTAATGGGACTTGACCCGTGGAGCTTTCATGCCGGGCATAGAGGATTAGTCATAAGCCCCTCTGCGACGGCGCGGACGCGGCCACGTAGATGGGGCTTTGTTAAGCTAAGGGAAATGGTGACTTTTTTTGCATGATCACAAGATTTGTGTACTTGCGCTTCCAGTCATGCCTTTTTCTCCTTGGAAAGTCTCCAACATGATTCACCTCAGGCTGCAGATGATTTTTAAATATCTGAGCTGATCTGTGTAATATGTACATCCATCTGGCACTATCTTGCATTGGTTTGATAAGGCCACTGGTGGATAAAGGGATGATGGTAAGCTTTGAGCAAGAGAAAGTTGATGGTGATTTCTGGAGATTGGAATGTTGAATGGCTGCCTGCGCAGTCACGGATAGTGGGAATGTTGTTTGGATAAAACTTAGAGCTGTATGGAAACAATTTTCCAACTAACTTAGTGGATTTCCATTTGGAGAGTCATGGAGAGCCCTGGAGAAAACCTTTGTTTCCTGAATTTTTTACACGCTCTGCACTATCTGCTCATGATTTTCTAACACTTTGATGCAGATGGTATCTCAACTACATAGTCCCCTCTTGAACCTAACCATTTTGTTCAATCTAATCTCATTTCTGAATCTTCAACAAGTCTCATAGGCTCAACATGTCTGCATCAGAGTTCAAGCTCAATAGAGTATGGGCGAAGCAAAATTTTGTAAAGTTTTGTTGAAATTCCTATCAAGAGTCTGGAAGAGCCTGGAAGATCAACGCAAATGCCAAGCTGAGGCCTGTGAAAGGTAGGCCAGCTCAGCTTTGGAGTGGGTTTGGGAAGGAGTGGGATGGTGGTTTGCAAAATCAAATTGAGCAGAATACATCTGATTGGTGAAAATCACACAATTTTAAGACAAATTTGTCTTGCCCATCCTTGCACATCCCAACATTTTTTGGATCAAATCAAAAGTAAAAAAAAATCGTGAAAATTGTGTGCTGTTGGGCTTCTTTTGAGTGGTTGTCTGCTTTATTAAATTGAAATTACACTGTTTTTTTAGGTAGGGACCAGAAGTGCAGTACCATTGAATTGAAAATACACTAAAACAAAACTTTACAAAATTTTGCTTCACCCATACTCTAATGACTATGGTTGCTCAATAATTCCTCTTAAGAGAGCACTGCAGAAACTTACATCCCAAGCCCCAACCATTATCACTGCGTCTGTGCCCAATTCAAGCAAGTCATCACCAAGACCTGTGACCTCAGGAGTTGAACCAGTATCACGGCCGCTTCTATATCTACACCAACACCTATTCCAATCAATTTTATCTTGCTGTTTGCCAATCTGAGCACTTCCAGTACCCACCCAGAAGAAGCAATGCCAATTTCACTAGCCCTGTAGCGGATCCTGAACATTGATTGCTGAGTCAACATACCTTACACAACACCTCTAATGTATCTGAACACAAAAGACAAAACACACCCATTGTCACGGCAGATGCCTTGCCAAAGCTCCAGCAGGATTTCCCACAGCGGGCAGTGCTTGGATCTGTTCTCTCACAACATGCATCAGGATTCCCATTGAGGACAAACCCCCTCAGATTTATGTGGATGCAGAAACTCCTTTTAGCAGTGTCATCTGTGGGGGACAAGGGTCAGGAAAAAGTCACACTTCTGCAGTACTCCTTGAGGGATACTTGCTGCCAAATACCACAATTGGAACACTCCCCAAGCCTTTAGCTGCACTCTGGTGGGATATATTTTTTCTTTAACCTTCCTTCAAATGCCTTTACTAAAACTATGATTTTGAGATTTATATTCTACATTATGACACCCAGGCTGTGAGCCTACTAGCTTCTTTCTGGCTAGTAGAGTCACTAAAAAGATGATAGAAGTTGGAAAGACTTCTACTAAACTTCTGGGGATTGCTATCCACAAGTATGAACGGCATGAGACTTGGGTGGAAGAGCTTTACTTGAATCACACAAGTAAAGACTCCAGTTAGATGACCTTTGAATAAAGGATTTTGTCCAGGGATTTTGGGTTAATTATTGTCTATCACAAGGATTAAAAATAAGAGCAACTGATGCACAGTTCTCAATCCCAAATTGATTCCCTTCTGACACAGAAATATCAATAAGGGCAGTGTTAAAGTCTGTCGTAACACTGGGAACTTTACACTCTGACTAATAGGGGTTCCCTGCAGGTTTAGAGTTTCTTATATCAGATTAATACCAAATCTGATATAAGCCTTACTCAAGGACTACTTCCTTACAAGTAATTCCACCAGATGGATATTACTAAATCCACTGATTATGGTTTCTGATCAGGGAGATACAAGGTTGGATGTACATACAAAACAGTCAACAAGACACAAGGTTCAAGATTCAAGGTTCTTAGAATCAAGCTTTCAAAGTGTGTAGAAGTTAGACAAAGTTTAAAAGGTCTAAAAAGATGATATGAGTAATTTGTAAACTTGCTGAATAATAATGTGATGATGTGATCAGGAGGAGTGAATTCTCAGGGTTTATATACTCTAAACCTTGAGAATCTTTACACTAGAAGTGCACACAATCTGTGGTTGTGTGGTTAGGTTATTACAGTTATATCATCATTACCTGTTTACACATATATTTCATTTGTTACAAACGTGTTACGGCTGTGAAATATATGTAGTTTTGGTTCACATAAAAGTTGTGTATGTACACACTCTTTTATGTAAGTTTTGCACATGTTACATATGCAAAATCACATGTACTTGACTCTTGAAACTGAGCCATGAGTTGTAATTGTTGTTTTTATGCTTATTTATTATTATACGTTGCCCATTGTTACTACTGGTTAGTACTCAGGGCTGACACAGGCAGCCAGTTTTTCTTGCAAAGCTGCTTATCTTTCCATGCCATCTCCCAAATCTGTCAAGCTAGGCAAATCCAAGATCTCAATGGTTCCCGTGGTTGTTTTGGTTGTGTGAATTGTTTGAAGTTGATTTTGATATTGTTGAACTGCCATAAAAATAACCATACCATTTGCTTCCAATTTTCTGATTATTTTTGAAAGGCCTACAAGTTTGACAGCAATGTTGGCTATATATAAGAATCTGCCACATGTGTACGTGAAGCCTTTCCATCTGTCTGCAAAGATCCTCAATTCAGGGCAGATGTTATCATTGATGGGCTGTGACAATACCGGAGTAAGACAATCCACTTATTATATTTAAGATCTTTCTTCCAAAACACAGCACCTAAGATGGAAGCAATTTGTTTGTTTCTCAGAAAATGCCACTTTATCTACAAAGAGCTCTTACAATTTTGCGTGGAATGAGAGTGACTGATTTTGATTATGACGGTAGGTCAAGATATCCGGAGCTCCAGATCTCCATCTTCTTCCTAAACACACGGACATGACATGCTTAGCCTTGAAAAAAAGATTTCAAACACCAAAGGCAAGCTGAGGACCTCAACTCCAACCAGAAAAATCACTTTCAAATGCGGGTTGATATGTTAGATTCTTATCTGATTTTGACTGGACGTAGTGTTCAAACATATTTCAAAGCCGGGTGGTTAGTGATTGTGGATCTGCGGGACCCCTTTATGAACGTGTTAATGGTCTCATCACTTTTTTAAATAGTTCTTGACCTCTTCACTGAGGCTCAGCTCTCATCGGGAAAAGTTCTTTGCATGTAGCCAGCCTCAAATTGTCTTCCAGTCCTGGCTTTTTTGTAGTGTGAAGGCTCAAAACATTATAATTCTCACCTATCATACCAATCATTTTTTACAGTCCTGGATGAAGCTCATAGATACTTGGGTGAAACAAACAGCTGCTCAAACTTTACTACCTCCATAGTCTCACTCATTTGTCAACAGAGGCATTTTGGGATCAGAACTGTTATTGCTACTCAGGAACCCACTGTTATTCCGCATGCCATATTGGGCTTGGCATCATCTCTCATCATTCACCGGTTGAGCTCACCCGCATGGGCCCAACATTTATTCCGTAATATTTGTACAGATGATGAACAAGGTGAGAAAAGCTGGATGCAACATATCACATAATTAGGCCTTGGTGAGGCAATGGTGGTAGCACCAAGTGGGCTTGGAGTTAGAGAATTGGACCAAGATGTTGTGCCTTTTTTGACTGGCTTCATTGTTATTCGTACTAGACCAAATCTTACTCTTGACGGTGGATTTTCTATCACAGCTTGTGATCAAAAATGAACTTGCTGAAATCTTCAAATTCTTGAAATTCTAGCCCTGGTGTAATCTTCATCTAGATTTTCTTTATATTCTTGATTGTTTGTCTAAGAATTAGATTCCCCAATGGAATTCCAGTATAAAAAAAATGTTATCATTTTCAATTGCATGATTGAGGGTATAAGAAGAATAAAGATCGGCAAAAGCATTTCACCACCTTACTGCAATTCAAAAGAAAAGGAAGTAATGATCATCACAATGAAGAAAAAGTCCAGCCTATGAAAGTATTTACAACAATCTATCGATCCTTACAACTGTAACCAAAAAGAAAGTCTGAAAAAGGGAAGATCAATCCATATGACATGAAACTCAAAGAAGACCAATCGCTTTACAAATTAAGCCATGCAAGTTTATAGAATAGTAAGACACCTACTTCAAACTGATTCGGAGGATGTGTTATGTCTCACTTGAGCAAATGAGCTGGGCAAGATACTTTGTGGATTTGAAGACATCATTCCAATTGGATCAATCTGAGTTTTGATACGTTGAAGCTTTGTATATTGATCGTCATAGTACTGTTGTTCAAATCAGATTTGGATGGTGAACCAGAACAAATTTGACGTCATCAGTATTCACCTTCTGTGGTTCACAGCTTTTCTCACAAATACATCATCTTGCTTACTCTGCTAGACCATTCTGCTTGACTATATGCTGAGTCTTGGTAATTAGGATAACTTTGAGGTCTTTGTAGACTTTCAAACAAAGGTTTGGTGAATGATTGGGTAAAGTTGATCCCATCCTTTGGCCATGCATCTGGCGTTGTTTTATTGAGGAAGACCCCATCGCTACGGATCAGGAGTAATGCCTGACTATGAGGAAAACTGTATTCACCGCTTTTGGCAATCATCTTACTGCTGTAAGATTTGAAGCCGCCCCTGGAGTCAAGAAAAAAGAGGAGCAAGGCTCAGTTTGAGTCCAAATCTTTGGATGACATCGCGCAGCAAAATAAGCTGAAGAGATATTCACTCACCATAGATCGGAGAATATTTGAATTTGCTGTAGTTGGAGGACATTTGGATATATGGGCTTTCACCTCCAGCTAGGATCATGATATGAAAAAATCGCCTACAAAGCCAGCGGGTCGTTTCTCTTGGCCATGATTGTAGATCTGAGTGATGAAAGAGTTGATAGTGGACACTTTCAAGGGCTCAAAGGTCAAAAGAGATTGTGTATAAGTGATACCGTGGATTTTCTCAGCTGGTGCAGCTTCAAGTGGGCCAGTGAACAAAGCCTGTGTGATTTTGGACAAAGGAATCAATCAGATTAGTAAGGAGCCTCCAGATTGTTGAGAAATTGGACACAGCTGCTTACCTCCAATTCAGAAAAAGTTGAAGCACTGAGTTCACATCCCAAGACGAGGTAAAAATCATGTTGATTAGAAAAAAGGTTGGTGAAAGCCGGTCAAGCCTCTTGAAAAATAACAAGACTTCATGCGGAGGAGACTGGAAACACGTACGAGATGTTTGCAGATTTGGGCGTAGGGAGTTTGCTCAGTTAAGGCTTCATGATCGATGAAAAATCTTTGATGTCTCCGTAATAAAGTCCTATAGAATCATTGAAAGCGATGGAGGGTTTGGACCAGTGATCTTAGATGCATGTTATGCGATGGATTACAAACCTTGTATGAACATGTCAGAAGGAAGGCCAAGTCGATTGCGGATACTCAACTCTGGGGGTGCCGAGTTGATGCCAAAATCTTGAAAGCTGGTAAAGGCTGTTTTAGCTTCCTCCAGAGTCGGATTTTGCCATTCATAGATATATGTCACCGGGTTAGCATACGGCTTATGAACACTTGATTCGATAGACACAATAATCCCAAAACTTGAGCCGGCACCCAAGACGGCCTGTCCAAGATACAGCGGGATTAAAAAGTCAGGTATGGTATGCAACCCAGTATGATGCTCGCTGTGACTTACGAAAAAGATGTCAGAATTTTTGCTCTTCGTCGCGTGAACAAGTTTTCCGCTGGGCAAGACGATGTTGACGCCCTGCCAAAGAAGAAGATATGTCAAGTTGATTTCACATCGAAGTCATCTGTCTCAAATCTTTTGAACGCCAATCTTTCGAAGACGGTACTCACCACAACGTTATCAAGAGTTGTCCCCACCAGCCGTGAGGAAGGACCAAATCCACCTCCGATGGCTGAACCGACAACTCCAACTTGAAAAGAAAATGAGAAAAGATTGGTAAACGACCCTAACTTGTTCAAAATGCAAAAAAAAAACGGAACAAACCTCTGTGTAACGCGCATGTGGCCAAGAGAGTCCGCCGTTCTTGATCAGAAATAAGGTCAACTCTCTCACTAAGACACCACCCCCAACTTTAACAACCTGAGCACCACCAGCAGCGGGTAACATACTGATATGCTTAAAGTTCTTCATATTGACTACCACTGCACCATCTACACCACCGAGTCCGAAGGATGCGAAAGAATGGCCGCCGCACAGAGGTGCTAATCTAGTTTGAGGAAACTGACTCGCACACGCCATGATTGCTGAGACGCTTTGTTCGTTTTTAGGAAAGATCATGGCAGCGGGAACTGGAGCGATACGTAAATTGAATGGTTTTATCGCGTCTAACCATTCCGGAGACTTGGCAGTCAAAACTTGATCACCAATCGCATCCAAACATGATGTGACGTCGTGAGCTGGAGATTGATCAGGTGACGGTTCAAGAGTTTGATTTGAATTCGTTGAAGTGGAACTGTCGACGGTAAAGATGGCTATGAAGGCCAACAGAAAGGAACGAGAAAGATGCATTGGTGAGTTTGAAAGTTGCTGCGGAGGTTGAGAGATTCTTTGGTGATTAAAGGTATACTGAAGGGGCTTCCTGAGATACCTAACACTTGCTCATCTAACTTTATATCTGGAACTCGAACGATGCAGGACCATTTCAATCTCATACAGAAGATGCTCAGGAAAAAAAACTGTTATTTAGATTACGCCGTTGATAGTTGAGGGCGCAATTGTGACGCGAACAAATCGAGGTAGGAGCTTGTACCCTGTCTACAGTGGCGTGGCACTATGCCGCTACCCCGAAGGGAGCTTTTTATGTACCACATATAGAGCTAGGTATCAGAGGTTCTGGTTTCTCTGATAGACTTTGGGGCAGGTTGGGCAGAGCGACGAGCTTCTATGGCGATTGCGTCAAGTCTTGATACATAGCTAAAGGAAGAGGACGGAAGGCACGATGGGACCTATGTATAAAGCAGAGAAGTGAACTAATTGATAGCGCGGATTGAGTGCAGTTGGTCATCAATCATATCCTTTGGAATTGATCAGACGGTCAAAATAATAAAAGAAAGCTATCAGAGGGGATCAAATTGAACGGGTGAGCCATGATCCAACAAAGAAGAGATAGCAAGACAGGAGTATACACTATTGGTCGTTCTTTTTGCAGACGAACCAATTACAACACAACTCGTGAGTCGGATATCAGAAGGCCAAGGACCAATCACCTTTCAAATTACAATGAGGTCGAAAAACAATTCTTAAACCTTTGAAGCAGTAGTATGTGCAGGAAATCGCGGCGTAACTTATTAGTGGTAAAATCGATGATCATTGGAATACCACGCGGTCACACTTACAAGCACCGACTCTGTATCACAATCACGGGTTGACAACGAGATCACATTCAGTCCAAGCGATCTGAGATCACCGCTCAAGGTTCTGGAAGATTTGCCTTTTGACAAGATGCAAAGGTCGTCAAACCCGTGTTCTATGAATGGCGAAGTAAGACTTGAAGCAGATCTCCTCCTTTACGACAAAAACATATCCTCGCTTCAGGAGTGCAACTCGTCCAGCATATATTGCCACAAAAATAATAAGTTGTACTTGAGTATATGACCTCCGTTCAATTACACTTATCATCGCAGCGACGCTGATTCACTGAATGCATCGAATGTGCTGAAAACATCTTGTGACATCTTATGATTACAAATGCAAATACACTATCGCAATATTGCCCAAAGCACAAATAGAAAGTGAGAGACGATTGAGAGAGAAGATGACTTAAACCTGTTCAAAAGCGCCCATGAGACTCGATTATAATTTAGATACGTTAGCAGGATCGGTGCAGCAACTTAATAAGTCGACGTCCGGTACGTATTTTTGGAGAGCACGAATGGCCGGATTGACATCATAGATACCCACCCCTGTTACCACGAATGAAGGTTTAAGCTCATATGGCCAGCTCAAATCAAATCTAACAGATGACTTACGTATGGTCTTGATCCCCAATGCTTGTGCTGATTTGAGATTCATGCTGTGTGTGGATATGGGAGATACGAGCAGACTCTATCAGTTCACTGGAAGGCTATCATTATCTTTCTGACCGCAGAATTCACACCCTCGAGTATCATGAAAAGACGAAGGACGACTGACCCGAGATCATCTAGAAAGACAGTTTTGTTTGGCTGTGCACCCAATCGATTCAGAGCGTACTGAAAGAACTTTGGGTCCGGTTTCCTACCCAATGGGGAAGACTGATTTCACACCTAATCGAGAGCAATGCAAAATAAAGAGAAAGAATGGGTCTTTTGCTTACCGCATTCCCACTTGGCTACTCTCAATGAAGTCGTCAAATAGTCGCTTGACCTCTGTGGGTGCGACGCCCAAGGCCTCCGTGTCACCCTCTTTGACCCCCGGGGCCAGATTAAAATTATTTGTCAGTGCTGCTACCTTGTATCTTCCTGAGCCTGGATGTAGTCCATAGGATGAAGGGGATGAGAGTCAGGCTGGGGCAGAGGTTCAGGAAGTTAAGCAAACGCTAAATTCAAGGATCTTCACACATCACCTTTTAAACGTTTGATTACTTGAATAATAGGATCGTTAAATGAGGAAGCTTCGCTCATCATCATCTTCCACAACTGTCCCATTTCACAAATCGTAAAAAAAGATGAATGCGACAAAGTAAAAGGATTAGCATCCACCTGAAGTATCATCAAAATGTGATTTTCAGTTGATATCGGGCTTACCTCTTGTCCATCTACTGAAACATGAACCGGCAAAGGCGGAACAGCTATGAAGATCCTCTTCAAGTCATTATCAACTCGTATGAACCCTTGTATAAATTGGATCTGCGAGGTCCAACTCGGATGATCAAGAGATGTGGGGGGAGCAGCTCCTTACGACCCACGTTTTGAGGTGCGTAGACAATGTTGCTCATATGCACTGTTATTGAATTTCGTATCGCTCATTTCTTGACCGAACTACAAGCAAGCTTCAGCTGATTATGATGATTTTCCAATGATGGATAGGAAGCGTATCAAGTGCTAAAAAGATCCTTTCTAACCTGATAGTAAAATTCTGGAAATTGAATTCGACCTGTCTCTATGAGTTGAAATGCTCCTTCAGGACCTCGTGCGGTCATCGCTACGTTCAGATAATCATGAGGTAATCCGTTTTGCTTCTCAAATCTCGCTATTCCAATCCTAAGACCCAAACGAAAATTAAAAGATTATTTCAGTTTCCGTTGAAGAAGAGATGATGATGATTCCATGAAGTAGGACCTACAGTGGTGATTTTGCGACCACGCCTCCTGACCATCGTTTGAAGGGAAATCGATAAGCAAAGTGGAATAAGGTTTGATAAGTCGGTTGAATCACTGATGATCGTCACAAGTTTGATGAGCGCAGCCATTGAAGACCAACCAATGTCGAAGATGATCACCTTGATGTCGTTAAACTCTGTCATTGACGATCGATTTGAGGGTTCATCCACTGGAAATGGAATATCTGACTTGCATGCTAAACAGCGAGTCCGGTACCGATGTGATTCTCTTATGCTCCGCATCACGTTAAACTTCATTTTGCCCGCCATCTCCCAGATACGTATGTAGAACAGCTCTGCGATCGTAGGTTGACAGTCCAGTGTTCGCTTACCATTCAGTGCCCTTGGTTCAAGAAGTGTACGCTCTGATCCGTGGCGAGAATGGAAACTCAGTCTACTTTTTGAAAACAATTATTTCTACAAGTATCAATACATTGGAGGGTGAGATAAGTGAGAATAGGAAGAAGGATAGATATGTTCAGATTCTCTGAATGAATTTGAAAAAAAAGAGCACAGAACTGTTGAGAGAAAACTCGGTAAGATTTTCGAACTGGCTTTCAAAAGAAATCGCACATTCTTGGTATCTAGTTGAATGTATTGATGTTTAGATAACGAAGACGGATTGGAAAATGGTTTATCAAATCTACCATTTTCGAATCATTCAGTCTCAGATAGATCAAAAGCTGATCAATCAACAAATCCAACAAAATCAATGTATTCATCAAAATTCATATGTTTAGTTGAGGAGATAAATATGTAAGACTAATTTCACAAATGAAAGAAGAAGACAAAATGAGTAAGACAGAAAGTATGATACCGTTCATGAAAATGGGATCCATATATCTTCCTTCTGATAGGCTTGATTTATAAAACTTTATCCTCTGGTCTAATTGAATGTCCAATGATTCGTAACATGAAGCAATCAGACCACTACTTAATCAAATATATTCAAGAGAAGCTCATGTTGAAATTGATGATCAATCTTGAACACAATCAAACAAAAAAACTCTCAATCCTTCATCTCTTCTTCTGAAGTTTCTTGGCCCTTCGACTAGATTCAATCTTTGATCCCGAACCATTTTCAGTCTGATTTTTAGGATCTGGATTAGGAACTTTAACATATGAACCTAAATCGTCCTTTGCTTCTTTCTTTTTGATCGTACTTGGAAACGGAATCTTTGAATCGATCGTAGCAAAGGTCGGATTCGAACCTCTTTCTGAGTCTCCAAAGAGATATAATCTACGTTCTTTGATTCCAGATTGATGAGGTGCCAAAGTGGGTGTGAAGTCTTCATAGAATCCTGGCGCAGGTGATTGAACCATATTTGAACCTCCGACTCTAAAGGATTGGTATTGAAGCCTAGGTGTGGCGGGTGGAGGTGATGAAGGTCTTGGAGGAAGACCACTAGCTTCAAGTGATTGATCATGTTCTCTACGTTTGGTAGCTATTGAGGATGAAAATGATGATTAATTGGACAAGGATCGTACAATCGACTTTACCTTCAAACTCACGATCTTTGAGAGTATTATACGCTTCCACGACCTTTTGATGCTCTGGATTTTCTTCAGATGAACCATCTGAATTGATTCCGATCCCATGAATTAGAAATGTACTTGTAATGTCACTTTCATCGGCATGACGTGGAACACCAAGGATCTTATAACATGACTCTTTCATCTTCTCCTTTAGATTTTGATGATCCACAATGAAAGATTTCTTCAATAGAATTTTAAATTGAGTTTGAACGGGAGAAAAAAGAATTCAAACAAAGAAAAGAAGGAGAATTGGGTGATGAGCTTGAGAATTTATACTCTAGGATTGAAGAAAATCTTAGAATCATTCTCATCATTCATCGCATTAACATCATCCTTGTAACCTTTGAACCCTTCTACCACCCTCCCCGCCTGCTTCCAAATCCAAGAACTTTTTTTTTTCTGATTTCTTCTGATCAGATCAAAAGAAAAGAAAATGACTTATCAAGCTTTTAGACTTTCGAAAAACTTTTTTGTGTCTTCTTACCCAATCAAGATTTTTAATGTGTCAGTCCAAATTGAAAGACTCGAAGTTGATGGCAATTTTATGCAAGAGAGATTCCTTAGTGTGTCATTTGAGGTGAAAAGGGGTTGGGTCAGCGGGAAGATCAGCTGGATGATGATGAATGAGTTTGATCGGGTGGTAGCGTCTTTGTACCACATGATCGGAGTTTGTTATAGAGCGTTGATTGTGACGGGAAGCACGAGTGAAGATGTACGCACTTGCTGGGTTCGTGAGTTGATCACGAGAAGACCGATCCGCGTGAACGGGTCATGAAGTGAGACTTATCTCTGTCCTACGTAGTTCCTTGATGTGGTTAACTCCAGTGATGAGATACCCGAGATACGCTGAGCCTGATTTCGTCATATCGGAGAAGATCATGAGCCATCCGATGACTTTCTCTTCAAAGGACAAGACATAAACCGACTTTTGTAGTGCTGATCTTGAGCTCTTCTGTATCCTTTTCATTTGAAACTCAGTCCCGAAACATGATATCTCTGGTGTCAATGTAGCTATCCTTATGTCTTGATAAATGAGCATGACCACATGTTTTTCAAGACTTTGGTCTGGACTCTATTGAGATATCAATTGGTTTTGATCAAAGTTTGAATTTCCACTCATGATGTAATCATTTGAAGAGGATGATGGTGTATATATGATCTTTGCTGATTCAAGGAAATGTGATAATGTGCAATTCTTAATGGAATTAGTCATGCAATTTGTACTTTGAAAACTTTCTGAGATGTGACCCAATACATAGGAGGAGCTCTCTTTGGTCTTTAAAAAGATGATTGATGAAGAAACCGTTTAAATCCCATTGATATCCCTTCAAGTGTGAATCAATTCCCATCTCATCCTGTAATCCTATACCATATATCCTCCTTGCTCATATTTCGATTCATGAAAAATCCTCAGAGATGCCGATCTGTACAGAAGAGTTCTCTATCCACTTCTCTTCTGTAAGACGTTTATCTTATAAAGTCACAGAAGCATTTGGATGTTTTGAGTTGATTTAGTACACTTTCTCTTTTGGTTTGCATGGCTCATCATTCTGGCTCTTGGCTCCTGAGTGCAGGAAGGTAAAGACTTACTTTGTCTATGTATATATTTCTAATCTGATGTTGATTGTTTTTTGGATATAGGTTTTGAAGATTTCTATGTAGTCTCCTATCAGGCTTTGATTGTTATTTTCCTCATCGAAGAAAGCAAATCTGTCTCCTCTTCAGCTTTCCCAAGAAGCAGATTACGTATGTAAGTAAGTAAGTAAGTAAGATGTTGAGAGAATTTATGCGCGAAGATGCACAGCCAGTTTTACGATCTTCGGATTTATGGAGAAGAGCACACAGCATGAGAACTTAAGTGTCAACTGAAACAGAATTGTCGAGAGTATTGAACAAGGATGATGATGAGATCATTGTGAACCCTTTGTTTGAGTGGGTTTGATGTGATGAGAGAGTGGTTGATGGATATGTTTTGGTCGGTTAGTGATGGGACAGAGTAGGTAAAAGGGTTCATCTTTGGTTCAGTTTGAGATTTTCAGGAGACTCAAGAGACAGAGACAGAGATTGAGACAGAGACAGAGGGGAAGAAGAAAGTGGAGAAATTGAAGAGGATTTGGTTGACTTTTTGAATTTCTTTATTTTAAATTGAATCGAGACTTTTGTTTGACTTCCATTAACTGAAGTCTAAGATGACTACTTATTATCAATTACTTAATCTAAACCCTTCATCCACTTCATCTGATATCGAAAAAGCATACAAAAAACAAGTGAGTCATCAATCTCCATCTATCTATCATTCATCAAACCTTTCATTCTGTTGATCATTCATTCCTTCTCACTCTAGGCACTTCTTCATCATCCTGATCGAAATCGTGATGGAGATCAAGCATTGGCTACTGAAAGATTTCAAAGGATCTCAGAAGCTTATCAAACTCTTAAAGATCGTAAGGATACCCATTCATTCAAAGTTGAAGTTCATACTGATGATCGACTATCGACAAATCAAATATCTAGCTATCAGAAGAATGAAATACGATGCTAAATTGAAGCACCGATCAACCACTGAGAATACCTACTTTAGTTCCAATCATCAACCTCATTCGGCCCCAGTCCCACCTTTCAAACCTACCAGGTCAACTTCAACCCCAGCTTATGATTCTTCTAGAACATCAAGACACTCAGCTGCTCCTCCTCCTACTTCATCTAAAAAACCAACTTCACAACCATCCACCAATCAATATTCACCTCCACCCAACCGATCACATTCGAGACCTAGTAGTGGTAGACCTAAGCCAACTTTTCATGCATCTTTCGATTTACCTAGGACTACTGCTCATAAAGCTCAAGAAACGCCACACTTTGAATGGTTCACCGAACCTCAAGACTCGTCATATTTCGAGTTTTCTTCAAACCTCAAACCACGTTCAAAACCGTCTCCTAGACCGGATTTCCCACCTACTAACCCAACCACTACCAGCACCACCCTCCCCTCTCATCGAACTCCCCTCTCCTCTGCTTATACTAAAACTCCCAGTGTTTCTAATAGACCACCAAGACAAGCCAACACATTCTATGCCAACAAATCACGTGCTTCTTCCAAATCAATACCAAAGGACACTACTAGTTCCTCATTTTTTGATATCTTTTCTTCAAGTAAAGGATCCAAACCAACTGAAACTCGTTCTTCAACTTTCAAACCTAATCTCTCAAAGAGTCCAGATGATCCGGATTTCATGACATCAGCCTTTGCTCAGCTCTTATCTAAATCGGTACCTAGTTCAAACCCCATCAAACCGATCATTCCTGAATATTTTAAAGATGAGTATCCTAAATTCCATCAATCAACTTATCAAGATCAATCTTCTAAATCATCAGCACATCGAGAAGAATATAAATCAAGACCGATTCATTCAACTCATTCATCATCTGCTCAAAAGAACCGAGATCATCACTCACAATCTTTTCAGAGTAAACCTAGACCGAGATCATATTCTAACACTCAAAATGATTCACTTCATCAATGGAGAGAAGAAGTAGCCTCGAATACGATGAGATATCCTAAAGTGGAAAGTTCACCAATCGAAGACAATTACTCAGAAGGAGAAGAATTGTATGGAGTGAATTGGCCACCGATCAAATCTAAATCGAGTTTCAAAGAATCTAAAAGACCAGAAGATCAATATGAATCTTTGTTTAAGAAGATCAATGTGAACCATCATTCGACTTTCTTCGAACCTAATCGGACTCATGATCATCATAATCGTGAATCTAATGAGAATCTCAATCGTAGAAGAAGAACTTATTCTGCTAGTGAAACTGTTTCAGTTCATTTCACTCATCCAAATCGGTCTCATCTTCATCATCATCATCATCCAACAGACCAAACTCACTATGGTCACCCAGAATGGATTAGAAAAGAAGTTAAAACGTTTACCGTTCAGAATCATTGGTGATCAATTTACAAAATCTTGAATCTTGAAGGAACCTTTTCTTTCCTCTGTGTTTTTTTTCTTCTCTGAATTTGATTTTTTTTAATGTGGCTGGTTTTTCTTTTTTTTTTTTTGGTATTTCATTCTTGATTTTAAATCCTTTCTTCTTCTTTCTTTGATTTCTTTTATCTTCTTGATGAATAAATCTTTAATGAATTAATCAATCAATCAATCGTTTCTAGTTTTCTTTCTTTTATATAAATTACATGATCAAAACAAAACGAAAAAAAAGTTAATCAACTTATTTAATCTTCTTTTTACATTTCAACTGATTTCTGGGTTTTTTTTCCATCCTCATCATTATTTATTACTCACATCTTGGTCAAAGTTTTCCTTTTTTACTTTTTTTTTTAGGTTTGATTAATTATCTTTTTTTTAATTGAATATATGAACAATGAACTTAATAAGAAGGAAGATTTAATTATATGATTTAAATTGACCTAATTTACCATATCATCATTTCAAGAAATTGTTTGAGATGAGAAGGTAAAATTAATGATGATGATTTATGGATAACTTTCTTCACTTGACAGTTCCTGAACGATTCAAATTGAATGGTTTATTGATTAGTAGATTCAAATTGGAGTAGGGTAAGATTTATAAATAAATAAAACCTGTTGGGGAAGTCAATTTGAGCTCCAGAATAGGATGTGTGTTTATGATCAAGAAGGAAATGTTGGAGATCAGACCTTATATGTGATTTTCATTAAACACCTTTGACAACAAAAAGCAGTTAAAGTATCAAAATTCAAATCATCAAATTCAATCTCATTGTTGAATTCATTCTTTAATGGCTTTTTATTTAAGGATTTACTTTTTGAACTCAGAAGAATTCAATTGAGATCTCATGAAAATGGAAAACTCGAATGATTCTGAATTGTACGAATTGCTACTCAACAGTGCACTTACTCAAAATCCAACAAAGAAGTTAAAAGTCGGATGAGGTATACTTCACTCAGCAGATGATATAGTTTTGCCAATTTCAACAATCAAAAGATCATTCCTCAGTTAGCTGAGCTAAAGCTTGCACAACACAGATTAGACGTTGATAGCTGATCGGTTTACTCAGCACATCATTAAAATTTTATATAAGAAGGTCTAGATGATGATGAGAAGAATGATCATTCTCATCACCTCTTTCAAGTTTCCCAATTCGAGAACTTAAACTTCAAATATCTTCTTTTGATCTCGTGAACTGAACCCAAACCGTTCATCAAAACATCTAACCTACATCCTATATATTAAAAAGAAGCTCAATAATAGTACTAGAATCATTTAATCTTTACACCTTCAAACACCTAGAAAGATATAGTTCTGATTTCAAAAAACTCGTGTGATGGATTCGAAAGATTTTAGGCTTTCTGAAGAACTAAGGAAAAGTTTAATATTAGATGACGATAGTATTTTCGATTGTGAGACGATTAAGATAGTTGAAAGAAAAAGAATGAAATCATGGAAAAGATTGAGATTGATGAATTGGCAAATCAAACGTGATCTTCATCTTCACTCTTACTTTATCATTTTAACTTTCTTCAATTTGATCTTTTTCTTTATCTTAGGTCTTCACTTTGGAATTGATTTAATTCAATCAGATTCATTCTTTTTAAAATTCTCAAAGTTGAATGAATTCAAGATTCAATCAAATGGAAGTTTACTTACTCAAGCTCCTCAACCAGAACATCTTGATCCTAAACTTTATAGAACAAGTTGGTCAAGTTTAGAAAGAGAGATCAGTCCAATTGAATTTGATGTGATCGAACCTATTGATGATCAAAATGGAAAAGGAATCGGATGGACAATTGTTTTTATTCATGGACTTGGTTCTCAAAATTCTTCACATGGATATCAATGGAGAGAATATCTCTTATCTACAATGTATAAACCAACTGATTCAAAATTGATTGGAAACTTAACCGGATTAAAATTTATTTTACCTAAAGCTTCGATCATTCCTATAACGGTTTATTCAGATTTACAATCAAAAGAAGACGAAAGACCAGGTTGGTTTGATATAAAAGATTGGAGAGATTTAAATTTTCTTGAAGATGAAAAATCTTTAAGAGAGAGTTGTATTCAAATCTCAAGTATTCTTTTAAATCAAATTAGACAATCTAAAATCGAAATGAAAAAAACGATCATTGCTGGTTTTAGTCAAGGTATGGATGAGGCCTTCACTTTTAATCTTGATCATGAGTTTTAAATTAGTTTAAAAAAATCAGTTGAATACTCATCAGAATTTCCTCTTTTTCCAAAAAAAATAAATAATTCATTTTTTTCAACAGGTGCGGTGATGGCTTTACTTACGACACTAGCATTATTTGAACCTCCTGCTGCAACACTAATGCTCGTAAGTGAATTTAACTTTTTCAACTTCAAATCCAAGATAGATCCTAATTGATTCTTCTGTTTAAAAAGTCAGGTTATTTACCTTTACCATTCAGATTACCATTACTTTCATCTACCCAACCTGAATTTTATAAATCCACCTCTTTATATTGGATTCATGGAACAGAAGATAATGTATTAAATTATAATTCAGGAAAATCAGGTTTTAATTTATTAAATCGAATCCTTCCATCAGGATTTAATCAATCCAAATTCAAAACCATCTCAGCTTTAGATCATGGGTTTTCAGTAGATCAAAGATTGATTGTGTTGAATTGGATCGAAAGAATTGTAACAAATCAATCTAATGGTGAGTTTGATCAAAGTTTAGATAATTTAATTCAACTTGAAAATCCAATTGATGATCCAAGATATTGAAGAAATCTTATGTGAAAAAAAAAGAGAAAAAAAACATTTTCACATTCATACAATCTTCCTTTCTTTTTACATAAAAAAAAATTCTTTGAATTCTCTAAATCAGATTAAACACTTTTAAACAAAAAAAACAAAAAATGGTAAGATTAATGATCAAATGAAATTATGGATCATTTGATGATCAAAAAAGATGAAGGGAAAATTTTAATCATTCTTCAAATTGGATTAGTTTACATTTAATTGTATCTTTAAAATTCTTTTATAGTTCTTCATTTGAAGATTTGACTTTATTACTCTTAAATCAATTGTGATTTTCTCTAACTTCTCCTTGTAAATTAAATCAAATTCTTGTGATAGAGCTAGAGCCAAGGATCACCATTTATTTTATCTACAGTCAATTTTTTGAAATAAACGCTCTAAAGCCATGCATGGGGTATGACGTTCACATTTGTAGTACAGAGCCAGATTTGGATTATTGAACACTACCAGCAAAAGTTACATAATTTCCTCGCAAGAAAAGAGATTAGGGGTTCTCAAACCTAGCACCCAAATGAAAAAACCCAAATGAAAAGTCAAAAACCCATTTGATTTTTCATTTGGGTTTTTGGGCTTCTAGGTTTGAGAACCCTGCACCCATTCCAAACAAACCCAGTGGTAACCCTTCAGACTACATATGTACACCAACTTCTCACTCACCAGACCGCACCCACGCACGGCACCCTCAACCACTCCCTCTATAATCCACCCCTTGGATTCCACCGCCGGACCGATATCTTGCCAACATGCCGCGGCTTTCAGCGAAGAAGAAGACACTATCTTGTTAATGGCCAATCTCAAACCCACGTCTTTCCAGCCGTCGTCAAATATTTCCCCCTTCTTTCTAGGTTGTTTGGCCCTGCTTGACTGGAGTTCACAGACTAGTGATTTCGAGGTTGAAGCTTTGGACGCCGACAACAACGATCAACATAGCTCTTTGCTCCTTGGAGTTGTTATGCTTGTTTTGGCGACTTTGGATGGTGAAGTTCAAGCAATGAAGACAAAAAGGAAGAGGGAAAATGATGATGACTTGTTACTTACGCTGTTGTGCTCCTATGAAGAAGCCAAGAAGAGACGATATCTTCTGCCTCGCTCTCGAAGACCACGAGTCAACCGAAAAACCGAAGTTTTTCAGGACTGGTTTAACAAGTCCGATCGTACCTGGCAGGTTGTGGTAAGTGCATCTATCTGATGTTCTGTTCTAAAAGACAAGCACTCGTCACTGACTGACTGCATGTCTTTCTATCAATACAAGGCTTGAATGTCAAAGGATGACTTTGTACGATTGCTGCATCTTGTGGGATCATGCGAGATATTCTTCAACAACTCGACATGCCCACAGGCACCCATTGAGTGGCAGCTTCTGGTGGCTCTGGCTAGTTTTGGACTCGGGGGAAATGGTGGAGGCTGTCCAATCAAAGCAAAACTCTTTTCGCTGGCTGGTACGTTGGGTTTTCTTACTTTCTCGTGTATGTATGGCCTCATCTATCTGACTGACTTTTGAGCAGAGGGCAGTGTAGACAATTACACGAACCGATGTATATATGCCATACTGCAACATCAGGGTAAGTATGTCCGCTGGGTCAATGCAGATGAACGAGCCACCATTGCACAGGAAATTGGATCAGATTCATTCTTCAAAAATTGTGTGGGATTCATCGACGGCACTCTCATTCCCTTTGCGCACGCTCCTGTTAAAAACAAGGAGGACTACTGGACCCGGAAGAGCTGCTACGCATTAAACTCATTGATCATCTGCGATCATAATCGACGTGTGCTCTATGCGCATCATGGTTGGTGCGGTAGTGCACATGACCAGCGTGTTTTAAAATCCACCAAGGTAAGCACAGCTTGATGTGTCTAATTTAGAATGGCCCACTCAACTGACTTCTGACTTGTATCAATGTTCTTGAAGCTCTTCAAGAACTTTGATGTGTACATGTCTGAAGGTCAATACCTACTGGCGGACTCGGGGTATGGAGCTTTGAAACATGTGGTGCCATGTTTCAAACGCTCTCAAAAGGTAGTACTTACCGAGGCTCAGCATCATTTCAACAACTCGATTGCCAAAATCAGAGTCGCCAGCGAACACTGCAACGGCCTCCTCAAAGAGCGATTCCAATTGCTCTATGGACTTTGGCAAATGATCCACGGGGCAGAGACGGCCACTCAAGTTGTAGCTTGGATCTCGGCGGTGGTTGTCCTCCACAACTTTCTCCTCAACACTTCTTCACACTTCTCCGCGGGCTTGGAAGACGGCGTTTGAGAGGCTCATCGTGAGCCCGATCCAGACGCTCTTGATGAACGCTATGCTGATTTGGCTGCAGTAGGTGGTATCCAAAATAAGCGGCAGGACGGGCTTTTTACGGTGTTTAAGGAGGTGAAAGGATACGCCTGATTTTTTTTTTAGATTTGCTCATATGAAATGTTCTTACAAGCTACAAGTGGTTACAATTTTCTCATATGTTCTTTATTGTTCTTACAAGAGATCAGAGCATACCATTCATATGTTCAAGAAGAAATGAAAGTTGTTTGATTCTTATTACAAAAGAGATGTGGTTACTATTATTATGATCATGAATAAATGAAAAAGTTGTCTTAAGTGTTGGTCGGTAATCAAATTTTTTATTCAATGCAAATTTTTAATTCATTGCAAAGAGGTGGTCAGTGGAGTGCGAGCTTGAGAATAAAATTATATTTTAAATTGCAAAAATAGAGGTGGTCAGTGGAGTGCGAGCTTGACAATAAAATTATATTTTAAATTTCAAAAATGGCATAGAGTCCAAACTGTGAAAGAGTGACAAAGAAAAAAAGAGGCGACAAGACCAGTAGAACCAACTGTATTTGAAAAAAAACATGTATATTTTTTAGAAAGAAAGAAAAGTAACAATTTTTTTTAAAAAGAAAAAAAACCAGAATTATATTTAAGAAAATTTAAAGCCACCGCCGGAAGAAATGAGAGAGATAAATACCCAAAAAAAAGGGAGAGAAATACCCAAGATCTAACCACAGATGTCTGGCATTTGTTTCATAGCCAGTTCCTCTGCAGCCTGAGGTGTTACACCTGCCTTGACCAATTCAAGGATGAAAGAACTGCGCGCCTTTTGGTTTTGTGCTTGTATATCTATAAGATACAATTCCTTTTTCTGTCTCATCTCTGCCAAAGCCATATCTTTTCGCGCTTCAATTTCCTTGCCTCGATTAGCCGACATCTCCGCAATTGCATTCGTCACACTTTCCGTCATCTTTGCTTGATTTTCCGCGGTAGATTGGGTTGCTGCTTTGCGCTCAGTCTTCGTTGGTAAGTAATCGGAGACAAGCTGTCTCAGGCCAAGGGTGTCTTGACTCGATTCCCGCGAGGCTTTTCTTGACGACATCAAGGATTTGGCATCGGCGGCAGCTTTGGCTCCGCCAGTTTGGGCTCGCTGGATTTTACGGGATTGGAGAGTGGCGGAAGTGACATTCGGGTTTGAGTCAGATCTCTGAGAGCCAGAGATTTCATATTCGACGGGTGTTGCATCGAGTAATGGGGTGGATAAATGAGATTCAAGACCCATGAGATTGCTCGGTGTGGTGTTATGTAAAGGTGTTCGGCACATGATTTTGTCATCTCCAACGTCTTCCGGAGATTCTTCACCGAGGCGACCATCGCATTTGGGTGTGAGATCCCAACGTTCCTTGGGGTCGCTGTCCAAGTCGCCATTGGTGTTCAAATGTTGAGTTGAGTTGATGCGCAAAGCAGTCGTGAGACTGTCCGTCATCTCCGGATTGAGCGTGTCATTTATACTAAGAGCCTGAGCCATAGGTCGATCTTGCATTACTGGTTCCAAATCTTCATACCACGGACAGACTTGCAGAATTTGCACTAGGATAGACCACAGATGAATCAAAATTAGACCCACTAGGTGTCAACAAAGGGTCATGTGGTCATGTCAGAGAGGCATAGGTACGTACTTTCCAGTTTGTCGTTCTCATTGGCCTCAGGCTTCCTTCCTCCTTGCTTCTTACTTGCCTTCAACTGATTCAGAACACTCACTGGTACGTCAAACACCTTTCTCTTCTTCTTCTGACCATCCTCAATCACCTCGACCTCCTCACCATCTGTAGAGTCGTTGGCGTCTTGATTACCCTGTCCAGTTCCATTCTTAAGCGCGTGGGCAGTCTTGAACCATTCTTCAAGTTTCTTGATCTGTTTATGTTGAACCAAAGAAGAATAAACTTTTTTTTCAAAAGATACGAATATGAAAGAAAAAGAAATACCTTTTTTTCTACCTCGCGCGGCTCTCTCCTAGGGTGTCCCATCTCGACCAAATAATTAGCTACCTCCTTGGAGACAGCCTTCTTACTTGGGTGACCAGATCGCCAGGAATTGTAGTTGTCAAGCTCCGAGCACCATAACACAATCACATCCATGTCCGAGAGACCATCTTGATGGACCAAAAACCAGCATTGCGTACCAGGTTCAGTTGAATCTTCTGTGACGTTTTCTTGAGAGACCGATTGAGATGAAGCTCGAGGGTTAGAATGAGGATTAGAAACGGCTTGAGAGGGCGGAATTTTTCTCTTTTGAGGTCGGCCTCTTTTTTTCTTTGGCTCCGGAGCAATTGAGATGCTTTGTGTCGAAGGAGTAGACATTGCAAGAGGTGAAGGGGGTAGCCGAACCAGCCAAATGTCTACCAGTCAAGAGAGGAAAGCGGAGGCATGAGGACAGGAAAGATTGGGGGAGACGTTGAGTGAGGGGTGTGAGGATGTAACGGATTGATGGGGAAGTTGATCGAGTTCGAAAGGGGTCCACCTGGAAGGCTTGAGTTGTCGGAGATACAAGTGGAATTAGGTAGGGAGCTGTTCGGATCTGTCATGATTTGAGTTGAAGGAGCCGATTGGGAGGTTTGCGTGTGGTTTTCTTGCATGAGTGTGAAGAGGGTTTTTTTTTTCAAATGGGGGGCATAAAATTTGTTGTCGAGAAAACCCAAATGAAAAATCAAATGGGTTTTTGACTTTTCATTTGGGTTTTTTCATTTGGGTGCTAGGTTTGAGAACCCCTATTTTTATCTTGAGTGATCAAAGATTGAAAATGCATTAAATCTGCATTATTCTGCATCAAATTTGCATTTTAAGCCCTTTGTTGCTCTAGATTCAATTGCTTTTCTCCCGGGTGAAATTACCTTTTGCTGGTAGTGAAAAAGCCCCTATACTTTGAATCCATATACAGCCCTTTCAACAAACAATTGATGTTTCTTCGAAAATCTTGTTACAGTGCAAACCTTGGGTTTTGTCTCTCACTTGAATTTTGTCTCTCTGCTGCTAATTGGAAAGAATACAGAAAAATCAAAAGTTGTAAACAAGATTTTTGCTCTGGTTTTTGCCCGCTTTGGCAATCACCTTTTTCAAAAAAAAATCAAATCACAATCTTTCTTGAAATGTCTCTAGAGATAGTTGAAGAGCATGGGTTTTATCCTTACTAAACCCATACTTTTCCCATGATGAGCTTTGCATCAAGTTTCAAAGATTGGTTTGCTTAAAATGAGTATGATCATCCAATTTTTTTGATTTTTATGGCTTATCAAATTAAGTGTCCAAAACTCATACATCCATGGTTTAAGAGGTTCATGTTGGAAGACTTACAATGATATTGTGTGAACTTTGATGTACTCCATATACCTTCAAATCAACAATGTGCTTTTTCATCCCATATAGCTTCTCAATCTACATTTTTGCTTTTCTACTAAAACAGATCATAAGATCTTTCTACTCTTTCTTGTCTGTACTCAAGCTGATCATAAGATCCTTTTACTTCTCATCTTCTACATCTTTTATCTACCTATGAGATCCAAAGATTCTTTGTTCTTTACGTTCAATAGTGTTACATAACAATCACATAATCAGTTATGTATATATACCACCTAGAGCAGCACTAAGGAAAGGGTTTCTTCTTCACCCTTTCCGTGTTCTTTAGTGTGTGCTCTAGATAGCTCTCTTTTGTTATTACGCTTTTTCTAAATTAGTGTTTCTATGCAATGGCTATTCACCCTTTCTGTATTCCTTATTGTGTGCTCTAGTTTATTGCAACAGTCCAGGCCCCTGGAGAGTTTTGTGGGATCATATCAAGCATCAATGGTTTTAGATATCATTGTGCTTTGAAGCTGTGTAGCATGTTACCATACATATGAGATTTGAAGAAGATGTGCACAGATATAGCTTTAAATGGGGCTGGATGGTTTCTCAAGTCAGCTTGCTCGAAGGACTGATTCGGCTCCGTGTCCAGCCCAGAGGGGACAACACCGGGTCATACCTATTTGCGACCGCGGGCCTCGACGGCTGCGGTACCGATACGATTACATGTACAAAATTACAGATCGACAACTTGGAAGCTTGTACCATCAGCTCTTTACCTTCAAAGTCACATCTCCTCACAACATGTCTGATAATTCACCCAAGAGAAGGAAGATTGATCAAAAAGAAGATTCTGTGGAAGAAACTGAAGATTACGTACCCTATGTCTCGGTAAAAAAACGCAAAGAAGCTGAACTCGCGAAGCTACTTGAAAAAAAGCTAGGACGAAAGCTTGGAAACGGTTCTGGTCCTAATGCGTCATTTTCGGGCCCACAAGGTTCACGTCCATCTGGTAGAAAGTCACGAGCACGATCAAATGAATTTGATGCAGATGAAAGAGCTGAAGATGACGATGACGATGAAGATGCACCAACACGACCAACAACGACACTCTTACAAGAAGCTCAAGTTGTTAAAAAACGTCAGGCAGAAGTTGATGCTTTCAAAACTGAAGAAGACAAGAAAAGAGAAGAAGAAGACAAAGTCATAGAGGCTATAGCGGCTCAGAAGAAGAAACTTGGAGGTGCTCAAGAATTAGCAAAAGGAGTTGAATATGAGAATCCGATGACAACCACGTGGAAACCTCCAAGTTACATTCGAAGAAGGACTGATGAAGAAGTTGAACGATTGAGAGATAAACTTGGGATTTTGGTCGAAGGAGATGATTGTCCTTCACCTATTGAACATTTTCAAGATATGAAATTACTTCCTCCTCTATTAAAATATCTTAAAGAAAAGAAGATCAAAGCACCTACACCAATTCAGATGCAAGGTCTTCCCGTCGCTTTATCGGGTCGTGATATGATCGGTATCGCATTCACCGGTTCTGGTAAAACTTTGGCCTTTTCACTTCCGCTACTCCTATTCGCTCTCGAGGCCGAGAAAAAGTTACCCTTCATTCAGGGTGAGGGGCCTGTTGGGATCATCGTGTGTCCTTCGGTAAGTCTGGCTCATCACGCGTGATGTTGTAAATGGACTACTAACACATCAATTCAATGTTCGGATTAAACTTTACTACTCATAGAGAGAATTAGCTCGACAGACCTACGAAACAATTGTGGCTATGGCTCTGGCGTGTGCTCAATCAGGAAAATACCCGCAAGTAGGCACTCTACTATGTATCGGTGGAATCTCAATGGCCGATCAATCGCACGTGATGTCAAAGGGCTTTCATATCGTAGTAGCGACACCTGGAAGACTACAAGACATGCTTGAAAAACGTAAATTCAACTTAGACAATTGTAAATATCTATGTTTAGATGAAGCCGATCGAATGGTCGATATGGGATTTGAAGAAGATATGAGAAATATCATGAGTTTCTTCAAACGTCAAAGACAAACATTACTTTTCAGTGCAACTATGCCCAAGACGATACGAAACTTTGCGGAAAACAGTTTGGTAAAACCTGTGGTGGTTAATGTGGGTAGAGCTGGTGCTGCTAATTTGGATGTTATTCAAGAGGTAGAGTATGTGAAACAAGAAGCAAAGATGGTTTATTTACTCGAATGTCTTCAAAAGACACCACCGCCTGTTATTATCTTTAGTGACAACAAAAACGAAGTAGATGGTAAGCTCATTGCTCATAGGATCTATTGCTCTGGCTCAATTGACGGTGGGTTTTGGTACTTAGACATACAGGAATATCTCCTACTCAAAGGTGTTGAAGCTGTGGCAATTCATGGTAGTAAAAGTACGTGTTTGGAGACTTGGATAGCTGACGCATCACTAACTTTGATGTCTCATGTGTTGTAAACAGCCCAAGAAGAGCGAGAATATGCTATCAAGTCATTTAAATCTGGTAAGAAGGATGTGATGGTAGCTAGTGGGGTCGCATCGAAAGGTCTAGATTTTGCAGAAATTCAACATGTGATTAATTTCACTATGCCAGGTGAAATTGAAAACTATGTACATCAAATCGGTCGTACTGGTAGATCTGGTAAAACAGGTATCGCGACTACATTCATCAATATGAATACACCCGAACCTACTTTGTTAGACTTGAAGTATCTACTTATAGAAGCTAAACAGAGAATACCTCCATTCTTACAAACTGTTGAAGATCCAAATGCAGGTGCAAGTGGAAATGGTGGATGTCAATTTTGTGGAGGTACGTTACATGTGCAAAATCAGATGATAGTGTGAGAAACTGATGGATTCAATTCTTTGCGAATCCTTTAATAGGTTTGGGACATTCTGCACTCAATTGTCCGAAACGGGAAGACGCTCAACGACGCGAAAGGGCAGGTCATCATCGAGAAGAAGGTGGTGGCGGTGGTGGTTATTGATCTTGAAGAGAGGCATTTCTTTTCACTGATCGATTTATCCTTCATCTGCTTGTATGAGTTCTTTATGTCTTGCATTTTGTTCATAGCAAAAACAAAGTATAAGTTTGTACAACTACTCAAAGAGCTCTTGTGAGATTTTTCCTGTTTAATGTATCAACAGTATATATACACACATCATTCTAGTGCCGTTGAGGGTTTTGAGAACTCGGGATCATCATCCCATCTATCTTTTATGCATCAACTGAAGGATGGAGTTAGGTTTCTCCTCCACTCTCTTCTAATTGAGCGTATCTCGTGACACAAAGTGGCGTCCACCACCAACCAGAACTTGACTGTGTCTAACCCTGACTAACCCATTCAGGCTTCAATATTTAGGAGTGCCCACATTTCTCATCCAGGCCTGAGACCGTAGATTGCAACATTGAGACTTGATCAAATCTTTAAATTTGAACTTGATACAAGAGCAAGGATATGCAAAGCCTTCTATGCAACGTGTCATAATTTCACTTTGGAATGCAGGCTCAAGTAAAGTATTTTTTTAATCTTGCGGGCTCCAATTTCTTGGGTCATTTTGTTCACCATTTCTGTTTTGCTCATGACAGGGTCTGCACTCTGAGAGCCTAGAAGGCAGACACACTGTGGTTATAGATGCGGCCAGCTACAACGGGCCGGGGCTGCACTAAGACCGACCAGCCGGGAAATTTTTGGGCTGACTCTCTGAAAGTCTTCCCTTTGACCGTTTTCCAATTTTTCTTTTTTGTTGGCTTCGAGAAAAAAAGTTTTGAATTAAGATGTCGGCCATTTGCAAGTTGAGTTAAAAATCTTTTCAAAATATATCTGAACATACATTTCGGCCCAATTCCATTGTGTTCAACTTTGCGAGTTTTTTTTTCTCGTGTTTAATTCGTTGCTAACTATATTTTGAATTCGATCTTGTTTCAGAGCTCGTCTGGCAGAGGAAAGAAAACAATGGCGAAAAGACCATCCTTATGTGAGTTCACTTCAACAAAACTCATCAACAACTTACGAAGTTTGTTAATTCTTGAATAACTGAACGCTGAATGACTGTTGCGCTCGTTACATTTTTGCTTGTTCATCAATGATATTAATCAACGCGATTTTTGCAGGGATTCTGGGCTCGACCTATGAAGAATCCTGATTCTACTCTCAACATGATGCTATGGGAAGTTGGAATCCCCGGGAAAGAAGGCGTTAGTTGACCTTGGTTGTTTTGTCCTTGAAACTCGCTACCTTTTTGCGAATTCGAGGTACCAAGCACTCAGGTCGCATCTTACTGACATGTATCAATTGACTGCGCAAATCGATAGACTTCTTGGGCTGGTGGATTATACAAGCTACAGATGATCTTTCCTGAAGGTTAGTTGCACTTACGAAAATCAGTAAGAACATCACAGATTTGTCGTTCGCGTTTGTGACTTACTGTCTATGTCACTCAAACAGATTATCCCTCAAAGCCGCCAAAGTGTTAGTGGTTTTCTCAAGTCACATGGACCATCTTGTAGCGAATTTTATCTTATAACTGACGCGCTGAATCTATCTTGACAAAAATATTCACTCACCTTGATCAGGCAAATTTACCCCAACTATCTTTCATCCTAATATCTACCCCTCTGGCACTGTCTGCTTATCGATCCTCAGTGAAGACAAAGGATGGAAACCAGCGATCACGCTCAAACAGGTTAGTGCAATCTTGAATTTAATGATTTACGAGGCTTTTGAGTCTTCTTTTGTTGATATGAACCTCATTCATAAAAATTCCATCACATGATCTATATCCTCAAAACCAGATCGTGTTGGGTATTCAAGACCTGCTAAATGATCCCAACAATTCAGATCCAGCACAAATTGAAGCTTACACTATGTACAAAGACAACCCAATCGCTTACGAGTGAGTATCTCATCCATAATCATTTTTACTAAGGAGGAGCGCTTAAGTGGTGTCATTGATTTCTTTGGTGTTGATGTAGCCTAAAGGTCCGAGAGCAAGCCAAGCTTATGCGACCAACTTGATCATCTCAAGAAAGTTTTACGGCAATCTAACTTTGATGTTACGTTGTATCTTCCATTACTCATGAAGCTTGTTATCTTCTGAAATCCCCACATAACGTAACATCTTCTAAAAGACCAACATGTCTGAATTTCTAGCCTATGCTTGTAAAATCTCTTAACCCTTTCGTGTTCATTTCCATGCTCATTATCAAAGCCAACAAAGTTTTTTGATCGTAAGATAATTCCACTAGTTGGCACTTTGATTTCAGAAGCAAATGATTGTAGGAACGAAATACCTAGGAATGCTCACTATATTTCTATCTATTTTTTCGATCTCTTTATAGTCACTCAGATCTTGTTCAGTCCAGATTGCACCAAAAAAGTTCATTTCCCTAATGATAGATAGGAGTGGATCTTCTGACATGATTTGATTAATTGTATGATTTCAAAGATTGAAAGAAGGGCTGAGTTAACACTGAAAAAGTACGGCTTGAACAGACACAACAGCATTTAATATAGGACAAAGAACAAAGAACAAATCAATTTCTGAAGTGAAAAAGAGAGTTTCATGAGAGATCTTTGTTGTGTCACACAAAACAGAGCAACCAAGTCACTCTCGACAATTATAAAATTCCAAGTGCAAGCCAAGTATCCTGCAAGTCTTTAAATTGATTAAGACTATCAATATCACAATCATTTGTTGTTAAATTCTCCTCTACCCCAAAACATCTTTGCATCAACTACTCCAAAAGTTAACGTCTATACTACATATCACCTTTTCTTTTTATACTTTAATGTCACTGCCAGCTCATCCACCTTGGATTTTTCATTGCCAGATGTTCTTGGATCTCAAACCTCAGACAAAATGTTTTCAAGGTCTGTGGGTTTTTTTGGTGCATACCTTTGAATATCAACCTTGAATAACATCTGTGCCAGGATTTGTATCCAATGATGCCTCAGACTTCCCAATCCAAGGTGTTGGCAGTGTGTTCTCAATTGTCAAAAACAACATCATGAATTATCATGATTCTTCTACTATACAGCATCAGGACCCGGGAAAGCTCTCCCTGAACCATAGAACATAAAACCAAGATTCACACCAAAAATGTTCAGTAAGATTTGAAAAGCAAAAACACAAGCCTCAGTCTCCAAAGCCACGTTTTGATAGCATCAAGTGCCAAAAATGTTGGTATCTTGTACTTGCAGAGAAAATATTTTGAAAATCATACTTGGAATGCCTGTAAGTTGACTCATAACAAGCCATTTTCCTACGAGTTTTCTTGGTAACATTAACCAATCTTGACCACTTATCTAATACCAAATATGTTGGTTGGTTGTGGGAAGCTTTCCAGGGTCCTACAGCATCTCATGCATGGACTCCTGTTGACCTCTTCAACTATAAATTTTGAAATGAGACAAAAAAATTCAGGCTAAAAATTCTACAACTCTTTTTTTGTACAGCCTAAGCTTAGAGGCAGGTTGACCAAAAGTTCTGCTGGTCTCAGGCCAAACCCAGGGCTTTAGCTCTAAGCCCCTCTTCCAGGGCACAGCAAATACACTTGCAAGAGGCTTAGTTCAGCTTATATAGCATGGGCAGAGAGAGTATGAAATTTACAAAGCAATGCAAATTTCGTTAAGAGTAAATCTTTGGGGGTGTTCAAAGCCGGGTTTCAATATCTTAAGACCAAAATTCAAGGTCATACTTGCATGAGTAGAGTTTATCCTTGGCAGGCACTGGTTCTGATGGAAATTTAGCTTTTACAGTTTTGGGTACCATTAATTCCCATTGGCACTTATCACTGTGTTGTTTTATTTCTGACTTATAAGCACCATGCACTTGTTTTGGTGCTTTTTTGGTGTGATCTTTTCTTTGTCTTTGGAACAGGCATGTAGATATTTCTTTTTCACCCTTTTTATGTCAATATCTTTGGTTCACAAGTTTTTGGACTTTTTGTTATTCAGGAAGGCCTTTTCAAAATCAAGCCAATTTCATAAATCTATCTTAGTCTTAGATCTTTTCTTTGTTGTTTGTTTTTTTGGTGATGTTCATAGGTTAGTCTTTGTGTTCTTGACTAAGACTATCAGATGCTGTAGTCTGACTAGGAGCCTGTGCCCTCAGGTTAGTATTTGCGTTCTTGCCTTAGACTATCAGAAGATGTATTCTAACTAGGAACCTGTGCCCTCAGGTATCTGTCTTTTTGAATCTTCATATCACTTGTCAAGAACTTTATAAATCAGTGTACCATTAGCTTGTTGAGGGTTGAAGGTTCCTCTAATTCAAGAGTTCAGCTTGTAGATTTATATATTCCATGGCAACCACAATCACCTTGTTTGAATCGCAGCCATTCTGTTTCTTTTTTGGGCTACACTAATTAATCAGCAGAAAAGCTGATTATTGGAGCCAGGTAACAACTCACAACAGAACCCTTATGTATTTGGGTGGGGCAGTACTTCTTTAAATTAGTGCCCCTTCTAGCACAAGCTATCTGTAAAAATACCATGCCCATTGCAGTGCAAGTTATGCACAATTTGGTCCAGGAATCTTGATGTAATAAAGTGGTTGAATCTGTCTTGGTACAATGATGAGCTTAGGGTCTGATAAGCTTCAGACCACCTGTAAAATCCCACAGGCATGTGGACTTCTGTAGCACTTGAGCAGATAAAAATACAATTTCTGGTCTGGTATCTGTCTTTTCTTTTCAGTCTACCAAACTTCCCCTTTATAGTGATTTGCTCCTTTGAAGTTGTCCACTCCCTTGGACATCTTGCCCTGGACTGCAACTTACATCTTTCTTCCTTTAAGAAACTTACATTTTGAACACCACTAATTGTAATCTGATTTTGACTTGTGTCCACAATGATGTGCAGGAAATATAAAGTCTTGTGTACTGCTGGAAACAAAGATTTTGATAGCAAAAATTACTTTCAGTTTTTTTATCTTCCCACCAATTTGACATGGGGTGATTCACTGTCACATGTTTCTCTGGATGACTTCCAGGGAAGCTGACTTGCTTTTCCCCAAATATGTTGGCTGCATCATGCATGTGAGGGTGGAGTACTCTTTTTAGAGTATTTCTGAGCTCACTAAATTAGGTAGTATGGTATTTGTATAATAAATTTTATTTTATTCTTTATTTCATATATGTAGTATGTACAATATGAATTAGAGAGAGGAAATAAAAGGGAAGTGGAAACTAATAGTCTGTTGGGACAAATCCTGACAGACTACAGTCAATTGACTCTTTTAATAAAAAGAGGTTTATTATAATACTATTTATGATTGAAGGGGGATCCAAGGCCTTCCTTTAATCTTCTGTAGTTACAGATTAAAGAGTGAGGTGAAGGTCACTAGTCTGGTTATTCTTAAAGTCACCAACTTATGGTTGTTCAGTAGGTCACCAGCCTGAAGTGCTTATTAAGGTCACTAAACTAGAGTTGTTATAGGTCACTAACCTGAAGATTATCCTACACAGGGAAAGTAGGGGATCCAGAAGGAGATATTTAATATTACTTACTATTAATCAGGGAACTATGAAAGTAGTTGAAGTGTATCACTAGTCTTATCCTTATAAGACTATTGAGTATTACTTCAATAGAACTTTTGTTAGTTCTTTAAAAGTATTTTGTAATAATTATTCTCTGGGGGGTCTTTCTCTGAGGTTGAGAGGGAGGGTTTATATATCCTTCCTTCTTAACCTAACTTTTGTTATATTTGTTTATATCATCATTTTGGTTTCCATGTTGATTTCCAATTGTTATTGGTTATGGTTGTTAAGGTTCTACTCTTATTATGTATTTTATTTAATATAAGCATATTCAACTCTTGACACTGAGTTGTGAGATGTTATTATGTCTTATGGGTTTTTATATATATGTTACATGTTGTATTTAGTATGTTCATATATGTAATTATACATATATTAACTCTTGACACTGAGTTATGAGGTGTTATTATGTTTATTAAGTTATTACATATATATTACATATTGTTTTTAATATATATATATATGTAATTATGATTTTAGAGGCTTATTGTATCTTTTAGTCATCCCTTTGAGTACATGTACATGTGCTCAGGGTTGACATTCCCCACCCTCAAAGGAGGTCATTACTTCTTTTCAGGAGGTTTATGAGCTCTTTTCTGTGCTCTGAATTCTCTTAGGGTTGTCTTTTGATTAGGAACTTTTTCTGCTGGTAGCCATTCATCTTCATCCGCACTTCTATTCTTGTATCTCACAAGATAGAGATTTGTTGGTTTACCATTTACTTGTGTTTCTCTTTGTTTGATTATGTGTGAAAAGATTTTTTCTCCATTAGTTTCAAATTTTAGAGGTGTTTTCTTTGGTATCTCTCTGTTAGGGAATTTGCTCTGATCTGAGGCGTGATATTTCTTTATTAAAGATATTGGGAAGACAGGGTGTTTTTTCCCATATTCTTCAGTCAGTGCTACTTCAACAGCATTGTTTCCATGTAATTTGAGTATTATAAAAGGTCCAACAAATTGGTCTTGAAGTTCCTTTGGTCCTTGGAGGTTGGTGAAGTTTGTAGTGGAAAGTAGTACTTGTTCTCCTACTACAAAATTGGGTTCTTTGTGAGTTTTATTCCATCTTTCCTGGTTATAACTTACTGCATCTTCAATTCATTGGGCGGCTCTAGCTCGTGCTTTACTGAGCATATCAAAGAAACTCAGGGAAGTTGGGTGAAACTCTACATTTTTATTTTTGATTTGATCTTTTGGTAATCTTGGGCAGTATCCTCTTTCTATCTCAAAGGGCTTTTTGCCTGTGGTGCTGTGTATACTACTATTATATGCTAATTCTAGTGCTGGTAGTAATGTGTGCCAGTCGTGCGTAAAGCCATCTTTATCTGTATATGATAACCCTTCAGTGCAATACCTTCTTATGATTTCAGTTAAGGTGCTAATGTTTCTTTCTCCTAGACCATCTGTTTGTGGATGGTATGCAGTTTACAGGGCTAGTGTTGTTCCAATGAGTGTGTGTAGGCTCTTCCAAAATTCTGAAGTAAATTTTGGATCTCTGTCACTTATTATTATTCTTGGCAATCCTACATCACTGATTATTCTTTCCCAAAATAGAAGTGCAATATCCATTGCTGTTGCTTCTTTATAACACGGTAAAAATCTTGTCCTCTTTGAAAATCTGTCTACAATTACTAGTATGCAATTATAGTTGTTGATCAATGATGGTGGTAGCCCTGTAACAAAATCCATATTAATGACTTCCCATGGATATGTTGGTTCTTCTATTCTCTGGAGTAGTCCAAATCTTTTCCCTGTGGCTTTGTTTGCTTTCTGGCATCTCTCACAGGATTTAACGTAGCTCTCCACATCTTGTCTCCAATTTGGCCACCATGCTGTATTTTTAATTCTTTCAAGTGTTCTGTCTTCTGATAAATGTCCTGACATGAATTCATCATGACATACATGTAGGGTTTGTTGAATATGTTCAGGTGTAATTATTATCAGGACTGCACTATGTTTTTCTCTGAAGTATAATAAGTCAGACTCAAGTGTTATTTTTCCTTGATTTAGCCCATCCTTCCAAGGTTGTTCTAGTGTGGTTGACAGGCTAAGATCTTTGTTTTGGGCTGACAGAATTCTGGTGAGTTTAGAGGTTTTACTATTCTTTTCATAACTAGTTTTGACTTCTTCAAAAAATTCTTCTGATAATTCACATAGACTGATTCCCATAACTGGTATGTCTCTTTCCATTTCTGCAGGTTCCCATGCTGGATTGCTTGAATCATTGGGAAGTGCCATCCTACTGAGTCCGTCAGCATTGTTATGAAATTTGCCTGGTCTATGTGTAATAGTCATAAATGGTTTGTACTCTTGTATTGCCATCATCCATCTAAGCATGTGTCTGCTTGGTGTCTTTAGGTTTGTTAATGATCTTACTCCTGTGGAATCAGTGATAACTTCAAAATAGCTGCCATCAAGGTAGTAGTGCAATTTTTCTAATGCCCAAACCAATGCTAATGCTTCTAATTGTGGGGAGGAGTACCTTGTTTCTGTATCCGTCAATTTCCTAGATATAAACACTATTGGTCCCTCCTTTGGTTTATCTTCAATGATTTGTACTTGGTGTAGTGCTGCTCCTAGTCCTTCAATTGATGCATCTACATAAAGTTTGAATGGTTTTTCAAAATCCGGGTGAAAAAGTATGGGTGCTGTTGTCAACATTTCTTTAATCTTGTTAACTGCATCTATTCTTTCTTTTGTCATTTCAAATGCTACTCCTTTGGCATAAAGTTTGTAAAGACTACAGGTAATAGTCCCAAAATTGGGGATGTGTGCTCTGTAGTAAATTGCAAATCCAAGGAATGAACTCAGTTCTTGTTTGTCTTTTGGGCAAGGCTGTTTCAGTACTGCTGCTACAGCATTTTGATCCACTGCTACCCATAGTCCTGACACACGGTGACCTAGTGCTTTGCATTCTTCAAATCCAAAGTGGCATTTACTGAGAGATATTGTCATCCCCATGGATTTAGCTCTTATAAGTATCTGTTCTATTGCTTGAAGATGTTCTTCCCAACTGGTATGAAAAATTATAAGGTCATCAATGTATACTTTTAACCATCCTTCTCGTAGTTCTTTGGAGAATTCTGTGTCCATCATTCTCTGGAAGAACGCGGGAGCATTCTTTATTCCAAATGGCATTCTGAGGTATTCATAAATCCCTAAATGACAAATAATTCTTAGGAATTTCCTGCTATTTCTTTCTACTATATTCTGATGGAAACCTTTCATGATGTCCATGAGAGTAATGAACCTTGCTCTAAAAAGGTTTGTTAGAGACTGGTCTATACGAGGTAATGGATATCTGTCTGGTGTAGTATACTGATTCAAAGCTCTAAAATCTCCACATAATCTAGATTTGTCGTTGTGCCAAGCTATCAGAACAGGTGTTGTCACATCTACTTCTTCATCACTAGCTAATTTTCGTATGACTCCCATACGCAGTAATTCATCAATATGTTTCTCTATCTCTTTCCTGCTTCTTGGACTAGCTGGATATGCACCTTTCCTTAGTATAGGCGGATAAGGTTTATCTATTGTAAGTTTTACTGTGACTGGGTGGTTTTCAATTAATCCTAGAGGTTTTTCTCCTAATCCAAATTGGTCTTTGTATTTGATTACCATCTTAATTATGTCCTCTTTTTGGGTGTGAGTAAGGTGTGGTCCAAATGAAGCTTCCAAAATTTTGTTTCTTATATCATTTACATATTCAATTTCTTTTGAGTCTGGGGTAATGGTATCTTTCTTGATTGATAATATTTCTTTATGTTGCATCAATGCGAATTTTACATTTTTGTTATTATTGCCAATAGTAAAATATCTTTCTTTACTGTGAAATATGTCAAATCCATAGTGACTCAAGTTTTCTGCTCCTAGTATAAAGTATTTATTATTTGCATTTTCCATTACTACGAATTCAGCATTTATTCTGATTGATTGTTTTGCATGTGGGAATATTACTGGTAAGCTGATTACTCCTAAAGCATGTAATTTGCTACCCACTCCTGAAAATTTTACATGGCTACTTGGCATAATCTTTTCTTGCCAGTCAGGGATAATTTCTGATAAGAAGTGTTTTCCAACTATTGAGCAGGATGCTCCACTATCCAGGAGTATTGGTACTTTACAATTATTAATTATTGCTCGAGCTATGGAATGATGGCCTAATGTATGTGCCATTCCAGCTGCTGGTTTAGATTTCAATAATCTTGCATCAACAATATTCCCCATTTGCATGTCATCTTGCCATGAGTGAGGAATATCAGCTTCTGCTTGTAATATGTTGATGTCTTTCTCTTCTTCATTGTGGACATCAATCATGCCTATTTGTTGTTGATGTCTCTCATTTTCTGTTTCTGATTCAGTATCATCAGACAATTGTCCTCCTTGGAATTTGTATTCATCATTTAACTGATCACTTTCATCACTGTTTTCTTCAATCATGTTTATTTTCTGCTCTTTACATCCTCTCCATTGATGTTTTGGGTCTTTGCTACCGCAGTTTGGACATGCTTTGGTTGGTCTTTTTTCTGATGTGCTTGGTTGAGCTTTTATACTGGATGAGTTTTGTATTTTCTCATCTTTGAATAGTGTTTTATTTTCTGTGAAGGGTCTTCGTGGTCTGTTCAAATATTTTTTCTTGGAAACAATACTTGTATTCTCAAAGATATCTTTGAAGACTAGTAAGAACATGTCCCATTCATATGGTTGGCTGAGTTGACTTTTTATTGCATTTCTAACATCACCATCAACTTTATTCAGAATTTTGTTCACTATTCTGTCTTCTGATGCGTCTGGATCAAATGCAGCTATTCTTTTCTTCTGTCTCAGAGACCACGCTGTAGAATCTAAATGTATACTGGCGTCAAATTTATCTTTCATGAATAGATCCTCCATATTATTTCGCCAAACATTATTTCCAAATCTTTTGTGAATTTCTTCTTTCCATTGATCCCATGTCATGTATCCTTTACTTTTCCTTTTGTCTATATACCACTGTCCTGCTGTTCCTGTAAATGCTGTGCTCAGGTGGCTTACTACAACTAGGGGATCCATTTTCATGTCTGTGATCAATGAGTCACACCAGTCAATATAATCATTATGATTATATTCTCCATCTCCGCTGAATTTTTTCCAGTCTCTGCCTGTTGGCCAAAGTTTGCTCATTTGCTTTGCAAGTTTATCTTCTCTCGCTGATTCAGACATGATTGTTTGTACTGTGTCTTCTCTAACAAAATTCTGAGCTGGGTTGAGTGAAGGTTGTATTGTATCTTCTCTTACATATGATCTTTCATGTGGTTGAGATGTTCCTTCTCTTATAATGTGTTTATCATTGTTTTGTGGGCTTTGTAATCCTAGTTGTATTTCCGTAGGTTCCACATAACTCACAGCTCTCTCTCTTATTTCTGTTGTGCTTTGTCTAAATCTTTCTTCACTTCTACGTGAATTATCATGTTTCTGGTTGTCTTCAGCTGTCATTTGTAAGTTTGTGTGTATTATTGGATGATTTACAGGGGATCTCAATGTTGCTCTATTATTATAGTTGTTTAATTTAAATTCTTGGACCAGGGACATTCTTGCTTTATTTGCGTCTTCCTCCATTTGATATAATTTTTGTTGTATCTCAATGTTTTTATTAAGGATTTTTGTATTTAATATTTCTTGATTTTTGATCAATTGTTCTGTGAAGTTGTTAATTTGTATTTCTTGTTGTGTCAACAATTCTTTTTGTAATTGTTCGTGGTTACTTTGTATGTTTTCTTGTAAAGCGTGATATGATCTCATCATACTGCTTTCAAATTGTTGTTGTTGTTCATTAAGATTTTCTCGAATTTTAGTTATTGATTTATCTGTTTTAATGTCCTCCATTGTTGCATTTATATGATTTTCGTGTTTCTCAAATTTGTCAAGTAAGGTTTCAATTTTGTTATAAGGATCTTTAATTGGTAGTTTGATTTGTTTATCTATTTTTGTATCTAGTTCTTTGATTGCTATCTTTAGTTCTGCTAGATCACTTACTATTGTATCACTTGTGTCTCTAATTATCATCTTATTGTTATCTTGTGTGTGAGACAATTTATTAACTATGTCTTGCATTTTTTTGTCATGCGTTTCTAATTTAAGCAATACTCTTTTTTCACTGTCTGAGATACGTGTGGCTATTTGATTGGCTAAACTGGTTATTTGTTTAATCATATTTTGTTCAGAGTTTGTTAGATTTGTTTCTGTGAATCTTCTATGCAATGTTTCTCTAATTTGTAATGTAATAGCTTGTGTTTTATTTAAACTGTACATTGGTGTTACTTCTGCTTTTTCTATTTCACTTGTATTTGGTGTTGACTCACTCTCTTCTTTATTTTCTTCTATAATTTCTTTTTGTTTCCCTTTACTCTTAGTTATACTCTTATTCTCATTTTTGTCTTTATTCACTGTTTGTTGATCTTTTAATTTATCAATTTCTGTTGTTAAATTTTTCAATTTATCCATAATGTCATCATAAGATGACTTATGTAGTTGGCAATTTACTTTAAATTCTTCTACTCTCACTTGTTCACTTTGTATCCATTGGTTCTTTATGTAATTCAAGTTTGTTTTAACTTGTTCAATACTTTCATAAATTGCATATGTTTTTCTCCTAATGAGATCATCTAAATCTAAATAGGAGTTAGAAACAGAAACTAAAGAAGAATTATTTGAAATTAATTTTGGTTGGTTGAACAACCTTTGATTTGTTACCTCTGTATTCTCATCCTCCTCTAACTTGACTGATTCTAGAGAGGGAGATAATAGGTTCATGACATTATCTTCATTCAAAGGTTGTGCAGTAAAATGTATGTCAGTTTGCAGAACTGATGGATGGGTGTGGAAGGATGAGGTAGGGGGGGGGGAGAATACTCACTGTTCTCTCCCTTTCCCCTTCCCCTTTGATTCTGGTTCCTGATTGTCTCTTGTCATCTTCTTTACCACTAAGATCATGTCCAAAAGGTTGGACGCATTCTCCGCTAATTCCTCTATTTCGTCGTCTCTGGCTCGTTTGCGACGCTGGTTGGATGGTCCTGCGGTCCTCGGTTGTTCGAATTGCTCCATCGTCTTGGGGTTCAGATGGTAAGGGTTGTAACCCGCCACCTGTTCCACTTTCTGACGGTGTTGACGCCCTCCAAGGAACTCTTCCAGTTCCTTGTGGGCTTCTTTCGCCATACCTAGTATTTGGCGAAAGTTGGAGTCGTTGTTGGCAACTCGGCTCTCGTCCAGGTTCCTCTTGATATTGATTATAGCTTGACGAAGTCGGGCTTCTTCGTTGTCGCGCATTTGTTGGTATGACTGTTGAGGAGGAGGAGGCGGAGGCATGAGTTGGTTGCTCATGCCTGGCATCTGTTGGTGTTGATAGGCTGGGGAGGGAGCTGGAGGGTATTGAGCTACTGGGGCAGGAAGGTTGTTTGGGTAGTTCGGTTGGTAATGGTACCCTGCTTGTTGCTGCTGGGTCTTCGATCGATAAGATAATATCGTTTCGATTAATTCTTTTTTCTTTTGCAAAAGTTTCAACTAGGTTGGGATTGGGCTTACCTGAGGGGGGTAGTGGTTCGAATAATTTGCCCACTGGTGTCCTCCTCGTTCCTCTTGAACTTGGTTCGGTGGTTCGTTTTGTCTTTGATAAGCCTCGGTTGCTTGTTGAGCTGGCTCTGCTGTGTGGTTCGGACCCTCTAGCAGACATGTTCGATTTTTGAAAAGAGAAAAAAAAATTAGAGAAAATTTTTGAGTATTTCAATGAAAGTTTATATGAAGTGAAAAAAATTTATATAATTTTAATTTAACTATAATGTTTGTTTTAGGAATATATATATATATTTTTTTATTATTGTAAGTGGTTTTCACTTACTATTTGTCTGATAATTTTGTTTGTTTGAATCTATTGTCTGATTCTTCTTACTTTCTTTTTGTAAAGTTGGTCCTTGAGGTCTCGCTTGATCTCTGGTTGTTTTGTCAGAAGCCGTCGAATCGATTTCAATGGCGTCTAAGGTATTTCCCACGACTGGTGTATTAGGTGAAGTGTCTAGTACTATTGGTTCGTGACTCGTATTACCGTATGCGTCTTCAAACTCGATCACCAACCCGTCTAGAGCTGGGGTAGATTGCTGCGTTCGGTTCGGATTTGGTGTTTGGTTGTTTACAGGAGTTCCGTGGTTGGCTAAGTCAAGGGAGTTGAATAGTTGTGGGAACAACACTAAATAATTTTGTTGGAATGAAGCGGAAAGGAGAGAAAAAAAATCTTTTTTAATGAATCGAAAAAAAAATAAAAAAATTTGAACTATTAGAAAAAAATTTTACTTCTGATTTGTTTGATTATTTTAATCCTTTGTAATAGTTTTTCTATATTAATTCGATGATTCGATTTCTTTTGTGTTTTGATATTTTCACAGGTGATCTGTTCTGAGGGACGATCGAATTGATTTCAGTTCGTCTCTTTATACCTTCGTCGGTTCCGATCGAATTTCTTCCTAATCCTGGTTTGTCCCGAGATCACTTGTTTAAGGTGATATTTATCAGTTCTTCTTAATTTAATCTTTTATTAATTTATGCACTCTTTGACGTACTTCTGGTCTTATTCGTTTTCTTTTGTTTCTTTTGGTCTCCTTACTAGATGTATTATTCCTAGAATTTTAAAAAACAATTTTTTTATGTTAGTGTGAGTGCTTTGATTGATTCTTTTAGTGAATTCAGTAAGTTCTCAATCTTACCAGTGGCTTGTTTAATTGAAGTCTTTATTGATTTTGATTTGTTGTATTGAATATAATTTAATATTCGTTTGTTCCGATCGGTGATTAAAAAAATTTTGTTCGATTTCTTCCTTTCGTTCTTCCTTTGATTATCTTTTTTCTTTTATCGTCCACCGTATTATCCTGATTTTGCGTCGATCGTTTTGATTTATATGTATATATATTATAAATAAAAAAATATTTTTTTATATATATAAAGGCTCTTGTTGATTATTAGATTTTTTATTTTAATTTGTATGTAATGTAGTCACTCGGGTTTGCAGTCGGTCCTGATGTATATATTTTTTATATGTAATTTTACTACAATAATTACCTTTTTTGTTTAAAATATAAAAAAAATTCTTTGAGAATCTAAAAATGAAAAAAAAATGTAATAGGAGTTATTATTTAGAATATTATGTAGATATTTATTTTGAAAAAAATTTTATGTGTATGAATTTCTACTTTTGGATAGGTTTGAGGCTTTAATTTGATGAGAGTGGTCTTTGTTTGTCTAGTTTGCTGATTTCTCACAATTTGTAAGGATTGAGGATGGGTTTCAACGCGATGAGGCCCCCAAATGTGAGGGTGGAGTACTCTTTTTAGAGTATTTCTGAGCTCACTAAATTAGGTAGTATGGTATTTGTATAATAAATTTTATTTTATTCTTTATTTCATATATGTAGTATGTACAATATGAATTAGAGAGAGGAAATAAAAGGGAAGTGGAAACTAATAGTCTGTTGGGACAAATCCTGACAGACTACAGTCAATTGACTCTTTTAATAAAAAGAGGTTTATTATAATACTATTTATGATTGAAGGGGGATCCAAGGCCTTCCTTTAATCTTCTGTAGTTACAGATTAAAGAGTGAGGTGAAGGTCACTAGTCTGGTTATTCTTAAAGTCACCAACTTATGGTTGTTCAGTAGGTCACCAGCCTGAAGTGCTTATTAAGGTCACTAAACTAGAGTTGTTATAGGTCACTAACCTGAAGATTATCCTACACAGGGAAAGTAGGGGATCCAGAAGGAGATATTTAATATTACTTACTATTAATCAGGGAACTATGAAAGTAGTTGAAGTGTATCACTAGTCTTATCCTTATAAGACTATTGAGTATTACTTCAATAGAACTTTTGTTAGTTCTTTAAAAGTATTTTGTAATAATTATTCTCTGGGGGGTCTTTCTCTGAGGTTGAGAGGGAGGGTTTATATATCCTTCCTTCTTAACCTAACTTTTGTTATATTTGTTTATATCATCATTTTGGTTTCCATGTTGATTTCCAATTGTTATTGGTTATGGTTGTTAGAGCATCTCCTATCGTCTCGGTAAACGGCCTCGGTACGGTATATTTTACCGTACCGAGGGTCAAAATCCTCAATCGTGGCAAATATACCGATCGGTACGTACCGAATCGGTCAAAATTCTGTAGAGGTCCAGTAAATATACTGGACCTCTACCGAGTCGGTATCTCCCTGTATCATACATGATATACCGAAGCTACCGAATTTCAAGCTACAGAGGCGCAAAATTTCCACGATAGTGGGAAAATTAGGTTTCTGTACATTTGATACGTACCGAGTCGATTTATTTCCAACGATAGTGGATTTCCACTATTCTGTATCGATTGATACTGTACCGATTCGGTACGTACAGAAAATTTACTCATAAATTTACTGAACGATAGGAGATGCTCTTAAGGTTCTACTCTTATTATGTATTTTATTTAATATAAGCATATTCAACTCTTGACACTGAGTTGTGAGATGTTATTATGTCTTATGGGTTTTTATATATATGTTACATGTTGTATTTAGTATGTTCATATATGTAATTATACATATATTAACTCTTGACACTGAGTTATGAGGTGTTATTATGTTTATTAAGTTATTACATATATTACATATTGTTTTTAATATATATATATATATGTAATTATGATTTTAGAGGCTTATTGTATCTTTTAGTCATCCCTTTGAGTACATGTACATGTGCTCAGGGTTGACAATGCATCTCATTTGAAAATGTTAGTAGAATAACCTTCTCCTACTACAAATGTCCCAAGGTCTTAGAAACACAGGCAGAAGGTGACTGGGCAATCATACATTCTGGGTCTTCTTCTGAGATAATCCTTTGGCTAATTCTTACATTTATTAAATCAAATTTGTAATTAAAATATAAGGACTACTTGGTCAAACGCACCACCGGACCCTATGCAGCCAGTCACGCTCCCTCATGTTATCTGTTGGGATACCTCTTAGCTTGGGTAAAACTCTCAAGCTATTGATGGTATTGGCAAGGGAATAAAACTTACTATCTATTCAAATGACTGGATTCCAGCTCACCTCAATGACTTTATGGTCAGTGTGAGGCATAACTGGAAGTGCTATAGGGAGCTTCACTACTTGTTAGGGGATGACTTAAGCTTAGATATGTTGTGTATAATCCTACAGAACTGTCACACACAAGACAAAGACCTTTGTTAAGGGTTGATAAAAAAACTGACCAACTGGGTTTGATTACATTCAGTTATAATCTATTTGTTTAGTAATGCTCTTCATTCATTTTTAGAACCATACAAACACCACCCAAAATGGGTATTTGGTTTTTGTCAAAATCAGACCAATGCAATTTGTTGTTGATCATACCAAGCCACGACAGCTATCCACCAATTAGTCGCTCACCCAGCACTGCCAACATAGATGCCTCAGATTGGGGAATCTGAAGCACCATTGGACACAAATTCTCAGAAAGATGCTGTTCAAGGTTTTGATCTGAGGTATTGTTATGTGCCAAATGATACCTTGAATCCAGTCATCAGAAACATTCTGTTGAGCCTTGATCAAACCAACAATTAAAAAGACTCCCCAATCCTGTTTTTTCTTCTTTTGGAAAAACTGGGAGCTGAACCCCCAACCAGGTTATCCACCAGATATCCAGTGGCTGAGCCAAAATGCGTACCTCACCCAAGGTTCAAAAACTGGACCAGGGGTTGTAGGCAATGATCATCAAACACGCCCCCTCTATCCATGATATTCCTGTGTCTCAATGGTGGTTGGTGCTCTATCTGGCTACTCAGCCTGAGCCTCGACCACTATCTGTGAAGTAATGGCTTTCCTGGACCCCAAACCAATGGTTAAAAAGACCCTTTGACCCTGTTCAAAGTCTTTTTTGGAAAAAGCAAGCAGATATTTCCCCAAAGTTTTCTTACTATATGCAATCATTTTCTGGATAACCTGGCAAGACATAGGTTTTCCCAACCCCAAGCCCAAACCGCCACTTTAAGGGATCACCCACCATTGGGGATTTCAAAACTTGAGCCTAAACCCTGGTCTCATTGGGCTCCCTGTTGGATTCCTGACTGGATATATGGCTTGGTACTTGGGCTGCATCCTTGATCCATCCAAAGCCTACCCAATAATGGTAATCAAAGTAAGTAGGTAGAACTTACCTACTTCTACACCTGGAACCTAGTTTTTTTCAGTAGGGATTTTTTGATTTAAGTATGTTTCCCAAAACTTTGTAGCTTTGAGGTCCCTGCTCCAAACACATATAACCATCTGTCTTCCTTTTATATTATCTATCAACAATAGTCATAACTGAAAAGAAATAAGGCGGAGTGAAACTCGACGCGATAAACCTGGACAGACAGGTTAAGTAATTGTTTAGGAGATTACTCAAAAGATCACGAAGACAAAAGACGGCGGAGATGATTGACGCCTTACCTGGACAGACAGGTTAAGTAATTGTTTAGGAGATTACTCAAAAGATCACGAAGACAAAAGAGGGCGGAGATGATCGACGCCTTACCTGCAAGAGTGCAGGGAAATGAAGTGGTAGGGAAAGTTCTCAGCTTCCAAGTTCCACACAATCTTCATATATTTCTAAACACTAGCATAAAACTAAAGAAAGATAAAAAGATAAAAATAATAATGAAAACCGTAATTACCTGGACAGACAGGTTAAGTAATTGTTTAGGAGATTACTCAAAAGATCACGAAGACAAAAGACGGCAGAGATGATCGACGCCTTACCTGCAAGAGTGCAGGGAAATGAAGTGGTAGGGAAAGTCTAACGTGACAAGTGAGTACAAGTCCAGGTGTTTAACGGAGTGACATAAGTTTAACAAAATAAAAAGAACTTACTCTCAGCTTCCAAGTTCCACACGATGAGGGGGGAACAAGGAGCGTGAGAGGTACAGAGTATAAAAGAGAGAAAATATTGAGACACGCGCGCAACATAATTATCAGAGGCAAGGGGAGTCATTTCCACTAAATATTTCGATCCAGTGACACATTCCAGATAAACCCATCCATGCATGATCAATTTGACATATCTCATTAGACACCAGTACATACTGCTTTTCCTCCACCTAAACCACTTTCCTAAAAAGATTCAATCTACTCGTGATGTACTTGAAGTCTCATTCACACAATCCTATCACAACAATAACCACATCCCAAATATGGGATTTGTATCTAAATCCCAGGATCAATTATTTTACTAATCTTGGGATCCTTCAGCAGAATTCTGTTGTTGTGATCTTTAATCATGTAGTTTCCTTTTTGGATAATTGGGGTATACAATTATCTTCTGGAAATTCCCAGACTGGTCTTTTGCAGAACACCAGAGGAATTTTTTTTGGTGCGTGCTGGCATTCTGGCATTTGGCAAATTTAAATGCACCACACTTCCAGAACGCCAGAGTCCCTATGAGGTGTGACCCAACTCCACCAGCGCACCCCTCATCCCAACTCACATCAGCAACAAATCAAATCACCATCACCTCCATCCTCTCATAACTACACTCATCTAGAAACCACTCTACCACTCCTCCCGCTTAGGTCAATGTAGAGTTTCAAAAAAACTGATTATTTATCTAAAAATGTGCTACCTTTTTGTATTGGGTCTGCTGGTCGTCAAACTTATTAGTTGTTTTTCTGCTTTCCCTACTCAACTCAAATCTTCTATAAATGAAAATGTTTCAATTTTCAGACTTTTTTGGAAGGAAACTATCTTCAATTGAGATCATATGATTGAGGCAAGTAAATAATTGAAAAAAAAAATTGAACAAAAAATTCATTTTTTTCTTTTATTGTTCAAAGGCATTTGAAACTCAACTACCATTAAAATAAGACAAACAATGATTGTCTCAATTCAAAACAATTGTTCTGAAAGTTCACAGCAAGTAAAATGAGACTGAAAAAAAACAAATCAAATATAAATCAAATAAGATACACAACAATTGTTTCAGTCAAAAACAATTGTTTTGAATCTTCACAACAAGTCAAATGAGACTGAAAAAACTCCAAATGAATTAAGATCAAAACCCTATAAAGATTTTCTTGAGGGCTGCTTGCTTGGCTGGAGGTGGGGGTATGGTACTTGTTGATCACTTGATCAGGCATGTTGGATATGTGTGGTATGTGGGAAATGGATTGGGTGTAAGTTGGGAGTATGTGAATTGTGTTCTCAGTTTTCCTGAATGGCAAAAGAGTTCTGGTGTTCTGGAAAAAACCTTCTGTATATCTCCAGAAGATATTTGTATACCCAAAATGTATCTAGAAAGCACTTATAAGCAGATCTCCCTCTCCCTGAAAGGGATCTGCAAGTAACTTCACTCACACTTTTTGAAGCTTTGAAAGTCCCATGAGAATCACAATTTAGACCCTCTGAACAAAATCTTTTGAGTAATGATTTTGATATGGATTCTGGGGTTGGGAGCAATTCTTTTGAATCCACATGCAGTACAAGACCCTTTCAGATCCACATGCTGTACAAATGTATCCTTGAATTTTTGAGCCATCTGGTTGTTGTGTTGGCTGAGTGCTTTTGTCTTTTAGGCTGGTGCAACACATCTATGCTTCTGCAAATACATTCCCTCTGATCAGTCAGATATGCTACTTTACAAGAAAGCTTTCGGGGATCCTTGAAGCCCATGTAAATCACAACACTGTGTCAGTCTCCACTGGTGCTTTTAACACAGTCACCTTTTTGCTTCATGGAACACTGATAATTCAAGAAGACACAAAAGATTTTGAGTGTTGTAATTGTTACCGTCTCCCATTCCATATTCAAATCAACCTTATATTCATTATTCCATTGCTCAAATTCACCAATGCAGTCAAATTCAGATCCACTCAGATAATCAACACATGCCAACACCATGCACCTGTCTGCCCATATAATGTGGTAGTTCAAGGGATGTGGGTGTAGAAATCAAGACCATGATCTTTGCCTGTGGGCTTGTTAGGTCTACTCTGACCCCGTGGAGCAAGTGCCTCAAGGGCGGCGTAAGCCGCCGGGTCCCTACTGTGATTTACTGAGCAAATGGCGAGGGCTGGAGGCACAAGGTCCGGCTTACAAATTCAATTGAAACCTGCACCCGCGTATTGTTGGCAATCTTCGACTCTCTTCGACTGACTTCTCTCGGCAGCAAAACTGGCTGATCGGTTTTTCGCCTAATTCGAAGAAACTTGAAGGTTTGTAAAGGCTTCTCGGAATCTCCCCAAGGTCGGAATCCGGATCCTCCAACTTACTGCTTTGCCGGGGCCCTGATGTGTAGATTATACACAAAGACCAGTGCACAGACGGAACTCTAGGAAGATATCAATGGCTTCCTCCAATTGATCACATATTCATTCGCGGACTTACATGCATATGTATGTGCCGTGGCACCCCTCAAACGGTCGTTGTGGTTCAACTTGGGTTCATTCGATTCCACTGTATTCTTGCCGTCTATTGGTACACAGCTCGAAGTGGCGACTGGCTTACCTTTTACCGGAAGTGAACTCCTTTGCAAACACACCGGTGTACAAACATTCCATTCCATTCTAGCTGCGTTGTACGCTTTATATACCGGGTCGTGTAGACGTTTTCCAGAACCCGCACCTTCCCTCACATCTTCCTTGACGTATACCACATCTTTCTCTGTGTGAACATGCTTTCAATTCGATCTTTGATCATCGTAGTCTTGTTGGGACTCATATCCACGATCACATGCACAAAGAAATATTGGGTCTTGTGCACTGGTGGCCTTGAGCTATATGGTCCCGATCACAATTATTACCGTCAGTTCTCTCATTTCCTCGCCAATACTTCACGGGGACATTCATTCTCATATGTGTTCTATAACTTCAATTTCTGATCATCTCATTTCTTGGTTACAGTATGCAAAGCGTTTGACACTCTTCAACGCAACACATACTCCAAATGGAAATGTCCCAAGAAGTTCGACGGCGACAAGCACCCATCAGGTGACTACTCAATTATGATCTTTTCAAGTCTCCTGACAAGAGCTCATGTTTTTCTGGTTTTTGCATTCCTGGATTCAAACCTCGAATCAAAATTCAGGCACTGGCTGTTGGACCATCCCTGACCAACCCGGACAACAGTCAAGAAGTGTGGGTACGGCCACGTGCCGTGATACTTATACGTTCTGGACGGCGCCGGCAACAAAAGATCACCCACAAGTTGTGAATGGTATGAGTAAGTGGACAGAACATGTGATTTATCAAATGATCATATAACAACTGATGCGTCCCATGTCAGAGTGTCGTGCCACGAATGGGGTCCCAGTGCAGTGCGATACCATGGATAAACCCGCTTGTAAGTCTTATCCTGCGCGTGTTCTCACTTCACTTTGGAACAGAATTTGACAGATTGTGGTTCCTTGGTATATAGCAATACGTCAATGCGACCCAGTTAACTAGAAGTTCGAACAACTGACATGGTCAACTCAGCATCTCGCGTATGTAAGCCTCTTTTCTCAACATATTCTCGGGTACTGACTTTCTCAACTTCAGATAGACGCAGATTCGAAAGCTTAGCGGCCATCATTCATGACAACAAGGGTTTTTTCTATTTTAAGCTCCTGTAACTACATATTTTCGTTTCTCTCTTCGAATGCGGAAGTCTGTCACAAACATTGTCTTTTGATTCACGGATCCCAAAATGCCCTTCTTGGACTGGCATGCATTTAGTTATGATCAGTCTTGGTTCTCCTTTACTATCAATCGTCATGGATTCAACAATGAATTCTGAAAAAATAGTCCGTTACCCAGCTCTAGTGATCGAGTTGAATCAATTTGGCAATTGATCTCAATTGCTAGAGAAGGATAAGAATCCGTCCCACCCTTCCTTGCAAGTGATATATTGTTGGTCAAGTCAAGAAGAAATAATCTTGATGAGAATCACAAAGATGAGATTGGTATAAAAAACCTCATCCACTATCTTAGGTTTGATATAAAAATTTGAAATTTTTAGATTCACTCTTAATGTCCAACACACCTCTCTTAAGAACTGTGATCATATTTCTTGATTAAACAAACAAAACGTAACCATAATTTTATGAAATCAAAAGATACAATGTAAACCAACTTAAATCTTGATGAAACTTCTCATTTTCTTTCACCAAGACAAAAAAAAACTAACAGCACTGGACAAGAGACAAAAAACTAGACTCAACCTTGACTTAAAAGAACAGAAATGCAGTAATGAAAGATGGAACCATCATACAACATAAAATCAGTAGAAAGCGAGAGAGAACGAGAGCATAGAAGATAAATTTAGTATAAAGTGAAAGAAATAAGAGGCGTGATTCTTCATCAGCACACCATTGCAAAGGAATTTTTTTGATAAAACAAAACAAAATGTTCAACTAGAACTCAATTGGTGATACCTAATCAGTTTCATTCAAATACAATCTTAGCAGATCCAAGTGTAGTCTTCACCACACTCTCTCCTTTTCCTGCCTTATTCTCTTCTCCATTCCCATCATCCCACCAGACAGCTACTCCAAAGCAGAGCGTAAAAGCCATAGATAAGTGTTACTTCTAACAGATTACGATGGACAGAACAAAACTTACATCCTGAGATATGACGATAACCAAGTTCGTCACGATCTGATCTGATGATCTTCTTTCTAATCCTTTGACCGCCTTCTTTTGGATCTTTCTTACTACCCGGTCCTTTCACAATGGCTGACCCCCAAACTGTTTCAGCTTCAAATTGACCCTGTGAGACAAACACGCAAAAAGACAGAAAAATTGATCATGATGTTCATGAAAAAAGAAAAAAGAGAACTGGAACAAACCTCGAAAGCTGGAGGATGTTCAACTTCAGCTTTTCCGTTGGTAGATGAAACAAAACTGTAAAGGGTCTGATCAACAGGATGATGAGTGTATTGTAAGATCACCGCTCCATTAGTAGTAGTCGCATGAACTGAAGTATAGTTGTCAGGTGATGAAGCTTTTGATGGCGGGTTTGGTGGTAATTGTGGTAATTTAGAATCTTCTTCAGACGGTGGAAACAGTCCAATCTACAGAAAATCATTTTCGGTAAGGTGTGGTACAAAAGGTAAAGAGAGGTTAAGAAGAGGTAGACTGACCTCTGCATTGATAGCACCATTGGTGGTAGCTAAACTCAATGTCTTAGCTGACATTAAAAGAACCTTCTACATCACCATTCTTAGTCCTAATCCTAACTATATGACTCAGAATGTTGGAAAGTGTGATGGAACCAACAGTAGTACCGAGATCTAAGCGAGTGATATCGATAGAGCTAAGATCGTCAGCTTTGATCGTGAATAAGGTCACCTCTGATTTCAAATGTGTAAAGTGACTTCAACGATCTTGGTAAGATAATGTTGAGTCTGAATTCAAGATCTGAGTTGGGGTAGGGTCCTACTTCAGGCGAAGGTGTCTTTTATAGAAATTCAACAGAAGTTGCATGAATCAGTCAAGTCCAAAAAGAGAAATCATGGAAATCTAATGGGACAAACTCACATAAATCGCTAAACCAGCTTTATTATGCTCACCATCATGACCACTCACTTCACAAACGTTCATTAAATCAATCAAAGCTTCATCATTATAAAGCGCTTCAACCTCAACTTTGACTTTTTTCGATTCATTCGAATCTGAAATCCCAATGGACATTCTACCTTTTGCAAAACTACCTTTACTGTGAATAAAGAACTGATCCTCTTGTTTTAAATGGATCATGAATTCACTCTTGGATCTAAACTTCTTTCCTAAACTCTTTTCTTTATCAAAACTTGCACATTGGACTACGTTTCCTTCTTGTTTCGGTATTTCAGGTTTAGCTCCATAATTTAACTTTGACAAGATTTGGAAAAAGTTTTCAAGTTAGTCAATAGAGTATTGAGATAAGAATTGAAAACGAAGTATCACTGAACTCGATTATTTCCATCTCCCCATCCCGATTCTTGCCAACTAGTCCATCCAAGTACTAATCCGATCACAACCCATAATCCGACACCTAATAATAGAGCTTTGAAGAACCTTTGGTTGTATTGATGAATAGATTGAAGGTCGAATAAGAATTCGTCAAAAGAAGAACGAAACTCGATGAGTTTCGATTCAAATAGTTTAACACAAACCTTGAACGGGCACGAGCATCAGCCGCGCGCTTTGATTGTCTAGTAAACGGATCATTCACAGCTGGATAGATGTTCGGATGATAACTCGGACTGGTTTGATAAGATTATAAGGAAACCCAATAGTCTTATCAATAAAAGCTCTTTTTCGCAAAAACATTAGAAAAGTGAAACTAACCCGAATTGAAAATGACCAGATCTGACTGATCGACCAGATAAAGTTCTACGATGATGTCTCACAGTCTTAGGTCTATCTTGAACGGGTTGAGGTTGGGGTTGAGGTTGAGATGGACCAGGTTGAGCTAAGAAGAATAAGTTAAAATAAGTTAAAGAGATAACGATTTCTTCAATAATAAAGCTTGATAAGTTTAACTCACGTAATAATGGTTCGGTTTCGTTTGATGGGATCGGTTTTTTGATATCATCATTTGTTTGAGACATGATTGACTTATGATGATGATATCGTGTTGAATTGGTTGTTATCGAGTTGAAGTTTGAGTTAGAAGCTGCTCACGATTGAGAGTGAAGTTGTAGATCGAATGACAAATGACGAATGATCAATCATGAATCATGTTGGAAATACTGATGCATGCACCTTGGGCCCCGTACATCTATCCTGGACCCGCATCATTTCAGTCCGCCTGAGCTGGCCCTGTAACTGCTTGGACATGCCCACTGCAAAATCGTGGCCAAGTGGTGTGCACCACGTGTACCACGTGTGCTGCACCATACTTCTTGAAAAAAACTATCACCTTTCTGAACATTTTGAGATCAAGTTCCAGAATTTCAGAAGTGCAACTTTGGGCTTTTACCCGCCAAAATCTGGGTTTCTGACATTCTGTAAACTGTCCTGGCAATTTACAGAACACATATTTGTATACTCTAATTATGAAAGAGCTATATTGTTACTTACCATAAACTCTTCTCAATGACTCTGGTAACAAGTTTAATTAAAGTCAATGAGCTGTGCCAATCAAAAATATATACCAAAACAAAATGGTTGAAACCACAGCTTTAAGTGGATCTGACAATCTGTTTGGATTAAACTATTCATGCTAATACAGAGTTCTTTCAACTCCAAGTTGTGCTGTAGATGGAAACACAAGGGGAAATATAGTCAAGCACACTTGAGTATTTCAGATAGCCTTTACTCCTACCAGACTACAAAACCGCTTCTCCCAGGATAAGGAGATGGGGACCTGTAGGACCGACGAGGTGGAAAAGGAGGTCTGATGTTGAACCTATTAATCCCACTTGATTACCTTCTACACCTACCCACTCGATCGAAAATCATAGTACTTTGACCTCACGTGTTGCCATTCCACCTACTGGATCTTCAGATGAAGTCTCGCTCACCTCAGGCGTTCAAAATATGCTAAAGCTCCAGAAGAAAGAGCTCCTATCAGGTGCACTCATCAATGTCATCATTGCATTTCAATTATCTTGTTTTCCCTGCAAATCTGGCTCACCAAGCTGCCTGACCTGATGGATCTTAGATCTTAAGCAACCTTTTCCAAAGATCTGCTGTGTTTTTGGTCAAGGTGAGATTCTTGCACATTTTTTTGTTACATGCCACAAGGAGCATCCAGAGTCCAGACTTCAGAGTGAGTCTCTGATCTGGGGCTGTCATTGCTCTGCATAAACCCGGCTTGAGTTGGCTTCATCTTATGATATTGCCATCTTTTGGAGACCATAGTTGAAGCTATGTGTAAGCTGTAAGGATAACTACATACACTTGGGGGGAAAATTAGTCACCTATTGAGGAACATCTTGATCAGTGTCAGTGTGCACACGCGACCGCAGTTCGCGCCGCAGGTCACTGCGGATGTGAATAATCGCAATGTGACCGAATGCTCTCCCCGGTGATTAGTTTCGAGGAATGATGCGGCAGTAAATTTTTTTTTCCTGCAGCGGGTGCTATTTATCAAAAACTCCCGATAAATTTGCTCCCGAACGAGTACACGAACATGTCCGCATTATTTCAAGAGCTCCAGAAATCCGAATGGGTACCCGATTGCGGATGCAGTGAAGATGATTCAAAAAGATACATACCATTGCCTAGAATCGCACGCTAGTGGCCTTAGTGGCGCCGTTCCTCTCTATCCATTGACGGAATAATCAATCTCAATGCATCCCCTCTTCCATCTTTACTAGGGACCAAATATATCGGAAATTGAGTGTTTGTGTGATATGCATAGTGGCTGTGTGATCGTACTAGGAACATGGGAATGAAGGAATTAAACAAACAGCATTTGAAAAAGAAAGTTGATGGGTGGATTTTCAAAAGCTGACTGATGAAGTCCATTGATTTGAGATCCGATTAATTGGTTCACTCTAGTGTTGATAGAAAGGGGGTTTGAATACATAAATTAAACTGTGGAGCTTATGTGATGATCAGTCCAATGAGGTCGTTCAAATCGGTGTTTCTGCAACCGATGAAAGCGTCGATCAAGAATTGTTTTTGACGAACGGGGGTTTTTCCACACCTCCAGTACGGTGAAATTGGTTGTAATGACAAATCCGAATCCGTTCATCACGCTTCACATCATCACCCAGAATAGATCCCATTTCAAGGAGTCAAATAAGGATTGAATGTGATTAAACTTGTCCGACTCATACCATGCAAGCTGAGGATAGTTGAACAAAGTCTCAATTATGAAAAAAACAAAGTTTTTCTCCATGAAATCATCATTGCTGATAAGTGGCAGTGCACAGTCAGCATACATATTTACATCCATGTCCCGCTTCACACTTTCACAGCATCGAGCACTCAGCCACCGACTTGGTCAAACAAGCTTGAAAGTTGAATATCAAAGTTTCAGGAATTCATATATCAACCATTGCTTATACGTGTGGAGAGATTCTCTTCGTCTCATCGACAAGCTTGTTTTGATTGAAGGTCTATATAAGCCTTTCAAGTCTTATCATTTCTTAATCATTTCTAATTCTTTCAAATCGCATCTTTTCACTGCCTAAAAAAACAATCTAAGGGCCTCGACCATCATGACTTCTTGCACGAGTACAAATTCTGATGAGGACAATGTTTCAAGAGTGGATGTGCTCATCATTGGAGCAGTCAGTTAATCCTAAACCTTTCGCATCTACATTCTTCCATTTCATCCAAACTTATCCACTTGTTTATTTCTGATGTATAGGGCCCAGCAGGATTGATGGCTGCTGCTTGCTTGACTAAATATGGGATCAATAATATTAGGATAATTGATAAAAGATCTACCAAAGTACCTTGATCGTTTTGAAACGATCTGTTTCACAACTTTATGAATATGATGCTGATTATCATCTCCCTCATCCGATCTTTCTTAGATTTATACAGGTCAGGCTGATGGACTCAATCCCAGGAGTCTAGAAGTAAGTAGTTCGCATTTGATGGTGATCTCAAGGAATGCGACTACTCGGAAAAGCTCACTATGCTATTCATTTTTGATATACTTGTAGATATTCCAAGCGTTGGGAGTTGGTTCTGAGATCCTGAGGGAGATAAATGAATTCGGTGAAGTTTGTTATTGGGAACCAAATGAAAATGGCGTACTCAAAAGAACGTCAAGGAGTCCTGCTGTAAGTTTGAAGAAACTTGAAGAATTATGTAAGATGTGGATATCAAGTTTTAATTTTGTTTCTTGAATTCTCCAAGACTTTACCTGGTCTTTCGAAATTTCGCTCGTCTTGCTTACATCAAGGTAGAATTGAAAGACATCTAATAGACAAGATCTCAAAATGGTCAATTTCTTCAAACCAATCATGTGATCGAAATCAAAAACCACTAATAGTAGAAAGAGCAGTTTGTCCAGAGTCAATTGAATTACCGCCCATCACATCTTCACCTTTATCAAATGCAGATGAAGATCAAATCACTTTAACTTTACGACATCTAAGTGAATCAGAAGCTCAACCGGCTCAATTTTCACCTTTTGCTCAAGATGGTCTCTTTAGATCCAATGTATTTGATGATGAAGATTCAAGTTTGGATTCAAATCCGAATGGTTTACCAATAAAAGAAAGTCTAGAAACTATTCGATGTAAATTTGTGATTGGGACTGATGGAGCTAGATCTTGGACTAGAAATGCTTTAGGATTCAAATTGATTGGTGAAAGTTTGAATTACTTTTGGGGTGTTTTAGATGGAATTCCTGCTACAGATTTGTAAGTTGAGATCTTAGGATGACAGGATCGGATGTGAAGAATTAACTAAATTGGGTTTCACTTGATTTTGTCTTGAAATAGTCCTGACATTAGGATGAGATGTGCCGTACATTCAGCGGAAAATGGTTCAGTAATGATCATCCCACGAGAGAAAGATTTAGTCAGACTTTATATCCAGTTACCTCAACCTCATCATGGCCAAAGGCCAAATCGAAATGATATCACACCTGAAAAATTATTACAAGTCGCCAATTCGATCTTGGCCCCTTATACTATTCGTATACCAAAAATTGAATGGGTATGTGTTTGTCATTAAAGTCACTTTCTGTGATAGAAACTCACAGAGTTTTGTGATCAATTTTTTCAGTATACTTGTTATGAGATTGGCCAACGACTTGCTGATTATTGGCAGTGGAACAATCGAGTGTTTATCGCAGGAGATGCTTGTCATACCCATTCACCTAAAGCAGGTCAAGGAATGAAGTAGGTTCTTCCTTCAGGATCTCGTCGTCACTTTTCGAAAGTCATCTTTTCGTTGAATCTTTTACTGATTGAATCCCTCTTCATCTCTCAATTCAAGTACATCTATGGCTGATACGTTCAATTTAGCTTGGAAGTTAGCTCATGTTTTACAAAAGAAAGCGGATCCTAAGATTTTAGAAACTTATGAAACGGAAAGATCAAAAATTGCTCATGAATTGATCGTATTTGATCAGAAAGTAAGTCATGAGACTCTTTGCGACTGCAAAATCTCAATCCCATCTTAATCGATTTTTGTTTTATAAATCAGTTATCCAGTTTATTTTCAGGCAAACCAGCTAAAAATAAAGAAGATCAAAGTGGAATTTTATTAGAAGAGTTTCATCAGATTTTAGAAAGAGGTAAATATTTCACCAGTGGTACCACGGTAAATTATGAAAGCAATTTACTCATTGTGAAAGAAAATGACTCAAGCCTCAAGATAAAATCAAACCCAGATTTAGCAAAGAAAATTCCAATAGGAACTAGACTTCAATCACACCGAGTAGTGTGTTTAGCAGACGCAAAAGTTTATGATACATTAGACTTAATTCCAGCAGATGGGAAATGGAAACTTTTGATTTTTCCCGGTGATATTCAAGGAAATTTAACCTGTGAAGCTAAATTAAATCAATTGTCTAATTTTTTAGCTAATGATCAAAACAGTCCAATCAAAAGGTTCACTCCGGTTGGAGAGGGCTCTGATTCAATCCTTGATTGTATCACTATTGCATCTTCACCTAGAACCTCGTTAGAATTAACTCATTTTCATCCGATCTTAAGGCCTCTCCAAGGCCAACATGGATTCGGCTCTTATCTGAAAATGTGAGCATTTCACTTTCATGTCATTCATATAGAAATCAATCCGTGTTTTTATGAAAAATTGATGGTATGGATATTCTCGAGCAATTAGTTTCACAGATGATGAAAGTTATCATCAAGGTCATGATCATGCTTACGAAAAATACGGTATAAATCCAAATTCAGGTTGCATGCTTGTCATTAGACCAGATCAGCATGTTTCATTAATCTTAGACTTAGATGATCATGTTGAATTAAGTAAGTTCAACGTTTTTTGTCCGCATTCAAGGTTATGGATTCCTTTTTTGACCGATTATCTTTTCCTTTCTTTTCCCCTTTCTTAGGTTCATTTTTCGATCAGTTTATGATTTCACCTCATTCTCCTCGAAGTTCCAGTTTCAATGCAATTCCAATTAGATAAACATACTATCCTCTAAACAACTTCATTTCACCGCTTACATATATCTCTCTTGTATGATTCTTCTGAATTTGTCTCTTGGTTGGTTTTTGGTATGTAGATGAACTTGACTTTAAGCAGAAAATAAGCCATGCCTGCCATTGTATCAGATTTGAAGCTCTTTGATTTGTTCCTTTGACTCGTCATTTTTTTTCGAAGCGCTCTTTGTGAATGATTCAACCAATCAACTCAAAAGCAATGCAATTTTCAGGCGTTCCACATGCTTTGGCAATGTGAAATATATCATACAAAGTCAATGATTCAAAAATTTCTGCAGCTCGGCGTCATGTGACTTGGTAAATACAACCAAAATCAAGCGATTCACTAAGACCACATCTTGTGCTTCAACCCATCACATCATTGTGCCTATCGGTGATGAGTCATGATGTATGCTTTCACTCGGTCTGTCACGCTAAAGTCGAGACGCCAAAGGATATGGTTGAGTTGGAAGATTTTCATATGAGTTCCCCAAAGCTCAAAGACTTGATCGTGGCCGAGTTTTCAGGTTTTTTGTTGTAAAAAAAGGTCAAAAGTAGACAAAACTCTGATATTCCTCGTTTGAACTTCTTAGATCTGCAAACGTACAAAATGAAAGTGCTTCATAGAACAGGAAGTTGAAAGAAAAAAATCAAATCGGCCAAGTATAATATATCCAAAGAAATAAAGCTTGTAAAATCAAATTGGATCAACTATCTGACTTTTTAGTTAATGATCAAACCAGTCCGATACAACGACTCACTCCTGCTGGTGCCGACTCAGATTCGGGTATTGATTGTATCACTATCGTATCTTCAAGTACAACTTTGTTAGACTTGGTTTAATTTCATCAAATCTCAAGACCTCTTCAAGGCTCAACATAAATACACTTCTTTTGAGAAAATGTAAAAACTCTTCTCATTTTATCTCACAAACAGAGTCCACACAACGGAGAAACTAACGGTCAACAAATTCTCTCCACTCAGTTTCACAGATGAAGCAAGTTATCGTGAAGGCCATGGTCATGCTTATGACAAATACGGTATTAATCCTGAATTGGGTTGTATGCTTGTTTCTAAACCGGATCAACATGTATCATTAATCTTGGATTCAGATGGTGATCTTGCATTAAAGTAAGTTCCTTTTATCAGCAAGATTTCATCTAAATTTTCTTTTGACCAACCTTTCTACTTCTCTCTTTGATTTTCTTCAGATGCATTTTTTGAGCAAGTCATGATCACACCTCATTCCATTTCAAGCTGTACATTCAATTCAAAACCAATCAGGTAATTGCATCTAACACCAAGTCTTTATTTCTCGTGTACTATATAACTTTTGTGTGATCTACACTTTGATGTACTTTCAATATATACCTTTCATGTAAAAATACCCACCATATCTTGCCAAAGGTTATCATATACTTATTCGATTTTCTCTTTCCCCTTTGAATGCGTAGAATCATCCACATGATTTACACTTTCCGCATATTGAGACATTAACAAACAAGAAACTAGTGAATCAATGTTACAACTTCTTTAAGCCCACACAGGATAAAATCACAAAGGTATGATCCTACAAGCTCCACCATGCGGTTTGTTACAGAGATACACATTATCAAGGTTTCTTACAGAGATACACATTATCAAGACTTGAAAAGAAACTGATCAATAAAGAAGTGATGAAAATCAAGATGAACGGATTTGCCATGGTTTCAAGCCAGAATTAGATTGATTAGCCAAAATTGGTTCACTAGGTTTTTCCGAATTCAATTTTTCTGGTATTTTTTTATAACCAGGTAGATTAGATTCGTTTAATTCTATACCTGAATTGATTAATTCTACTAATTCATTGAATGGAATTGGATCAGTTGTTTCTGAATCTTGATTTGAATGCATCTGACTGTTATTTTCAAAGAATATAAGAAACACGACTTTAGATTGTATTTTTTGCGAGGGATTTATTTGGAATCAATTGAAATGCTGGAAAACGTTCTCAAAAGAGCTTACTTGGAATGTTGACTCCCGTCGACATCTGATCTTGTTTGATCAGTTGTCCTTTTGGTTTCGTATTCTTCGGTTAATCCTTGTCTCATCTTTCTTTGATTCCCGTATTGAATCGATCTGCGAGTGCTCGATTGTAAAACATTCAGCTTACCAAAAACATAGTAGTATTATTACCTTGATGTATAACAGGAATTCATAGACGCACTTCCGTATTCTGCTTGATGGATTCTTCTTGATTAACTTCGCTTGACATCGCTGAGATCAAACTTGATGATGGTTGAGAAAGTCTTCATCAGTCAATTAGCACACCAAATCATTTTGAACGAAATGTCACGTCTTGGTGTCAGCTTCGTTACATGTATACTCAAGTCACAGACTATCCGGGCCTGTTACGCCCGGTCTCTGAACCTTAGACGGGACCGCACGAGTACGTACGCGAAAAAAATGTCAAGTTTCAATGGAGGGTCAACGCATACACCCAGGTAGTAATTTATGTCCCTGATCAGATTGATTTTAAAACTTTAACAGTTTACCTTTTTTTGGCAAGAAGTAAAGAAACTCAGCAGAATCTTGGTATCAAATATGACTGAGAAGCTCATAATATCAAAAGGTCTTAAAGAGGCTCATATGAAACTTATCAATCTTCTAAATCAAAGTCGAGATGAACTTTTATCATTCAATATATCTAATTCTAACCTTGACAGTCTATCAACCATATCCAATAGATTATCAACATTGATTTCCACCTCAGTAGAACTAAATCAGTTATTTATAAAAGTTCGTAAACGATTTAATCTTGTAGAAAATCAAAATATGAATTCAAATGAACTTTTGATTGATGAGAATCTAAAAATTATCATCGAATGGGAAGATCAACTGGATAGAAGAGGTGTCGAATTATGGAATCAATCAAGTAGAATTAAGAGACAAATTGACGAACAATTTGAAAATCAACTTCACTTGAAGGAAATTTATTTTAAATCATTAAACTTGTTACATTTTCAAAACTTACCTGATCAAGATCAATTTAATAAACCGATCAATTTTAAAACTCATGAATGTCAACGGGTGTATTCATCTAGTGAGCATCTTGTAAAACGAATCTTACAATATAATTCATTTGACATTTCTGATAATTCTTGTTAAATCGATGTTCAAATTCAGTGAAACACCTTGCCTCAATACTTATCCAAGCAGGTACTCCAATCACTAGTGAACCAAGTGGTAAAAGTCCTATATCTTTCATCGTTGGGTTAATGAGAGATATTTGATGAATAATGTTGTTTTGGCGACTCTTCTTGAAAGTTTTGCTTCGCTTGATAGATGTAACGACCAAAACAGTCAAAGCTCTACTCCCATCATTCGATTTAAAAGGTGCTACCAGTAATATTGATATAGCTTGTGAGGTTCGTTGGCCATTATTTATCATTTTGAGATAAAACGTGAATTGAGATTCAAAGGTTTGTCAAACATTTGGGTTTGGATACGTAGTGCGAAGAGAAACTTGCTAGTGGGTCTCAGAATTCGAAGACTAACCATGAAGGTGATCAATACCTTCGAACTTTGACCAATTATTATGCTATCAAGGCTGATTATGTGAGAATTTCAACCAAGCCCGTTCTGTTTATCTTGGGTCTGACATATTCGCTTTAGAATTGGGCAACAGGAAATAAGACTGCTACGATGTTTAATCTTCGACAAGCTCTTGATAAATCAAATTTGTTGAACTCCCCCAAAGGATTTCAAGAATCAATCAATATCATTTCAAAGTTTTATGCTTTCTCTCATCTCATGTTACGATCTACTATTGGGCTTGATAAGATTGACGAGTTAAAGAAATCGAAGAAATCTATCAACCTTCAAGCATCACAATGGTTAACTTTAGCTTTACAATCTATCGAATCGCTGGGCACTAAAAGTTTCATTCCAGGACAAGTTTTAGAAAGAATATCTTATGATGACTTGAGATTAAAGATTATAAAAGCTCTAGCATTCGTTTATTTTGAAATCGCAAAAGATCAAGAAGGCTCAGAAGCAGAAGTAACACGTCAAAGAGGTGATCGAGCATTCGATGAAGCTTTAGTGAGATAGAACTGAACAACTCCCCTCAGATACTTTGATTTATATGTATTCAAGCCGATTTCTTTTGTCCATTCTTTAGAAATTAAAACCCGATCAAGAAATGTGGCTTCATAAGATTCGACGACTGGCGCAACGAAAAGAATTTGGACCTGAGTTGAAATCAGGTTAATAAAAACACCTTCCGTGATGATTGTTATCAAACCTGATGTTGAGAAACCTCTGCTTTTAGCTATTACCGCGGTGTTAAAAACTCAACCTTTCGATAAGAAGCTTCTAGGTATTCTTCTTTCGGTATCACATCAGATTTCGAATGAGAAGTGAGTCAATAGTGATTAGTAAATAATGAAGAGCACTGAACTGAACTTTCTTAATCATGACTTGTAGTTATCGAATGGACATTTACGCATCGATTTTGATAGCCTGCGTCGGAAGAAGAGATCCTGAAGAGCAAGCTCTAGGAGGACCATCAATTTACGCAATAGTTTCATTTGTAGGAGCAAATCTTAGAAAGTCTTATAAAGGAACTACCTCATCAGAAAAGGATTTTATACCTTCAACATGGAATTTAAATCAAAGGTTAGATTTTTTACAGAGAATCACCGATGCAATGATGTTGGGTAAGCTAAAAACACACATATATATAATCCTTCTAAAGCTCCGAAATACTTAAAGAATCGAATTTACACAAATAGAAAACTCCGATTTTCGTTTAGCTTCAGATTCAGCTTTTATCACTCAATCCTTAATTTGGTCTTCTGGAAGTAAAGCTTATGAATCAAAAGATTTCATCAGCGCGGCTAGATGGTTTACTATTGGAACTCATTCTATGTTTCATACAGTATATGATTTGACCTTTGGAAAATTGACAAGGTGCGGAAGTTGATTACGAGGATAAAAACACGAACGGATTTGAACACCTTTTTTGTTTCGTTATAGGAAAGGAGCTTTGAGTTACATGAATGCAGGAGATTATGATTCCGCAAGGAAGTTCTTGTCTGGACTATCTGCTGAGGCTCAAAATACGGCTAGCTATAACTTTATCAATTTCATGATTGAAATCGCTTTAGGAAATGAACAAACAGGTCAAAAAATTTGAATCTTATGTTCTCTTTTGATTTAATCTTTTAATCTTGTTGTGATTTGATCATCGCTTCAAGCCGTGGAATCGATCAAGAGAATGATGAACTGCATCGATTTTAAACCTCAAACGTTGATATTCGCTGCCAGACAAGCAGACCAGAGAGGACTCAAAGAATTATTGAACTTCATTTTCCAAGAATTGTTATCACTAATTTCGGGAGATTCTGTTTCAAGAAGCTCTCCTATAGAAGGGCTAGATCCAATCATCTTACTCAGGTAAGGCGTCTGCCTGAATTTTATGATTATGAGGACATCTACTTGATTTGTTTACTGATCGAGATTTTGACTTACTTGTATTTTTAGATGGCTTATACGGATGGACCTTGCAAGGATTGAATCAAGTTCGGGTGACGAGTTAGTGATTTTTTGTAACCACTATCATGTAAAAGTAATATATGCATGGACTGAACCACTTTGAAGCTTGGAGTACGCTGAAAAAGCGTTTGAGCATTACAGCTTAGGTTCGCACGCTCTTGTGTACCATTCAATGCTGATTGACATGAAATGATCTAACTTGTGTCTATCATAATCTCGTAAACTCAAACCATTCCACAGCCCAAAGGATTCTAGAACAGCAGAGATATGATGATGGTTCTGATAGAATTAATGCCAAAGACGCTACTTGGTTATGGAAGACAGGTACAGTGGAAATTTTTCCATGTATTCATAAGGGTAGCTCAAAATCGTCATTCAAGAAACTGATAAAGATATTTTTTAAATTTGATTAGCATTCAACACATGTATCAGCAAATCCACAACTTGGCCAACTTCTTTGAGTTTACGATTTTTTGATTTAACGAGTGATTTGATACATTTGACTCGAAAGCTTCCGGTTACGATGCAAGAAAGTCGTGAAATGATCAATCATGAACTTCATTGCCAATTTGCTCATCTGGCTGGAACAGTCAATAGTACATTAGGAATCGAATATAAGGATAATGATCAGGTCAGTTTGAATTGAGTCAGATTTTAAATTGATCAAAGAAATTTGATATGATTGAAATTGTAAGTAATTCAGGATAGAAATCATGGAAGGTTTTCAAAATTAATTGAATTGGTCTTGAAAGTTAAAAAACTTTGCGAAGAAATTGAAATCATTTCAATTGAAACTAATTCTAATCAAGACCTTTGTATCATTGAATCGTGTTTATGTGTTTGGGAATTTGAGGGGCTTTCAAAGATTCAAGATTGGAATCGGATTGAAGAATTTACAATCGTTGGTTGATAATTTTTTGAAGACAATGGATTTGATAGTAAGACTTGCCTAATCGCTGTTGGTATCTTTATTATAGGCTTTAGAAGGGATGGCTGGGGTGAAAGGGTATATTACGACGAGTGTGTTGGAAACCATCGCTGATGTAGCAGTTCATGATGCGAATTTTCCAATTGATAGTAAGTTTATGATTCACTCATCTGTCATATCATTACAAGCTGATTCATTAACTTCATCCCATCTGTTTATCTTTGTTTCGTCAAGTTGTGACTCAGGTGCTGAGAGTACGTCTTCAGTTTTTCAAGACTTTGATGATCTTATACACTCTAGAATGTCAAAAGAGGATACTGAATCTATTAAACATTCCTTGATTATTTCAAATGATTAGAAAGTTCTTTCGATTTACGAAAAGATCGGAAAAGTGGATGTAGCCTTACATTCAAGATGGTTGCGTATCTTGATTGAAATTGAGATATCAACAGGTCAAGATGATGATGCAATAAAAGATTGTAATTCAGCACTCATCTTAATGCAACAAAATTCGGCAAGTTCTTAATCTATCTATCCAGATTGTTTTACATCAAGAGTGATAAGTACACCTGATTTTCTCAACTGACGCTTTGGTGTACTTGTTTAATCTTTAGGAAATCTATCCATCAGATGAAGCTGATTGGATTTTAGGAAAAAGTTGGGATAGATCTATAGATTTATTTAATTTAAGATCAGTTTCACATTCAATCAATTGGTGTGAGATTGCAATGAAATGGATGAGATTAGTTACAGGTGGTAGGATTTATGAAGAGATGGTAAGTACCCCCCCAAAGATCATCATTCATTTTGATTATGATTTTTGTATTAAAGTTTTGCTGATTTTTCCAGTATCGGTGGGTGGGTGTATTTTTGTAGATGAATCGCCATTATCGTGAATTGTTGAAGATGAGTCAAGATTTAAAAACTTCGGATCAATTTTTATTATGATGATTTATACTGTAAGGACGTGAGAGAGATGTTTCTGTTGTCATCAACATTTGTGGAGCATTGTGGATGTATAGGAGAGTAAAGATATATTTATATATGTAAATCTTGCGAGAAGGATTCAAGATGTAATCTTGTTCAAATATAAATTTCTCTGAGAAATTAAATCTTTTGTTCAATTCTGAAGGGTTAGTGCAACCAAACTTGACTAAGTCCCTTGTGAGGAGTACTGGCCAGCTCAAACGAGGGATTTAGTTAACTTTGTAGCGCAATGGAATCTGTCACAGGACCTGATCGTATGTTAGGTTTTACAAATGTGATAATGTTCAAGTTGATTCTATGATCAGTTATCAGTAACCCAAAAACTGGAGTTTGCGCGTGATATCAGGGAAGTCTGCTATGATGAAAGAAGAAAGGAGATACACTGTCCTCTGTTTTAAATACCTCAAGTCTTTCGAGCATACTTCATTGTGGCATCAAAAGAGAGATTGTATGGTACCAGTCAGATTGAGGTGTTCTATGTCACTGAGGGAAATGATTTTTTTCCTTAAATGATTTGATGAGGTGATGAGCCATAGCGCACAATATCGGATTCAAATCCCTGTTGATGACAAAAGAGTGCATACATAGGGGTTATCAATCTGCTCACAATAGTTGCTCAAATTGCCAAGACTTTGTTGCATCAAGCACTTCCCTTTCAACATTTGTTTTTATCTGACAAAACGAAACCGAAACATTGGCCTGGGCATCGTATATGAGTAACGCAAGGCTTTCATGTTCTCAAGATATGATGGCAACTGTCAAAATCGATAATCCACTTCAAAAGGGCGGGAAGTCTGGTTGGATGTTCTTGCTGGTTGTGGCATCCAGATCGAGATTCCAAAGTGTAAGATCTTTTTTACTTTGAATCGAAAATCTTTCATATATTTCCTCGAAAAATCCAAACAGAACATCGACCGAAATTACATTTACAGCGTCCTAAAAATATAAAGCTTGTATCAAGCAATATGGTCGGCTTTTCACAATTTGTAAGCATTAATTGAATGACTCTAACGATATATATACAAAATCGCATATGATTTTCTCTATCATGGCCCTGGCCCTCCCGAAGACCCCGTTTGTTGTACCGACTTGACACATTCTGAGCATGCTATTGAAAGTGATCAAAAAGGCACAGGTGGATGATCAATATATGGCTCAACCATGATGAAAAAAGAAAGATGACTCACTGATGTAAGGTTGTTCCAGCGGGTTATAATGGCAAGAGTAAATTTCACCTCCCATATTCCTACATGCTATAAAATTGAACAAACATAAATAGATATAACTTGTCAAGTGTATCTGACCAATCAGGACAACGTACCGTACACAGAATTCCCTTGATTATCATACTCGGAACATTGTTGATTACTCGTCCCAGAGCCCGCGACACCGTTGTGTAAACAATCCTTCAGTGGTATCCATAGGTGACCTACGATATGAGTTTGGCAGAAGGTGAGTAAATTCGAACATTCAGATACAATCCCGAGACAAAGGGAGTATACCGTCTAATCCGCACTTGACAATTGGGCAACCCCATGACTGATCATCATTATCAAAGCAAGCTTGGAAAAAGAAGCAAACGGATAAGACACCGACCAGAGTTTTGACAAAAAAAATAGTTGAACCATTCTACTTACTTGCATTTTTGTTGGGGGTGTCTGTGTAAAATCCGCCTAAACACTTAACTGACCTTGTACTATTAGTTGCCTGCGCGAAGGCAAATTGAGTGATAAGTGTAGCAATGATTATAATAAGAAGCTTGTGAGGAGACTGGGAGGATAGCATGTTGATTTTTGCAGATGACAATCCAAAGGAGTCGTGACGAGCCGAGGCTTATAACTGATTTGCGGGACGTCGTAGAATCAAAATGTAAGAGTGTGAGAGGGCCTTGTGTGTGGCGGGCCGCACAGAACCGTTCACCTGTTTCACTCATCAGCACTGAAACATCGAAACATGACAAGGCCACCGGAAAAAATTCGCTTCGACGCCGGCATCTTCACTCGGAGGGTCATGGAAGTCTATGTGGGCTATCCAGAAGGATTTGCACATTCAGACCATGCAACGCAAAGAAACACGGCAACATAAGGCATTGGACCGAGCGCCGTCCTGGCAACACACGTATGCGCTGGAATGACCCCCACTTTTGAGTGAAGTATATGGTGTCCTTGATGAGCGACCGAGGACCACCTCAAATGTGCTATGCATGAAGTGCTATGTTGTGTACAGGTCGTTATGACTTGCACTTACAAAATCTCGACCGATCAATTTTGGATTTCACCAAACCTCGGTCTCATCATTGACAGACTCCTCAGCACACCTCACCGGTCACCGTTCTTGTCTCAACTTCAATCAGTGACTATCGCACTAGCTTGCACTAGCAATGGGCCGGAAGGTTGTCCGGATGCAACCCTCCGGAGCCATTTGGATTACCTGATTAGCGTGTTCGTGTGCACCCCATTCACTTGATTGCGTTGCACTTGAACTTGACTACCCATCATCAACCACCTGAAGGTACCATTCACTGTTCTTGTCTTGAAATCAATCAAAGGCTATCACACTAGCTTGCACTAGCAATGAGCTGGAAAGTTGTCCGGATGCAACCCTCCGGAACCGTTGGGATCACTTGATTGGAGTGACTGGATGCACCCCAATCAATTGATCAAGTTGAACTCGAACTCGACTTCCCATCATCAACCACCTGAAGGTATTTAAATTGATACAGCATAATTTCTTCAGACAAAGGTATGGGGTATGAGATTGATAAAATTGACCAAAACAAGCCAATCAATGATGGAAAATATTGGAGCAAACCAGAGCAAACACCCCTTTGTAAGCAAAACTTGCGCAGGTGCTCCAATGCTTGAATCAATTCAAATACCTCCTATGTTACATGTTTGATGGGTCAGAGTCTTTGATGGTGATGCTGAGAAGTCAATTGATGATGCAAATTAGATTTGGTGAAATCCAAAATCAATCGGTCGCAATTTTGTAAGTGCAACTCATAACAACCTGTACACAGTGCATACTACATAGCACTTAATGCATAGCGCATTTGAGGTGGTCCTTAGTTGCTCATCAGGGACACCACAGAAGTATGGCTGTGGAGGTTATGCACTCATGGGATTGTATGTGATCTTTTTGGATGGGGTCTGTCTGAGTTCTTTGCCTAGATAACCTAGATCCATTGGTTTGCAAATTGCCATGTGGTTTTGAAAATAATGATGGTTGACTTGAAGGAAGTCAGCTACATTGCTTATGTATAGCCCACAAATACTTCCATCACTCTCTAAGTGAAGATGCCAATGTCAAAGCAATTTTTTTCCAACACATATATGTGTCTTGCAAAGGACAATGCTCCGCCCAAGCCCTTGTGTTTTGAGTTTCACTGTCCATGAGTGAACACAGGTGAACACTTCAATGTGGCCTACCACACTTCTTTCATCATGGCACACCTCCCCAATATATACGCAAACCCCTGTGTTTGAGACTGATAGCTGATTATAGAATCAATTTGGATGTTATCAGATTTGTGAAACCTATCATATGAGAGCTCCTAATACCATTACAGAACTTCAGAGCTGTCAACCAAAGAGTGCCATGTATCACAAGATCATATGTCTTCTCAAAATTTATGAGAGGCTTGCTCAACTCAGCTTTGGAAGACATGTCAGAACATAAGAAGTTAATCCCTAAGGTGAAAAGCAACTGGAGCTTCAACAAATAAGTTGATTTTTCTTGAATGATTCTTAATATGTAGTAAAAATGATGACAAAAATGTGACAACATCATAACTGCAGCTGAGGGTTTGTGGAATATTGCAAAGGTGAATTCTTGCTTGATGAAAAGTGTGACTTCACTTTCCGAGGTGGCCCCCTCTCAAACCACCTATTGCATTTTTACCATTGATCACACCTCAACAACACAAACACCAAAGTCAAGTCTTACTTTTCAAAAGTCCATCCATAATGTCAAGCAGAGCAATATTTGAAACACCAGAAGCTGAACCAAGTAATGTTTTAAGGGAGATCTTGAACAATATGAGTATTCAACGGGCAGGTAGATTTTTCCAATGATTCATTTTGTTCCATCAATGGCTGCAAATGCTATTGTCTGTAATTATACATTATTATCTACATATTATTAATTTTTGTGTGAATTCTAATATTTTGATCAAGTGAGTAAAAACTCCCACTGACAAGTATCCTTGTTTTACCTTTGGGTGAGTGGATTGACTCAAACTGTTGCCCCCTCTCACTTTTAATCTTTTAGGTTTTGTTGAGAACTTCATTTAGATGCCCAATTTGTAGTACAACATTCGATGAAACTGCTCAATGATAGATGAAGTTTATTCAGAAGATACATACATTCAAAAAAATAGATCATTCATGTATCACCATATTGAATGGAGTGTCTTTAGGTGGTCTGACTCTAAGAAAATTCTTCTTGATTAACAGACACTTCTTATCAAGCTTCATAATCTTTTTTGGAATGGAGTCAAGTTTTGGATTTGAATTTCACATCAGATCATTGTAAAGCCTCATCATTTGGATCTTAAAAGACTTATAATTCACTCAAAACTTCCTTACTTAGAACACCAGAAATTAAGCAGAATCATCTTCAAGGGGGGGGGTTTAAAAATCCATTTTTTTTGGTTAGACAATATCTTACTCATTTATGTTCTAGATTGGGATTTGAAAATCATCATCAAATTCAACTAAAGTCACACGCCAAACAACTTTAAGTCAAACCAGTTATAATCCATCATGGTTGTGTCTTAGTTTTTGATAGATTACATTGCAGATTTGTCAAGATTTCTTTAGTTTTTTTCAACTCCAGATTGTTTCTTGATATCATTGTTAATGGCAAAATTTGAAAAAACATGTTATCTATACTTGATTATATTTCATCCTTGTTACAGAATCATTGAAAGTATATAAATGTATCTTTGGCATTGGTTTTTCAATTTTATTAGGAAGAGAATTTTAACAAGAGCTTCAACTTCTTGATGTTGCACACTGTAAGTAGTTATAAATACATTTGTGTGCTCCTTGGTTTGATGTGAAACTCGGCCAATACGCCAGGTAATCAGGCGCAATAGTTTTTGAAATAATCAACTTTGAAACATTTGTACTAGCCTTCTGCATTGAATTGGATCTCAGCGTTTGCCACCAAGTATTCATTTTGTGTAGATAATTCTGGCTTCTGGTCATTGTTTTTAGCAGGGCAGGAGAACTCAAAAATCTGGGAGCCCAAAACCAAGACCGTCCCACATATGAACAGTTTGTACGCAGTGAGATTGTTTGGAGAGAGCTTCTGAAAATAACTTGCTCCCGATGAAATTTTCAGGATGGGATCCAAGTCTATGCAATCCATCAGAGGTTTCCATTCCATTACAGCCCACCAAATTTGAGCTTATCAATTTGAGATCTCAATCAGTCAACACTGCGGTTGTGAATGATTATTGAACAGCCTCTGGTACAAAAACATTCAATTCTTTTCTGTACCTAACAATCAAGACTTGCACTTTGATTCCAATATCAGCATGTGACAATCTCCAGCTTTTTAACTGCGTCAAAAAATGCTCAGAAGTGTTTGACTTTCTGCTGTCATCTTTTTATTGAGGCTATTGCTCCACCACAAATTATGCGTGTCAGAATATTTGTCTCAATATGTTGAATATTGTCAAATTTTGCGTCAGTGTTTGTTTGATGCATAAAATGTGAAATTGGACAATGAAGGCCTAAATGCGCTGATAGAACATTTTCACAAAAATATTAGGGCTCACGTGCTGATCGCGTCCCTCAGCAGATGACAGCTGATAGAAACATTTCACAAATATATTGGGTTTCAAGTGCTGATCGCGTCCCTCAGCAGATGACATATACATATAATATTTTGATAATTTTGATTTCGCGTCCACCACCAACTACCAACACTTCCAAACGTTGTAATCCACGAAATCAACCAATCTCCTTGGTTAGTACGACTTCTTGAATCTTGTTTCTCTACCATCACTTGCTGAAACTTGAATATTGTCACCTCTCCCCTCAAGATCACACACACCGCACTACATCTTACATTCAATCAACGCAAAAACTAAGCTTGACATCTTATTCATCTGCTATTTACTCATCACAAGACTTTTATCAATCACTTCCTCAACCCTCTTGTCGTGGATGTGAATAGTGCTACTTATTCTCAAACGCAAATCCAAAGCCTAGTGTTAGATCATAGAAACTTAGTTAGAAGAAAAGCAATGAAATCCTGGAGGGCCTTGAAAGCCATTGATCGTAGTTCTATCATCAGGATTGGTAAACAATACCTAATCATATTCTTCACACTAGTTAACATCATCACTGCTTTTGTCCTTGGTGCAAGATTTGGACCTCAATTACTTCATGAATCAGACTCATTCTCAGCTTCATCACTGTCGACTGCTTCAAATCTCACATCCCCTGGAAGTATCCTAAATCCAGCTCCTCTACCAGAGCATCTTGATCCAGTCATCTACCGAGCAAGTTGGTCCAAGCCAAAGTCTGATATCAGTCCCATTGAATGTGATGTGTTTGAACCAATCGACCATGAAAATGGAAAAGGAAGTGGTTGGAGAATTGTCTTTATTCATGGCCTTGGCTCTGTTGACTCATCTCACGGACATCAATGGCGCGAAACACTCTTATCTACTCTTCAACGACCACTCAACTCTCAAAGCATTGGAAACTTGACTGGCCTTAGATTCATTCTTCCCAAAGCTCCAATTATCCCTGTCACTGTCTATTCAGATCAACCAAATGGAGGTGAACGGCCTGGATGGTTTGACATCAAGGACTGGAGGGACTTGAATTACCTTGAAGATGAGGATAGTCTAAGATGAAGCTGTATCCAAATTTCCACGATCATTGCTGAGCAAGTCAAAGAATCAAAGATGCAAATGAACAAGACTATCATCGCAGGCTTCAGCCAAGGTATGTAGACATTATGATTTATTACTATTCTCAGATCATATTTTCAGCTGTACATGAATGGAAACTGATCAGGTTTATCCTCTTCAAAACATCAAACTCCAAATAGGTGCCGTGATGACGTTGCTTACTAGCTTGACATCATCTGAACCCCCAGCTGCGACATTGATGCTGGTATGTCCATTACTCTTTTTGACCATAAAGTTTGAGCACCTCCTGACTTTTTTTCTCTTCACAGTCGGGCTATCTACCTCTACCCTTCAGATTACCATTACTTCTTTCAACTGTTCCTGGGTTTTATTGATCAACTGCTTTCTACTGGCTTCACGGAACCACAGATGAGGTCTTAACTTGTAACGCTGCCAAATCGGGATTCAACTTCTTGCAAAGGATCTCTCAAGAAGCTTTTGGTCGAGCAAAATTCAAAACTCTTCCTGGTTTAGCACATGGCTTTTCAGAAGATGAACAGATAGTAGTAACCAATTGGATTGAAGGAATCGTAGATCAAGGTACTGGAGGTGAATTTGATGATTTATTAGATAATTTAATTCAACCTGAGAACAAACTAGATGATCCTCAATATCCAGTTCCACATTCATTATCCACAACTTTTTGATATCTTTCCTTTGAATGATCAAGAAGGATTAGAGAATATGAAAAAAATCAAAATCAAACGTCGAAGAAAACTCTGAATTTTAACATCTTCAAGGACAATTGAAGGAAATGAAATTTGATTGGTTCTTATCAGGTTGTCTTTTCCTTCTTCTAAGATCTTTTTCTACGCTTGAAATCAAATGTTATGATAAACTCTAGAAACGAGATATGTTACGGTATATGTACGGGTGCGAATGAATTAAATTATCTGCTTTGCTGTGTTCTTGAAATTGTATTTGATGTCCTTTGACTAGACTCAAGAGTCTAAAATGAGTGAGTTCAGCATAAAAGATGTTGCTTCATGAGGACTCTTGAGTGTTGAGGAGCCACGCGAGCAGGTGAGTTTCAGCCCAGAGTCACATGGTGTGACTCCTTTGGCCGCGTCACTTTGTGTCCACTGTCACAGCATTGAAAGTTGGCGGCGCCATATGTTGTATGTAGCCGGGCCTAATTTATTTCCGGTCAATCCGTTGCGCCGACGTCTCAAGGTACTCAAAGTGTACGTGTACATAGTTCTCCGTATTACGTCGCGCTGCGCAGTGGATAAGTTATGCTTGATCTGGTAGAGCAAGCTTGCAAAGCGACTCCACAATCGATATTTTTTTTTCTTTTGCAGTCGATATGAGGCCCTTGTGAGGAGAAAACTCCGAACAAACCTCCAGAAGAAATGATATCTCTCACCTGAGGTTGAATGGAGGACTCAAGATTTGGAGATTTCAAATGCCTTGTGATAACTGTTTCTGGCTTGTTCTCTGGCTGTCCTGAGTCCTGGCGTCACCGCTGCCTGGTAGGATTGTTGTACGAGACTTCTATCTTGGGCTGGATGTCTTGCGTACGAGAGTGCTGTGGTCGCTGATTCGGATGGCCACGTTCAATCATTTCCCTCGAACTCAACTACTATAATAGTATAAAGTAGCCTCTCTTCTTCACTCGGATCATCCTGAAATTTCAACTACAGAAGTTCTATATATTAAATTTGTTTCTCTCAATCGCAATCCAAACTTCTCAATTCGAAAAGTGGAATTCTCCAGTCTCCATCTGTAAAATTATACCAGTACTTTGAGATAGCCAATAAAACAACACTTCAAGAGCTACTCACTTATAACACTGAAGGCTAGTCAAAAATGGCTCGAACGACTCTTTTTCCGACTCTTATTCTTCTATTTTCTTGCTACACAACGCTAGTTTCTGGTTTCTTCATCCACTCACCTCGCGAAGGAGAGGTCTGGGAGTGAGTAGTCAAGACCTATTTGGCTTTTTTGCAACCCCGCAACTGTTCATCAAACTCATCTCGTGATTTCATCTAGCCTATCCGATACCTTGATGGTAAACTGGTCAAAGTTCTTATGGGACTCAGAAACCTTTGACATTCAAATCAGGAATAAAGACACTCAGTGAGTCCTCAAGACAATGATCTCTTCTCGAACCCATTCTGATGTGACTTTTTATTGGTCTGTCTACCAGTCTTTATCCAATGGGTTTTTCGAAAATTTTGAACAAGGGCATTCAAGCTTCAGATAGATCATTTAATCTGACTACAATTCCTGAATTGAAACCGGGTTCAGGTTTTTATTTAGAGTTTATCGATCAGGTAAGCCCATTCAGTATTTTGTCAAATTTTCAAAAAATCATCACAATCATGAACTTTAACATTTGTTTCCCAATAGAACCAACGAATTTTAGCTCGTTCTGAAAAGATCAAAATCGTTCAGAAGGAAAATGATTCGAACAATATCTTGGATTCAAACAACGAAGACACCATTTTTGTAGACTCTGAAACTGGTTCATTCCTTGACAGGAGTTCAAATTTAAATGACGAAGTAGCCTCATCTCAAGACCCTTATGTCAAACCACACAGTGGAAGTCACGTTTACCAGAGAGTGTTCACGGTATCTTTTCAGATATGATAGCCAATAAGCTTGTGGATTTTTAACACAATATATGACTTGTATATAATCGGAATCTCTTGAATTTCAATATTTAGTGTGGGGTGCTTGAAATTTGTTTTTCTTGAATAAGCTGTGAAATTTGTATGGTCCGTAATTATGTCTGCAAAGCATACTAAATTAATATCCTCAAGTATCAGATTACCCACCTGTCTACCGGCCAAATCAATCCGCATAGAACTTGGTTTGGATACACTGAGATTGGTCTCATCGTACCAATCTTCTCGCTCTTCAGAAATCTTCAAAAGTGATGCTATCACAAACTTTTTAAAGCCACAGTCTTTCAAAAGTCGGGCAATCACCGAAATGATCTCTCCATAACATAGAAAATGCTTACTGTTCATTGCACTGTGCGCAACCACATGAATGTAAACTCAACTTACCCCTCAGGCTCAACCATAGCTCTCTAATTTCTAGAGAATAAAACTATCTTGTTTGTGACTGTTTCACCACTGACAGAAGTCAATTCAATCACCAAAAGACCTTGTCATGTTGAACAATCCTGAAAGGATATTGACATAGGAATGTGACTCTCACTCAGAGGAGTGAGCTCACAGTGAGCAGTGGTGTAGGCTACATATCACGTGGTAGTTTGTATGTAAAGATGTAATCAGCTGTGATTTGTCTGTGAGCTGATGGTACACAGACCTGTCATTCAACTTGATGTTATGTAGTCAGCCTCAAAGACCACAAGTGAGCCAGACAGTCGACAATCCTTTTAAGACTTGGCCACTGAGAAGTCCTTGTATGTGATCATGGTTTCAAGCGTTCTTATTGCTTCCCTTCGACAAAATTCAAGGAAACCAAACAAAATCAAATGTAAGCATTCTTCTTCCTTTTTGCATTGTATCCCTCTTTGATTTACTCATCCGAAGAGCAAGAATGATGAGCCTAGTATAAAAATCAATTCTACTTGAGATATCTTATAGACAATTCATTGTCATATGACGAATTCAAAACTTCCTGCGTTATTAACCTGATATCTTGCCCTTACCCAGACAATCCTCTTTCCCTAAGAAACAGCCTTTACCCTTGTTTACGAATGCTAACCCTCGTCTGCTTTTTCTCCCGCTTCCGATGATGTTGTCATCCAGATTCAATCTCATAAGGAATTTTTCTCTAGATTTGTTTTGTGTTGTAATTTCATGTACTTATCGCATTGAATGAATTCTTTTTCACCCTGATTGGCCTCACTTGTGAATATGATTAATGATGCACATCAGATTATCAATAAACCTCTTCCAAGCGAGCCGGTTCAATGTGCATCAACCTTATACTCTTCTGCCAATCCAAATGATCCATGCACTAATTGACAGCTCGGTCAAGCTGTGACTCTCCGTGAATCCTCTCAAACCAAAGTCGATCGGGTAGTGTCAATTCCCATCCTACCCTTACCTAATGTCTCTATTTCCTACTCGTGCCATCCTTGTACGGAGTCCGGGTGATGAACCCAAATTGATCGATGTTGGCTTAAGGCGACATACTCTCCAGCCAACAGAAGTAATCATCGAGAACTCAGCTTCAGGTCTTTGTCACTCTGATCTCAATCTGGTGAATGGTCATCTACCACAATTTAGCTTTCCAGTTATACCTGGTCATGAAGTACGTCATTTCAGGTTTGTCCATGCGAGTCCTCCATCTTCTTAGATGAGTCCAAAGAGAAAGACTCACTGAGAGAATCTTCGAACAGGGCGCAGGAGTAGTGATGGAGATTGGGAAGGAGGTTGTCGGCTTGTCAGTTGGCGATCAGGTTTTGACATCTTGGTCTTACTGTGGAAGGTGTCGAATGTGTGAACGTGGACGTCCAAGTGTATGCGAAGAGTGGTCAGTGACTCTCACCATTCGCTTTCGATATCCTCATCGCTCTTATATGGTCAAGGTTCGGTGATTTCGGAATACAATTTTAGGCAATCGAGAAACTTGAGTGGTTCAAGAGCTGATGGCTCAGCTGCTTTTGAAACTCTGAATCACCCTCCACCGAATGAAAAGATCGGATCTCAACTAATTGGTCAAGCTGCCTTATCAAAACATATGATTGTGGAACAATCGAGCGTATGGACCTTTCACTTCAAAAACCTTTCATTTTTGACTTTCTAATCCTTTATTTTGATCTTATTCTATCCCTCCACGATTATTGGGTTCAACTTCAAAGTGTGTCAAACTTCCGATTTCAGTCAGTAAATCCGATTTGGATTGGTTAGCTCCACTCGGCTGTGGATTTATAACGGGCGCTGGAACGGTTTTTAATTGTATCCCAAAACCAATCAAATCAGGCTCAAGAATGGCAGTGTTTGGAGTTGGAGCTGTAGGATGTGCAGCCTTGATGGCTGCCAAATCAGTTAGCCTTCAATCTATGAGTCAAAAGAAAGAGCTCAAATCTGACCCCGTTTCGCGTATTTTTTGATCCCCTTCAGCTTGACATGTTTGAGGAAATCATAGCTATCGATATTCATGCTGAAAGATTAGAGCTTGCAAAAAGTTTAGGAGCAACATCAGTTGTTTTATCCGATGGAATAGATGATGTGTCACCTCAAGTAAGATCCAAAACGGAAAAAAAGATGGGAGTCGATTATGCAATTGAATGTACCGGGTTATCCAGTTGTGAGTCATTTCGAGAGATTCCGGACGTCAAGAGAGATGAACTGATATCTTTTCGTCAATCTCCTCTAGGTATGAAAGAAGCTTATGGATCATTAGCCAACGGTGGTCAGTTGTGTTTGGTTGGCATTGCTCGTCATGGGACTAAGATGGACATTGACGGTAAGTGTTTCACTTGTATAGTTTCACGTCTTCTGAAATTTATCCACATTGATTACATTTCTCTTACTCCATTTGATCTACAGTTTCAGACCACGTGAATGATATGAAAACAGTTCAAGGATGTTTAGAAGGCGATTGTGTACCGTCAGAATTGATTCCAAAACTTATCCAATTGAACAAAGAAGGTAAGAGCTTTATTAAACAACATATGCATTTCTAGCAAAGACCATAGTTGAAAGCTTATCTATTACGCTCTTCTTGGTTTCACGTTTAGGTCAATTTCCATTTTATCAATTGTGTAAAAAATATCCCATTGTTAAGTTTCAAGAAGCTATAAATGATATGAAGACAGGAAAGGTTATCAAACCTATTTGTTGAGTCATTCTTTTTTTATACATTTTCACCTCTTTGTGGTAATATCTTTGGCTTATTGATTTGATTCTTTCACCATCAGTGGTTTGGGATTAAGGGTCGATGATCTTTCAAGTTTGATATTTGACATTTGCTTTGTATTTTCAACCCTTTTACCTTGTATGACATGAATTTATGTAAACCATAGGTCTACAAGAAATTCTTCCATAGTGACAGCGGACCACTGCCAACAAAGATCTCAACCAAAAAGTGCAAATGTATAAGATACCGGAAGAACCTGCATAAGTTGTTGAATGAGCGCATCAAGAGGTAACTGAGCATAGTACAAAATGGACTCTTCCCTCTTTCTGATTTCTTCAGTTACTCTCCCTTTCATCTTAACTTGAAACTGCTAAAGAAAGCCTGCGGGCAAAAAGTTCATCGGCACTAAGACATATAACAAAAGATTTTTCTTCTGATTTAAATGAACTGACCAGAAACAAAACCCCTGATGTTGAGGATGAGAGATTGTGCGATCATCATATGAGGTCACTCAAGAGGACATGGGTTTTTACCACTTTTTAGCAAGACATATCAATGTCAGACTTTACAATATTTCTTTAAATCACCAGTTAACAATAGCATTCAATAGGATAATAATTTTATGTGACAATGTAGGGTCCGCCCATTTCTCATATCTCTAGAGGGTTAAATCTTAGTACACAGGAAATAGTGACATGACTAAATAGAACTATACGCTTAATCCCAAACCACTGATTGGTAGAGTATGTTAGTAAAGACTCCATAGAGAAGATAGAAGGTATGATTGAGATTGAGATAATAACTCAACAAATAGGCTTAATGACCTTTCCAGTGGACATATCATTCATAGCTTCTGAAAAATTTTCAATAGGGTACTTTTTGCACAACTGGTAAAAAGGGAATTGACCTGAATGTGATTTCAGAAAAAGTGATGAACAGGTTTTAAACTTCATTTAATTGTTCAAATATTTAGCTCTCACCTTCTTTATTTAACTGAATGAGTTTTTGTATCAAATCTGATGGTATACAATCACCTTCTAGGCATCCTCGAACTGATTTCATATCGCTTACCATGTTAAGCACTACAAGTTGGAGAAAAACAAGTGTGATTGATTTCAGATCAATCTCAAAGCATAGGAAAAAGTCATCTTGTTCACTTACCATTGAAATCTAACGTGACCTCCGGACGAGCAATCCCTACCAAACATACCGTACCAGCCGTTGACTAATGATTTATATGCCTCTCTTATACCTAGATATATAAAGATATGATGAAAGAAAAAGAAAATTGGTCTTTCCAGAATTTCTTAGTTTGCCGAAATCACTCACAACTGGACGACCCGGTACATTCAATTGCATAATCGACTCCCATAGAATTTGATGTCTTTGATCTAACTTGAGGGGAAACATCTTGGATTCCATCAGATAAGACGACTGAGGTCGCTCCCAAACTCTTCGCAAGCTCTAATCTTTCAGCATGAATATCTATAGCTATAATCTCCTCAAACACATCGAGCTGAGTATGGAATACCAAAAGATGTTCAAAGTTCAATCTCCCAAGAATTTTGTAAGATGGACATCCTATTCTTTGTTATAGAATTGTTTGATTTGGAAATTCAAAATTGACGAACTGATTTAGCAGCCATCAAGGCTGCACATCCTACAGCTCCAACCCCAAACACTGCCATTCTTGAGCCTGATCTGATTGGTTTTGGAATACAATTAAAAACTGTTCCAGCGCCCGTTATAAATCCACAGCCGAGTGGAGCTAACCAATCTAAATCAGATTTACTTAGTGAGCTTTGAATTTTGATACACTTTAGATCGATGATAGATTGATAGAATTAATTTAAAAAAACAAAGTATTAGAAAGTCAAAAATGAAAGGTTTTTGAAGTGAAAGGTCCATACGCTCGATTGCTCCACAATCATATGTTTTGATAAGGCAGCTTGACCAATTAGTTGAGATCCGATCTTTTCATTCGGTGGAGGATGATTCAGAGTTTCAAAAGCAGCTGAGCCATCAGCTCTTGAACCACTCAAGTTTCTTGATTGCCTAAAATTGTATTCCAAAATCACCGAAGCTTTACCATATAAGAGTGATGAGGATATCGAAAGCGAATGGTGAGAGTCACTGACCACTCTTCGCATACACTTGGACGTCCACGTTCACACATTCGACACTTTCCACAGTAAGACCAAGATGTCAAAACCTGATCGCCAACTGCCAAGCCTACAACCTCCTTCCCAATCTCCATCACTACTCCTGCGCCCTGTTCGAAGATTCTCTCAGTGAGTCTTTCTCTTTGGACTTATCTAAGAAGATGGAGGACTCGCATGGACAAGCCTGAAATGACGTACTTCATGACCAGGTATAACTGGAAAGCTAAATGTCGGTAAATGACCATTCATAAGATTGAGATCAGAGTGACAAAGACCCGAAGCTGAGTTCTCAATAATCACTTCTGTCGGCTGAAGAGTTTGTCGCCTTAAGCCAACATCGATCAATTTGGGTTCATCACCCGGACTTTGTACAAAGATGGCTCGAGTAGGAAACAATGACATATTGTGGATGGTTAAGATAAGAGTCAAGAGAAGAATAATGAATGAGGTTCGACAGAAAATTTACAGTAATTTGAGTGAAGTAGGAAGGTCTGCTGTGCGTAATGAGTTTAAAATGGTCTAGGTTTGTGAGATTTATTGGGTGCAACTTTATTGAAGGCTTGTCTGAGACTGATGTTTTGGACAATTCAAGTTGGACCACTGCAATTACACTTCAAGGATGAATGTTGTGGAGATCGAAATAAAGTTTTGATCACGATGATCAATGAATGTGTGAGACAAACAGGAATCAAGAAAACATAAATGCTGAGCCCATTCTGACGTCACAGCTCAATGATATGTAAGTAACACAATTGAAGAAGGAAAGAAGTTTTCATTTTTTATTCGATGATGCTCAGAATTTGTAGACAAGAATGACGGGCAAATTATGACCTTTGTCAATTTCTATGTATCTAGCTTTCCAAGGTCAAAGCACGTGCACACAGTGACCACGACATAGTGTATATTTTGTGGATGCATCTTCTTGACATGAGCATTTAAATTCAAACAGTGAAACTTGATTAAAGAGAGGATGAGAATGGTATCAAGTGCATTAGGGGGATTCTCACAAGTTGATATTCACATTGGCTCAGCATTTTACTATGTAGTGGGTGTTGAGATTCGAGAACAAATGTGATGTCATATGATGTGTTGACATGGCGCCGCTTTACACCGAGAACATCAGATGCTGCGGACAGAAGTGCTGCGAATTTGAAAATCAAAGAAAACTAGAATTCAGTCTTCAACTCCTCCAACTCATTCTCAACAAAAATACATCAAACTTCCTCTCTCTCCTTCCTGCACTCCCTTATACCCTATACATAGACCGTTTCTTTACGACCTCGGGATTCATATGTCAAGCAAATATAGCAGCGAATACACATTCTAATTGAACACATTCGGCGAAGAGTCCCGGCCGAGCCTTGAATATGACAGGAGCAACTCGCAATAAAGTCAGCGTCCAAGCCCACATGATCATTTCCTCTCGTTAGGCCTAACATAAAATCTTGGTCTTTCAAAAGATTCGGTGATGGAGTTGACTCAATAATGAATTTTTCACAATTGCGAGCCTTTAGCGAAGTAGGACAGCAAAGCTGACAGATGAAAGGCTTCCGAATTCCCAACCAAATCAAGAGCAGCCTAGAAAGAAACTAAAGTTCGACAACAATCATTCGGGTAGACTCTTCACCTCTCAGTCATCTCATTCCAAATCGCTAGCTGAACCTGTTTCTCGTTATTTCAATCGGCACGATGCATCGATCAGACCCATCCGGTTCAATCGCAGCCGCCAGGGGCACTACAGCGGGTAAGTAATAGCATCTGGACTAACATTTCACACAAAATTCTATCGAGTTGCGCTTGTGTCAATTGACACTCGGATGGGTTTTTCAACTTTTCGTTTACCTATGAAATTTACCTATGAAATGACCAGCTTTAGAAGGATCTAATAAGACAACAAGATCTAGTCAGTGAATTTCCGAGACGCTGTTCGAGGTGTTCCCATTCCTTGTCCATATGTGCAGCGGATTTTAAAATTCCCGGACAATCATGGCTAAACATAAATCGAGAGCGGCCTTCGATAGCAAGGACTTCTTACTAAATGTTCGGTTCTTTGATTGCTATCCTTCCATGTAGAACACTCGAATTCCGCTCCAGATACTCCACTATCATTTGCGGGACAATTTCCACTGCAATTACGTCCAATCTCACGTTTATGGGCAAATCAATATATGAAAGCGTTGTCTGCATGCAGTAAAAGACAGGAGAAGGACTGCTGGTACAACATTAGAGTCACTGTAGAACCATCCTCTGCTAGCTTGGACACAGTCGTCGAAGCACTCCGTCGCAACGGGTGTGGTCGTGACATCAGTTGTAGCGCTAGATCTAGGGTGGACCCAGGGAGAATGGATGGTCAAGGTGGAAAGTTCTGAAGCCATGTCGAATCTCATCAACCTTACCGATGTCTTTCATGAAGGTTACTTTATCGGTGGTTTACGAAACATTCCGGAAATCGAATTCATCATCTTACCCGTTTCTAATACTCCTTATGGAAAAGATGGAAGTAAAGCTGTGGATGTGCCGGTCGTATTATCAGGTATACCATTCCATACCGCTCGTCTCAACCTGCACAGATATATCTTTCAGTCGATGACCGCACAGAATAAAACACTGGGAATCGAGAGAGTGATAGTCAAACAACAGTATATGATCGGTCGAATTACAACAACCGACATTCGATGTCACATGCTCGTCAATCCTCTCTTCATTCATAATTGGGATCTTGAAAAACCAATGAAGACAGTCTTACAAGGATGGGACAATAAAGGTAAACCTCGAACTGAGATGTGGTCAGTGACGATGCGATATCTAGATGAATGCGTCACTTGTGGTGGATTCTATCATTTCTCAGGTGATGGGACTACTCTAATTGATTGTAAAGTTAATTCGCGTAGAAAAATCATCCTAAAACGACGTAAATCAAGTGATCCCAAATCAGGAAAAACTCCAGGGAAACAGCGAAAACAATTCATACCGAAAGATCCTTATATTAGTTTACCTGAACAAACTTCATCAGATAATAACGCCAGAACACCTATTGGGTTTATTGTTACTGACTAAGATGCATTTAAACAACAACAATGGTCTGGAAGGAGCTTATATTTGTAATTTCTTACTCATTGCAATGTTTCTTTGTGCGGTTTGGATTTTCCATGTTCAATACTCATTCTGTTCCTACCAGTATTCACATGACTCACTAGCAGAGGCTGTACTCAATATCCAAGAGTTTTCTTGTAGGACAATGTAGACACTTTATTTATGGTGACTGTTGTCATGTTGAGCATGATTGCTATACAGCTATCCCTAAATATAAGGAGATCTTTCCACCAGATAGACCACTCCTCAACATTGAACCTCTGCTATATAGACTTCACAATATCCTGACTTTAAGCAGAGAATCAGACCCTTTCCTGGCAACCCTTGATCACTACCAACATGGAGGACTTCCTTCCTGGATCACCAAGTTTTGTTTTGTGTGATGGATGTGGAGAGTGAGTAAGATTCCAATTTGCACACCAGGAAACTATTTAGAATCAAATGACAAACAAAAGCTTCAATGTGCAAGGCTCTGATCCATGCCCTGTAAGCTCCTGGGCATCTGTTGCAAACTCTCTTCAGGCCAGAATTTGACCTTGATCCAGCTGTTTATCAAAATGAACTAAGTCCCAATTCCTCAATAAACCTGTTAGTCATTGTCCAAATTCCTCATTCTTCATTTTACATTGAGCTGTCTTGTACAGTGACAGTACTACTTTGGAACTTAGTTAAGCTTGGTTGTTTACACATAAAATGGTTTGACCAGCTGAACCATATTTCACTCCTGGAAAAAATCAAAGCAATATACACAACAGGAGATACAAGAAACTCCAACACTTAATATTGGGAAGTATTGTATACAGTGAGAAAATTGGTTCTTGGGTGGGGTTTAAACAAGATCAGGATGGCCCCAGGCCCTCCCAACTTTCCTTTGAACCAAGGCAGTCCTGACCCAGAATAACTTGGGCCAATGCTGGATCAGAGCCTTGCTAATGGGCAAAGAAGCACAGTTTGGAGCAAGAAGCCCAGGGACAAGAAATGCAATACAAACACAAGATACACAGGTTGGAACAAAAACCCCAATCTAAGCAAGAGATACAGTTCAAAGACAAAATACACAGTTTGGAACCAGAAGTCTGTTTTAGAACATGAAAGAGCTCAGACAAGTTTTTGGTGTGAAATCTTTTCTCACTTGCGTGCAATTGCTTGCACAGAAGATGTCATGATTCTATGTGCTACAATCCTATTGATCTTGTAGGGTTTAACCCTTTGACAGAGCTCTTTTTTGCTGTATCAGTAATCCAAAGATACTCAATGTTCCACTTATTGGTTAGCGCTACAATATTCATCTAAATTCTTTACGACCGCTGAAATCATTGATTTCTGTAGACAAGGTTACACTGGTATACAAGCTTACAAACTTGCAAAAAATATAGATTGCATTACACAATCCCTGGGAAAGCTGGCTTGAGCATTGACATATTATGTGGCTGAGCAGTGAGTGCCAGCAGACTACCAGGCAAATTATAAAACCATAATATCATGCATTTAAACCCATACATCATCCATATATAAGCATAATTACATATACAGCTGTATGTAAATATGCTTGGTTCAAAATCTGGGACAAAAAGTAAAAAAAATGGCTTGTACGGTGTAGAACTCCTATGCTGTGTGGCATAGGCTAAGCCGGAGAGGAGATGAGATTCACCCAATGAGATAAAGATGAAACTTGGGTGCGGTGAAGCTGCCCTCAACCTATAAAATTGAAGTTCAAATGAAATAAAAGCAGAGCAACTCTCACTACTTTTGACTAAATAAGAAGAACAATGATTGATTGAAAAACACTTGATACAATAAACACAGACACTAACACTTGAACACTTTTATAATATAAGAAATCCCTCCAACACTCAAAGAAATAAATAAGAGAAAAAACGCGGACACTTTTAAATAATAAAACACAATCTCCACAATCCAAAATATGGATGAAGGGATAGAAAAAAATCCAATGATTAAGGAAAGAAGAAAAACTCCCTCAAGACCTGTCCTTTTTATCCCCTACAATCCACCCTATCACTGCCACTCCCATGCAATTTTGCTGCAACCACCCTTTGCTCACACCAAACAACTCTGATTGCGCTTGGCATCATTCTTTGCTTCTGCTGTGGTTTTTGTTTGGTTCTTTTAATATATGTAGGTGATCTCTATTCTTTTCTTGCACTATCTCTTTGGTCCAAGCAATTTATCAATGTCAATTTTGATCCCACTCCTTCTTGAATTAATGTTGAAGACTCTTTCAATCTTAAAATTTGATTTTTGACCCTCTTTATGCGTAAGATATTTCTACCTCTTTTATTGTTCTTTTTTGAGTCAACTGACACCATAAATTCACTTTTCTTCGCACTCCCATCTTGGACTTCTTGGTCATCTCTTGTCTTTCTTCATCTCAATCTTGAGTTTGACCATCAATTTAGGTATGTATTGTTTTATCTGTTTACTATATTGTTTTACATATGTGCAAACTCCTTCCTTGTTTTCTCCACTGTCTTGATTATATTTTACTTCTCCGCTTTCTCATTGTTTATTTTAGATTTGTTTGGTGTTTTGAATTGATTGATTCATTTGTATCCTATGTATGTAATTTATGTATGTAAGTTTGTCTTCTCCACTTTCCTGTCCTCAGTATCTCACCCTAGATCAATTGAACTAATTCAGTCTGGATTTTAGCTTTCTAGAATAAAATTTCTTGATATTCTTGGCTTCATCAATCAATCATCATCTGTAATTTTGCATTTTGGCCTGGTATGCATTCTAAATCATCTCAATCTACATCTTGCATCTCAATCTTCATTAAATTAACTACCTAATCACTTGATCCTTTCAATCTTTAGAGCATGACTGCCGGTGACCCTGGAATGTCATCAAACATAATAGTAACGTAAGCTGTATGTGACAATCCAGGGTTGACATTCAGAAATAGTGATCCACCGGGGATTTCAAGTCCCACCATAGGCCACTTGTGAGATCTTATTTGAGAAGTGTTCCAGGTCTCTCAGAGTGCTCCCTGAGGTTCTCTGGGGACGCCTGAATCACTTATATGACATCCTTCTCACACGATTTGGACCCTTTTGTGCTCAATTTTGACCAAAAGGGTAAAAGCTTGGTCAATCAATCTGTAAGGGTGGAAGTATTACATTACAAGTTGTGGATCAGAGTGATGGGATTACACAGGTGGGATCAGATAGATAGTCTTGGATCCTTCCCCCCTTCTGTGGTTTCTCTTTCTTCTTTGTGGGTTCTTCTCTTTATCTCTATTTCATTACTTCTGTATGCTTTGCTAGTTTCTGATACTTCAAGTGCTGGACTAGTTAATTGAATGCCAAGGGGTTTTAGATAAAACCCAGCTCTCTCAAGAGTTTGCACCAAGACAACCAATCAGTGAAGGTGGAGAATACACTCCACCTCACACAATCACATCCGTTTTATCACACAGAACAATGAGAAAGGAAAGAATCAGCAGGAATTTGGCAGATGTACAATGCATTCCAGAGGGAGCAGTGCAGGGCTTGTAACCTGAATGTCAAAGACAATGTGTGAAATCTCAAAAATATTGGGCAGTATGACACATTCAGGTCCTGAACCAGTGGTGATGGTCTTAGAGCATCTCCAATGGTCCTGGATCTGTAAAACACGTACAGGACCGTCTTTAAACGTACAGCCAGATGTATTGGCCTTGAATAACATTTCTCCTCCAACGCGCACAAATGTGCTCTTGAAAAAGGTCTTGCCCCTGCCAATACCATCCAAGCCTAAACCCAATCGAGTTAAACTCACGCGCCCTCAAAGCAAGAGAGTGCCAATTTTGATCAAATGATGATGCACAATCGTAATCATCCATTATCATGGTGGGAATCATTGGACACATGTGGCAATAATGTGTACCAGATGCCACCAAAACCTTCATCCACAAATATACAATTGACCCTGAGCCTATGCCAGTGTTGACATGAGAAATCCGCAACTCCTCTAAACAATGCTCACATGCCGGTCCACATGTGAGAAAACTGGTGACCGGTGGAGGGTTGTTTTTTGGCAAAACCCGGTAAATGTAAGATACAGCTTACGTATCGTTATGTTTAACGGGTGCTGTTGGAGATGCTCTTAGCCTTTAATGTAGGTATGTAATATTTGATTTCTTTTGTTGTCTCTTCAATTGAAATAAACTGATATTATGATAATCAACTTTGACTACATTATTTGTATTTTTTTATCTAAGCTTTCAACCTCCATCTTTCCCTCAAACCCCGAGCTATCACAGACGGTGCTTTCCACATGTGTACCAATGGAGGTCTTGGAGCCTACTGTATGGGATCAATCCAGACAGCATGGGATCAAGGACACTTTCAAGAGATCACTGGAGAGCACAAGTTCTTTTCAGATCCAGCCAATCCTTGTAAGATCACAATATGGTTGCAAGCCTCCATCGCTTTTTCCAATTCTCTCGGGTGATCTTGGAGGATTTTTGCTGATTTGTTGCTTCATCCTCTGATGTCCTTACAAAGCTTCTAGGGGTGATCAAAACACCGTGCCAATGCAAGACGTCGACCAGATCAAAGCAGCAGTCCAGGTAAACATACCTAAGCTCTTAAACTCTTTGTGATACCCTTAGACTTATAAGTCATGCTTCACAAATCCTTTTAAAGCAAATCAATCATTTTTCTACGACTGCTAACCGTCCACTTGCTAGCTCATCAGTTGACTTAACTGAATACCACGGAGCCTTTCTAGGAAGACTTGTAAGTTCATTTTCACAAATGACCAAAAAAATAAAAAAGATTTCAACTGAGAACATTGCAATTCTATCTTTACTTATTTTAGACAACGGAATATGTTGTGATAGACTTGAATATCGAACTGGCAACATACAAAGCTCCTGGTTATCAGGATTCTTGGGATGTATATAACCCAAAAACATTCTAGAACCATCCATTGGAAATTGGGGGTTTTCTTCTTCTCAGAATCAGGTGTGGCTTCTGTTTTCTTTGTCTTCAATTTTATGCAATGTCTCCCAGGCTTGTAATGCTATCAATTTGAACAGTTTATTTATTTTCACTCTGCCCAGCTCTGCCCTAACAGAGCTCGATGAAATAACCAGTAGGAATTTTCAAATAAATTTCAATATTTTATGAGTGCATCTTCTCGTCTTTCAAGAAGGATGCTGAGTAGAAGACCATGAGAGTACTAAATCTGATAATAGTCAGCGATGAGGGCCGTGCTGAGTTTTAAGAGGAAGAGGTCCGATGGTACAATTTGAGTTGTCTAGATACTCGGATATCTTAGCTTAACAAAGCCCTATCTGTCGGATATCGGATCTTGGCCTACGTCCATTTGGTGTTTCAACCTTTCTCAGTCATTCCTTCGACAGCTCAGCAATTTCGCAATTCGTTTAAATTCAAGGTGTTCTCAATCGATCGAACAAGTTCTGAAATCTCATTAAGATGTCAGGATTCGATTCATCTCAAACTTCTGATCCATTAGACGTAATCTTAGCTACTGGTGGTTATGATAATACTATCAGATTTTGGGAAGCATGGTCAGGTCATTGTGTCAAATCTATCAATCATCCTCAAAGTGTAAGTCAATGAAGCAAAGGGTCATTCTTATATATCTTGATACTTCACATGTCATATGTTTACAGATTTTAATTTTCATGTAGCAAATCAATCGACTTGCTATCTCTCCTGATAAGCGATATCTAGCCGTGGCTGGCAATGCTCACGTTAGGCTATACGATGTTGCTATTGCCACATCTTCTCATCCTCCTCCGCCTCATCAAGGCCCACCTCCATCGGATCGAACACCTCAACAACAACAACAAGCTCAAGCTCAGGCTGGACTGGTGCGCTTCCTATTCTTCTAGGATCCTTCTCCTACCATCAGAACGTAAGCTTACTGAAGTTGGTTCACTCTTGTCCGACTCTAGCTACAAAGCTTCCCTCATAATGCAAATGTCACATCTGTGGCTTGGCCAAAGGAATGTCAATGGTTTGTGACTGGTAGTGAAGATGGCGCGATGAGAATTTGGGACACTCGGTTCGTCCTCCTTCGATTATACTTTGCTGTCTCCTCATTCGCTGATCGAACCCCAGCCCTCGGCAGCACTCCCGTTGCCCAACGTACAGTAAGCATTCAGTCTACTTCCCTTTCTGGCATCTATCTATTTTCAAACTAATCCTCATCTTTCCATTATCGCGTACTTGACTGTGTTCTAGTACGATCACAAGTGTGCCGTCAATGGTCAGACGCTCTTTGCTCCTTACAATATCCTACATTTGAAGGATACTCATCGATTATCTATCTCATCAGACATTGCTATTCATCCGAACCAAGGCGAAATCATCTCAGTGCGATCAATCTGGTGCGATTAAAATATGGGATCTAGCCGCTGACTCATGTACTCACGAATTGGTAAGCAAGATAAACTTTTATTTCTTTAATCAAGACCGTCTTGAGTACTTGTAATTTATCCATCATCTTTCACAGTTTCCCGAAGGAAGATGTACCTCAACGAAGTGTGAGTATAGCAAGCGACAATAGTTGTCTAGTAGCTGGTAATAATTCGGTACGTATCTAAAGATTTGTGAGTAGATAGATTTATATATATACGAAGGTATCAATGAACGTGAAAGCTATCTGTCATGTACTTACTTACTCTCTTTTCTATCTTGTCAACACTTTTAGGGAAATGTATTTGTTTGGAATATTTCTACCGCTAATGGTGGAAGTTACACTGACTTACAAGCTCAAGCGACTTTTGAGGCCCATAAACGCTACTGTCTTAAAGTTCTCCTAAGTCCCGACGTTCGGTAAGTATCAATCCACTAAACTTCAAAGAAAACCTAATCTCACAACCTATCTTCATTCATACAGTCAACTTGCAACATGTTCGGCTGATACGACTATCAAAATCTGGACATTATCACCAACAGGTCCCCCAATCCTTGATAAAACTCTTTATGGTCATCAACGTTGGGTTTGGGATTTAGCTTTTTCGGCTGATTCGGCTTATCTTGTATCAGCCTCTTCTGATCATTCTGCTAGACTTTGGGAATTGGCTTCAGCTCAAGCAGTAAGACAGTATGCAGGTCATTCTAAACCTTGTGTGGCTGTGGCTCTAAATGATAGTTGAGTTTTTTCTAAACCCTTTTTCTTTTTCGTTCTGGAAAGGCAAGCTTGATCTGATTTGATTTGATGGATTGTTGATGAAATTCTTTTTTTGTTGGGCGGCTTTTAGTCAATGTAGGATAAGTTAAGAAGCTTGTCAAATCTTGAAAGCTCTCCTGTTCTTTGAAAATTTCAATCATATCATTTTGTAATTATGAAATTAGAGTTGTGCGTACGGATCAATGATCAGATTGCAATTTTGTTCAATCTTCAAATTTAAAAATTCATGAGATCTACCAGGATGCACAATCACCCTTGACCATGTCATGTTTACCAAGTCATAAAATACATCATTCATTTCGCTTGAGATTCTTTTCTACATTTACAATTCAAAGCTAAAGATGAAGAACAAAACGAGGGTGCTTTTTCTGAACCTTTATTCAACTTTATCTTTTAATTTTAAACTTTCATCTGGCATTTCTGAAGCTAATCTATCAATTGCTTTAAATTGCCATTCGAATTTAACTGGATAAAGAAATGGTCTTAAATCAAATCGATTATCATCTAAAACATGGAAGAAAATGGTTTAAGAAGTAGATTAGCTTTTTTTTCTGGAATTGAGAGAAAACTGACGAAGAATCAAAAAAAATCGAAAGACTAACCTGGGGAATAAGTTTCAGCATGATAACTTGGAGTTAAAGTGGTCATCTTATGACGATTTTTAGCATATTGACTAAAAAAGAATTTAACTTTTTCTGCAATCTAAAAGAGAGAGAAAAAACACGCAACGCAAGCAAGATATCCAAATTTCAATAAGTGAATCAAATCTAATCTTCGAAATTGTAAAAAGTTGAAATTGATGACGAACTTCATTTGGACTTAGATTCTGGCCCCATTCTTGAATTAATCTATTAAACATACTAAACGGTCCACATTTCTCAATTTTTCTTAGTTTACCATAAATTGATAAGTCATCATAACTCATTCCCATATCAACCTTTTTGAAAAAAACAATCAAGAAGAAGAAACAGATCAATTGATTTGATCAATTTTTTTTAGAAAAAAAAAGAATTTACTTCATCTGATTGAACATAATTTTCCGTAATTAGGTTCTAATTCAGCTGTAGGAACCGCATCCAAAAACCTAATCAAAAACCCAACCCAAATCAACCGCATAAGTAATCCTCAACCACCAACCAAGTACTCGATTTCAAAGGTTGACTCAACTGATTCAAGATTGGTAATTCGAATTTCTTTTCAGCAAAGCCAATAAACCTTTTCAAATCGGTTTTACTGATCCCACCAATCGGATTGATATCAGCACTTGAACAATCATATTTGGTCATATACCCTCTCAAACTTGGATCATTTCCCCCAGAAGAATATCAATCAGTATTTGAAAAGATCGAATCGATAACTATCGAATTCAAACTTACCTTTCATCTACATTTGCACTACCTAAGACTAACAAACCCCCATCCAGACCTCTAACCCAAGGCAAAAGTTGTGCAAACATATAACTCAATAACATCCTCAATCTAGCCTACGAAAAGTAAAGAAACACATCAAGAAATCATTCTCAATGAGCCATTGAATGATTAAGACTCAAGGTGACTTACTTGAATGTTTTGTAAAGCTAAATTCTCAGTTGAAGTACCACCATTGATTTTGAAAAGTGGAGTACGAAGTGTAACGAGTGTAAAAAGAAAAAGGATAGCAGTCACTACTGTATCCATATGTAAATCCAAATGATACCTATCATCGAAAAAGAAAACCAAAACCCAGAAGATCAAGATCAATTAGATTTGTTTGAATATGTCAACATTCATTTTGAGGGTGAACTTACGCGCCAATATCTAAAGCTAAATCTTTAGCTCTTTTACGAGTTTCAGGACTTGAATTTTCAGTTCCCATATAACAAGTATGAAAGACCCTATTACAAAACTCCTTTGAATCTAAAGGTACATAATCCTCTGAACCTCCAACAATCCTTCTTGCATCTTCAATCACTTGTTGATCTAAACAATTCCCCCCCCCAAAAAAATCAATCATTAGAAAATCAATGGTACAAGGAAGTAGGTTAGAAAAGATACTCAACTTCCTAGTCTGGCTTCTTTGGTAACTAACAAACACATTGAATAAACTATCATTGAAGTTGCACAACTATCGATTCCTCCACTCAATGGTACAAAAAACCCTTTCATTCCACTTCTTCTTAAGTAATCCCATAACCAACAAGCAGGTCCAAGTCTACATAAAAAAGAAGTATCATACGATAAGAATATCTTGGTTTTGGATTAAAAAGGAGATTCAAAATTCAACAAAGAACTTACGCAATTTCTTCTTCAGGAGTATGATACTTGATCGAGATTTCCTTTCCAACTTTTACAGTAGGATCATAATTTCCAAGTTCGATTGGAACCCAAACTCTTTCGAATTGATTTTTTTCAAAAGATTTCGAAGCTTGAAAAGTTCTAGAGTTTTTATTAATTCGATGAGATCTAATCAATTGAAGATCAACAGTAGTGGTGATCACTTCGATATCTTGTAATGAGAATTGTGATCCTTGAGCGATGATTTGACCGTTTAAAGAGATCAAAGAACATCCATCATAGTAAAGTCTATCACCATCACATCCTTGTTGGTTTGCATAAACATATACTCCTCCTGACTAAATATATAAATATATGTATCAAAATCAAACAAATTTAAGTAGGTTTTCTTTGAAAGAATTATTGAGATATGAAAAGAGAGTGTGAATGAAGAAAATTACTTTAAGTGTAGCTTCTTTAATTAAATCGATTCGAGTATGTAGTTTCCTTAACTCATGATGAGAAGCCGAAGAGTTTAAGATAATTTCAACTCCTTCTAAACTCATTCCAATATGAGGTCTATTGCGAAACACAGCAAATGATATAGAAGAGAAAATTTGAAAATGAGGAATGAGGATAGGGTGATTTGAATTTTAAAATTAAAGGATACTTAACGGATTGGGTGTAAAAAGTTCTTCACATGATTCGATTCCGATTGAACTATCTTCTGTCATCAAAATCGCATTTCCAATCGGAACTGTAATCTAAATTTAAAAGCCATCCAAATGGAATTCATTCTTATTTAGCTGATGTAAAACTCTATATCTTGAATTTTCTTTTTCTTTGAATTCTTAGAGATCAATTTATTACTTAACTTGACCTATAGATAATCTAACAAACTTTGGTAAGATTAATTCTTCTAATTTCCTGGTTTCAGACCAAGGACTAAAGTATCGTAATTCTCTAGATGAAGAAAAAAAATCAATTAATTTGGTCATACAAGATATATATATATATATGACTTTCTCACCTATAATTTCCATCATTTGCCATCCACATTTTGGGTCTAATAAGTAAAATTTTTGAATTAAAGAAAATTATTCCTACAATTATACAATACATTTTTATGCATCACTGGCCTATTTTTTCAGAAAAACAAGACCCCAATCCAAATTTGAGTCTTTTTTTCTAGAATAAATGAGGTGATTAAAAGGAAATCTTAAAAGAACGAGATGAATTTCTTTTGAAAAGGATTTACATTCCTACATCACATAAGATTTCATGTGTTTCTGGATTTAAGATTAATTTCAATAAAACTTCCCAAGAATGAAGAATTGTATCACCTAAAGGAACCAAAACAAATCAAACCAAAAATGAGAAAAAGTTCAAGATTTACAGAAAAAAAATAATTTGTATGCAAGAAAAAACTGACTTTCTAAGAAATGATCAAAACAACCATATCCACTGAGAAAGAAGAAGAATCAAATTCTTAATTGAAGTCATATTTCATTCCTTCAGTTAATCAAACTCAACAAACCTAATTTCAAGTTCAGGACCGATTCTAATTTTAGATTTGAATTTTTTAGAAATTTGAATTGATTTTAAAATTCGATTATAATTTCCTTCAAAATCAAGCTTAAAATCGAATTTTGTAAATTAGGTTTTGTATGATTTCTTTTTGACTTGGTTCCGAATTTTAAGACTTACTGCCCATTGATTTAATGAACAAGTTGAGATTCTATTAAGCAGAGATGTGATGTATTGGTTAGTGAATGATGATTTGTTGAATTGAAATTGTGGTGATGAAGAGAGAGACTTACGTGACTGGATGAGTCATTGAGATTGGATTTGAAGTTGGTTGATTGAAATTGAAGACTTGATCGGATTGTCAATGAGTGAGTGAGTTGAGTGTAAGGTAGGTGACAGCTTAGTTTGTGACATCTTTCTGTGAAACTTGATTAAGACTAAAGAAATTTTCGAATCGATCATTCAAACTTTAAAAGAAACTTCGATTGAATGGTAAGATGGTCAAGAAAAGAGTAAGTTCAAATACTATTTCAATCTCATTCTAGAGAAATTCATCATTCAAACAAACCTAATCAGAACTCATATACTTCACATCAAATTATAGGAAACTAAAGAATCAAGTGAAGCACCATCAACAGACACTCAAAAAGTCAAAAAACCATCTAAAAAACGTAAATTAGAAAATGAAACTTCTATCTTTCAATTAAGACCAATCACCATCTTATGGCTATCTCAATACATGAAAGCATTATTAAGTTGTAGTAAACCTTATGAAAGTCAAAATTGGTTTAATGTCAGAGTCTTAGGAAACCCACCTCAAAACGCTTTAGAAGTCGTCATTCAAATCTTTGAAGAAAATTTAATTCATATCAAAGAAATCGTTGCATTAGATTTAGGATGGAGTAGAGGTGAATGGATGATCAAATTGAAAGATACTCAATCTTTATTGAATTTAAATTCAAAGACATCATTAAATTATTCTAGAGGATATTTTATGGGAGATTATCAATCAAAAGATTCAAATCCGATTCAAAGAGAAAAAGGATTAGAAGAAGATAAGGTTTCACCTAAGATTGAATTTATCATTACATCTATCTTTGAATTATTTTCAAATCAACAAAACGAAATTCAATCAGTTGAGATTCCGATCGTCTTAATGGGCATTCCATTTCATGAATCAAATGATAAGATTGATTTAAATAATTATCTATTTGAATCGATAACAGCTCAAAATAAAGATTTAGGCATCAAATCAGTGACAATCAAACAAAGATACAAAGTTGGATCAGCTCAAACCAATGATGTTTTATGTCATATGAAAATCGATCAAAGTTTAATCCATAGATGGGATCTAGAAAAAACTATGAAAGTCACCATTCAAGGTTGGGATAATGATGGAGTACCTAGACCTGAGATGTGGCCGGTGACAATGAGATATCTAGATGAATGTTTAACTTGTGGTGGGTTTTATCATCTAGCAGAAGATGGACTCTCTACTGTTGATTGCGATACAATCACTGTTAGAAACTGATTTGATTAACTAGAAGAGAAGCATTCGACAGAAAACAAAAAAAGATTGCAAATGGTGAACAGATGGAAAAAGAGTCAGATCCAATTGATTTGAAAAGTGGAATTAGGACTAGTATTGGATTTATTGTAGCTACTTAGGAAATTTGTTTTGAATTCGGTTTGGTTTTTACTTTTGATGATGATTTTAAACTTTTTGGAATTCAATTTAGAATATTGATTTATTAATTTGACTCTCTTTTTTGATGAAGGTTGATGGTTTGAGTTTGATTTGTCTTGTCTTGTTTATTTCAATTTTTGGATTAATTCAGTTAGGCTTATAGAATCAAATGGATAGATTTCCTCTTTATACCAAAAATAAAATTGATTGAAACATATCAACTGTCGGTTTAATAAAATATATTAATTGTTTGTTTATGAAATGATCAACTTGTGTGACATGAAAAAAACTTCAAAATTGAAATTTCATTGCAATATACATTATACTCTTACTAGCAATGCAAATACATGATTAATGAAAATGAAATAAGATAGAAATTCAAACAACTTCAACGATTCGATCCATCAAGTCCAAAAAAACCCAATCCAACAAAAGTGTTCCTCAATCTCGTTTACTTGATAGATAATCCGTAGGACAATCAGGTTTAGTAGCACTAGGACCAGGAGACGGAGGTCTAGTAGGTGTAGGATTTATACTACCTTTGATTACTAAAGGTATCATCCCTCCAGTCTATATTCCATTCCCCCCCAGAGATAACCATACAATCGAAAAAAGTAAAAGTCAAAAAGATGATTTGATGTGAAAATTTGAAATAAGATAAGAATCACTGACTTCAGTTGGAAATGGTCTATGACCAATGACTCTTAATAACGAATTAATTACTCCAGAATGGGCTGTGATAGATATATCTAGAGAATCAGAAAGAAAACACCATTACGAACTGTGAGAAGTCAAATCCTGAAGTTTATTTTGATTTTGGTTTTACTATTTGATAGATGAGATAAATTATTTTTTTAAAACAACGTACATGTGTGTTTAATATCATTTGAATCATTAAATAGTTTTTCAAGTGATTTTTTAATTCTTATATCAATTTGTTGATCAGTTTCCTACACACGAGACAAAAACGGAATTCGATCAATTCAAAATTCTAAATTTTGAATTCTCAAATGAAAGAAAAAAACCAAAACAACTTGAAAATCTTTAGGTCCATAATTGATCAAATTGTTGAAATCCATTTTCAAATGTTAAGAAATCAAAATCGTTTTGAATTTCATTTTGACTTCTTCTTAAATCACATGTATGTAAACCTAATTTTAGATCATCGAACAAAACCCAACCAAAGTCAAATCTCAAAAAGTTTTGATAAAAAAAAGTTACAAATTAAGAAAGGAAATCTGATTTACCGATATTTTCTCTCCAACCTTCTCTAACTTCAGGTAATTTTTTGTAAGATTCCAAATCCCAGTAATCTTCATGGTTTCGATCGCTCGACTAACCAAAATAGAGAAATAATTCAATTGAATGAAAGTTCAATAAACTGTTTGAATGTTTTTCTAACGATTACCTTAAAGGTGAAGTTATAAATAATGAAGGTATTGGTATTGATTTCGAAATTTCTAATTTCCATGATTCTTTTGCTAGTTCGATTTGATTTTGACCTTTCTTTGTTAATCTTGAGTCGGGTCCCTTTTCAATTGAAACGAAAATCAAAATCAGAATTGATTTCAAGGTTCTAACTAGATTAGAAATTGGATTTGAGGTGTTTACCCAAGTGATATTTTGATCCCCATTCAATTCTGACCTAAAATTATGAATTATTCAATCATTAGTCTTTTTATAGTTCATTTTAGTCGAGGTTTTTTGTTAGATTATTGTAGTTTTTCATGGGTTTGAGATATAAACATACCAATAACAATCCCAGATTGGAGTTCCATATTTTGATTCAGCAATGTTATGAAATCCTTCACCATGTCTTGAAATAAAGATAACTAAAGAATGAGTTTAAGATTTGATGGAAAGGTTATCATTCAAGTTTGACTTTTGGCTTATTATTAATTTACCTTTGTAAAGAACTTTTGAACTGAAACAAAACACCCACACACCGAATTTAGTCACATAATTACAAGCAGACCTCGTCTAAGCATTTAGAAAAAGTATCCAAAGTGTTTGTTTTTTGAAAAAAATTACTTACTTGGGTTTTTGTGAATTTAGTTTTTTGATTTTTTCATCAAACTTGCTCCATGCATCTGGACTTGATTTATCTTGTAATCCAAATGAAGAATTGAAACCATACTATGAATTTAAAACCCCCCGAAGAAGAATTAAAAGGTGAGTTTTATGAATTGAATTGAATCGAATTGATTGAAGAATGACTAAACTACTTTGAACTGATTGGGATTTGTTTTTAAATCAGTCTGAATAAAAAAATGATTTAAAGCTTCAAATTGATTTAATTTTTGATGATCAACGTTTTGATTTGAATCTAAATTTGATTTGAAATTGAAAATGAAGTTTAAAAAAATGATAAAAATTAAAATCGATAGATAAAAGTTCGATTTTGAAATGGGTTTGGTTGGATTTAAAGTTTGGAGAATTGGTATTGATTTTAATAAGCTTTCAACTTCTTCTTTGTCTTCATCTTGTGAAGTATTGAGTTTTTTAACTTCATTTGAACTTTGCATGTTTAGATAAAATCGGATTCTTTCTCTTTTGCGATGTTTCCTGTTTCGAATTTGAATTCTTTGAGATAAGTTCAGAGTCAAATTTCGTCGATTGTGGACATTTGTAAACCGAATAGACGGTACAGACCCGAATGATTATGATACATACGGTACAAATACCGATATACCGGGTCAAACTATCGGATGTCTTGGTGTAAATTAGCGCTGTGGCCCGACCTTGTAAACCCGAGGGTTTTGAGAAATGGCCCAGGGCCAACCAGGGCTGCCCAGAATCAGTTGTAGATGCACAAAGGAAATGGAAAAGTAAATAGTGAATATTGGCCAAAAAACTTGACGGGCAGCTGCTGCCTGTCATATGATCAATGGACCCAAGTTCAGGACTGCAAGCTGCAAAAGTGGCTTCAACAAACATGGACTTTGTTGTTAAAGTTTCTTGATAACAGGGAAATATGCCCAGGACTTGATGATATAGAGAAAAGTATCTGACTTGATAAGACACCAATGAAATTAATCTCAACAGTTCTTTAGTTTTATTCCCAAATGAAGCTTATAGCTTAAGAAACCAATAAAATAAATTTCTCTCAACAGATAGTAAGGGCTGTTTAAGTGAACTAATGACTGTCTAGTCATTTTATAATGATAAAACTACTATCCTCTATCATAGATGAAGAAAAGGAGAAAATCAAAAAGTGGGACCAAGTCAAAGGCTTTATATATCTGAGTTCCATTTTTCAAGAATGGTCAACAGCTTTCGAAAATCACAAAAGATGACTAATTGGTAAACAGCTATGATGCAATGATTCAATCATCTTCTGCACTTATGAATTTCGCCATCAGAGGCTTATTAATCCACTGTGATCACTGCTGTGATGTATCATGATTATTCATTCATTATTCAGTAGGATTTATTATTATTTTACCCAGAAAAAAGTGATTCTTTTCTCCTTACAATTAATTGCTGTGTATATGCTGTGTTTTGAATGTTCTGGAGTAGTCATTAAGTTGATCTTATGATGTGTCAGCTGTTTATTGATGATAATTTATGATTGTGCTGTGTTAGGATTACTCATTTGATGTTTAAGGATGTGGTGAAGCTGTGATTTGATGGATTGTAAACAGCTATTATGAATCATCATAACTTCTTTGAAACTTTTTGAATTTATCTCAAAGCCTTTATAAGCATATGATCATGTTAACATAAGATTGCCATGACTATTACAGCTACGTTTGGTAGCAATTATTTTGTGCGATTATTTTGAATAATTACAATTGTTTTTGTAAATAATTGGTGTTTAAAAATATGTTTAGTACCAATTATGAAACCATAAAATAAACTCCATCCCCATCCCAAAGGCAGATTAAAAGGGTCTTTTGGATAAACAACAAAAGGGAGCTTATCCGCTTGATAAACTCCTTTTTGAACCTCGCAAAATTTCATCTCAAAACCATTTGACATCAAAAGTTTGCAAAATACAAGTACTTTACCATTCATCAACATAATGAGTCTGATGAGCAAAATTCTCTGCTAAATCATCAACTCAATCCTCAAACACTCTTGGGTGTTGTTCATTCAACTCCATCCTTCAAGACCCTTTCCCCACCATACCTTTGTCTTTTTGCTTCATTTCTTCCTTTCATTCACCTGCACTCTTCAATCTTTATCTCTCATCTTTCAAAACAAATAAATCTTGTAAATCAAAAAAAATTGTCTCAATTTTCTCATGAACTGCTAGGTTCAAGACCTTGTTAGTAGTTTATGGCAACTTTTAGACATTATAATGATAAAGACTTCTTATAAATCAAGGAATGGCAGGACAAAAATCCTGTGCCTTAAATTTTGTTTTATAATTATCATATTGACGTCTCTCTTTTTTATGTCCCCAATCTCAAGATAAACTGTTCTATAGAAAAAACTTGCGTGAAAGCTGTGTAGTAAGCATCTTCCAATTAGAGAGCTCAATTACAACCCTAGTCATCACAAATTTCCACATGCCTTGAGCAAAGAAAGACACAAGGCAAAGTGGACTACTTTGTCAGTATCAGTCATTGCTGTCACAGAAGAGTGTTCAGTGGTAGAAAATGAATTGAGGTGGGGTGTGGTAGAATGCCAAATGGGAATTTTGGATTTTGAACTGAACTTTAAAACCAAACGTAAGTCCATCAAATGTTCCAATAACAGAGATTATTTTCAAAAATCTCAATTTGGATCATACATTCAATTGCCCTGGGACAATGTACCAAGGGTCAAATGGAGGTTACAAATGGTAATTTCATCAAACATAGCCTAAAGTGTTGAATACTTTTTTTAAAAAATTAAGCTTTTGATTGGTACCATAATCTGCTCACCACAGTGTTCACCAGTCTGAGAATGATTGTGGTGGCTTCCTCAACGTTTATTGGATTGACCTTGGCAGGGGTTTTGTTGAGTTTTGGTTTCTTGAACATGGAGCCTCATTTGCATCCACAGACAAATATAATAGGTAAGCCATACTCATCTCAGATTTTGAAATTGCCTTGCTATGAGCCATCTCTTAATCATTCAGTACAACACAGGTTGCTTCAAAATCAGCGGTTTTGAAGGCCTTCATTGCTGCCTCAAAAGCAGAAAAAGAGAAGTGTTCCGGGGATAGTTTGTCTGTAAGACTCTTGGAATAAAGTGGAGATATTGCGTTGTTCCGTGAAACATAGTTGAGCTAGCCTTGAGTTTTTCATCATGAATCTGTCGTCAAAAGTCTATGTTATCAACACATAGAAACCCTTGCACAACAAACATATTGGCCATTTTTTCTTTGATTTTCTCCTCAGCAGCTTGTCAAAGAGTATTGGTCACTCTTAAAGCAGTTTTGACAAGACACTGATAAACCATAAAGCTTTAAGATCATTGAGACACTCAGAGGCACCACAAGCTAAGAAAGTCATTTTGTTATGGATATGCATTGCATTTGAGCTTATTTGGTTACACATATAAGAAACCATCACACATATCATTTTAGGGACCTATGAAAACTAATCAGACTGTGTTTTCATGCAGGTGGACCGTGAAATATATCTGATTAACCGCTGTGGATTGTGATACTTTCATGTTCCTGTGGGTTTTTGACTTTGAAAACCCAAGATCTCTGAGTCTGGAAAATCACTGTCTTCATCTTAGGGATGACCATCAACACAAGGCTCTACTAGTGACAAGCATTCCACAATATTGTTGTTGTCAGATGTCTCTATGATTGATATCATTTTAGGATTAATGAGTTTATATAGAAAGAGCATTGATGTTTCCAATGACCATTCCTGAATAGCATTGTGTTCTTCCAACAAAAGTCTGCTGTGATTTTTCCAGAGCTGTGGTACCCGCCATGTGGTGCTTGGCGGGACCTGTGGGTGGCTCCTGAGACTGAACAATGTGTTTTGTCTAGATAATATATTTCAGAACTGAGACCATTATAAGCACCGTAGATAGAGTTCATGATGGGTGGTGGAGTACTCACTTCATCAAGAATGAAATTGTTCCAAATCTGATCGCCTCCGGGCTCTTGGCAAATGGTAATCCAAATGCTCAAAAGCACATCCCGAGAGGAAGACCAACCACCTTCAGTCGTCCAAATCCTTTGCTTGTATACCAGTTTGTCAGACAAGGAGTTACAATGCATGAATTCTTTGCGGTGATCCCCTGCTTATTGATAAGCTAACACACTTCTAACACCTGTCTCACTCAAGCCTGGGTGAAACTTTCAACAGGATGTATAATTGATTCATCCCTCATTTTTCAAGTGGATTGAGTAAAAGTGTAGTCAAAGATGGATCAATAATTCGGTCGATTGGATTCAGTAAACAATTTGAAACTGATGGTCTCCAGATATTGATGGGTCATAGACTCAACTATGACGGTGTGATAGCAAGATCACTACATACATTTCAAGAGTTCACTAGGTAATATGAGCGTAATCCATCAGATATGTAAGAGGAGTCTAGGTGATTCATACTAAATATATTGCTTGCCCATTCATGGGACTAAGTGATCTGCGGATTTAGGTCCAGCTACACATGAGAATTACTTGAAAACTTGGAAATGATTCCAAACGTAGCTCGGTGAGCAACCCAGAAATCTTGCCGATTTCACTTGTACACTATGCAGCGAGGGTTAGCCCATATGCCCATGAAGCTCGGTCAAATGTCCCTCGGGTGAGCTCACGGAAATGGGCAAAAGAAGATCTCCTCTGCACAGGATTTCTCACCCCTCAGGCCAAAAGGTTGACTTTAGATGTTGTAAGTCCCTCATGCTGAGACCCGCGGATTCAACTTGCTTGAATGACAGGCTGTTTCAGCATTGTGGGATTTGATTAAGTTAGACTTATTTGTTATATTTTATGTATCTACCCGCACTCCATGCTTCAGGATTGAATTCAAACCTTCAAGATTTTTATGTAGCTTCGAAATCCCCTGAAACTTCAAAGGAATTATCCAAGAATTGTGTAAGAGGTTGTGTTGAGTCGGATTGGATCATGTTAAGGAATGCGGATCGATTTAAAGTTTACTGTGGTTTAGATATCCGCTTTTTGAGTAATCAATTGAATTTATTTGATCAGGTTCTGAACTTATTACGTAGAGAAGGACAAATGAAACGAATTGTGATGTAGTGATCGAAGAGATCAATTGGATTCAGTGGTGATGGTGGTGGTGAATCGTGATGGATCGCAGTTTAGAGTGTGTATCTGAAGAGAATTTATCTTGTATCTTGGATTCTTTCTTTCTTTCTTTCATCCTACAAGATAAATATTGAGAACTACATGGTATTTGAAAATATTAAGCAGTACATGTTCAGTAGTAAAATAACATTTTGATTAATTAATGATAGTACTACAACTTAAATACTAACTTTCATAGGAAATTTTAACTTAAAAACCATCTTGTAACTCATTCAATTCATCCACTACCCTACCTCAAATCAAATCAAATCAAATCAAATCAAACAATGACTAGTTTACCTCCTTATGCAGTCACAAACAGTCCATTACCTGTTCCGATCAGTAAAACTTTAGATTTAAATCATCAAGCAATCGTCAGTCTCTCTCGCTCCCTCTTCAAACTGATTCATTCAAAACTAATTGACTAAGTCTTCCATCTTCAATCTTGATCATGAGAATAGGAAGTTCCAGGATCTGGTAAAGATGGTCAAACTGGTCATTTTCGTAATGCATTATTTCCAGAGTTTACCACTGTTGAAACACCCAACATCAACTTTCCGAAAACCGAATGTAAGGTTTCTCAACTTGACTCTTCAAAATTCCATCTTCCTTCAATCGATCACTCAATTTCACCTTCACCTTCACCTTCTTTTTTTTGATTTGATCAGATGAAATCTTTAATCATGGATTAGGTGCATCATTTGATAAACCTTGTTTAGGATATCGACCCATCAATCCGATCACCGGTGATTTTGAATCTCATTTTATTTGGCAAACGTATGATGAGATTGATAAACGTAGAACTGAATTTGGAAGTGGATTGATCAAATTAAGAAAAGATGGATTACTTGGTGATGGAAATTTAACGGGTTGGACCATTGGAATTTGGACTCAAAATAGACCTGGTCAGTTCAACTTACTTACTCTTTTTCTTAAACCAAACTCTTTTCTTAAGATCTCTTTACATTCAAGTTGATTGACTTTTCTTTTTTTGGGATCTCGATTTTAGAATGGCAAATTTGTTATCAAGCTTGTGCCGCTTATTCCTTAGTTGTCGTCTCACTTTATGAAACTTTAGGACCTAAGATCGTCGAATATTGTATCAATCATTCAGATACTAGATTAGTAATGGCTTCAGCTATTCATATTCCTAGTTTATTAACCAATGCTAAAGGTTATCCTGGTTTAAAAGTCATTGTGTCAGTCGATCAATGGGACACTTTAGAACCTTTACCTAAACCTAAATTAGGTTCAATTGGGGATAGAAAAGAAGCCCTAAAAGAATGGGGAAAACAACTTGGAATTCTTGTACTGGATATCTTCTGAAGGTTTGTTTTGATTTTGATTTGATTTTGGTTTGATTGAGGTTTTTGAAGATCTGAAATTCATGAGGTTTTTCTTCTTCGGTTTTGGGAATTTAATAGTTGAAGCTATTGGAAGAGAAAATCCATCTGCACATATCCCTCCAAGTCCTTCAAGTATCATGTCGATTTGTTATACTTCGGGTACAACTGGTTTACCTAAAGGAGCTATCTTATTACATCGTTCAATGGCAGCTTCAGCTGTGTCAAATTTACATGGGAATGCATTTGTCGGATCTGATGAAATGTATCTTTCGTATTTACCTTTGAGTCATATCTATGAAAGGTTTTTACAATCTACTTGTTTTGGTTCGTTTCCTCCCCCTCAATTTTTTTCTGTTTCTTTGTAATGATTACAGTCTTGATGATTTGTTTTTTCTGTCTTTTAGCTGTTGGTCAACCTATTGCGTTTGCCTGTGGAGATAATTTGAGGTTATTAGAAGATATCAAACTTGCTAGACCAACTCGATTTGTCAGGTAAGGTTTTCAAAACGTGTTACCCTTGCATCCTTACTTCTTTTAAGCTTTTCAAACTTAACTTTTCTTTTACTTTTACTTTGATCAGTGTACCAAGAGTATTAAATCGAATTTATCAAGCAGTGAATGCACAACTCGATCAACCCGGTTTTCAAAGGTTACTTAGCTCGACAAGGTTTATCAAGTAAACTAGAAAGATTGAGAACTACTGGATCGATCACTCACCCCTTCTGGGATCGACTTGTGTTTAATAAAGTGAAAGAAGCGTTAGGTGGAAGAGTGAAATTGATTGCCTAGTGGTTCGGCTCCAATTGCTCCTGAAGTCTTAGGAGTTCCTTAAAGTGGCTTTTGTTACGGATGTGATTGAAGGCTATGGGGCTGTGAGTGTTTCAGTTTGTGTTTTTTTTTAAAAATTTTCGGAAAAAGTGGGTTGATGATTCTTGTTCTTGGTGGTGCAATAAAGACTGAGAATACAGGGACTACTACTAGGTGTTGGGCTGAGGATCCTGAACCTGCTGGAACAGTTGGACCTCCTCAAGTTGGGGTAGAATTCAAGTTGGTAGATGTACCTGATATGAAGGTAAAGAATTCATCTGATCTTTTCAATTGGGGTTTTTCTTGAGCGAATTCTCATGCTTTGTGTTTTTCTTTTCTGGGTTTGTGTGTGGTTTGTAGTATTTTTCGACTGATAAGCCTTATCCTCGTGGCGAGATTTGTGTTAGAGGAGAAGTTTGTATTCCCGGTTATGTAAGTGTTTGAAGTTCTCGATCAAGATTTAGTGACAAGAATCAATTAATTCATCATCTTTTCGGTCGGTCGGAGTAGTTAAATGATGAAAAGAAAACTGAAGAATTGATAGATTCAGAAGGATGGCAACATTCGGGAGATATTGGATTAGTAGATGAAAAGGGAAGATTAAAGATTATTGATCGAATTAAAAACTTACTCAAATTATCACAAGGAGAATATGTTGCGTTAGAAAAAGTGGAAGGAATCTATTCACTTAATAATTTGATTGCCCAAATCTTTGTTCATGGTGATTCTTTAGAATCCCATTTGATTGCGATTGTAGTACCAGATCCGGTCACTTTCGGTCGTAAGTGTTTTTTCCTCTTGAAAAATCTATGAAGAAGTCAAAAATTGATTGAGTTTTTTTGGTATGGGGGGGATTGATAGCTTTTGCTAGTAAAGTGATGGGAACATCAATTAAGAGTGAAGAAGAAATGAAAAAAGCATGTGAAGAGAAAAAAGTATTAGACAGTTTCTTAAAAGAATTAAATCAATCTGTTTCAGAAAAATTAATGGGATTCGAAAAGATAAGACAACTTTATTTAACACTTGAACCCTTTACTGCTGAAAATGATTTATTAACTCCTACTATGAAATTAAAAAGGTTTGGGTTTTTTTTTTCTTTTGGATTTTTTAAGAAATGAAAGATTGAATTGGTGATTTTTTTATTTTGGGTTTTTGAAAAATTAGGAATGTGGCTAGAGAGAAATTTGGAAGTATGATTAAGAAAATGTATGATGAAGCTAGAATTGAATCTAATCCATCTAAAGTTAAATTATAAGGTGTATCTTTGTAGGATTAAAGTAAGTTGAACTTTGTTTTTTTTTGGATTTTTTGGATTCAAGATTGAATTTGAATTGGAATCTGAATTTGGTTTTTGTTTGTGTGTTTAGGGGAGTTTGAGATTGAGAAGTAAAAGAAAGTGTGTGTGTGTGTGTGGGTTGATTCAGGTGTTGTAGGTTCTAGGTGATAGTGTAGGTTTAGATTTTATAAGTCTGAAGTAGAGATGTAGGATTTTTGATTTAGGTTTGGAATAGTTGGTTTTGTTTTAGACTTTTGTTTCCTTTTGGCGCATTAGTTTGATTAGGTATCAGTCTTATCAGTTATGGGTTGACTTTCATTAATCACTAGTTTTATTATAATTTTTTATGACAACATCAAAACCAGTTTTTACATTTGATGTTTATTCAATAATAATTCTAACAAGTCCACACACAAGGAGTATACTTCAACAGACAAGCCCAAACCCATCACTTACTAAATTTATAAACCCTTTGAACTCATAGGGTATGGCTTCCAGATTTGTGGTGTAAGGGCAAATCCAGATTACTTAAAAGCTTGTATTCTCTTGATCCAAATCAAAATGGTCAGAACAAACCGTCTGTATCCTGACTGATACCATACTTTTCTAACTTAACTAAGTCCCACAGTCAGACACTTGTTCCTCACAAGCTTGGGTGTCTGGAGAGGGACTTATGACTTATCAGCTGGTCTTGGCCATATGTTGGCAGGGGGTTCAAAATTTGAGTTTGACTGGGAGGTTTTTTTCAAACCACTTATACTCCCACTTTCTCTCAATAAACCCCATGTTCATTTTGACTGAAGCTCCTTGTGACCATTTCCTTCAATTCTGTCTGATCAGATGTCCTATCTCTCTCACTCTGAGCTGTCTCAAGACAGAAAGAAAGACTCTGAAATTCAAAAATTTGGTTACAGGCAAGAATTTGATTTTTGAAATAAACTTTAGCCATGACTTTTGTTATTTTGCTTTCAAGAGAACTGAGAATGACTCAATGATGAACTTCATTTGAATATCAAAGTGGTTCATCTTCTTGATCTGAACATTTCCCTCTCCTCAGAATCAGTGTAGTGTGCCAACTACAGAAGAGGTGGGACTTGGAGGAGCAGGGCTTGCCAGGTCCGTGCTTGGTCATTAAAAGTAGCTGATCAGTCACAAGCTCCTCTCCAGGACAAGAAGCTTGCAAGGTCAAAAGCACTGAGCAAAATTGGGACTTGTGTTAAGTTAGATACTTTCTGCCTAAGCTTCCCAACAATTTCAAGAGATTGATCAGCTTAAGTGAGTATGACCATCTAAATCCATCATCATTATGGCTCAATTAGGTTTTTCAAACCCATACATTGAATGTTCATAAAAGTTGTATTGCAAGAAACATTCATCCAATCTATGGAAATAGAGTGTTTTTTTTAAAGAAAATCATATATCTATAGTTGTAAAATTGATTTGACCAAAAAAAAACTATTGGGGTTTTTTAAAGTATTGGGTTTCCATACATTATGAGTTAGATCATCGAGTCAACTTTGTGAATGATAAGGTTTTTATGTATATGCACTTGTTAAGTACTTCAAATTGATGTCTCAGAAATAACCTATTCACCTTAGCTACAAGTAGATTAAAAACTAACAATCAGTCACTCCATTTATGGTATGATATACATACTTTGAGAAAGCTTTGTTCTAAGACATGACTCAAGACCATGAATTTGATGACTTACTTTTCTTCCCAAGTGAAAATCATCCAATTCATATAACATGATGATTACCTACTTTCAAACTCCTTCTGTAAATAAAGGAACTATATATTTGAACTGAAGAAGAATGCAGGATTGCCAGACTAACTTAAACCTGGGTGAAAGTCCAATAAAATGTCTTGAGTGAATTTTTCAATGATCAAGAGTCTTGAGATTGGTCCAGAAAAGTGATGTGTTTTATGAACAAAAAGAAGTGAAAAGGACTTCAAGTTATCATTTGACATAAAGCTCATTGGTTGATCTCAATGTAACTTTTTTTTGCAAGAGAGAATCAACTTTCATTTTATTATGATTAGGTAGATCCACATTGTTCTCTAGTCACACCATTTAGTGCAGAGGAATCCTTTGACTCAAATTAACCTTCACACTTCGAGTAAAAGGACAATTTCATTCAAAACATCAGAATTAATCATAATAGTGCAAAAAAAAACATTGTCAAAAACCTTGACAAAGCTTTCAGAATTTTAAAACAAACATGATATATAAATATATAAGAAATTATATTTTCCAAACAAAAATGTACAAAGATTGTACTACTGAGAAGAAAAAGATAAAAAAAACCTATGCATCACACTTTTTTTCATTACATTCTGATCACTAGTCAAAATGAAAAAAACTGATGCATCATGAAAGAATTCGAAGAAAAAAAATGCAGATCAAGAAATAAGATTTTTTGAAAAAAATGTAAGCAATCATAAGGAATAAAGTAAAACAGCTTTGAGAATAAAGAGAAAATAGATGATAAGATGAAGAGGATGATAGTCAGATATGAATCAAAGGACATCAATCAAAAGAAAAGATTACATTAGAGGTAGGAAGGAGATAAATCAAGATATCATTGTTCGCGTCCTTCAAGTATCTCCTTCTCGTCGGGCAAAGACAATTAATACTTTCAATAAGTGATGTATAGTTGGGTTGGGTAGATAATTGAAAAGGTATACAAAAGGAAGAGAAGAGAAAGAGATGAAATTGCGAGATGGAATAAGAGAAGAGTAAGGATAAATTTAGATTCAATACTTCTACTTGATTTGAAACAACAAAACAGAGGGGGTGATTCAAGAAAGTTAATGAAGACCAGATATGTATAAGATGAATCATGAGATCATCACTGGGCTGCTAAGCTTTCGGTCTTGTGAATCGTCTTGTGGGTCTGTCAAGACCATGGCTTGGATCGGATCGGTTAGCTTGGATGCCAAGATGTCTAGGTTCGAGTGTCGGGGAAGTGGATTGTGACATCGAGAGATGGGTGATGCTAAAAGATAAAGTCAAAGATAAGCATCGCATGGATAGTGTGGAAGGTGAAGAGAATAGGAAACTAACCGATCAGCCAGTCAATACGTTTTGACGGTTCGGATTCGATTGTTAGATGAGGAGAGCCAGCAAGTCTAGATCGAGGGCGATGACCGGTTACGGATCTGCGTTGGGATGGTTGAGGGGTAGATCTGATGTAGTTGACGGGAGAGATGGTAGGAGTGATCGAATGAACGATTTGAGGTGAAGAAGGAATGAAGAGTGAGAGAAACTCCGAGAGACTGTGATGAGGAAGAAGATGATCCAAGAGGGAAATGTTAGCGAATGAGTTGTTGAATATGGAAATCCAAAGTGACTTACACATCGTCTTCTGCAGGTGGTTTAGAATCAAGATCGAATGATGAACTGAGTTTGGAACGAGTCAAGATTGAAGAAGAATCTGATAGAATGTTAGATTTGAGATCTTCATTAGGATTGAGATTTGAATGAGTAGCAATACTTGATGGTGGTAAAGGTGAGACAGGTTTAGGTGATAAGTTGTGAATTCTAGAAGGAGACCGAGAGGAATGAGAAGGAGCAGTAGAGATAGAAGGTGTACGACGAGATCGAGAGGAATGACGATGATTGGGTTGAAGAGAATGTTTAGGATTTGAATGAGAATAAGGAGAAGGATAAGGATAAGAGTGAGTTCGACGAGGTAAAGGACAAATGATAGGTGGGTATTGTAAATGTAAGATAGCAGTTGAATGATCTGAACTCATCATTTTATGATAGAATTGATGGATGGAATCTGGATTGGACTTCAAAAGAAATAATAAAGGGTTGATTTGATGAGTGATGGATTGAAGAATTGATAGAAAGTCAAATTAAAAAATTAAAAATCAAAAGACAACCTTCATCCTTTTAATCAAAACAGAAAAAAGAGTCAGATGGCTTGAAAGTTGATGAGAGAAATCCTTCTTGATTCTACAAATTGAGAATAGAACCAAATCGAACTCAGAGGAAATTCAGTCACAAAGTTGTTATTGTATCGAATCGAATTGATTTAAAATTAGTTACATCAAATTATGTAACACATACAGGTAAAGTACTCAATGAAAAGCTGTATGTGAAAACCGTTTGGGACTTAAATACAATCAGTTTGAACCATACTTTGTCCTGAACTGACCGTTTTGTCCACTCCCTATCATGTATAGTGTGCATATACCAACCTAGTAGGCCGCCGCACCAATCAAGCTCCTTTTTTTTCGATGAGCATACGTCACCACGATTCGCAAGCATACGATCAGCTCAGACACTTGAACATGTATGCTGTGATGATCTTAACACTCCCTTCACTGAAACTAAGATGACAATGTCTGGGGTGGAAACTCATGCTTTTCTTCTATCCTCACAATTTACTTACCTACCTTCAGTCATCATTGAGAAGTCAAGCTCTATTCCTTGATTTTTACATTGTGTTCGAACTTAGCATTCTGGCTCTTCATGGCTGGCGGCAATGAGAACAGAGTACAGTATTGCGCATACATATGCAAAGCCCATTCCGAGGCTGGTCAGAACGTCAAAGAATTTGGTCTACCATAGGGACTTTTATTGAGTAGGAACGGAGTATGGTATAGCACATATGTTGTAAATACGTACGACTTGACTCGCCAACTCGACGGGTTTGACTTTACAGAGGCTCGAACGATTCGGATTAGAGACTTTGAATTAAATTCTTTTTTTGGGGTTCAACAAAAGCTTGTTTCTAATTTTGATCAAAAGAACAAGTCTCGCACAGAAAAATTGTCACCTGAGAATTACAACAATCATGATAAACGATCGATTGGACTGTTACCAACTAACTCGCGAATCACTTTTCAAGAAGTTTAACCAGAGTTAGGCCCAAATTTGAAGAGATAGTCTGTCGTTAAGATGATTACGCATACATTCGCTACCTTTTCTGCTCTCGGTCGTTGGATCAGTTAATGGCCGGTTGTCTGTAGCGGCGAACCCAGAGAAAAGGTCACTGGGTTGCCTCGGTAGCTCCGCCGAAAATAAAGGAAGCCTTTGATCCGCTTGCCGCACAAGACGATGACCATGAGAAGGAGAGCGGCGAATTGAAGATTTGTAATTCAGAGAAGAAGATGATCGCAGGTCAAAATGAATCGGTCGGTGGTGCTGCAGAAGCATACATAAACATTCGATCCTCCCATGTTGCTCTTTAGGCGAATTCATCATTGACCAAAATCTAAACTCCGTCCATTGTCGTTAATTTTATAATTTTGATTGACGCAGGTCGTTCTACTTGTCACTTCATAGACTTTCTTTCTTTGTAAGAATTTGACATTCATTCTGAAAATCAATGAAACTTTTCAAACAAATCACTTCATCATCGTTGCTTTTCTTGGCTGGCGCAGGATTGGTAGCTTGCTCAGCACGAGAATCGGATGCTGATGATGATGATGGTATCGAGGGGCTATCGCGTCGTTTCATTGTCACACTAGATCCCAAAATCACAGTTCGTATCTCTTCTTCATCATCTCAACTCGAATTTCATTCAAGATCAAACCTTTTAAATGATTTCATTCATTGAATCCGTTTTATTTCAAAGCCATCTTTGGCAGATTTCCAGAAACATTTGGATGAACAAGGGATAAATTATAAAATTTTTCAAGATTTTACTGAGATTGCTCCGGATGTATATTACGGTGCATCTGTGATCCTTGAGAATTCAAATGACATAGCCAAAATGGGTAGATCAAATCATGTTCAGGTAATGCAACAACACAATGAATCATATGAACAAAAACTCAGGCTGATGATCTTAAACGGTTCGGTATGGAATCTTTTGATAATTCAAGAAAATGAGTCGAGTGACGAGAGTACGTTCGATGTCACCCGTCACACAAAGAATTTCGTCTAGCCAAGAAGTTCTTAAATCCGACAGTTTTCCACCTCATTTAAAAACAAAGATTTCAGAATTACACAAGATGGGTTTTTACGGACAAGGAATCAAGATCGCAATGATAGACTCAGGTGTTGACTGCGCGCATGAAGCTCTTGGTGGTGGATTTGGCGAAGGTTATAAGATTAGTTTTGGCCGTGATCTAGTTGGCGATAACTATAATGGAAAAAACGAGATAGAGCCTAACGACACTCCATGTACTCCTTGTGGGGTGCGTTCTTCAAATTCTGTAAAATGTGTATCGTCAGGCTGATGTTGAACTATGACACAGGATCACGGAACGCATGTGGCGGGTATCATTGGAGCGCAAGATGTCGGATATGGCTTCACTGGTGTAGCGCCGAACGCAACACTTGGAATGTATCGTGGGTATTTTGAAAGTTTATTCGCAAAATTAGATTCCCGAGCGGATACTGATCATCGATTCTTCAACTTTTCAGGTAGTAAGTTTCGAGAAAATCGAATTCTCCTACAAATCCACTCACTGATCTTCACTCGACGAAAGTATTTTCATGTCACGGGTCTAGTGCGGCCGAAAATGACTTTGTACTCGCTGCGCTGTTGCACGCACATAAGGATGGAGGTGAGTTCTTCAACATCAGCTTACTCATTTCTTTTAAAGACTGATGACCGGAATCCCTCGCCCATCAAAGCGGATATCATTTCTGCGAGTATCGGTGGTCCAGGAGGATGGAACTATGGAGAGGCAGTGTTGGGCGTTGTGAATAATTTGGTGTTGAAGAAAAACGCTACTATCTTAATCTCTGCTGGAAATGAAGGAGAAGTAAGTAAGAGTAAAGCTTTATGAACTACATAGATTACGGTTTGTTTTGATGCTTAAAATTTGTCAAACCAGGAAGGGCTGTTCTTCGGATCATCTCCAGCCGATGCTGCTAATTCGATTGCAGTTGGCTCTGTGGATTCTGAACTCACTGCTTCAAAGTTGATAACTTCAACTGGTCGGGAGATCGATTACTTTACTGGTCAACTCTTCAATGAAACCCTCAGCTTCCCAATATATCGAACCTCTAACTCGAGTGAAGTGAAAGATGATGCATGTTTTGAGTTACCGGACTCAACACCTGATCTTAGCAACTACGTAGTCCTCATAAGAAGAGGGTCAGTCACCTACACTATTATCCCACATGATGAACATGAACATGGATGAACTTTTAATCCTTTGATATCCAACCCAATAGCACATGTGTCTTTAAAGATAAGGTCATGCATGCCAAGTCGAAGGGTGCGAAGCGGATCATGTTTTACATGGTCAGTAACACTACTTTTTATCTAGGATGATACCGGGATTAAACTTGCTTGATCTTTTCAGAATTCGACATCAACCATCCAATTGGAAGATGAAGTCTCCGGAGTGCGTGTGATGACTGTGGGTCATACTGACGGAGAGTATCTCTACGAACAGTCTGAGAAAGGCCCAGAAGAATTTAGAATTACATTCCCACAAGTTGGATTATACTATGGTGAGTGGATGATGCGACAATTACTTGTTGAAAGATATTAACCTGAAATCTGATCAAATTGAATCAGTTCCAACACCCGATACTGGATTCATGAGCAATTTTTCACAATAGTACGTCATTAGATGTGATTTGATCCGTACAGAATTAGAGACTGATGATCTGAAATGAAATCGCAGCGGACCCAATTTTGACTCATTGGGTCCAGAGCCAGCTGTATCCGGAGTCGGCGGAAACATCTTGTGTGAGTCATAAATGATCAAATTAAGAAAGTTTGTACCACTAATCAAGATACCTTATACTTTTAGCCACTTTTCCTCTTCGAAACGGATCCTATGTGAGTCTGGAAATTTGAGATTATTGATTAGGGATACCACTTATGCTCTTTGTGTATAGGCGGTACTCAGTGGAACCTCGATGGCTACACCACAGGTAGGGATCACTCTTGTGTCTCAGTTTTGGAATAGTACTGACTTTAGTTATCTCACTCGCTAGATGGCTGGTATAGCTGCCTTGATCATGCAAGTGAATGGGAAAGGATTTAGAGGTAACATTTTGAGAAATAGATTGGTTTCTACCGCAACAGTACTGAGGGAAAATCATAAGAGTGATATCATTGAGAGTAAGAGCCTCTGTTTCCCATAAAGCTCTAATGAAATTAGTTTTAATCTAACCCTGATTTTGATGGTTCTCGTATCTCTTAGCTGTTGTTCATCAAGGAGGTGGATTGGTAAACGCTTACTGTGCTGCTTTTGCTAAAGCAATGTTATCCACTTCAGCTCTTGCTCTCAACGATTCCGTACATTTCAATGGTTCACAGAAATTTGAGGTAACCAACACGGGTAACGAATCAATCCAGTACACGCTTGACCATCTTGCGGCTGGTTCTGCTTATACTTTCCCGGAAGAGTCACCTTACGGTCGACCAGATAATCAGATGCCAGTGAAATTAGGTCAAGATTCAGCAACCGTTCAGATCTCTCCATCAACCCTTACGCTAGGCCCGGGAGAAACTGCGACTGTGTCAGTTGAATTCAAAGCCCCTGAATGCGACACTCGTCGTTTGAATATCTACTCCGGATATATTACTCTAGTAAGATCTTTGAGACTACATATCACATTGTGGGTGCAGTGAGACTGACGATGAGAACATATTGCAGAAAAACGATCAACCTTGTGAGAATTATCAGGTACCTTACTTTGGCATTGCAGGAGCTCTGAAGGACCAGATAAGTGCGTAGTTCAATTTGCGATTTATGTTGTATGGTGAGATACTGATATCTCGAGCTATCATTAGTCATTGATCGAGGGTTTGCGCCAAAGGATCACAAAACCAACGATACCTATAGGTTGCCACAAGTGGGCTACAAAACTTTAAATGATACTTTGAACAACACAAATGAACAAGGCGAATTTCTGTGGGACCGATCGGAGAAAGACACGACTTTTATTCGTTTCAGGACCAATTGTTGAGTGATCCCATTGATCTCTTGGAATTTCGTATCTTCCGTAAAGAGAGGAGTACTGATGTGCCTGTTATACCTTTAGTTGGCACACCACAACTGCGTATTTATCTTGTAGCAGCTGAAGAAAATGGTGCTCAAAATGTCACCCAAATGACTCTTGATCAAGGGACTTCACCAATCACGAATATTTCGGATGTCGATGAAGGTAATCCAACTTTAGCCACTGAAGAGGCTCCAACAATCGAGACTAAAGAGTCAAGATCAGATAGCTCAAGCTTTCCAAGAAGGACGTCTGATGGATTACTTTTGTTAGGCGAGATCCCAGATAGCGAGTCTTTATACGCACCGCGTGCGGGGTCAGTCATTCTCCGAGACCAATCACTTTGAAATTTTGTTTTTTTTCATTACTGACTGTTCTTGATGTTGATAGTACAAACGCGATCTGGGCACAAAATTGGAATGGGACCCTTTCAACAGTCAAAAACGCAACGCTTGAGGAAGTACCTGATGGAAGGTACAAAGTATTGATACAGTACGTCAACTCAACACATTGATCTAACTGAAGTTTCAAGATTTTTGACTTTCGCTTTTTTCGCTAATGTTGATCTATTAAGCGCTTTGAAGGTGTTTGGTAATCGTGATGATCCCTTGGACTATGAAAGTTGGCTCTCTCCTGTCATTGTTATCAAGTCTTAAATTATAATCTTTTTTTGCTTTCATCTCTTTGGCATCCTTGAGGATCTCCAAAGGAATTTGTATGAACATTCGTAACATTATAAGTTTGTAAATTAATAGTATGGACTCATATAAGAAAGGGAGCATGGTAGAAATCAATTCATTTGGGATTATAGAGATGAACCAGCCAGATAGTTTTGAGCTTTAAAAAGTGAAATTCCAAATGTAGCGGATTCAGGGTGCTCAGAGGGATTTGTCCACTGGAACTGGTGGCCCAGTATATCAGAATCAAATGATGTATCTGCTGCAAGGAATTCAAATGCGTATGTCCAGTGGGACTTATGACAACTGAGCACATTTTTGTCTGTAATGGGCATAAAATTGGCTCAAGAGAATCTCAAGAGAATTGACTTCCTTCATAAATCTTTTTGCCCTATTGGTGAAACTTTGTATTATGGAGACTTTATCTGTGCGTCTCTGAGACGCACCAAAAAAAAATTCGAGGAAATCGAGGAATGCTGGGAATGCTGCCTCAGTTTGCTCAAGGTCGGTCCTGAAGTTCGACATTTTTGAGTGTTTTTGAGTGTTTTCTCCTGTATTTGGCAATTGAAGCATACAGGGGGGATCGGTTTCCTCGGTATCTTTTTTGATGATTCGGAGCGCCTGGGCTCAGAAAGACTAAAAATCCTCCTTTAGACAAAAACGTTTCACAAATAGGTGAAAATCTTTTACAAGGGCAGAGTACACCAGCCAAATCAGATTTCCCTCACAGGATAAAGTGTGCAAGTATGTCACAAAGTCCCTCACTTTGTTCAGTTTACGAATCTTCGTCGTAAATGTTTTGACTTCACATCCCTTGATGTCATCTTCTTTTCCTGTAGATAGTCGCATTTTTGCATTTCATACTTTAGATTGTGTCCAATTTTGTATAGGTATACTTTAAAGAACCTCTGGGTAGTTGGTTCGATCCGAAAGACGCAGCCTTGGACAGAAATTTGAGCATCCGTTCTGAAAACTTCATTCTTTACAGAAAACGCCCGATTGGTTCGACTGTCATCATCCACAAGCGAACTTCACAGAGGATCCCATACAGCCAAAATCAAAGAGATAGCCTGTCGTCGTGATGATTACGCATACAGTCACTGCGTTTGTCCTCTTCGTCGTCGGATCAGTTGATGGTCGGTTGTCTGTAGTAGTGAACCCGAGAAAAATGCACTCGGTCACCTCGGTAGCTCCGCGGGAAAAGGAAAGCCTCTGATCCGCTTGCCGCACAAGACGATGACCATGAGAAGCAGAGCGGCGAATTGAAGATTTGTAATTCAGAGAAGAAGATGATCGCAGGTAAAAATGAATCGGTCGGTGGTGCTGGGGGAGTATACATAGACGTTCGATGCTCCCATGTTGCTCTTTAGGCGAATTCATCATTGACCAAAATCTCTACTCCGTTCATTGTCATTAAGTTTATAATTATTATATTTGATTGACGCAGGTCGTTCTAGTTATTAATCCATAGAGTTTCTTTCTTTATAAGACTTTGACATTCATTCTGAAAATCAATGAGACTTTTCAAACAAATCACTTCATCCTGGTTGCTTTTCTTGGCTGGCGTAGCATTGGTAGTTTGCTCAGCACGAGAATCAGATGCTGATGATGATGATGGCATCGAGCGGTCATCGCGTCGTTTCATTGTCACACTAGATCCCAAAATCACAGTTCGTATCTCTTCTTCATCATTTTAACTTAAATTTCATTCAAGATCAAACCTTCTCAATGATTTCATTGATTCAATCCGTTTTATTTCAAAGCCATCTTTGGCAGATTTCCAGAAACATTTGGATGAACAAGGGATAAATTATAAAATTTTTCAAGACTATACGGCTATTGCTCCAGATGTATATTACGGAGTATCTGTGATCCTCGAGCACCCAGAAGACGTAGCTAGAATGGGGAGATCAAATCATGTTCAGGTGAAATAGCAAGAAAATGCATCCGACAAAGAAGAATTAGCGGCTGATTATCTTGAGCGTTTGTTTTATGTTTCAATCTGGTCGAATTATAGAAAATTAGTCCAGTTACCAAAATTCGTTCAATGGCACCCGTCACACAAAAGATTTCACCTTCTCAACCAGTTCTCAAATCCGAAAATTATCCACCTCATTTAAAAACAAATATTACAGAATTACACAAGATGGGTTTTTACGGACAAGGAATCAAAATCGCAATAATAGACTCCGGTGTTGACTGCGCGCATGAAGCTCTTGGCGGTGGATTCGGCGAAGGTTATAAGATCAGTTTTGGCCGTGATCTAGTTGGCGATAACTATAATGGAAAAAACGAGATAGAGCCTAACGACACTCCCTGTACTCCTTGTGGGGTGCGTTCTTCAAATTCTCTAAGAATGTGTATTGTGAGGCCGATTTTGACGTACGCCGCAGGATCACGGAACCCATGTAACTGGAATCATTGGGGCCCGAGATGTTGGCTATGGTTTCACTGGCGTGGCCCCAAACGCGACACTTGGAATGTATCGTAAGTGATTTTTGTCAATTTCGCTGGAACTTCACACCACTTAGAGCGGAAATTGATGATCAATGAATCGAAATTTTAGGTGGTAAGTTTCAAGATAATCGAATCCTAGTGTAGCAGTGCTGACTCGTCTTCACTCAACAAAAGTATTCTCATGTAACGAGCAGATGGGTACCGACAATGATCTTGTGATGTCTGCCCTTTTGCATGCCCATAAAGATGGAGGTGAGTGCTTCAGAATCGAACTACTCATACCTTTCAAAGATTGATGGCCAACTCTGTCCTACATCAAAGCGGATATTGTTTCTGCAAGCATTGGTGGTTCCGGGGGCTGGGGCTATGGAGAGGCAGTGTTGGACGTTGTGAATAATTTGGTGTCGAAGAAGAACGCTACCATTTTCTTTGCAGCTGGAAATGAAGGAGAAGTAAGCAAGCAGATTAAAACTTTAGCAACTGCATCTTGTTTTCTGATTCATGACACTTATAAAACAGGACGGACTTTTCTCAGGTTATTCTCCAGCCGGAGCTGCTAATTCAATTGCAGTCGGCTCTGTGGACTCGGATCTCACTTCTTCAAAATTGATAACTTCCACTGGTAGAGAGATCAACTACTTTACTGCTCAGCCCTTCAATGACACACCCAGCTTCCCAATATATCGGACCTCTAACTCAAGTGAAGTGCAAGACGATGCATGTGCTGAGCTACCGGAATCAACGCCTGATCTTAGCAAATACATAGTTCTCATAAGAAGAGGGTCAGTGACCTACAGTTTCCCACATGATGAACATGAACGTGAATGAGCTTACCATGATTGAATTTTCTACCCAATAGCACGTGTTTCTTCAAACTGAAGATCAAGAATGCAAAGGCAAAGGGTGCCAAGCAGGTCATGTTTTACATGGTCAGTATTCCTAATTTATATCTAAATCTTTCAGAGTAATATAGAACTAATTGTGATTTTTTTACCAGAATTCGACTACAAACATTCAATTAGAAGACCAGATCTCCGGCGTTCGTATCTTTAGTGTGAATCATACTGATGGAGAGTACCTCTACGAACAGTCTGAAAAAGACTCTGAAGGATTCAAAATTCAATTTCCATCAGTTGGATTATTCTATCGTGAGTCGATGATTCGATATTTACTTGTTGAAGAACAAAAGCCTGAGATATCATCAAAATAAATCAGTTCCAACACCGGATACCGGATTCATGAGCAATTTTTCACAATAGTATGTTATCATATGTAGTCTTACAAGCCATAAAAGTGAGGACTCTGATGGTTTGACATGAAATCGCAGTGGACCTAACTTTGACTCATTGAGTCCTGAGCCAGCTGTATCTGGGGTCGGCGGGAATGTCTTATGTTAGTCATGGATGATCAGATTACGAAATTTCTTACCACTAATCATGACATCTTTATACGCATAGCCACTTTCCCTCTTCGAAACGGATCGTATGTGAGTCTGAAGCATTGATATCTATTGATCAGGGATCTCACCACTACTCTTGATTTACAGGCAGCACTCAGTGGAACTTCGATGGCCACACCACAGGTATGTAACAAACTTGGGTGTCAAATTGAAAATGATACTGAATTTGTTTATCACACTCACTAGATGGCTGGTATAGCTGCCTTGATCATGCAAGTGAATGGGAAAGGATTTAGAGGTAATATTTTGAGAAACAGATTGGTTTCTACCGCAACAGTACTAAGGGAAAATCATAAGAGTGATATTATTGAGAGTAAGAGCTTCTGTTTCCCGTAAAGCTCTAATGAAAGTGGTTCAAATCTAACCCTAATTTTGATGGTTCTCGTATCTCTCAGCTGTTGTTCATCAAGGAGGTGGATTGGTAAACGCTTACTGTGCTGCTTTTGCTAAAGCAATGTTATCTACTTCAGCTCTTGCTCTCAACGATTCCGCACATTTCAATGGTTCACAGAAATTTGAGGTAACCAACAAGGGTAACGAATCAATACAGTACACGCTTGATCATCTTGCGGCTGGGTCTGCTTATACTTTCCCGGAAGAGTCACCTTACGGTCGACCAGATAATCAGACGCCAGTGAAATTAGGTCAAGATTCAGCAACCGTGCAGATCTCTCCGTCAACCCTTACGCTAGGCCCGGGAGAAACTGGGACTGTGTCAGTTGAATTCAAAGCCCCTGAATGCGACACTCGTCGTTTGAATATCTACTCCGGATATATCACTCTAGTAAGATTTTTGAGACTAAAGATCACATTGTGGGTGCAGTGAGACTGACGATGAGAACATATTGCAGAAAAATGATCAACCTTGTGAGAGTTATCAGGTACCTTACTTTGGATTTGCAGGGTCCTTGAGTGACCAGATAAGTAAGTCTATATTTTTCCTCCTTAGGTTTTTTGGTACGAAGAGGTTTGGTCCTAACCCTTTGGGGCATCCTTAGTCATTGATCAAGGTCTTTCACCAAAGGACCCTAAAACCAACGAAACATATCAGTTGCCACAAATCGGCTACAAATTTCTGAATGAGACTTTGAACAGTACAAATAAGAATGGCGAATTTCTATGGGACAGATCAGATCAAAACACGACTCTCATTCGTTTCAGGACCAATTGTTGAGTGATCTTATTGATGTTAAACGTCTGATCTTTGTTGAAAAAAGGATGACTAATTTCCTTGTTGTATCTCTAGTTGGCACGCCACATCTGCGTATACTTCTTGTAGCAGCAGAAGAAAACGGTGTTCAAAATATCACAAAGATGACTTGTAGGGAAGGGGCTTCACCAAAAATTAATACCCTGGAGGTCGATGAAGGTAATTCCACGACAGCCACTAGAGAGACCCCAACAATCGAAACTAAAAATTCGACATCAGGCAGCTTAAGCTTTCCAAGAAGATCGTCTGATGGATTACTCTTGTTGGGCCAGATCCCAGATAGCGAGTCTACATACTCACCGCGTTCAAGGTTGGTGTCTCTTGCTTTGAGACCACTCATTCCCGACTGGTTGGTTTTTTCTCTGGACTAAGTATTCTTTCTTGATCTTGATAGTACAAAAAATGTTTGGGTGCAAAGTTGGAATGGGACCCTTTCCACAGTCATAAACTCAACACTTGAGGAAGTACCTGATGGAAGGTACAAAATATTGATCCAGTACGTAGAATCATTATGTTGGTCTGACTCCAGGTTTAAAAATTCTGACATTATTGTTTGAATGTCCTATTGAATGATTTAAGAGCCTTGAAGGTCTTTGGTAATCCTGATGATCCTAAGGATTGTGAACATTGGCTCTCTCCTGTGATTGTTATTGACTCTTAAATTATTTTTTCATCTTTCTTATCTCCTCTCTCTTGCATCCTTGAAGATCTTCAAGGCAATATGTTTCAACATTGGTAAAATCATAAATTTGTAAATTAATAGTATGTACTAGTAGGAGAAAGGTTACATGGCGGAAATCGATCTTTGGGGATCATGGGATTGAATCAACCGCATAGTTTTGAGCTTTACAAAATGTGAAGTACAACCAATATGGCCCATGAGACTCCCTGATCTGTGAGTTCCGTGGTGCGGTGCCTACCTTCGGCGCACTGATACAAGGAATAGAACAAGAGTCACCATTACTGCTGAACTGGCTCAAGGCTAGCGAGTTAACTTGTATGCATATCCAACAGATAACCTCCCAGAAGATTTGAAGGGGGATTCGTTGAACAGCTGCTGAGGTTTTGAATTGAGACGCTGATGTTGAATCTGAGTTACTGATTTTGACTTCAACTCATCATTCCAAAATTCTCTCACTCATTCTCATTTTCGCCCTCGTTATCATCACTTGGACACATCTTGATCGATTAAGATTTCATCAAACAGAAACACTTCTGCGCTACATACCATATCATTTAGCATGTCTGAATCAAACTCATGTTCGGATACAATTGCCGAACAGCGAATGTTGGTACGTATTCAAGACTTTCACTAGATCTCATCATCAAATATTCATTTTAATCTCTCTTTGATGTACTATCATGCCATGATCTGATTGAAGCTCGAGTATCGAAATCTAAAATCGGCGTGTGAAGGTTTAGAAGCCCAAATTGGAAGTAATACTATTACTAACCAGGTTCGTTCCCCTTTACTTCATAACATCAAATGGCTTTAAGAGATCTCAGTGATCTTGGTTTAATTGTTGGCTTTTGACGATGTGATATAGTCTCAGATCACCTCTACTGTGATAGAAAAGTACGATGAGGAAAAGATCAATCGTTTGAAGAATAATGAACATCTTCTGGCTTCAGAATCAAAGGCTATGGTCAAATTATCAAAGAGTCTTCATTCATCTTGATTAAATACACATCAAATGTATATATCCCAAGATTGGTAATAAACATTCGGATCAGAGTATCTATTACTAAATGCTTGACCCTTAAACACTATGTGAGGTGATGTCTATAGAGTCGCCCAACTCTCATTGCAATCGACCTGACACTAACTACCCCAATGTTAACCTTACGAGAAAGACTGTAGACTTTCGAGAATGGGATTTACAGACCAGATATCTTACTTAGAGAGCTAGCTAGAGAATAAATGTGTTTGCTCAACAATCTCATGACAAGTAGTTACTTGGTATGATAGATCTGACACATTCTATGCGTGCTAAAAGTATGGGTAGATGCTAACGATCCAACGACTGACACATTTTCATGAGCATATAAGGGCGTCTATTGATAATTAAGTGATGGATCGACATATACGGGAATTATACCACAGCAGTCCTTTTCAACTTACAGGTATTATGGGTACTTGTTCTACCTTGTGAAGAAGAACCCCTATTCTTCAGACAGAGCTCCAGAAGTGTTTTGCGCTTTTACTACCAAATCATGGCAAAAATTAACCTTGGCTTAGGCCACATCCCTTCAGTCAAAGGTCAAAACTTGAGGGGTGTTATGAGTATGAGATCAGATGACAAGGTACTTCTTCATGAATAGATCAAAATCAATGAGATAGATATTTTCGTCCTTTCGCTTTTCGAGTCCAAAGGATCTTTCGCCCTGTCTTGGTTTTTAATCTTGCTAGAAAGCCGTGCCTCCTTTTACGCTTAATCTGAGAAGGTTGATAAGTATTTCCACGTGATATGCAACGAGTTGATCCTATCTGCCATGGGGTTACTGATTGATTCAAGAAAGGAAGTGCTAGGGTAGCGATCTGAGGTCTCAGGTTTCGAAGATGGTCATGTGTAAAACAGTTGTATGGCTTGCTTGAAGCCGATCTAGAGTTTAGGTTCGATAAAGAGACCGGTGAGATTTTATGACAGTTTGAGAAAGCTAAAGGTAGTTTGGATTGGATGTCTGATTGCAATTGGAAAAAGTGATTTATCAGTCAATTGTTTTCCAATATCTCGAATTGAGGATCAATTTAGCTTACTAATCAAACAACTCACCTAGAGGGCGTGATTCAGTTAGAGATAGCTTAGAGATTGAAAGTGGACTCGGCTTTAGCAATGATGGACGAACGAGGAGGGGTCGAAGGAAGCGAGGCATGTTGAGGTTCGATCGTTTAAGAAGAAATTGGTGTTATTCTGTAAAATTGACTGAATTCGAAATCCCATCGGACAATACTCGTAGACTCTGGTGCTTGTACTTTGGTCAGTCGGCATATCCGGGCCAGCCCGACCAGACCTTTATGTACCGCGTCAGAGCAGGCCCATTTCAAAATCTTACATTCCTTCGATTGGATCCTTCAACTTTTCTTCAAGACGAGCTTAGCGAGAGATGTTAGCATCTCGATTACGGTTGGCTGTAAAGGATATCTAACGAAGTCATCGCGTCATCTTCCACCATCGAACCTTGTCTAGCTAGATCAGCCGTGTTGATAGGACCTAAGCCAGCTCGTACTTGGAAACTTGTCTGGGAATCACCAGAAAAATTGGAGAGTGAAAGCAAGAGATCAGCTGTCAGGAAAGTCAAGCCAAGATCATCTACGAAAAAAGTGACCAAGAATATCAAACTTGTTGTCACCGATTCTACTGCCCAAGCCGATGCTCATTCATTGGATTGCGATGATAAGGAGAGCCGAGTGAAACGTCGAAAAAAGAAGACAACTGAGGGTGAGACTCATGGTGAATATTATTTTGGCTAGGACACCGAAGGCCAACCTGACAAGAATCCAAAATTGCTGAATGTGGACATAGGGACGGATGTCGATCTTACGCCATTTGATCAATTCGTGACCATTGGGATTCCACCTTCGCGTAACCCTTCGCTGTATGACCGCAAGGTCGCGAAGTTTGTATTGGACTCTAGGCTCAGATTCCCAGATGCAATCCTACTTACTTGTGTTGGATCATTTTATGAAGTGAAGCGAAGAGAACTAGATTTCATCAAATTACATATCGTGTTGTGTTCTGATGAATCGGTTTGTTTAGACATACTTCGATCAAGCCATCGAGCTTTCACAGCTACTGAACATCAAGCAAGCAAAATATCGATTTGCCGGACACGATTATCCATTCTCAGGGTTTCCAATCGCATCTCTTGGAAGACATCTCAAGACACTTGTACAAGAACATCAACGCGTTGTAGTCATTGCTGAACAAATTCAGGTGACCCCTGATCAAGTCGAACGAAAAATTGTCCGAGTTATCACGCCTGGTACGATTTTGGACTGAAGACCTAATCGAAACAGATTCACATAATTTTTTGCTAGCTATTTCGGGAAAAGATTTAGCTTGGATCGATATCTCAACAGGTACTTATCTACATACCCTCATTCGAGGGGATGAGGACGAATTGATGGATTATATTCTTCGAATCGCACCAAAGGAAATTATTGTTTCTGAGGAAAGTTCCTTTCAGATACCAACAGAAGGTCGAGTGGCGAAATTGGGCATTTTGCTGTCCTAGAATTAAGGTCAACAAATACCTAATCTATTCTTCCCACAAGTTTCCACGTGCCTAGTCAGTTCTTGTTCTAAAATATCTATGTGTCTGATTTTCTTTAGCAAAACGGTTCCGCTTTGAAACTCTCGAATGCTTGTGATTTGATCAGCGCATACATTACGCAAAACCTTTTGCCCAGTGTATCTTCGTCACAACCCACTCTCGTGCGGTTCAAAAGATTTATGCATCCTAGATACTGAAGCTCTAGACGGCCTTGAGATCCTTGTCAGTCAAAATGGAAAGTCGAAAGCTGGGAGTTTGCTTTCGACTATATCAAAAGCCATTACCAAACCTGGGAAGCGACTAATTCGAGATCGATTGAGTTGAGTCTTCAGCCTCTCGAGACTCCCAAGATATGTCTTTGTGTGGTTTGTCGCCAAACCAACAAGGCATTCCTCCGCTGATGTTCGCATCTGATTTCACTCTACCTAATCATTGACTTTTCCACTCAATTACTTACTTACAGCCATGCCCAGCTGTATTCTCTCAGAGATTGAATCTAGGCTGGACCTCGTGCAAGACCTGATAGAAGACCGCTTCCTCTTGGAGGATTTGCAAGATAGATTATCGGGCCTGAGTGAGATCGATTATGAACGTTTGTTGCAAAGAATCAATTTGGGGCAAGCATCTGTCGGCGACTTATCGGCCCTACTTAGGGTGCTCGAGATCATTGCTTCTATCAGCTCAAGACTAGGATCCACTCGTCTAGGCAAGGAACTTGACTGCTGCACCACGTCTCGTGAAGAACATTGCAAGCGTGTTAGATCCTTCAAAACAACTCTATGAGTCAAAAGAATTGGAAGGCGAAGATGTGTTGGAGGACGAAGAGCGGGATGCTTTCTCAACGCCCAAATGGAACGTTCAAGCGGAGTGAGCATTGATTCACGTCTGAACATGAGTTGAATATTGCTCAACAATTTGGAAGCTATCTGCAGCTACTCGAAACCTTTGAGATCTTTACATGACGAGCTGTTGACTTCTTTACAGTCTGCAAGGGCACTTCAAGAGAGATATCAGCAACAATTATGTGGGTCTTCGGTCATTGAGTTATCTGTATGATTCGGTTTACATAACACCTTTAGATTATTGTTTGCCGTGAAGATCAATCCGACATTTGAATCACTTCTTTCTCTCTCATCATACACACAACACACAGCCGATAGAGATATATCACTCAGGACCACTAATAAATTGGGCGCAGTACTACAACTAAAAAAGAGACGGGGACGAAATTACAATTGGAAAGCGGTACTCGGAAAAGGTGGCTACAAGTTGAGCGAAAACGCTTCTAAAATTATCATCAGTCACACCTGTACGCTATACCCGTCGGAATGGAAGGCATCCTGCCAAGTTTAACAAGATTTGACCGATTTCTCACGTTGCTTTAGGAATGGACTACCTTACATGCTTCCATCGAAGGGCTCAAGGCACAGATACGTCAAACAGAAGATGAAATTACTGGAAAACTTTGCAAACAGGTTAGAACCAGCACCTGCACTTCATGACTGTCATCTTGAAGACTGAATCACGGCTTAACACCAACTTTTTCATCAGATCATTTCAAGGCATTCAACTCTCAAAACTTCTTTCCAGAGGTTATCAGAACTTGATGTATTTGCTAGTTATGCTAGTTATGCTGTTCAGCATGGATGCGTTCGACCGATTATTCATACAAAGTGAAGCTCTGTAATCCATTTCATCCGTTACAGATCATTCTCTTTAACTGAGATATGTGTGATGCAATAGTAAAGAGACGGTCTTGATTGATGCTCGTCATCCGATAGCTGAACAATCTTTGTTGAAGACAGGTGAAAGCTTTCAGCCTAACTCAGTCACTATGAAGGATGATGACGGTCTCTGCCAGATAATTACCGGACCTAACAATGGTGGCAAGGTATGTGAGATGGGCGTGCCTTTTCGAAAAATTGTTCGAGAACGAGGGTGGCACGACACTTATCTTCATCATTACATTACATCAGTCAACATATTTGAGGCAGGTCGCTATTGCCCATGTACTTGCTCAAGCCGGTAGTTTTGTACCAGCTTCAGAAGCAAGATTAGGGATTGTTAATCGAATCTTTACTCGATTCGGTTCATATGATAATATGGTACTCGGTAAGGGTACTTTTTTGGTCGAGATGGAGGAGATGGCTAAAATTTTGAACCGAGCTGAAGATTCATCTTTAGTAAGTTTTTGCTTTTGGATATTAATTTGATCATGATTGTGAATACGAAACATCGGATGCTCATATATGTGACTTTGATAGGTTGTGATGGATGAAGTGGGACGTGGAACTGGGAATGAAGATGGATTGTCGATTGCTTTCGGCATAGTAAAGTACCTCTTGAACAAGGTCGGATGCCGAATTTTATTTGCTACACACTTGCACCGTTTGGCGCCTTTGTTGTGTGAGACGAAAGATTATTTGAATGTAGGGAAGATTGGATTTTTCTGTATCAAATCATCGAATTGTAAAGTAAGTGTTATGCCATGTATTCTTTGAGAACACATTGTTAATGTTTCTGGGTTTATGCCATGCGTACAGAATGAAGAAGGAAGATCAATGATATGTTTTCCTCATCGAATTCTCAGAGGGGTAAATGAAGATTCAAGGGGTATTGATGTAGCTCGTATTGCTGGACTTCCTCAGGAAGTCATAATATCTGCAGAACAAATTAAGTCAAAGTTATAAATGCTGCCCGTGCTCGCTGGTTATGCGGTAAACAAGGGTGATTGGGCAAGACAGAATCAGATATGCTATTGAGGTGATGGGTATATGGCGTTTGCTGTCAACGCGTGAAAAGATTCTTGAAGCGTGATCATGTTCGGGATGAGATTACAACTGTCAGCTGCGCATATCGCATTCTGCTACGAGGGGTAAGTTTTATGTGATCTCCATTACGATTATTCTCAACTATGATTACTTTGTAACTACCTACATAGCTTTACCTTTAATTACTTGGTTCAGGATAAAGCCCTATTTGGGTAAGCGGAGCAGTCCGCCCGGGGTCTTGGCGTGCTACTGAAGGAGCTCAGTTGCAAAAAGCCCTGGCAAGAACTACTCAGCTGGACGGGTGGGTATTTGCGAAAAGACTGATAGTATGCGTTAGTGTGCTCGTAGTGATGCATAGAGGAATTGTGTAGATAATTTGGGTACTAGGATTTCAGCCTTTTAGGTGTTCCTTCCACTGGGGGTCAGGACTGGGTCCCTTCTTTGGAGGTGAGTCCAATAAAATTGTTCACGCACGACATAAATATGCTAGCTTAACTCAAGCTCCGGAGGACGCGGGCAGTTTGAGGAGGGACATAGGTAAGTTGAATACATATGTGATGAACATCATAAAGATTATTAACCGCTCTTATGATCATTTAATTGCTAATGAAAACAAATGATGAGATAATAGGTGACCACAGAGAACCCAAATTGTTGTGAAAAACTGCTAAACCGTTGAGACGATCTTCTACTTCACAGCCGAAGAGGATCATGTGGAAGGCTAAAGACTCTTCGATTTAAACGTTTTTGAACCTCCGGTGAGCATCGCTTTCGATAGTGCCGGTGAGGTGTCTTGTGTGCCTTTTGAGAAGAGCTTGACAGCTGCACAAGATCCAAAACCAAGTGGATTTTTGCAACGCATGATGCATGTATCTTGACCTGTTCCACCGCTACATACAGCATCCCTGATGACAACCGTCATGGAATAGAAATGTTAATCAACAAGAGCTTTGTGAAGAAAAAGACAAATGTTCGGACTTACGGTGGAAAGACTGAAGTGAGGGGATACGCAAATTCTTTCGCCTCAGGGTTTTTACCACCTTCACCTTCAATTTGTAAACTAATTTTCATTGGTTTGAATTCTTTCAAGCTCATGTCAGATGAGTAAACACATTCATATGGACCTCCTCCATCGGCATTATGTGCAAACATACTCATTGGGACTGAACCGTCTTCGCCAGCAGCTGGAATCCCAGCCGCTTCGGCTTTTGGATTGAAGATTCAATGTTAGAAATTTTGTAAGCTATGAAAACGTTACAAAAATTGAAAGAAATGAGCGCACCAATTGTCATTTCTTTTTGTACGTCTATAGCAGAAGGAGGTAAACCATCCCCGCCGAATATCCTACCGCAAGGTCCAACTTGACCAGAAGCCATATCACCAGTATGAATTATGCCTGTGTTTTGAACCAGGGTACCCCGAGAGGTGAGTCTCGTACCAAAACCTGTTGATCTGGCTCCGTTTGAACCTTCGATCGCTAATATGAAGGAATGGGCATTTATTGAGCGAAAGATCGAAATAATCAACACAGTGGTAATTTGAAGTAATTGTGGGCTAGGCATTTTTAAAGAAGATATAATAAAAATAAAGTGATTGGTTACGCGAAGAAATCAAAAATAAGTGATTGTTGAAAAATAAAAGCGACAACTTCAAGTCGACGAAACGGGACGTAATAATTTATCCAAAAGACAGATTTTTAAAAAACGAAAGTGACAACCTCAAGTCGTCGTTGTGAAAGGTGAAAAGACTAAAATAAACAAAGAGGAATTTGGAGAGCGAGGATAAAGAGTTCAATTGGGCGGATTGAAGGAGGATGCACATCGTATGCCCTTGATGAGAGTCATTATAAGCAAAAGGTTACAATGCAGTGCATGCTATCTTCCCCTAGTCATCGAATGAGGGCATTTGCAGGCAATTCTAGTCAGTTTGAACCATTAATCGAAAGCTTCACTTTGTTCGGCGAGCGAAAATCAAGAAAATGACTTGCCGTGGTATTGGATTGAGCTTATCATCGAGAAAAACTTCTTAATCGGCCAGTCCAGAAAAAAATTGTAATGAGTATTTGAACGCGCATTGATTGGTCGCTGCAACAATGATTTGGTGATCGTTAGAGCACGACTAGACTGGATGGAGGACACTTTATGAAAAACGTCACTGATTGAAGTCAACACTCTCGACTTCAACCTGCTTGTCGGTTATGAATCTTCAATCCCCACTTTTATTACTCCTCTTCCCAGGATCTGGATGAGTCTCCTCACGATCTTGATACAATGTTGTGCATATCTTGTAAATCACATCTTTCGAATCGCATCTATGTACGTATTTACCTCAGTTGTCTACATAAGATTTGGGAGGTTCCGTAATAAGTCCTTGGCAGATTTTGATTTCTGTTGCCTTCAAAAAAGCTTCCTCAAATCTTGCCGCAAAACTCAAGCAAATCGGCGCGCAAATTTCAGCGAGCTTTATTGGTACGTAGCATTACTTGTAGCTAACATAACGCCCTCTCTGTGCGGCCGTGTACGTAGTACTATTTACGTCTACTTCTGCCCCAATGACCTCAAGTCAGACTTTCATTGTAGAAAAATTCAAAAATACTCGCCCGCCAATGGCCCATGTCACTCCGATGCAGCAAAGGCATAGCCGGCTTTCTTAATGTGAAGTTGCAAGGTTCGAGCTCTTCAGACTTCCAACTGGGAAGTGCAGCAAAATATACAAAAAGACACAAGTGACTTCAAGTCCCACGCGAACAGATAGATGCAGGGCGACTCATGTAAGTTCTTTTCTCCCGGACATTCGTCCGGCGTCGTGAGTCATATCTTTCACAGTCACTCGAGTCACCGGTCGGGGCGCGTGAGACGCGCTGAAACGACGTGCTCGAAAAGAATGATTTTGAATAATTTTAAGTAGTACATAAAGAGACATGAAGGTGTGAACTGTCTTCTTTATGTTTGACATGGACTCCCTTCAGGTGATTATATAGGATTATATCAATTTTTGATAACCTTGTGTTTGTCTGAATTAGGGTCCATTCACACTGCCCTCGAGGGCCTGTATCACTATCCCACTTTCAAACTTACGTTATGGGAAAAATTTCTGGGATGCCAATGAAGGGTTGAGCTTGAAGATATCATTGCAGGTCTGCATTGCGGATCGCTCCACAATTTCCCTCAGAAAGATTCCATTTCCCGCACTCCTACCACTGGCCGTCTAGACTCGAAAAGCTTTGAATAATCACTGCATGTGAGTCCTTTCTATCAAAAAAGTACTCCAAATCACTTGTCAGCCTCTACATTATCATTTTCTGTTGGTCGCCAAATCATCATCTTTCGCTGTTGACATTCGGAATGGAATCGTTCAGCTTGTCAGATAGCCAAACTTCAAGCACACCTCCTACCATGAGTGGACAGAACGCCACCATCGCTCATTCTAATGCTGTGTGGGATAGATTGGACATGATGTTGGCGCACGAGATTCCATCCTGACGCTAGTCCCGCTATGCGCATAGCGTTGTATGTGATGTCCGGTATATCTCCTCTTACCGGGTTGCTATTCCTTGTGGGTGGTTTGAAAAGGATAAGTAAAGCTGGACGAGGTTGTCTCTGGCTATTTCGGGTTGATGATAGGGGGTACATTCATCCAAATACGCTCTTCGTCGTCACGATCTGGGCTTGTCTCTTTACAACTCGTCAGTCTCCAGTATAATCCACATGTCTTACAGGCGCTGACTCGTGAAATTATCCGTGACCGCAATATTATACGCATATCATCAAGTCAATACGGCCGCGATAGTCTGCTTCCTGATGAACTTGTCCACCTTTGTCAAGTGGCACACACTTGTCTTACACATCATGAGTTTTCCTGTCATCTTCTGTTTTGGTGAGTGCCATTCCCCCCATTGAAGATGGCAAGCTTTTGATGGCAGGTAATCCTGAGAATCTGTGTCTGCTGTTGACTGTGTGTGACAGGATGGACCAAAGGTGAGGGCATCAATCCAGTTCACAACGACCGTACAAAACTCTAATCCTTGATCACCTTTCGCGGCACTTTATCCAAAGTCTGGGCATTCGCTTATGCTGCGCCACCTTCAGCATTTCGTCTGGATGGTCAGCGCTCGAGATCATCGATTCACCAGCGTAAGATGGTCGGACCTTGGCTCTTTAACATAGGCAATGTCGCGATGTACGCTGTGCCGTTCGCCTTCACCATACCATTGGCCATCGCGGTGGCAAGGAAACTTCGGGATGTGGAGCTCTACTTTTTGAATTATCAGGAGACGCATAGAGTCCTGAACGATATACTTTCAACGCCAGGCATTTCTGAGATCTCACCGTCTGCGAAGCGGCTCCAAACGAATCTCTTGATGGATTTAAACACGCTTTCAAAATTGGCCAAGGACATTTTGTATTTTGTTCGATGTATTGCTGGAGGTTATGCAATCCTCGATCTAATCTTCACCATTGGAGCCATTTTGACCAGTTGGCGAATCATGCGTACATTATGGTCTCAAGTCTCAACACTTCGTGAATGTGCCCAACGTAGGCGTGGCGATTATAGCGGAATACGTCCTACAAATAGTAAAATTCCAAGAGAAATTATAGATCAAGATGCTTCATCAACCTTGCCAATCCGACACATCTCAGCCTACTCAATACCCAGTATTTCATCTGATACGAAAATATTACCATGGCTGCCACCCTTTGCCAGAGGATCAGAAGTTTCGACTTCAACCTGGACTTCCGGCGTATGTCACGATAAACGTGAGGATTGGGAAAGATATGATGAATTTGTTTTGAGTCAGAAATATGCTTGTCTGAGTCGTTATGCTTCCAATGCACTATGGCAAGCAGCACTGATAGTCATAACCTCTGTTTTATTCATGACCCTTGATATTTTCATTGGTGGGCTTTCAATTGATTCTCAAGCTACTGTATCCTAGTCGACTAAGTTATTGATACTCAAAACACCTCATGTTATAGTCACAAACGCTATGGGAGTCCCTCATCGACACCGCCTCAGTGATCTTACCATGGTCGTTATCTTATGGGGCAACATTATCTGGAATTGTGGTCTCGGGACCATCCTAGGGATCGTAAGTGGCTTTTGTTCTTTCCTTAGCGTATCACTTGGCTCACGTTTTTGAGTCATTTCTTTATCCGCTCGATTTGGAAATGTATAGACGTCTTGCGTTGTGGCCTTCTCACCTACTCCAAAGCCTATAGAGGAGGAGATAACTCTAGATAGACGTGTAGACAAGGACGATTATTGATCATGATTTCGACTCTGACTATAAATGTTTCGGGACATCTGTTCATATCACTTCGAAGTTCCTGGATTCATAATTTTACTGTGTTGACTGTTTCTGCTCACTGGGCCTAATATTTGTTTATTTAACTTATCTGTCTATGGATGTGTGGCTAAACGAATCTGCAAGCGGTATTCACGTCTTGATTCTCAAATAGATATTTCAGAGTATATGAATGTACATACAGCATGAGACCTGGCACCGTTTCTTTCTAATAAGTGAACTTGTTGCACACGCAACCTCTTTTGAGATCACGACCAGCACCACCATCCATGACATGAGAGTTCTTTCATTCCTTGAATTGTGAACCATTTTGCATTAGAATTTCAGGTGGTCAAATCTCCTGCACGCGAGACGACTGCGGAGACTCGATGCTCTTAAAACTTCGAAACAAAACACAGTGGCACCGGTATCAAAACATGCCCCGATCGGAAGTCCCATCCCGATCGATCGGCAGTCACTTTTCAACCTCCGCAGCCCGCGCTCTGGCTCAACCCCTATAAAATCTCCATCTGCGACTCACGCGTCGTTCGCCCCCTCTCTATAGACCCCCACAATCACTTTCGTCAGTCCAAAGACCACGGCTCATCGTATGCAACTTTCAAGGGGATGATCTTTTCATCCTTCTCTTTTTCGCGACGGGGTTAAGGTCCGAGTCTTCAAGTCCTTCACATTTCAATGTGGCTTTAGCTCTCGAAGGGCACACTTTTGTAACACCAAGTGGCGCGCATCATCAGAAATATCTCTCTAAACTTCTCTTCTGTTCACTCGACCACCTCCGTCGACTTCTCATCGATCAAAAAGATACCGAGGACGAAGGGAGGGGCTCTGTGATGGTCCAACGAAACCGAAAGGTGGAGGATTGTCATCTCGTTCTTCTCATTCTAGGTTCCGAAAGGAGGGCGGCTGTAGATTGAAAAGTAGTGATGAGATTGGGAAAGTTGCGTGGGGACAGCGAGGAGGGGGTTTTATAAATTCTCTTTTTGATTAAGTGCAATCCGTGGTTTGCGGTTTCATTTGTTTAAACTGCAAAACTCAATTCGGACTACTCTTGGATCTGACGAAGCCTTCTTGGTTTCATTTTCAATTTCTTGATTTTGAAAGATTGTGGGGGTTTGATGATGAACCAGTGACGCACCCAAAGGATGTTCAAAGCTTTCTACATTCTTTGATTGCATTGCACTGACTATCTGACGGAACCCTCATACAGTTGTCTTTTGTTGTTAAGTTTTGTTGTTATTCTTGTAATGAAAATTGCCTTTCCAGATACAAAAGAAACTCTATTCAATTAATCAATTTCACATCATCCACAATTCCATTACTACCCTGCCTTCGACCCAAGAACTCGAACACATATTCAAATATGCCCATAGTGATACCTGAGCCAACAAAACTGCTGAGTAATGTAGGTTTTAAACCTCTAAAGAAACCCATCATTCCACCTAACCTGAGTGACAATCGCAATACCTTTCGTCTCCGTTTCACAAGCCAAATGTCTGGTCTTATTGGCTGATTGAGTTTCTGTTGAGGAACAGGTGCCCATTGAGGTATGATCCAGTCCACAAATCGGTAAAGTCGTGTGCGATGGGCGTTCGGTAACATTTCATGTTTCCCATCGCCATATATCTGCTTCACAATCTGAGGGACGGTGAGATTTTGAACTGCAGGCGAATGCTTGTGAAGACTAGGTGTCGCGGCTGCAAGGTGAGTCCTCTGGGATCCAGCGGAGGATTGGTTACTCGAAGTGGCAAGCTTGTTTACCTGTAGTCTAGTTTTGATCTGGATCCAATTAAAAGTTAATTTCAGACCAATGTAAAAGAAGAAGCAAAAAACGCGGACTAACAATGTCGAGTGGGTAGGGCAGTAGAGCAGAGATGGTACCCGACAGCGCGCCAGCTAGCATAATCTGTAAAATTTCTTTGGGACTTCTAGAAGATGACTCAGTTGTTTTGGACGGGGTGAACTCGTCATTGGGCTCTCTCTGCACCGGATGACTACTCAATAGGCCTCGGATGATGGCATCTATCACAGCGTCGTGGTCAGCTCGAGGTGCCGACCGAGTATGCTTGGTAATAGACGCGATGCTGCAAGCTCACAACTGGTGAAAAATATCCCGCTACTGATCGAATCTCGAAAGCCAGTCATAAGTCCACCCAAATAGAAGCCTCGAAGACCACTTTCGCGAAGGATCTTACGAGAGAATCTCATAAGAGCCAAGTTTTACCCCGGTCATCTGGTTGACATGTTCTGCTTGAGCCCTACATTTGATCACCTCAATCTAAAATATCGTTCAAACCTTCAACGTTCATCAGAACTATATCAATCTCTACGCTCATACCATTCATATGAGAGGTTCATCCCCAACGCACCGGAGTTTGTAAAAGAGCGCAACATCCACCAGCAAATGCACCCGATGCGAATACGTATGTCAAATGCTCTGGTCGTTCCCGATCTTGGCCAAACAACGACCTGCTCGCTCAAAAAAATTTATACCTATCTTTCAATAATCAATCATTTGATAGCAGCCGAGAAGAGAATTCATATATGGTGCTTCAGGTACTAACATGCATTTTCCGTAGGTGGCAAAGAAGAACGAGTCAATAAAAGCTAGACCCAAAATCGGAGCCGCAGCACCAGCAAACAGGAACCGATAACCCTCTTGTCTCCAAAGGCCCCTCAGACCATTTAAAGTCGAGTTGAAGTGGGGTAGTTGTGTCGCAGAATGCGGATGTGAGAGAGAGTTGTTGCGAATCCCCGACTGGTTGGAAACATAGTCCATAGGTGGTATAGAGTATTTCAATGCCAAGCTTGAATACTCATAATCTACACAATGATGAACGGGTGATGGTGAACGAGATAGAGCGATGGAGGTGAGATCAGATGAAATATGCGATGATGGGTTGGTTTGAATTCGAACTTTGAGAACTTCCAGTGGATTAGAGATTAGAATCCCAGCTATCATTAAGAATGCGTTCATCAGTCTCTACCCAATCGACATACTTTGACATTTGATTAAAAACTTACCAGCTCCACCAATCCAACCAGCAATGACATCCTTCGTCGTCTCAGAATCGGCCATCCATTAATTGTCGATCGAACAGAGAGTGCATATAGGAAAAACTTGTCCAAAACAGTAAGGAAAGGATATTTTGAGACCCGAGCCCCGAAATAATCGTAAAGCGCGAACGAGACAGAGGTCCGATCTCACGCTGGCCTCAGGTCAGCGCTTAGGATAACAGAGATTCAAGCCAGCTTCCAAGAAAATTTCCTTGCCTAACCTAAACAAGTCTCTTGGCTTAGCAAGTAGTCAAGAGACTTATGGCAGATCCACAAAATTTGGTGACTAGGAAAGTCAGGCTGGGGACTTTGACAAACCTCCAAACTGATGAGTCTCATTTGTCCCAAGAAAGATTCACTTGGCCTACATATACTCATATCACTTGTGACATACCAATGCTGTTCTAGAGCCATGATAGCTTGAAGCTTGCAAAATGTTACAATTTCTGACCAAGATGTCCAACTTATCAAAATATCTACACCAGGAAGATTGGGGTGTTACAGAAAAGATTGTTTTTTCAATCTTTCCAAGCCTTTTGGTGATGTATGCTCAATCCCAAAAGAAAGAGTCAGAGGCACCAGTACGTGTAGAATAAGTGGTAGGTTTTTTACAAGATTATATCTCTCACCAGGACAAGTAGATATTGAGGTTTGAAGAAGTTGCTGGCCCAACTTTTCAGGCTCACACACCAGGTTTTAGGGATAAGCCATGTGTTGCACTCTTGACTACAGTTGACAACATGATGGAGATGATGTATTTGCCCAATGTGCAAAATGGTTGTGTTTAACCCAAAAATTATTAAAAAATGCAGACACAATGCATTTGTCAGTTTTGCATTGGATGCAATTGGTTTGTGCATTAGAAAATTACATTATGTGTGCCCATAGTGTAAGAGGAAGCCAACCTGGCCTGAATATCACCCTCAAAACAGAAACACCCTTGACCCACACATCCACCACCATTTTGGACAACCAAAGGGTGATCAAGGATTCACAATTTAACTCTTCTTCACTCATGTAACTCAGCAACACAAATAAAACTTTTGACATTTTTCAATGCATCCTACAAAGCTACCCAGCCTTCAAGATCACCATGCAACGGTGCCCAGGACACAAAGGTGTCATTAGAATCAAAGTTGTTGACAGACTTGCCAATACTCTAGCAAAAAAAGCTCTCAAGCAAACCACTGATACTCTCAACACAGCAGCTTTCATTTACACAATTGTGAAATGCAAGAAAATCAAAATGGAAACTCTCAACAATAAGAACAGAGAGCATCTAGGGCACAATCCAAACCTCAAACAACATCTTGACAGGCTCTTGTCACTTGCCAAACACAAGGTTGCCACAATTACACAAATCAGGTTTGGACATGTGCCCCTCAACACCTATTTCAACTGGGTCAAACAATCAATCAGCCTCATATGTAGATGCCACAAAGGTATCAAAACCATAGACCAGTCCCTCTTTATCTGTAACCAACACAGCCAAGCATGAGACAGATTCAAGATCACACTACAAAAAAAGCATAAGAATGGATAAGAGCATACTTTCATGATCCTGGGCCTTTCAGGCCATTGCAATATATTGCAACTCCACCTGGAGACTCTCTAACAAGTGGGCTTGGGCTTTTGTCACTCAAGTGGTCATTGGTGGCACTCTCAATATAAACTGCACCATATATGACTCTCTGAGTTTGTCTCAGACTTGACTGCATACAATCATAAAAATGGTACCACACAAAACCAGTCACAGCTGGTCAATATTTTGTGGGCTGGGGTTGGGATCAGTGGCTACCCTCTGTACTTGCTTGGACAAGAGAGATCTAGTTAAGTGAGGTCATTGTCAACCCTACAGAAGCCTGCCCATGGACTCATCAAGCAAAGTTTCTTAGCTTTTATATACAAGACAAGCCTCAACACAGACAGAACAACTCAATACTCCAATTGATTCCATACCTTTCTGATGGGGAAAGTAAAGCAAAAAATAGATTTCTATGTAGCAATACCCAATCTGAGTGCCAGTCACAGGCCACCTTGAGCTTGAGCAGCACTATGATACCACAAGGGCTGTGGGACAAGTTTTCAACAAGATACCAGAAACTGCTACATTGACGAATGAAGAAAATTAAGAGATTTTCCAGCCCATAAAGACCTCCCCCAGAAATACTGTTGATCAATTCTGTAGAATATATCTTGTGAGAAAATTCCAACCAACCCAATTTTACCTGATGAAACTTGTCCACTCATGGTGATTTTTCTACCAAATGAGGAAGTTGCATGTTGATTTGTAAGATTAAGTATCAGGCAATGTGCACAACAGGAGAACCCAGAGTGGCAGTCAAGGATAATCGTCAAACGTAACTAACACCCATCTGAGTCAGCATTTTGCTGCTGTACACACTTGTGGTATACTTGTATGTGATATCTAACTAGCGCCATGTGCTGTCCAGAACCTTCCACACATTTGAGATTTAAATTCAACCCGAACTTTTTGGCGTCAATTTGGGCGGTACAGCTGGTACAGCCCATGGAGGGTTTGCAACAGCACTCAGGACCAAACGAAAAACCCGAAAATATTAAATTCACATGCAAGAGTGGGTACGAGCAGATGCGAAAAACAACCCAAGAGAATGAAACATGCGCAATGTCAAGAAGACAAAGTGAGCTAGAAATTGGAGGTATAACCAAAAGCGTGAGAATTATTGAAAGGATTGTGAGAAAACAAAGGCAAGAAGACTGTACAAGAAATCTCAGGAGAAAAGAATCAAAAACGATGAAGATAAAGAAACATCCCAAAACCCATGGGTCAAAACCTATTCCCAACTCGTGAGTCCAAAGCCACCTTGCGGCACTTCTAATAAAGTGCAGCCCTCACCGTCGCATCCACTGTGGAATATAGTATTGCCAGACTGTTGATCAAATTGCAAATGAGAGGTAAGCTTACTGGTCAGAGACGTCCATGACCGCTGTGTTTTACTTATTGCCGGAGAAAGTTGATCAAGTGACAACGTACCCATGCATACTCTTTCCCGCCCATCTGGAAAGCAAAGAAATAAATCAAGGCAAAGACAGCAATCCCTGTGCTAAGGCCGGCGGTGAGGGTCAGAGCATACTTTTCTATTTTGTACAATACGCAATTCATTAGCAAAGGCAAGTATGTGATCATCATGTCCCATGGGTTTGATCATAATCAATGGCGACGTACCATACCAAGCAGTGTACCTTCGTTTAACATATCCCTGGAAAAATATAGCAAGGGCAAGCATGGGGCTAGCGGGATGGATCGCCAAAGTAAGAAATACAAGGCTCCCGGATGGAAAAACAAAACATCACACTCACGTTACATAGGCGAGATTCCGCGGTGCGAATTGCCAAGAACCGACAATCATAAGAGGCTGAGGAGAGTAAGGGTGAGCGTGAGAGATGTAACATTGTACACCCATGCTTACAATCCCGAAGACTCACGGTGTGCACAAATCGCCAACCCGAACGAGGCCATCGCTTTCCAGCGTACCAAGGAAAGAGTGGCGCCAAGGCGCCAATACTATGTGAAGTACATGCATATCTGAATGAGACACTGAAGACATCCTTGACACGCCTGAAAACATCAAGGCAACTTACAGGAATCCAATGAGACAGTATCGGTAAAGAGACGCGGAGAATAGTCGGGCAGGGCCAACGGCTCCCCAGAGAATTGATCTGAAATTAGATGAAATGTTGTCAGTCATGGTACGAGATAAGATCAAAGATGGGGCCTTACGCCGAAAAGAATCTGAATCCGGACCATATACAAAGGTGATCAGCTCAACTTCCTCGGTGTGCTTGCACAAAAAAAACTGACCTGTGGTAATCTAATCAAGATAGCAATTGCGTCATGAGTAAAAAATAGACAGAAAATGATATATGTAGCAAAGCTCACCTGGACACACGAAATGAAGTGGCTGAGTGCGCGAGCAGAGATCCGGAAAGGCATCAATCTGCAAATTGAGTACTAAAAATTGGTAGTTTTTGATGAGCTGACGTTTCTCTGAGATAGCATGTCAGCTCAAGACGGAAGACATACCAGTGATAGCAGTAAATGAAGATAAGATGGTGGCGAGGGTTTGGGCCACAAATAAAGTACGCGGAGGAATCTGATATACATTGTCATGAGTGACTCCGGTGCGATCAACAAATAGGGGTGGTATCAACTAACCTTGACATAGTGAGCGAGCTAAATTTACAAGCAGGACGTCAGTCATGACAATGGCGGCGAGACAACTGGGCATCGCGTGACTTACCTTCATGTCACCAACATAACTCAAAGACTGAGCCATGGTGATGTATCCATATGCTGTGGAAGTCAAGTCAGTTAGTCTCATGTTACAGTCAATGATCGGAAGTCGAATGAGACACACTTTTGAAGAGCATGTTGGCTAAGGGGCTGAAGAGTACGAAATTTCGGAATCGAAAAGGAAAGTTAAATGAAATGGACCAGTCGACTTGATAGCGAGTTGCGTATGGAATTTGACATACCGGCCAACCAAAGCATACCCGCCAACGAGCTCAGCTAACACCTGAGGAGGAATTTTAGGTCAACACCGTTAAGCGACTTGTAGGATGATCGATAGAAATTACACACGTTGAGAGGGGCAGATATGGAGGCAATAGCTTCCACTGCGGCAGATGGCCAATCACATCAGTGTTTGCCATTCTAAGAGAGTCCAGAAATATACTTACTCATTCCGAGAGGGAGGATAAACAGGCAAGTTAAACCGAGTGCGAAAAACTGTAGAAAGGCACATGAGCAAACGTTACGCTTGAAAAAAACTGCAACACTTACTATTCCCCATACTGGCATTTGCGTCTCACTGTGATTAGAGTACATATTAACAACGAGCAACTAACGAGATCTCAGCTAAACAAGGGGGTATTGACTTACTAATACTCAATCAAGAAAATGGCAAGAGTAATCGAGACAACACCAATGCATAAGAACCACCATGTAGGCACTGCAAGAACCAATAAGAAAATTCGAGTGTCAAAAGCAGAACACATCGCAGCAAATTTCATGGAGGCCTTACCTTCTGGGTATGCTTGCATGAGACGGTAGTGAACATCTGATTGAAAAAAGTCGCCGGTAGCGTTCTGGGTCTTGTCGTCACTTTTCTTCCATTTGCACGATGCCAGGAAATGAGGAAATGCCTTTTTCACATGGCTTCGATAGTGAAGTAAGGAATGAACTACGGTAGCACTATAGATGGAGAAAAACCCCGTATAGCTGGATATCAAAAGAAAATGTCGGGTCAGCGCGAACCTAAAAAATTAGCTGACCAGGAAGGATATGTGAGGTTGTCTCAGACCGAAGATACTGACGCTACGATTGTTGAAGCAGACATGTAGGGTACACTGTATGCTTTATATCTGGCCTGAGATTGATTTGACCATTGACTTTAGCGAAAGAATCTCAAAGGTCAAAAACCAAGGTAGCCTCACAGTATCAAGGATCCCGTACTCATTGAGAACTCTGGTAGTGTTGTAGGGACGCCTGGGAACAAAGACACGGTCAATAAAAGGTCCTCCACTCGGATGAAGCGAGATGCTTCAAAAAAATTTCAACTCACCCTCTCCGATCGAACAAAGCTAACGGCACGAAAATGATTGAGGCACGAGAATTAGGGGGAGCTTCATGTCAGTGGCGTGAATAGAAAAGATACTCACTGGCACTGTTGATTGGCAAGTACGCTGTGTTCAGTATGTTGTTGAAGTATATCACGCATATCGCCACAATGCTGCACAACATGCCAAAATAGACGTTTGACTAGAGATAGCAATATATATATCAGTGCATATTCCAACATTGACAATGCCCGAACTACTCACAATAGCCCACAAAGGTACGATGATAGGATCGCCGTACAAGAAGTTCCAGTCCAGCGTGGGGAACGGGTTGAGACCGAGGCCAGTGATCGTACCTGTAAGCATAGCTAGTTTGGCGTTTCTCGGTGCAATCCAGGTAGTCCAGCTGTAAATATTGAACAGTCAACAAAAGTTACATTGGATATTTAGTGGAACACGTACTTGAAAAACGAAAGGGATTGAAAGAAGACCCCTGGCAAGATAAAATCTGTGATCACAACATAAAGTCAGTTGATTGCAAGAGCATGAGCTATCGAAGGATAAGCTAACATATTCCATAGCCGATCTAAAGTCATGGTAAGCCAGTCATGTCAGTCGCGTTTGTGTTATGTACAACATGAATTGAGGTGCTCAAAAGCCTTACAGCACAAAACATGAAGAATCGTATTTGCGACGTCTTCCATCCGTTGACAGGCGGTCGGTTATCTTTTCCATGTAAGGCTCGTAGAACAGTGATTTGAAGTAGATTTGGCCACCAAACCTTGATTGGGAATGCATCAGGTATAATGATTGATTGAGGAGATGATCTAATCATGTACTGACCATCGCACGTGGATACACTAGAAAGCTGATAATGACATTGATACAAATCTCACATCAGACTCGCCAATGACATGATGAAATAAGGGAGCGCTTACGAGCGGCACATTCCAGCCATCGTGTACCCCATGAGCTGGGTACTCAAAACCAATGCTATCTGAAAGACTTGATCCCCTCCCAGAACGGAATTATTATAAAATTTGGGGATCTTGAGCACAGCAATGATGTCTGTCGCCTGATTCCGCTCGCGTTAACTTAGCTCTTTTTGTGAATCCGAAACGATGTGGAAACTTACATAGGCCCCACCAAAGGACGCGTTGGCCATCTGATTAGAAAGTAAATTGTTATGTGGTCAGGGTTTATGGTCCGACGACGCCAACGCGGTAATCAGAGACTCACGATACTGATCAACATGTGCTCTTTCATACTAACCGGTCACAGCGAGGAACAAAGCACAATGAACACGCATGAACTCATCGCAACTCGCTATAGCACACGTAAAAGTAGAAGACATACTTAAAAGGGCCAGGGTTGAGGGTAAAAGATCGACCTCCGATATTGAAAACTTTTGTTGGTAAAAATCTTGCCAGCATTACTGATGGGAGCAGTCAACATGCCGCTCTCCCATCGCCATCTATATTTTGGAAGGGTTAAAAAACGTACAGCCTAAAGGATAACTGAGCAACTGCGCTACAGTCGTGTTAACTGTTATGTTTGGCAGACGTGGTATGAAGAACTGATTGAGGCCCGTTCCCAATATTACTGTGATGATTCCAATAAACCACATTCTTCCGTCGCATGTTGATAAGATAAATAAGTTGGTAATATCACACCGGGAAGGAATAACGAACTCACCGGAAGGTCATGACCGGAATTGATGGGTCATCGAAAGCATCAACACAAGCTCGAACCTGCGAAGAAGTAAAAAAACATGAGCTGATGAGATATCTGGCATGGCAAATGCGAAAAATCTCACCTCGGGGTAAGGAGAATTATCTTCCGCAAGCTTCAAATCTGCACGGGTAGCTGCCGCAATCTCAAGTACTTCCTGAGGAGTAACATCTGGCTTTAATGCTTCAGCAGCTCGAGTTAGAAGAGTACTGGGAAAATTCGGATCGTCTCCCATAAGCTCACTGAAGTAGAAATGGTAAGGAATAGTCAGTTCTCCTCGTCGAGTGATAATCCCATTGTGTATGATGGGCAGTAAATGATAAAGCTTGCGGACTCACTCAGTTTCGTCGACTACCTGCCGGAGGAAATCTATGAGCCTTCCAACGTTTTCGGGCTCAAAGTCTTTCACGTCGTAAGCTTCATCCTGATGGGCATCATAGTCCAAAGGCGATTTGATATCAGTTTCTGAACAGAGTGACTGCGCGAAATTCATCTCTATAAGATGTTGGGTTGGAACAGCTCTTGGTTTCTGATGAGTGGCCGATTGGGTCCTTGGCGCGAGGTCAAGTCCAAGTCGAGATAAATTCAGAGAGGGCCAGGTGGGGGGTGAACGGAGTCTGAGATTAATGAGGTGTCGTTTTATAGATCAATGCCGTTGAGCAGCTTTACACGCGTTCAAGTGACCCTCTTCGAAGGCGCTGCAATTTCAATTGATTGCCTAGTGATATTTATATACACGATTCTTGAGAGCAGTCGAAGTCACTGGGAAATTACTCTAATCAAATGTCATCCAAATGAAGATTTGAGTAGCTTTTGACGTGGCTGCCGGACTCACGATGTTCAGATGCGACACACAGTTTTACACAATCGAGGATGAGTTCGAAAAGGTGTTGGAAAGCTATATAAAGTTTCAAACATTCTCTCGCGGCAGCTCGTGGCGGACACCTTGGGCACGTCATTCGATTGATCCGATATAACGTGGGAGTGTTCCGACTCTCGATTTTCAAATGCTGCGAATTTGATCTACGGCTGTCGGGTCCATTTTTAGGATGGGAGTCTATGGCCCACCGAGTCCCACGCCCGCCTAGTTTATGTAGGATGAAAGAGGTCCAGCCCGGATAGCGCATGATGCTGCACGATTTTGCACGATGCCCACCACTGTTCAGATTGCAGATATTTAGACCCATCATCAGCTTCGATGTAAAACGCGTTAAGGAGGTCAGACTCATTTGTTTGACATCAGCGCGAGCCCCAAACACCGAAAAGTGCCATACCAGACTCGGTCAAAGCAAATGTGCAATCCACGTACAAGGACTGTTGTAGTAACACTAGTTTTAGGAGTTTGTAACCTGTTGTAGCAAATCAACCTCGGCTTCAATTCGAGTTATATAAATAGCTGAGTGCAAAGTCGACCGTTGAGTTTCACGACCTCGCTCAAGGCTGCTCAAGGTTCAGCTTCTGTCGTGTCCGATAGTCTGTAGTACAAATAATCAATCAAAACTTACATTCTTCGAAGAATTGGGGATTCTGATGCAAAATTCTGATGCAAAATTCTGCTGCAGACACATTTCTTGGTTTGCTATTGTAGTGTGGTTTCATAGAAACCGCCCTTCATGTCCTACAAGCAGATAGTTGAAGGCTTTCTTCAGTTTCATAACAAGTCCTGGACGCCTTGAACGTGCACTGCAGGGCATTTTCTATCTAAAAACAATTTCAGGATGCAAGCAATCCTTGCCACTGAAGCCAATGACCAGACATGGCTATCACAAATTCTGTTTTCTGAACAGGTACAATTTTGAAAAGACTATTGCCCTGTGAATCCTGAAATAGCCTGCAATAGTATGGAAGAGTATGCCATCTCAACACGGGTATCAAACCAAACATCGACCCTTTCAGACAACCTTAGCACAAGGAATTCGTCATTTTATTATGGTTTTTCAGCCAAGAGGTGATCGGCATGGATATGACTGCGCAGAGCATCAACACCGATAAACTCTCATCTTCAAAAACACCTCGTGTTGCGCTGAAAGAGCTGAAAGCCATATGTTACTCATATCTGACAATCATATCTTACTCGGCGGGAGTTTGTATGAGACCCGATCACAGTCGACTTTTGACTTGGTCGATCTCAGATATAATTCGTGGAGGGTTTTATTTAGGTACTTAGTAAGACTTAGTACCAACCTTGAGCATAGGTGGCGTTGATGATTGTCTTCTCAGACGTGCAATTGGGTATCTAGCTCGACACAAAGATAGGCCGGGACGGCAGACGTCTGTGTACCAACATATCGGCTGAGGAATCGAGGACGTTATACTTGCGCATCTCATCTTGCAAGTCAATCTAAACGCTGAAAGCCAAGTATCGGGGATATCGTCGGCGATCCACGCTTTACTAGACTTCACTCTCGTCGTCTCGATGAACTACCGATATGAGAAATCGGATGATAGCAGCTATTTCGCGCGGTACCTGGTTGCCAGCTTCGATGGCTCACAACAAACTAACGACGTGAATCTCGCAAGGTATCCACCATGATCATCTTTCAGAACTGATCCGAATGAGAGGAGCTCTTGAGTAGGACGACTGATGGAGAATCTCATGCGTAAGGTACAATAGCTCCCTGGTTGAAAGTGTTTGTTAACAACCGCAATCCCAAAGAATTTTTCAAATCGCGCTCATATTTAATTTTTACATACCCGGAAGGCTCCAGACCAAGGGCAGATCCTACTCCCAATAAATTCATATACGATCAGTCCGTTCGGGGTGATCTCAACTCTTCCAAAAAGCCCAATCTTGCACAGACACACCTTATCGAAGTAAGTGAAGCCGTATTTCATGATTCAGTAGCTTAGCTGATGTCTTTGAAGGTTCAGGTCGAGCACAGCAGCCAAGACTGCAGCAATGTTATCCGGAAGTAATATCAAAACAAACTCAAATCGTCTTTTTCTTTGCCTCCTGCTCTTACCTCTTTTCACACTTGCGCATTCATTCATACTGGCCATTGAAGGTGCTAATGGTCGCCGATCGAGCGGATTCGGGACTCGTTTATCCCTCGTGGCACATCAACCCAATTCACAGGAATTATCAAGGAGGAAGAGATCCAAACAGGCGCAGTCACACCTTGTGGAAGGATTTCTGTAGGTGATGGGAAGAAGGGATTTGTGGTAAATGTTCGGGAAGAATTCCAACGAGGTTCGTGTACCTCTCTATCATTCAGATCCCTTCAATCCCTTGAGATTTGATGAACGCGTGCACTGATTCCCGTGCCCTCTCCTACATACATGACGAATGTCGCTTACCCGCAGCTGAACATGATGGCCTTCCACTCGCTGGTCATGACGGCTCGGTAGTCATGAGTGTCTTTGTACACAATCGAGATAGTGCTGGTCCGCTTGTCTGTGAATATTCAACAGATTTGACGATGAAGTATTTAAAGCCTATGAACATCATTCATCAAATAAAGAGTGATAAGAGTACAAATGAGGCGAGTAAAGACTTTGCGTATCCACTTACTTCAGTCTTTCCACCGTGAGTCTCAGCATTAACTAGACTCACTAGAAATGTATTCGATCAAAACAACTGCTGATTCAAATCTATGATTATCTGCTCAGTGAGGCTGTATGTTCGGCAGGTAAACAGAAAGATGCATGCGTGATAAGATGCGTGGATGCAAAAGGGTTTAGTTCATGTGCTGCCGTTCGTCTCAGTCGACAAACTTCCTCAAACAATATAAACGATCGAGTCCCAAAGAAAGAAGAGATTTCTGTCCATCCTTCGCCCATGAAAGCTCTCAATACGCTTATCACCAACTCCGCTGATCCAAATCCAAAAGTTTCAAACAATCAAATCAATAAGCCCCCTATCACTCCTGCCAAAAATAACAAACTCTTCAACCAATTCCGTCAACCCAAATGTCAAATTGACTCCCACTACCGCTCACCGAGGATTCAAACTGCCTGACATCACCGCCGAGAAAGATACCGGAATTCCTACTGATAAGCCTCACAACGGGTCAGAGGCAGATGGAGATCCTGACGAGACAGATGAATATCCTAATGAATCGCATAAACATCCTGATGATCCAAGTGGGTATGCTTCAGGAGACTTTGTTTAATATTCACACCTCCTCACCAGTCCCATTCTAACCGAAGCTCTAGGATAGAGGGTAAGCTTAACGGAATAGCCTGAGCCTGGCCAAATAGAAGCCTTTCAACAATTTATTCAAATATACGCACAGACTTACGATACCAGCTGATTCGATTTTATAAAAGGACATAACCCTTCCAATCCCACGAGGTTTGATAATCGGTACTTCTATAGAAGGATGGTATAGTCTAGTAAGCAGGCAATATAAAGTGAATTCCAAAACTCATTAACAATTTGGCCAACAAAACTCCAGTAGATCGGAAGTTGAACTTTAGTAAAACTGATCTCAGAATTTGGTCTGAAATCTCAATGACTCATTTCATTCACTGTGATAGGAAGTGTAAGATGGTATTTTTCTTGTAACAATTAACCCAAGCTATCTCGTCATTTAATTTTTCTGCATTTCATCTTAAATATAAATTCAAAACAAGTTCTTACCACTCTTAACGTGTTCAAACATTCACAGGTTTTGGATTGAGTTGTACATTAGACGTATTTGGTCTTGTCTCAAAATCATGAACTCATTTTGAATTGTTGACATGTTAAGCCGTACGAAAAGATTAAGTGAGCCATTTTTAAAGATGGCGGTTCAGACAAAGTGTAGATTGTTTGGACGACTTGAATGATATTCAGTGAGAAAACCAAATTCAGACTGTTGGATTTACGTGGTCAGTTAGGGATTTGATGATTCGTTGTGGTCTTTTGATTTTCAAAATGATCACTGATCACACCCGCGTATTTTCTATAACCTGATGAAGACGAGTGAATTGAATTCAGCAAAAGCAATGTGGTGGTGCTATGTACCATACACCAAGATCGTTCCTTTTCGATGACTATGGTCGATTTCGATTCAGACTAAGAAGGAGCGAGGGGTGGCTGAATGCTGATGGGATCTAACTCGAAAGTGATGATGAGTTTGCCATCCTATAGTCTTCATATCATCACCAATCTGACCATAATCTGATGGACCAACCAAAGTGAAATATCACCATTCAAAACATTCAATTCCTCATCAGCGCCTTCACTCGCCTACTTGATTGGGTTGATCAGTTTGACTGAAGTTGAACTAAAGTCTAATTGACCATCTGATGAAGTTTTTCGATTCTTCTCACTATCTTTTCCTCACTTGAGGGCTTCATTCCCTATTCATACTCTTGTTTTCACTAACCTCCTTCCTATTCTCAACGGTTCACTCATCCTCATCCTCATCGAATCGATCTTTTCTTCTCAATCTCAGTTTGACTTCTACTTGATCCTATCCGTTGGAAAGTCTTACTACATTCTTTGATTGAAGGTCTCTAACATTCCTCTAACCTTTTCTCACTGCTGGTCCAGTTTCGCTATCCTGTCCTGGTCGACCATCTCTCTTCAACTTTTTCATCATCTCACATACTGTGATTCAGACTTGACGTCTATTGTTTCAAAAAACTTGAACATATCTTTGACTTTGGGATTCAGCATTCTCTCAGGTCCTAGTGACATCTACCTTTCAAATTTTCTTGTGAGAAGTCTTGGGTTTACTTACGGGTCATCATCAATCGGTCTTTGTGCGATCTATAACGGTCAGCCGAAAGGCGCGATAATTATTCATCCCTTTCCTCGAACGGCGAGGACTTTTCTCTATCTTAGTATCAATCACATTGCATGGGAGGTCAAAATCTAGAGCGAGTCGTCAAGAAGCGGCGATTAGCTCAAAAATCAAATGTCATGCAATCCGGTCAACAAGATACACAACACGCTCAACAAAGGCGTGGACTTCAGCAGCTAGCGACCACACAGAGCCCTGGACCGCCTGCTCCAGCTTCCACACCTAATCCAAATACATTATTACCAACAGGCAATACATACTACTCCAACCGTCGGAAATCTTAACCTTTCACCAATCGTTTCGGCTGTCTCCGCTCCAAGTTGGATGGACTTGAGTAGCTCTCAACCTACCCCAACTTCAACACCTAATTTTGTCACTTCTTCAGCCAATGTAGCTACTCCAACTTCTAGTCCAACAAAAGACGTCTCCGCAGTCTCTGCTGACCCAAGTGCTACCGATAATTCTATGACACAAAAAACAAGTAGTACTTCAACATGTTTAGGAGCTCAATGTACAACAATGGCAACAACGTCCACCGTCACTAGCTCCTCTGGCAGTGCTGTTCCTGTTTCTGGAAGTTCAAATGCAGCTGGACCAAGCGATTTCCTCGAATCCCTTGGATCTAGCGCTGGTAGTATCTTTGTTACTACGCTTGTCGGATTGGCTATCTTGGGTGTGATCTTTGCTATTTCAAGTTGGGGACTTCGTAGGTGGTGTAATAGAAGGAGGAAAAAAATAATTGATGATGATACTTGGAAATTTTTAAATGTAAGTCTTAGGTTGAAATCTCTCAAAATCCAAACGTTTTTACATTGGCGAATGATCTGATGTATGACTTTAATTTTCATGACAGACACCTCAAGAATTTTCAAAAAGAGCTTTAGATGATGAGGTAGATTCGATCAAAAGTATGCCACATGGATTCTCTGGACAAATTCCTCATGTGTTACTACACAATGATCTACCACATACTTCAGCACCTTCACACTTATTTTCAACTCATCTACAACCACCACCACCTGTGATGAGTCAAGTATCAGATTCGAATAGCACATCACAATTTCATTCATTTGTTGGATTTCATCAAGCTCAACCACCTAGGATGAGTTGTTTTATGGATGATGGTCAATTAAGTTGGATCAATAATTCGACTTCTAGTCCGATTTATGGAGGTGTGATCTTAGCACCTATAGGTGCTTCAACTGATCATCTTCCTGCTCCTTCTATTCCGACCGTACCTGAGCTTGCTTATGGATCTCCCAGGGCAGAGATGAGTCAAGCTCAAGATGGGCTCAAGTCATCTTCAAGTCTTGTAGGTGGAATGACCTCACGTCTTCGATCATTTGTTTCAACTCCTTCAGTGGAAACTGAAGATAGTACACCCTTAACAAAACTACCCTTACCACTCGCACGAACAAGACAACATCCATTATCAAGAGAAATTAGTATAGCTCGATCGGATGATTCATCAACAGTAGAAATCTTACGAGAAAGAATCAAAGACCAACGTACAAACATCCGATCTAAACTCATCGAAAGTATTCAATCAGAATCAAATGAAACCACATGGTCACCATCCGAAGTCTTATCTTCAACCAATCCGATCGAATCACTCAGAAGTCCATATATCCCAACTGAAAAATGTCAACCTGCTACACCTAGACCATTAAGAGTTCAGAAAAAAGAATCCTTAGTTCGCTATCAACTTCGGATCAACCTTTGTCTAGAGAATTGAGTATGGGTAGTTGTTATTCGGTCACGACTACAGTTGTAGGTCAGAAAGGAGTTGATAATTTGAATAAAAAAGATCAAGGTGGTTAAGGTGGTTGAGGTGAATTTTTCTTCTGTTTCGAATAAAGAATGATCTAAAAAATGTGATTTTTTTCCCTTCGAATTCGAATCTCATCATCCATCAATTCTAAGGAATCTCTTTAAATAGTTTTCTTTAAAAATTCGTATTACAATTTTTTCTTTTTCATCATCTTCAATCATTGCTCAATTTAATACTTTCATTCTCCTATACACTTATAATCCTCCTTCCTCCTAGGTCTTTCTCATTCCAATTTTTTTATCTTCTTCATCTCCATGTCTTTTGTTCATTTTCTTTCTTGAAAAAGACTTACACAGGAAAGATTTCAAATAAATACAAACCTTTAATTTGTTTCTTAGTTTTTTTTTGATTGATTTATTTTATTTTATTTTATTTTAATCATCACTTGTTTTCTTTTTTTTCTTCTTTTTGAAAATTGATCATCTTTTTCTTCAAAAAACTTCTATGACTCTTTTTATTCCTTCATCAAAACTTTGAGTTCTTGGTTTTTGATCATCTTTCAAAGAATGAAAAAAAAGTGAATCGATTTGAGTCTATAGCAAAACTTAAATTAATATATACACATATATTATGTAAAGTTGAGTGTACTAAAAATTCTTTTGACTTGAGTGGAATCAGAATTGGCTGCAAGCTTGAATTCCTCTTATTGGCCAATTTATAGATGCAATTGCTTATGTTGCCTCCTTTTCAGCCAACAACAAGATAGATTCACTCATATCATACAATTTACATCACTTATCAGTGTTTCTTGATCATCTGACTTATCTTCTATCTTTTCTTCTCTAAATCTCTCTTTCGATTCCTTTTTCTTTCCAGCTTTGGCTTTGACATTTGAGTGCTCTCAAGCTTTTTCTTTCTTTCTTCTCTGATCTCCCTTCCTATACTTTCTCTACTCATCTGACCCTATCTGCACTCTCCTTTAACCATTCTCTCGTCTTTTTTTCATTTGTGTCTGGCAAAAGATTCGGTAGCTTTTTTTTCTTTTCTTCTCTCATTAATTTTGCTCTTCGTGTATTTATTTCTTGAAATGTGCACATGAATTGAAAACAAAATCGCGAATACTACACACCGTCTGCTGTGAGAATTGGGAAAACTATGCAGCGGGACGTGAGTGGGTCTGGCAGGTGCCGCACTGCATGAGGTATGTAGCGAGGCTCGATCTTGAGCGGGTCAAAGGTGTTTGGTACTTGTAGCAGGTGTTTGAACCGTTACAAAAAAAAAGTTGAAATATATAGCGGATCGCAGCGAGGCGCTTCAGTTATTGAGATCGGTCCGTCTGTAAATTCGAAATCTGAGCCCCCCCCCATCTAATGGGACCTGTGTGGCGAAAAAGATCGGTCGTCTGAAGGGTAGAGTGAGGTGGTGAATGGCTTAAGCTCATAGGATTCGCCATACTATTGCAATTGGCCACGCTGACATCGGATCCTTGAAGTAAGATTTGACTTGATGGTTGATGATGTGATCACGTGATGGCAAGCTGGCAATGACACTACAAGTAAGAAATAGAATTCGATGAGTCACCTGCTCAACATAATGACAGTTGAAATATAACTTACTGTTGCACATCGAGAATTCCAGCACTTTGGCCTGATTTTTTCGAATACGACCATTCGATCCAAGAGATCTGTCTAGGACAATTTGAGGTTGAGCTCTCAATAGTAGCGAAGTAGGAGGTGCTATGAGGAGGTTAGAGATTGTTGAGGGAAGGTTCTGGTGTGATTCCTGGGGCAAGTTGTGCTCGTTGATTTCCCCTTCGACATCCTTTAAGAAAAAACCTCTCAAGGAGAATAAAGTCACTTGACCCAATACCAATGAGATGATGATCTTTAGTCTTTTGGGTTCCTCTCCTGTTCCTGAGTTGAGTTCATGAGTTTGAATTGATGATGATTTGTTTTGGTTTGCAAAAGTGTGGAGAGAATGTTTGAAGAGATGCAAGATCAATTGGAAATTCTAAATTTTAGTTAAGTGATTGATCTCATCGAGTCGTTAAGTAGTACATAGTCAAAGTACTTAAGAGTTAAGAGTCTTCAAGAGTCGCACTGACTTGGATCTGATGATCAAGGAACAGTGAGAGTCTAAAACCACTTTCAATCTTCAACACCCCTTCACTGGTTCATCTCTTGACCATCTTCTTATTATCCTTTTGATTATCTTTTTGATTATCTTTATTTTCAAAATGTTTTATTAAATTCTAAATCAGCCATCATCATCATTACTAAATCAAAAAAATATATAATTTGATTTTGATTGATTGGTGATTGAAATCATTATCAATTGTTGAAGAAAGTTTTCAATCCTCAAGATGGATCACTTCAAATTCCCTTCAAGTTCATCATCATCATCATCATCTCAACCTGAACCCACTAAGATCATCAGTTCAAGAAACTCTTCATTAAACAATCCTAACTCATCAATCTCTCATCTGAACCTCAATCAAACCCTTCGAAAGAAAACAGTTCCAACTCCACTTAGATTATCAAACAATTCCATCTCATCTTCCAATCTCAATCATCAAGATCATCAATCAAACTCAGTGCCCTCTTCCTCTGCTTCTGCTTCAACTTCAACTTCGATTCAAGAAGACATCAATTCATCAAAACTTAAACATCCTCAAACCTTGGATGAAGGACTAAGTCAAGAGTATAATTCAATCATCATCAACTCAAAATCATTTAACAGTAAACTCTCAGGTCCTGGTTCACCTTTACGTTCGATGTCTAACTTCAATCAAGACTCTAGAGTTCGGATTCCTTCTTTGACGACTCAAGCTTCATCCGATCATCATCTTCAAAATCAATCATCTCAAGAAACCCATCATTCTCATTCTCCTAATCCTATCAGCTCCCCTCCTTCATCTCAAGATCAACAACAGCAACATCAACATCAACAGCATGATCAAAATACCATTCGTAGATCAAACCTTGGACTTGGAATGCCTTTTAGTGTTTCTGAAGCTTCTGCTTTACACCCTCAATCACTCATGAGTCCTAGATCAGAATCAGATGTTAAAAATAATCCTGATCCTACTCTCTTCAGTCCTGTTTGTAGTCCGGTAGTCGTCGATAGAACTAGGTTGGTAGGATTAGGTGAACTAGCCACACCTCGTTGGTCGTCCATTGCTGTCAAACCCAATCGTCAAACTCATCATTCAGATCATCAATCATCACCTCAGAACACTGAACCTATCTCTCGTCTTCGTGGTCCTCCTTCCGATTGGAATCATCAACTTGGATCTCCACTCAGTCCTATCTCTTCTAGACCTCATCAACATCATCAGGATGGTTCTTTAAACAGTTTGATTGACTTTAAGGATGGCGATAGCGCTACTCCTCAACTTGGAACACTGACAAAGAAGAAGAAGAAGAGCAAAAATTTCAATGAGACTTCTTCCACACCTCGTTACGAACTGATGAATTGGGAGGATGATGTACTTGCTCCATATACTGATGAAGATCAACAGGTCAGTCCGTTGTTTTCTCTGGTCTCCCAGTGGAGATCAACTGAAACTAATCCAGATCTCGGCTTCCATCTTTCTGTGATCATTGAAAACCAGAATACACAAACCTTTACGGATCCTCCATCACCCCTTGTAATGAAGCAGAATCAGTCTTATCAACCATCTGAGACTGATGGACCTTCAAAAGCGTATTCCCATCATCTCATAGTGAAAAAGCACTCTCGGCAAGGTCTGGAAGATGGATCAGATCACGAACAGGTAAGAACATCTTTCTTGATTTCCCAACTTTGAATTTTGAATAGACAGCGAACTGATTTACGACTATATATGATAGCATCTTATCTCTTCTCCTCCTTTCTCTGCACCGGGTCGAGCCATTACAGATCATAACACATTTGGACGCATGTCTAATCCTCCTACTTGGACTTCGAGCAGTTTCTCAACTCTACCATCAAACAATGCAACTGAGAATCACGATGAACCCAATCATACACTGTCTTTTCACTCCATCTCACATCCCAATAATCATTCCAAGCATCGGAGTCAGTATTCTTCGAGTGGTGAGAAACCTATCAAATCTGGACCGAGACAATCACGAGGATGGGATTCACATTCTGAAATTAGTGAAGAGCCTGATAAGAGGACACGGAATTCGATTTCAAATGCTCTTCAATCTCCTACGAAGCCCGACACTCAATCCTCAAGCCATCGATATGAACCTGGTCAACCTTACTCTGTTGGTCTCGGAGTAGTAGGGGATAATTTGTCAAACTCGAATCCATTTCATAACCATAAGCAAGCGTTCTCTACCTCTCACTTTCATCACCATTCACCTTCTACAATTGCCCACTCGATCCTTAAATCAGCTTCATCTGGATTGGTAAACACCGAATTGGAAGTGATGGAAATGGAACAAGCTGCAGCCAAGAATGATGACACAGCTGAAGCATTACGGAAATTAGATGGACTCTCTACTACTTCACCAAGAACATCGAAGCAACTCACCAAAGAATCCACTGGAAGTCGACCTCCATCTTCGGTAAGTGGTGCCAATCGTCGTCCAAATCATAGTCGATCCAACACCCCTTCTTCAAGTATAAGTGGAAAAGATAAAGATCGATCGAGTTATCATACTAAAGATAAACACAAGTCTGGAGGCACAGGAGAAGAACATCATCAATCACCTAAGAAGACACGTTCACGTAGTTTGATCAGTAGCACCAAAGAACAAAGCTCATTGTTTGAAGTTGATGATCTCCATCAAGATCCTCATCCTCAATCAGCCAATCATCTTCGTTCAAGTTTCAAACCACCACCACCACTCACACAACCCATTCATCATCATCTCAGTTCTGCACCTTCATCGGCTGTCTCATTTCCAAATGATCTATCACTCAATCCAAACAGTCCTAAAACAGCCTTCAGCCGACGTGGATCTCAAGCAAAAGCTTTAGAAAGTGATACCTTGGATTGGAAAAGGGGCTCGTCATCCTCAACAGGCGGAACAAATTCGACTACCAACACCGCTGAATCAAGAGACTCTACCCTAGCCACCTCTGTATCGGCTTCATCCTTTCATCCTACTCGTTCTCCTCCCACCAAAAGACGGAGTAGTGTCGGTAGTGAGGCTAGTTCGGTGTTGAGCGGAAATGGCGGTGATGGATCAGAAGCTGGTGGAGGAGTAGAGAAAGTGATTCCACCTGTGCCACCTTTACCGAAAGATTATGAAACGTATAAAAGTCACACTTATAGCCTTTCAAATGCTCATTCCAATCATCCTCAATCAAACAGTAACCGAATTCAATCACATTCTTTCATTCAACTTCCTAGTCCCAGGAGGAATAGTCAACAAACTTTAGATTCACCTTGTTCTAAATCTTTTTCAGGAACAGGGACGCCCGGAGGAGCTGATGGAGAGGGCAATCCGATCACAGGTAATCCTGAATCATTACCGAGTTCGGCAACTTCTAGGTTTTTGCACTCATTCACAACGCCCAAGAATTCGGAAGAATTGATCGATCTACCATCACCCAGTACTCCATCTAACTCTGGTACCACCACGGCAAAAGCTAATAAGAAATGGAGTTTGTCTGCTGCACTTGGTATCAATCGATCTCCATCCTTTGCTAAAGAACAGCTAGCAGAAGAGAGACATTCAAGTACTTTGAAGAAATCCGGACTAAGCACGATGCCGATGAAGAAGATGAATCAGATGAGTAGTGCACCTACGATTGTTCATGATCTTTCGAATGCGAGAGATCGAACGATTAGTAATTCGAGTCATCAAACTGATGAAACGAGTAAACTTTCGGGACTTTCAGCTAGAAGAACTCCATCTGGGATCCCATTCTTTTCTAGAAAGAGTTCATCTTCACATCAATCGAATTCTACAAACACAACTTCACATCAAACCGGTCATGGACCTGCACCTGAACCTTCACCTAGATTAGAGGGTGAAGGTAGGAAATCGATGTTAGGATTGAATGTGTTTATTAGAAATAGTGTAGGGAGTAGGAAACCTACGGTGTCTATTTCAGCTGGTAGTAGTAGTGGTGGGAGTGGTAAAGTGGATAGATCACCTATTGATAGTAAATTATCAATCAATGTTCATCAAGAAGATTCAAAGGATAAATTACCTGGTTCCAATTCAGGAAGCAGTGGTGGTCCGACTAGTACGATGAAAAAGTTGACTTTGACTACTAAAGCTTCTAATCTGATTGGTAGGAGGAGAGGCAAGGTGAGTTTTTCGTTTATGGACTTGTATGTTCTTTTAGTTGGGTATTGATTTTTCGTTTGAAATAGACGGTCTCGGCTGTTGATCCATCCAAAGAAGCAGTCCCACCACCTTTACCACCGATGCAAATGTCAGCTATCGATTCTTCTACCATTCAAAGAGTTGACTCTTTCAATGAGAATTCTACTTCCAAAAGAAGGTCAGGAGAATATTCGATCAATTCAAGTTCAGTATCGATCAGAGGTGGGATGAGAGTCAGAAGTATAAAAGAATCCACTAGTTCGATTAGAAGAGGACTTTTACCTACGATTGATGGATCACCTTTAAGAACGGAAGAAAAAAGAGAAGATTCGGTTGAAAAGTTTCCGGCTACACCTACTAAGATTCCAAGAGCGGTTTTCAAGACTCAACCTAGCAAACCATTGAGTCCAGGAGGAGGAGGAGATGATGCACATACTGAACCTGTGCCTGATTCTAGTATGAACGAATTTGGAATGATCAATCATCAAGCTAGTAAACGAACATCAGAGACAGTTTCATTGATACCTAGGACTAGATCAGGATTGTCAATTTCGACTACTACAAGTAGATCGATCCGAAAAGTATCGAATCTAGATTTGAAATCATCAACTGATTCAAAAGAAACAAAAGGCATCGAAGAGAAATCTAGCATCGGAGTGGAGAATACAAGCAGTCCTGCAGCTGCTAGACTTGCAGCAGCTAGAAGGACAGTTGTGAAGACTACACAAGAATCACAAGCAAATCGATTGGCCACAGCAGGTCTCAGTACATCAAGAAGACTTTCGAGTATCAGTAATTCGATTGATCATTCCACCAATGAGTTTGGAAAGAGAGTAGGAGTGGGAAGTTTAACGAGTAAATTAACTTTACCATCTAGAATGTCTAGATCATCTACCACACCTACGATTGCAAGTAGTCATCAAACTCAGGATTCATTAAGTTCGAATCCGATCAGTCGAGCTAAATCTTCGAATGACACCGGAGGACAAGTTGAACAAGTGAGTGAAGAAGAATTAAAAGGAGATGAAGAGATGTTAGCATATGTAGCCAGGCAGAAGAGTAAGAAATTAGCTAATGGGATGAGTTTGAATGAGATTAATAAGTTATTTGAAATCGCAAGTAAGCTTGAACCAACCAAACCATTGACGACCAAAGAAGCCTTGAGGCTTTATCGAAATTATTTATCAGATTATGAAAAGGTGGAAATCTTGGGATTTGAAGAGATTTATTATGTTGGAGCTGAATCGAATAAGAAGATGGCGAACCGATTAGAAGTGAATCAAAATTTTGGATATGATGATGAGAGAGGAGATTATTTGATCATTCGAAATGATCATCTCATGTATCGATATGAGATTGTAGATGTGTTAGGGAAAGGATCGTTTGGTCAAGTTTTACAATGTCGAGATCATAAAACAGGAGAGATGGTAGCGATTAAGATCATCAGAAATAAAAGAAGGTTTCATCATCAAGCTTTAGTGGAGATCAAAGTTTTAGAAAATTTATTGAATTGGGTAAGTTGAGATCTAAATTGAATCCTGATCAGTTTTCTTGCACAAATTTTCAAAATAAACTCAACTCACATGAAGAGATTGATGGCTTATCTGTTTGTTTGATCTCCTTTTCCATTCATTCGTTCATTAGGATCCAGATGATAAACATTGTGTATTGAAGATGACCGATCATTTTTCATTTCGAGGTCATTTGTGTATCGTGAATGAATTATTGAGTATCAACTTATATGAGTTAATTCGAAATAATTCATTCAATGGGTTTTCAACTACGCTTATCAGAAGGTTTACCATTCAAATTTTACAATCCCTTTCTTTATTGAGACATCATCGAGTGGTACATTGTGATTTGAAACCGGAGGTGTGTTCTATTCTTTAACTTTGAATCTCTTTCTTTCTTCTTCTTTTCTCTGAAGGGTGGTAGAGGAGAGTTGAGGAAGTAGAAAGAGACTGATGTGGATGAATTCTTTGGAGGGTTATAGAATATCCTATTGAGACATCCTGGGAAAAGTGCGATTAAAACTATTGATTTCGGTAGTAGTTGTTTTGAAAATGAAAAAGGTAAAAGATTGAATTTCAATGGATTGAATTCGAAATGAAAAGTAAGAGAAGATTGATTGATTGGACATTTTTTGCTTCGTTAGTTTATACTTATATTCAAAGTCGATTTTATAGATCTCCTGAGTAAGTCTTTAGAAGTTTTTTTTTCTTCATTTGGGTTTATGAGATGATGTGTTTGTACTGATCTCTTTTTGGATTGCTCTTTTTTTCAAAAAATCAATAGAGTGATTCTTGGAATGAACTATCATATGGCAATTGATATGTGGAGTTTAGGTTGTATCTTAGCTGAACTTTATACAGGTTATCCTATCTTGTAAGTTAAATCTACTTTCTATATATATCTACATATCGATATAAATCAAGAAAAATATTGATGAAGATTACCTTTTGGGGAATGGGAATGGTAAAGTCCGGGTGAAACTGAATCTGAACAATTGGCATGTATTATGGAAGTGTTGGGGATGCCTGATAAGTATTTAGTTGATAGAAGTTCTCGAAGGAAATTATTCTTTGGTAAGTTTTCATCCATCTTCAAAGAAATTCAAACAAAAGAGAGACCAATTGGAACTGATTGAATCTTTTGATCTTTGATCTTTTTAAATTGGGTTGGTAGATTCGACTGGAGCACCTAGACCAGTAGTGAATTCTAAAGGACGTAGAAGAAGAGTAGGATCTAAAACATTATCATCAGTGTTAAAAACGGATGATGAATTATTTTTAGATTTTATTGGAAAATGTTTAGCATGGGATCCTGAAAGACGATTAAAACCGGATCCAGCGATGCGACATCCATGGATCATTGCAGGTAGATCGAGAAGTTTAAATAATAATGTGACCGGAAGTATCAGGAGTAGTAGAGGAAGTTCTGGGATTATGATCTCTTCACCTAGAAGGAAAGCGACGTTAAATAATAGTACATCTACCATTGGAAGTGGAAGTGGAAGTGGATCTGGAAATGGAAATCGGATTAGAACTCAATCTATTACTGTTGTAGGAGGAAATGGGAATGGAAGTGGGAATGGAGCTCATCATCATGGATCCTTAAGACAATCTGTACCGGTTAAACCGGTTGGATCGTGATTTGTTAAGATTTCTTCCTTTAGAAGATGAGAAATACCCTTTCTTCCTTCCTTCCTTTCTTCCTTCAATCATTCATTTCTTCTTCTTCTTTACTTTTTCCTTTTCCTTTTTCCTTTTCCTTTTCTTCCTGCCGCCCTCTCCTTCCTTTTTATTCTACTTATGATTTTTTTTTCTTTTTGGAATCAAGATTTTTGATTTAAGTTTTTTTTGTATACATATTTTTTTGGTTTCTTTTTTTTTATTGAAAGATTGGTAGAGTATAGTAATTTAAAGAGAAGAAGAAGAAGAAGAGTACATCTATATGATATATATATATAGATTATGAGATTATGATCAAGTTTATGAAAGTGATGAAGTTGATTAAGTTTGTGAATTTGATGAATTATGTTTTTTTTTTGGTTTACAATCTCTATATGGAATTAAATCCAAGTTTTTTTTTTGGGCTCAGAAAACATAAATCCATCAATCAATCAATCAATCTCTCTTTATGATTTACATTTATTGGGATCTAGATGATAGAATTTTTTTTTCCAAAAAAAAAGATGAACATGTTCAAGAAGATGTTTAAGAAGATGATGATTGATGTTAATTGCTTAAGATTCTAAAATGAAGAGATGAATCTTTAAAACTTATGATTCTTACAAAATAAGTAAAAGTTGAATGGATCAAATGTGTTTGAATTATGGGTTTCAAACCTCGAGTCGGATCTCCAAGAATAGGCTCCAGGAACCGCTTCCAACTTTGAATTAAACCTATTTAATTATTCCTGGAGCCTTGGAGCTTTGAGGGTCCCCTCCAGCTTTGGTCCCAACAATCTCTGATTTACCCCTAACCCATCCTCCCCCTTCCACCTGTCCGCACTCAACACACACTCTCTTCATAATCCACCACCCTGCAACTGCTCGCCACACTAGCCCATGCCTCACCAATCAGTCAGGCAAGCAGTGCTTCAACTCCTCAAACGCCAAACCAGCCAACAGCAGGCCTTCGAGGCTATCGAAGAATGGTGTACCCCACGATCCCAGCCCACTCAGCCGCCTCCCCCTCCAATCCTGCCGCCAAACATGATAGGCGGCCTCATTTCAGAGGCCTCTTCTCTTCCTGTTCTCCCACCAATGGCTTGCCTGTTTGCCATGTACGTTCTGTGGCAGTCTTTGGCCATCCTGGTACCTCAACTTCGGACCAGCCCAAGGAGCGAACACTCGAATGAGTTTGATAAACTCAGCACACGCCTACTGCTGGTATGGTCATGGGTCAAGGCGCATTGATATTTTGAGGATCAAAGTCGAGCCAACAACCTGAACATGCAGTCGGTGTTGTTTATGCGTATCATCACCGCTCGTGATGTAGTTTTCGTCAAGATAGTGAGTGGGACCTCCTAGTCGTATATATCCGTTTCAATCTTGATATGTGTTACTGACTGTATTGGGAATCTGTACGTAGGCAAGGATGAGCAAGACAAACTATCTTGCCCTGCTTCACCTAGTTGAAAGTCATTCAATATTTTTGAACAATTCATCCTGCCCTCAGGCTCCGGTTGAATTGCAGCTCCTCGTCTCTCTGGCGAACTTAGGGCTGTCCGGTAATGGAGGTAGCGTGTACCTGATTGCACACATGTTTGGTGTTGGAGGTATGTTTTATTTCCTCATTTCTTGTGTCACTTCAGAATCTAACCGGTGAACCTTGTCAGAGGGTAGTGTCCACAACTTTACTAAGAGATGTCTCATAGCAATCATTGCTTTAGAGCATCGCTTTCTCCAATGGCCGAATGCCGCCGAACGAGCTAAAATAAAGGAGGAGATTGGCCAAAACTCAATATTCAAGGGTTGGGTTGGGTTTGTTGATGGCACTTTGATTCCTTTAGCTTTTGCGCCACCTAAAGACAAAGAGGATTACTTCACCCGGAAAGGTTTTTATGGGGTCAATTCGATGATCATATGTGATCATCGACGTCAAATCTTGTATGCCCGCCATGGGTGGTGTGGAAGTGTGCATGATCAGAGAGTCATGCGCACAAGCAGTGTAAGTCCTCACCTTCTATCAAATGTTAGATTAGGAACTGACACTCTGTAATGGTCCCTCCCTTCCACGTTTAGCTGTTCAATAACCCACAGCGTTTTTTTTCCGAGGGGGAGTATCTCATTGGGGATTCAGGCTACACGCCAAACTCCTGTGTTCTGCCAGCTTGGAAGAGAGTTGGTGGTGTGGCTCTCAGTGCTGACAAAATGGAATTCAACACCCTGTTGAGTATGGTACAAATTGTCATTGGACATTGCAACGGAATGACAAAATCTTGCTTTCAATCCATGAAAAAAAGTCAAATACTTCTATCTGATCAAGGAGCTCTTATACGACTGAATGCCTCTCTAACTGTCATTTGTATCTTACACAACTTTCTCATCTCGCAGAGGGAGATCGCCATTTTCCCTTATTCTCTTCCCAATCATGAAGAGATAGCTGAGGAGGAGGAATTCCATGAAAGGCCTTTACCTGATGACTTGCTCTGTTTAGAAACGGAGGATGAGCGGCTCCGATTCAGGGTTTTTTCTGAATTTTGTGCTTCACGGTTGTGATTTGTTTTTCAGGCGAGGTTCAATTCATAGTTAAGTTAGATTTTTTATATATTTCAAATCTTTGTTTATTGTCAATACAAATGATCTTATGTATTTACTATAATTGAAAGAAATGACAACCATACTTGTTCCATTAATACTTTGCGAGGCAAACAAGTTAAAAAAAAGTAACGAATGATGGAAACTAGCTTAAAGTTGAAGAAAATTAGACAAGTTTAAAGTTAAAAAAATTTAGACTGTTTGAGGAGATAGTATTCATACTATCTGTGCCTCAGTGTGATGGAAGAACCAATGAAAAAAAGTAAGAAATAAAAATTAAAATGTGCCTCAGTGTGATGATTGGAAAAGACATCATGCACTGTTGCTTGCACTTGCAGCACAGGCGTCTAGTTTACATAATGACCACAAGAGTGACCACAATCAAGCTTATGATCAGTACAAGATACCCCAATCCCCCAAATGTAAGAGTCAAAAACGTACCGACGATCTTCTTGACCTCCTCTTCAGCTTTTGCCTGAGCTTTGGCCAGTGGACACCCTAAACTTACAAAGTCCCTTGTGTACTTCATTCGGAGATCTGCCAGTGCGACTTGCAATTTGGCGGTCTCTTTTGCTAAAAGTGCTGCTGATCGAGCGACCTCGAGGCGTTCTTTTTGAAGTCGCAGACTGGACAATTTGTGTTGTTCTTCGTTTGTGAAATTTTTTTTACCGGCGGTCAACGCTTTCACGAAAGCTTCAGAGACCTTGTCTGAATTCTTCATTGTCTCCTCTTGAATCTGCATGCTCCTCTGCATGTTCGCCTTTTCAATGTTCCATTGCTCCTCTTCGCGTTGCTCTCTTGCTTCTCGGTCCGCTTTGGATGGCAACCCTCTCAACGCCTCCTGAAGTTGAGAGCCACTCTTGCCGTTGCCCTTCGCATCTCGGCCAGGCAAGGGTGCCATTACCTTCTCCAAGGCCACTTGCAAGCTAGGTGCGATCGAGGAATGCCGACTCGAAGCCTGCGTCGAGGTCTCAGGTTCCAATACTATAGCCCCGTCCTCCTTCACCGGGTCGTCAAAATCGGCCAAGGCATTAGTAAGACGGGAATCGAAATTGTTGAGGGAGGACGAGGGTGAGGCTGTAGTCTGAGGCTGGCTATTGAAGAGGAGATTTGGATTGAATGCTTCACCGACTCCGGCCTCGAAAGAGTGTGCCGGCTTGGTTGAACTTCGCTGCTGGATCAGGTCCAAGAGGTCAAAGCAGAATGGACACATGCTGATGAGTTTTTCTGTGTGGAAGGAGACAAGAGGTAAAATTAGTCAGTTTATATACGATTCTTAATCAATACGACAATCAACTCACTATCAAATTCTGACTTGACATTATCTTTCAATTGCATCCATTCCTCACTGTCAGACCCATAACCCGCAGCTTCTTTCTCGGCCCGTGCGTCCTCTAACGCGGTATTGAGCAGGCCAGCACCGGTGTTTTTGGTAAAGTTGTACGTCGTTCGAAACTTCCCCTCCATTTTGGCAATCTAATAAGCGTCGTTAGTCAAGACACTTCCCAAACGTAAGTCAAGAAAGGAATCCTGATGTACCTGACCCTCAATGCTTTTCCCATCAAATCCCATCAATCCATTTTCTTCCAAATACTCTGATATCTCCTCCCCCACCTGTTTCTTACTTGGATGGCCACCCCACCCCTTCCAAAGACTATAATTTATCTTATCTTTAAAATGGAGCTTCTTCTCTGCCTGAGTCAGTCAATCCGGGTTGATTGGCTTACCCAACCACTCAATGATCAATACACATGCTCCCTTGCCCTCAGCGTTAAGATCTTTCACCCACAACTTGTTCTTGCGCGTGCACAAATCGGTCGAGTCCTCGCCTTCGTTATGATCCACCACGCCATTTTCGTCAGGCATTCGCTTCGGCTTGGCCTTACGCTTCGTCCGAGTGGGTTTGACGGGTATGACTTCGAGTGCTTGATCCTCATCTCTTTTGGGTCGCCCTCGTTTCTTCTTGACACCAACCAATGGAGATGTTTGGGTTGCAGGAGGGTGCGAGTTATGCAACGGTGGTGGCATCAGAGAGATGTCGGATTGTATCAACGGACTACCGGCCAAGATGAGCTGGCCAGACAAGTTGAGGTTGTTTTGGGGGTTAGGCAGGAAGTTGACCAACTGATATCCTGGTGTCGAGAGTTGGCCGTACTGAGGGCTTCCTTGGGCTAGAGGACCGTACTGAGGAGTTCCTTGGCTTAGAGGACTTGGGATGATCAAAATGACACCGCCAAACGGGTTTGGTGACTGATTGGGGTCAGAAGTGCGGGTCAGGCCTGGAGTATGCGAAGTGGAGATTGGGGGGGGCCGAGCGTAATGCAGGAATGGGTGATGAAGGGGAGTCGTCCATCTGAATTTGGCGTAATAAAGTTTGATCGGTTCTTAAGCAGTTGAGTTATACACATGGGGAACGGGTGGGAATTAGTTCAGCAGGCAGTTCAAGCCGCATGATGAAGGTTTGGGTACAGGTACTTACTTAAGTAACTTACAAGGGAGGCTCCAGGTTTTTTTTAGTTCCAGGAATTAATTAGGTTTAATTAAGAGTTGGAGGCGGTTCTTGGAGCCTATTCTTGGAGATCCGACTCGAGGTTTGAAACCCATAAATGAATGATGAAGTGGAGAAAAAGTCTAGGGTGATGAATCAGTTGAGAAGAATCACCATACTATCTATTACAACTTGAGATAGATTGTTCATTTGATGATCCTATTGGGTTTTTGTATGGATGGTAATTGTTTATATGACTTGTATTAATTGTTTCATGCAAAAGATACTTTATGATCAAAGAGTCTATTACTCTAACTCCTAAGAAAAGTAGTGATTGTGTGTATGTGTGTAGGGGGGCAACACCTCAACCGCTACGCACCGCACAGGTTTTGGGCCTGTATTAGGTGCGGAGCAGAGGGCTCCGCTATAACTCGCTGCGCTCCAAATTGCTCATTTTTGTTTTTTTTCCACCTGGATGTGCGTAGTGTAGCACCACTATGGAGCGCAAAACGCTATATAGCGGCGCACATTACGGTGGCCGTGGAGCGCCAGATGAGTCACAACCCAAAAACCCAAAAATTTCATATGAAACTCCCCTCAAAAGCCCTGTTGAGCCAATCCCGGCCCTGAGTCCGTGTTGCCTTGGACCACACTTTGCCCGTTGTCACTCTCATTGTGCGCTCAGTGAACAAGGATTGGAGTTGATCCACAACATCTCTTTTTTCATATGATCTATGGAGTGTTTCTTTAACCTCATTGTTGTGATATCCTATGGAAGTTACAGTAGTATTAATTTTTTCTTTTGAGCAATTGTGGTAGAAAAGTTGAGTTGTGCTAACAAATTCATCACAATCCCAAGATAATCTGTAAGGAAGGTGATGATGATGTCTGTGTGAAATTTTCCTGGACAATCCTTGTGTTGAAGCTTCTAAAAACTATTATTTGATGGAAGGCAATATTCAATGAAGGGATTTTTTGGTCGGAGGTGACAGGCTAAGAGTCGGGATAGGCTTGACAGGGCTTTTCGAGGATGTTTCATGTGTTTTTTTTTGCATTTCCAGGTTTTGACTCATTTGGCGCTCCACGGCCACCGTAGCACATTGTTACAAAAGACTCGAAAAGTCCTAAAAAAACTGAATATAAGCCACCCGGGCCCCGGCTCTGAGGGGAGCAATATGCTCCGCTCAGCGCTTTTCTACCCTCGGAGCACAGTGTGCAGGCTCCGCTCTGGGTAGTGGAGGTTTGAGTGGATGCCAAAGCCGCTCCGCTTGCGCTCTTTTGAGCGGAGCGGTTGCGGTGTTGAGGGGGGGGGCCTGGGGCTGTAGACTGCCTGATCAGGGTGGTTCTCTGCTTGTTGAGTGGGAGGAAAGGAAAAAATCAGCTTGGATGAAGAGAATCGGTGGTTATTCTATTACTATTGTGGAATTAGGGATGAGTGAAGTGGAGCAGTTTCCTTTCCCTAATTCACTTTTTCTTTTGCCTTTAGGTTGTTGGTCCTTTGGTTCTTCCAAGATACTCATCCACAAGTCTGATGAGACTTATATACAGGTACTGTTGTGCCTTTGGGTACCTGTAACATAAAACTTCCTACAAGGTTGATTAGAGGAGACCACAAAAAATGAGGAACCAACAAAAAATGAGAGAGAAGATGATATAAATATTGAAAAGAAAATGAGAAAAGGACTTCAAGATGCAAAAAAAATGATTTCCAGGTGAAACAAGCAAGAGAACATTCAATCAATTCTTCTTATCATATCAAACAGAGATTAAACAATAAGATCCAAAAAATGTTTGAAAAAACAAAATAAACTATAGAACATGAAAAAACACACAACACACACTGAAATTCATCAAGTAAAAAACTACATAATCTAAAATATAAAATATCATATTGTAAACCAAAAAAAGTGAAAAGAAATAGAGAGGAGGGGTGGGATAGAAAGAAAGAGAGAGGGATCACTTTAATTGTTTCATGAAATCTTGTCAAAAAAAACAAAATTTACAATCTGGCAGAAAGGAATGTAAGCATTGTTGAGTTATGCCTACATCCCCCCCCCAAAAAAAGGATGTAAGCATGACTTTTGAGCACCTACATACCCAGAAATTAAATGTAGGTGTGATTTTTGAGGGCCTGCTTGCAGTTGTTCACATGTAGGCTCATCTTTTTGGCTGCCTAGAATTTTCTTTGGGTATGACACAGTGCCCGCAAGAGAATCACATTTAACAACACCCTTTCACCTACTGCAAGACCATTTTTTAACTTGAAATGAGTATATTGTAGGACAGAGACTTAAGGTGAGATCCAGACCCAGGTTTTGGCCGGATGTCCAACGGAGAATCCTTTGGATCTGCTTTCCAGAAAGGCTCCTAGAGGCATCTGGTGGTTGGATCCTCTGGCAATTTGGCAATTGAATGTGGAGGGGGGACAACTTGGAATTTGTTGCATATCCAACAGGTTTCATATATATTGTCTGATTCATGTAAATCTAGATAACAAAAAATTGAAAGATAGTAAAATGAAATACAACTGCAAGGAGTGAAAAACATACTAATCACTCTCCTTGCCATCAGTGGTAGGATAATTCAAAGGACCAAAACACGCAGTGCCAACCTTTAACACATAAAAAAGCTTCAACATGTAAAGAAGAAAGGTTAGTAAGCTGAGGTGCCAGTATGTGCTTGTTCTTATTAAAATCACCCTCAGAAAAAAAACTAGTGGCTGGAATTTACAAAAGATGCATTGCCATGTTTGACAATCCAGGATAGATGTCAATAGATTTTATCTAAAATTCTAACACCTTCATATGAAAAGCTTCAAACTTTTCACCCAAGTATCTATTGAGCTCCTTGCTGATTGAATCATCATGATCAAAATCTTGAGAGCCAAAAATTATTGAAAGATAGTAAATTGAACAACTGAAAGGAGTGAAAAACATACTGATCACTCTCCTTACCATCAGTGGTAGGATATTTCAAAGGACCACACACGCAGTGCCAATCTTTGACACATAAAAAAGCTTCAACATGTAAACAAGAAAGATTAGTAAGCTGAGGCGCCAGTATGTGCTTGGTCTTATTAAAAACACCCTCAGAAGAATAACTAGTGGCTGGAATTTACAAAAGATGCATTGCCATGTTTGACAATCCACAATAGATGTCAACAGATTTTATCTAAAATTCTAACACCTTCATATGACAAGCTTCAACCTTTTGACCTAAGTAAACATTGAGCTCCTTGCTGATTGAATAATCATGATCAAAATATTGAGAGCCAAAAATTCCATCTTCAAAGTATTGGGAAGTAGAGGTGGCATCAGTGGTTTTTTGAGTGGTAGTTGAAGGGAGGATTGGTACTTCAATCTTGAATTTGATGGCCTCTGGTTCAAACATGCACCTAATATCAAAAGCTACAAGTTCATACTCAGAGAAAATTGTAGCTCAATCTGTTTTGTAAATCATAAACACAAAGAGTGATTAGTGAATATTCAAAGTAGAAAGAATGGAAATAAACTTACTTGAAATTGATTCAACATGAGGTGTGGATCCAAAATGGTAGCACAGACTGGCACAGGTTTGGTAAGCACTTTTTTAAAGTGATCTGCAAATTTGGATATCATCTTCTGTGAAGCAGGGATGAGGTGATCATGATCATATCTTTGAGCTACCTATAAGAGATTAAATGAAACGTATATAGATATGAGATAAATACAGATATGAAATCAATCAATTACTTACTGATTTCAGTCCTTGTAGGACTACAGTATACATCGGGACCACTTGATGAAATGTTGGAAACTTTGACTTGCAAAGTATCTTAGTTGCTTTGCTGAGGGTTTTCGAGAAATCACACCTTTTCTTTACATAATCCCACTTGATTGGTAAGAGAGCATATTTCTTGAACTCATCACCCTTGCAAAATTCTTCACAAGCTTTTTTTGTAGGCAGAGGATCCTTCAGAACGTTTGATATGAAGATTTCCAACAAGTTGGAACATCTGTGATCAATTGAGTTGTGGTGTCCCTTTTGGCTTGAGGTGGCCCAACATTATTGACATTAAGATCTTCCAAAAAGTAATCAAGTACCTCAACATTGGCAGAATTCAGGGGAGCAGGTTTTGGAACTGGAGAAGGAATGGCAGGTTCATGTCTTCCTGAGGGAGGTGGATGCTGAGTCAGATTAGTGAGGTCCCATTGCATCTGGACTATATTTGCAAAAAGTATAGGATTTTGACAAAGACTTTATAAGGTATCTAAACAAAGTAGCTCAGTCAACTGTTGATAAGACGGGGCTGAGATGAAAGACTCAAGGAGCAAACACTCACTAACCTGAAGACGTGAAGGTAAAAGAAAAACTAACAGAATCAACACAGCTCAGCAAGGTAAATGAGATAAGCAAAGAAGTAAATTAAGTTAAATAGAGACACTTTAACCTTTAGATATCTTATTTCAATAATTAGATATGAGGAATAAGATCTCAAAAAGTGGAACAAAAGAGAGTGCTGTACAAATAACAATTTTTAGAAAAGAAAGAGCAAACAAAAACAGAAAATTTTAGCCCCTGAATCTCATACACCACCAGCACGTTATCCCTCTTGCTTCTTCTAGAGGAACCACAAATGATCAACTTATCTTATACTCTTGATGCGCCTTCAGAAGCACTAGTCAACACCACTCTAACACAGCCTTATTCTACTAAAATCATATTGGTGAAGTTCTTGACCAACACACATAAATCTGATATTCCAACAAAAAGTTGGCCGCGTTGAAGGCTGGATTGAGTAGTTGTCACCAGCACATGGCATTGGTTGTAAATACTCTTGAGGTCAACTTGACTGACATTTAGAGGATCCACAAGGTTTTGAATTGCCATTGCGTTTGATGGATTGTCATTGTCTTTGTCCAAATTGTTGATTTGACCAAAGACCTTTAATCCTTCTTTTGCGGAAAGGTTAATAATGTGCACTACACACTCATGAACCTGGGTGTGGTAATCAAAGACAATGTCATTGGTTATTCCAATGGCTTGACCAAGGATTCTGTTGATACCAATGTTGTCAGCAGTAATTGCAACCAATTTATTGATGAGATTATACTTCTTGAGATAATCCACAATGATTTCAGAAAATGGATCAGCCTGGTGTGTACCTGGAAGAGAAGATGTGTCAGTTCAATGTAAGTGTTTTGTTCTGATTGATATAAAAAAGACATACTTACCCTTGATTTCAGTGATTCCAAGGGTGATGTCCATCAGTTTCCACTGGTCAGTTATAAAGTGACCAGTGAGGGACATGAATGGGACATTGTTTGTCAAGGACCATGCATCTTGAGTTATTGCAATTGAATTCAAAGGATTCAAGTATTGCTTCTTGACATGATCTTTGTAATGATCATACAACTTATGCATGTGTTTGGAGATTGCATGCCTCTTGATAAGCATTCATTTGACATGAGGATTGTAAAAGCTCAAAAGTGTTTGAAAGGAGGGTTTTTCAACAAGAGGGAAGGCAAGGTTGTTGTTGGCTATGAGGTAACAGATACCAACGCTGCAGCAGGTACTGTACCAGTATAGTATCGAAGATACTAGTACAGTACCTGCATTTAAGATACTCAAAAACTAGGTACTCAGTACAGTACCGCTGGGAAGATACTATACTGAGTACAGTACCTAACACTTAGGTACTGTAAAAATCCGCAAAGAGTACAGTAATATTTGGCACATCTCGATACTGTACTGTACTGGTATCATGCTTCGATACTCAGGTACTATACTGTATCGTACCTAGAGCAGGTACTGTACTGTATCGTACCTTGGGCAGGTACTGTACAGTATAGTACCTAGTACTGTATAGTATCAATCAGATACCACACAGTATTGTGCAGTACCTGGGTAGGTACCTGGCACAAAAGAGACAAGACAGACATTATTAAAGCAAAACAAAACAAAGGTATTATGATTGAAACAGAATTTTTTTGGATTAGGGATTAGATAAGGAAAACAAAGAGAATCAAAGAAAAAAAACAATCTTGTATCAAAATAATCAAGAACATAAAATGAGTCACGACTTTCTGGCACGAGACGATGCATCATTAGCAATGCATTGTGTCATAATTTCACCTGCGTTGACAAATTTACCCTTCATTTGCACACCTTCCACGGACCACATACGACCACATACAAGTCTTTCAATTGGTCGTGGCTTGAGGGAGCTTCGATCTCGGGTGCAGATATCAGCTGCGCATGAGAAGCACCGCTCAACAGCGCAAGATGTGCCACTGATGGCCAAGTAATCACGAGCAAGGCAGCTCAAGATTGGAAATTTGCCTTCGTTCAACTACAGAAGACATGATGATCAGTCATCTTGTTGGTGAGATAGACACAAACTGGAAATACTATACCTTCCACCATTCCAAAGCCAGATGAGGATTCTCACCAACCTCTGGTGAAGGATCCTCGGCCATCTCCAGGTACAATCTCAGTTCGTTAGCTGTGTTGCGACGATTCCTGGCTTTGTGCTTGCGGAATTCTTCATCATCTTCAGCAGCTTCTAAACTTTTTCCATTGACGACCCGGTGAGAACTCGATGTAATAGGCTCATAAGGACCATCGATCTCCAAATCAGCCTTCTTGTCACTATAAGCTGATTCAATGAGGTTTTTCGCAATGTTCGATTCTTCAGATGATTCTCCAAAAGCGAAGTCGAAGTAGTCGAGTCGCAAGCTTGGATGCAAGATAGTCGCTAGAATGAGACTATGGGAATTGAGAGCCTCCTTCAGGTAAGCCTTGACCCGCACCACCATTGCGTGATACATAGGGAATAAAGACTCGGCACGCAATTGTGTTGCGTCGATTTTCTTCTGCAACGTCTTCTTGAGCTTGACGTACTCACGAATGACCAAGGAGCCGGTCGGTCCACTTTGCTCGAAGAACTTAGTCAAGTTCTCAAACTCCTAAAAATTACAAAGTTGAATTAAAGTGATCATTTGATAAGAAAGAACTGAATGGAGGCGTACCTGTAGAATCTTAATCAGATCTCTTACTTGTCGCCACTCATCTGGCGATATCATAACCTTGTTGAAGATGCCTCGAGTTCGGTAAATGCCAGGCGGTAATGGAGTTTCACCCACCCGGCTTGTTCCTGCTGTGCGTGGTAACTCCATCTGATCTTCTTTCAAAATTTGATCGATGACCTGCAGAGATAAATTCAATTGTCATTCAGCCGCATGTTTTGAAAGATCATGGGTCAGAAATGAAATAACTAACCTCTCGTGCATTATACAACCGTTTCCAACATTGAAGCTTGATGTTCCATCGAATTCCGTATCCAGGAATTGGCCTCGGGAGTTTTTCGTGGAGCATAGCTAGGCAGATGGCATCATAAAGTGAGCACATAACTGCTGAGCCACCGATCTTGCGGCCTACAACATCGAGCTGACAACAACATGACTGAAAGTTAGTACAGATAATTACCAATAAGACTACAAGTATTGTAAACTTACCTTGGTCATGAGCGAAGCAACTGCGTTTGCTTCATTGCGATTGCTTGGTAAAAGCTCGAATGGAGGATTTGTTCCTTCGTGAGGCCCATCTATCACATCATACCAACCGGGACTTTCTTGCGCAGGGTGACAATCGGTGTCATCGAGCTCTTAAGCCTCTTCTTCCTCAGCATCGCCATCGCCTTCTTCTTCTTCGGGGATAGATTGTAGAGTCGTCGTTGGAATTGGAAAATCGCCAAGCATAGTTGACTTGACAAGGGGTGGTGGTGGTGCTTGGATACCTAGCGCTTGAAGTCCACTGCTGACAATTAGAGCCAGCTTATGGCACACACATCGTACTCGGTCGGTCTTGTGGTTCCATTTGAATACTTCACCGTGGTCGGCACAGTACTTTGTGAGCCGTACATTCATGGCTTCAGCAAGAGTATTGTTATTGCTGCCTGAATCGTGGGTTTGAGCTATCATGTAGATGAAAGAAAAGATATAAAGAAAAAAAAATTAGTTGGTAAAAAATTGACTAAAAGTTAGATATTTAAATACATATCTTTGTATGAAGGTTGTGCTTGGTGAGGAGGTTGATTAATGGCTCAGCCAGCCAATCGCCTTTATGGTGCCACGCAATGAGTTTCAAGGCAAAGTGCCTGGTCACGTAGGCCCAATCCTGAGTGACAAACGTCACACTTGCACCTAAGAATCCGTATCAATTACCCGGGGTGGTCCATGCATCGTGAATGAGTCCAAAGGAGCTTTTAAGTGACTATGAGAAGATGTGATTAATGGTGACACTTGTAGAATTTAGGAAGATAGAAGGGAACAGAAACAATAAACAAAAAGGGACTCACCTTGAGTTCATCAATCACAGAAGCCCGCATGTCCAAATAGGCCTCATGCGCGAACTTAGCTACCCATGTCCTTCCAAATAGATGAGCGTTTGGATTGGCATATCGGAAAGCGGCCCTTAGATAGGGGTCTTCCATTCGTCGCCATGGTTGAGCCGTCCGTATCACCCACATGCCTAAAATTTGATTCAGTATTTGATGATCGAACTTGGGTACCACCTGAGCAAAAGTCGACATTGACGTTTGACCTTGAGCTGAATTACCTTCTTGTGTTTGCTGTTCGAATACGGTGAGTGGGAGTTTGCAGCCTGCCGCGATTGCTTTTGATCGCTTCATGCATCCAGGCTTGCCCGACTTACCTTCCTGTCGGGATCCATCTCGATGGGCCAAGAGGTTTGTCGCCGAAGACGGCGCACTGGAGACTTTGAAACCGCAGAATTTGCACGGAAAGGCCGTGACTTGCTTCCCTTTCGACTATGAAGAGTTCAAAACAAAAGATTAAACAAATACAAGTAATTCACATACTTTGATGAAAACAAACCAAACTTACGTTGAGGTATGTTTCCATCTCTTTAAAGTAATCACGTATGTTATCGTATTGGTGTTGTTTCTTTGGGTTCTTCGCAACTTTTTCATTCTCTTCATCCGAATCTTGCACCAAGTTGATTGTGAGGGAGACGGCCTGACTGTCATTAGTACTAGCATCGAATTTGCTCCCTTGGGTGTCTTGTTGAGAAGACATCGTCTTCCGATTCGACTGACGTTTCGAAGGTGGTTTCGTGGGTTTTTTGAGCTTGCGGCGAGGTTGTGATGATTTTGTCATTGAATCGTCGGAAGAAGGATCGTCGGTTGTAGCTTCGAGGCGCTTGCGTTTGGTAGGTGCTTGATAGATCGATGTGTCGGTATCAGAGTCGTCATCACGGCGTCTGACAGATCGACGAGAGTCGGCAGGCGATTCGATCATCCGGGAGGCTTTCCTAGCTGGGGAAGGTCGGGAGCTACGACGAAGTTGGATACTTTCGGCTACCCCGGATGCAGAAGAGGACGACATGATGATGAGGCTATAGAAGTGGAGAAAGCTATTCGAAACGATGATTACTATTAGGTCATGAACGAAGAAAAAATGGGAAAGGAAAAAGAAGTAAATGGGAAAAGGGGAAGGGGTGGGCATACTTTTTTTGTACGAAGGAACCCCTGCTCAAGTTTTTGACACATCGCCACCACCGCACGTCCATGTTTAGATCGCTCCTGAAGATTAAGAGGACAATTTGGTTTAGTAAGAGAAGGAATGAGGGGGAAATTCAGATCAAAAAGGTGAAGGTACTTACCAATGTGGCATGATCACGGTCGGTGTGATCTTCAGAGGTCTTCGTCGTTGGGGGTGTGGTGTACTTGGAAAGGAAAAGCGTACTGAAGCCAATTTGGAAGGCTGAGCCAGTACCAAGGTAGAGTCAATACTACTACTAGGTACTGTACAATACATTATACAGTACCTAGGTAAAAGTACCTAGGGTACCTGGTAAGATACCCGGTACTGTACCTAGTATCGAGATACTCATAAACCCGGTACTGTACTGGTACCTATGTTTGCGGTACTATACTGAGTACAGTACCTACACTAAATAATTTCAAAAATTGGACCTGCAGTACAGTAGTGGCTGCTAAGGTACTGTACTGCTAGGTACTGTACTACTAAATTTAGGTACTATACTGTACTGTACCGGTACTGGTACAGTACCTGCTGCAGCGTTGCAGATACCGGTCTTGAGGCTGGTGATGTTGAGTTTGTTCTCCAGATATCAAAATCCCAAAAAGATATAATGAAAAAGAAGTAAATAAAATTGATAAAGGGGATAATGAGGGAGGGATGGGGAAAACCAAAAAAAACCAAGACAAATGATTACTAACCAAATGACCCATCTTGAGTTTCTTGGAATCCAATTCAATCTTTCCTTGATTATACTGTTGGTCATCACAGACACCATGCTTACATTTGAGATGGGTTTTCATTGAGGTATTACTTCCTTTCTTATCACAAGATAGCTTCTTACCACATTTATTTCCATTGGCCATTACAAATCAACACTGATCTCTATCTTGATGTGGTAGATTTTCAAAGTATTTCCAAACATAGCTTGTAGGTCAAGTTTTAGTTGTATCTGTTTGGATATCAGAGTGATCTGCTTGGGAAACTGCATTGGTATTTGTCCCAGTCCCACAGAAACCACTTGGGGTTTTGGCTTGAGGCATTGAGTTTGAGTTTGAGTTTTGGCTTCTCCCTATCCACTGTGCTCAATCACTCCTCTCTGGCCACCCAGATGGGAAACATCCCCCATCAAAATTCTATCAAAACCTTTCTTATAATTTTTGATAGCCATCAGATGTTTGTATGAGAACCAGTGGGGGAGAAGCTTGTATAGTTGAGATGTCATTCAGCCATCTTTCATGTATTCAAATAACAAAGTACATATAGTGTGAGAGGTTGAAGATGTTGATGGAATAATTGGGTAGATTTTGGTTTGATCTGCTCTGGGTTGATTTTCTTGATTATTGAGTAACATCACTGGTTCTCAAACCTGACCAGGTTTTCAAAAAAAAACCCAGTACACCCATTTGGATTTTTGGCTGTGAGATGTCAATAACTCTCAACTTGATCCACAAAGTGACCACCAAAAAAGTGATTGGGTGTACCAGGTTTTTTTAAAACCAGGTCAGGTTTGAGAACCACTGATAGTCATGTTCAAACCTAACCCAAGGGTTGATAAACCTGGTACACCTGGTTGACATTTTGGCTGTAAGCTATCAATAACTGTCAATTTGATACACAAAGTTACTGCCCAAAAGCCAACTGGGTTTACCATTGTTTTTTTGACAACCAGGTTAGCTTTGAACACATCTATTGAATTCAATGTTGTCTGAGGATGAGTAATATCATCAAATCTGGGGGCCAGGAGCATTTTCCTTGATTATTTTCCCTTCTTGATTCTGTCCATTCTTCTTTTCAATTATGGAGTAAGAATGAATTTTTTGATTTAAATGCCAATGTCAACCAAATTTTCAACCTGTCTTGATCTTCCTTCTTCTTCTCATCTTTTCATAAATTCTTCAACCTCAAGATCTTCTGTCTTCATCTCAATCCAACCCAAATCTTCCTATCTAAACACTTCTTCATTCTTTTCTTCCATCTCAAACTTTCGTCTCATTTTGTAATCTCTTTAACAATCTTTATTCTACATCTATTCAAAAAGAAAAATGAAATTTAAAATCATACATACTTGAGAATCATGATCTTCATCCTACTCAAAAACTACTTAACCTATATCTCAAAGTTTGACTAATAGAAGTGAATTTGAATCTTCTCTTCACACTTGTTTTTTTTTGGTTAAAGAATTGGTGAATTTGCTTACACTGTTCAACATGTTTGGGTCTACTAACAACTTCTGTAATTCATGTTGATCTTTTTCCTCTCTGATCACAAGTTTCAATCAATTCATTATATCAATTTGATCATCTTTCTCTACCAAAACATAATCTGATGGCTTTCATTTGAGGGGAATGGACATTTGAATGCTAGTCTTGATTCAAAGATTAGACAATATCTGATTTCTTACTTATGATCTATCTCATATCACTTATTCATCACCTCTTTCATCTTTAAACTTCATTTCAATCTTTTCATTTGTTCAATGATAGATAGTCATCTCATCAGAACCTGAATTAACTTCAAATCCAGAAGATGAGTTTTACAAAGCAATAAGCTCACTATGTCTTTAATCTATCAATCCTCCTAAACAAAGTTTTTCTCACACTTTCTTCACAAAAGCTTTCTACAAACCCAGAAAAAGCACATTTTGATTGTCTTCTAGCTTTGTGGACTTGTGTGGGAACAAAAAGAAAAAAACTGAGGTAAATCTCATTTGCACCTAAAGCGTCTAAAAGATGGAATTATACAATTGATCTTCATTGAGAAAGTTAATCAAAACTTCAGAAGGTCAGAAAAAAGGTATTCTGACTTTCTAAAGTTTGTGTGAAAGAGTTTTTTTTTTGAATTCTTCTTTCACTCAAATTTGAATCACAAAATAATTTAAAATCAAAATCATTCGTTTTTTTAATTTGAACCCTCATTTTCAGATTTAAGTCAATTCCAAAAAAAAATCCTTTATTTCATTTTTTTTCTTCAAATTAATCATAAAAATAAAAAAGAAAAAATCTAATTCATGAAAAATTTTTCATTTCACACACATAAGAAAAGAAAAAGAAAACATTAAAGAATCAAGAAGAAAAAAAAAACAGCAAGAGATCTTAAAAATCAATTTAAACCAAAAGTTAAATCAATTTTTTTTCCAAAACCCCTTCAATTCCTTCACAATCACAATCACAATCACAATCAAATTCACAAAAACCAACAAACTTGCAAACAAAAAAAAAATCACACCCAACTTTTTTTTCTTTCTTGAATTCAAAAAACCCACTTTTTTCCAAACTCCTTTCTTTCCTTTCTTTCCTTCCTTTCTTTCTTTTAAAGATTTAGAAAGAAAGAAAAAAGTAAAACTAAGAGTTCAAAAAAAGTTAAACCCGTTTTAAGATTTAGGAATCGTAGTCATTTGATGAGAACTAGAAGCCAATGGATCCATTCTTAATAAAACGCCTAAACTCAACGCCGGTAAATCACACGTTTGATCGGAATCTAACCATTTCTTTAAATCCTATATATAAAAAAAGACCTCATCTCAACCAAAAGAAAACCGATTAGAAGAACAAAAAAGTGAACTTCATCAGCCGGGATTGAAAAACCTCAAAAAACGCGTGTGTGTGTGATTGAAATTAAAAAAAGGTAGAAAAACGTACAAGTGGTTGTAAAACTTTACGAGATAAGATCAATTGACGAATTTCCTTTTCTCTAACTTTTTGTCTTTCGACCAAAGCTTTCCATTGGGTTTGAACCCATTCTTCTTCTTCTTCTTCATTTCCCTCTTCTTCTTCCTCCTCCTCTTCCTCTTCTTCTTCCTCTTCTTCCTCCTCTTCTTCTTGCTCTGATTCGATTGCTGAGGAGGAGGAGGATTTTAATTCGAATTCGATTCCGAATTTCCTCTTCTTTTCTTCATTTAAACTTTCAATCTACCAAACCGAAAAAAAATAAAAAGAATTAATTCAAAATAAGGGTTTTGTTTTCCTTTCCTCGAGAATGATGAATGATGAATGATGAATGATTGAATGATCACTTAACTTGATCAAATTGAATGAAATTCGAATTCGAATGAGAAAGGAATCCAGCATTCGACGAATTCGCTTTGATTTTCGAAATCTCATCTTTGATTCCGTAATCTTCTTCACCATCTAAATCGGAAAAATATGAATTTAAATCAAGTGTTTTATGATGATGAATGATTTGAATTGATGAGGGATTTAATAAAGTTGAATTTTTGGTGGAAGAAGAAGTAGAAGAGATTAGAGTGGAAGATAAAGAGGGTGATGAAGGTCTTGAGGAAGTGGTTGAGGAAGATGAAGATAAGGAAGGAGTAAAGGATTGGTCTATTTAGAAAATCCGAATCAAAACAAGGGTTTTTTCATCAGCTTTTTCATTCTCGATTTCATCTTTTATTAATTGATTAAAGAAATTGAATGATTTTTAACTTACCTGTGTTTGACATTCTGATTCCGTTAAATAAGAAAACCTTAATAAATTGATTCCTTAAACCTTTGTTTTGTTTTTCTTTAAATAATGTTTTTTTCTTTAAATAATGGTTTTCTCTTTAAATAATGTTTTTTTCTTTAAATAATGTTTTTTTTTGAATTTTGTTTTTTTTCGTTGTTAAAGAATTGAAGATTAATTGAATTTCAAGAAAAAAATGATTTAAAAGAAATCTCGATTGTAAGTATGAAAGGAAAAAAAATTAAATAAGAAAGATTAAAATGAAGAGATCTGAGTGAAGTGAAGAGATCTGAGTGAGTATAGGAATTGGATTGAAGATAATTAATTTTTTTAAAAATAATTTGATTCTAGACTGGTGGTTTTCTTAATTAATGAATAATCTAAAAAAGAGATTCTAATGAAAAGTTTGGTGTGGCTTTTAAATAAATAAATTGGAAAATCGTTGATTTCTAAATTAATTCTCTTTCTCTCTAAGACTGATTATCTATGAAGTTTTAATCAATCAATCAATCAATTGTTTGATCTTCTACTTGCTTGATGATGATGATGAGTGTTTTAAGTAAAATCTTTGACTCTCTTCGATGATGATGATGATGATGATGATGATGGGATTTGAGAATGAAGATTTGAAAGAGAGAGAGAGAGTGAGGAAGGTGGTATTTATGTCAAGATTCGGTCGGTCGGTGGGTCGGTGGTGGTGGTGGTGGAACGAATCAGACAGTCTGCGAAGAAGACTGTAGTGGTTCAAAGTTTAATGAGTGAGTCAACTGAACTGTATTGTACAATCCAAGGCTCCGAAGAAAAGTTAGAGAGAGACTGCTGATAAGCTTGAACCCCAACCAAACTCACATACAACTCATCATTACAATTCATCTCACTCTACTTACTTCTCTCCTAACTCAACCACCATCATCACCTTCTTCACACTCTGATGACAATTTCGAATCACTTCATCACTTCATCCCATTCACTTCATCCCATTCACTTCAAAAGGAGTTCACACAAACAAATCATCTCATCTCACCTCAATCCCAATCCATCAATCCATCAATCACAAAACTCAATCCACCAACAGGAGTCTCCATTCTCTCTCTCTCTCTCTCTTCATCTTTTCCTTTTCAATCCTAATCCTAATCCTAATCCATATCCTGATTCATCACATCACGAAGACCATTTCGGTCCGCTTTCAAACTTCCTTTTTTCCTTCCTTCCTTCCTGAAGAACTTTCATTCATCCGGAACCGTTCATCCATTCATTCACCATTCACCCAATCTCTTTTTCCTCTTAATCTAAAGATTTGTAATTTAGGAGACTTTCTAATTATTTTCAAAAACCAAAAAAAAATCTTGTTCATCATCATTAGAAGTGTACATGTAAATTTAATTTAATCATCATTTCACTTGTAATTATCTCACTTGTTTAAGTAAAACTGCACAATATATGATCAATCAATTCAAAACTTCCTTGATCTAATTCATTCGTGATCCAAAAGATCGATTATCAAAAATACATCATCATCATCTTATTAAAAACAAATCCATTAGATGACATTAAGAAAAAAAACAACATGCAAGAAGATCAAATCAATTCAAAACCATAAGACCTTACCTTTCGCTATTCTTACACCACCTTCTCTTCCTGTTCCTCTTCTTTTCTTTTCTCAATATCTTGTGGATTGTTTTAATTTCTCAGATTTGAATCTCGAGACTTTCTTAGCAAGAGTAGACTTAATTTTAATTTCATTCGACTTCAAATCCGAACCAGTTTCTCCCATCGGTTGATCTTCATGCCTGATACGAAAAATCCAATCAAGTAATCTTACATCAGTCTTGAATCATAAAATCAAAAATCATGTTTGAAAACTAACGTGTGATGAGATGAACTGATGATCGAAAGTTGAGGATCTTTTTCCATCAACTTGGATTTCGTTTTAGAGACAATCTTAATCTCAGGTGGTAGATCAGTTCTAGAAGAGATCAATTCATCCACTTCATCCTTGAAGTTCACCTCCTTCATTCCCTTCATCAAATCACTACTCTCACTCTCCTTCACTTTCAATCCGACTGGATCTACAAACCCTTCACCCTCTGCTTCATCTTCAATCACCACCTCACCCTTCTTGACCTTTTCCATCCATCCCATCAACTCCTCCCCCGCTCTCTCTGCAATCCTTCGACTCTCTTCATCCATCGATAAGATATTGATTCTAGCGTTCATCAACTCGAGTTCTTCTTGAGTTAAATCTTCATCTATCTCATTCGATTCCTCTCTTCTACCCGGTACTTCATAAACTACTGATCCTCCATGTTTAGGTATCGGTCCATTAAAAACAGGTTCGATCCCAAACAATTTGCCTTCTTGAATCAAACTTGGATGATCTTCCTTCAAATCCGAAGTCGAAACCCACTTGGATTTCCAAGAAGAAACCGACAATCGACCTGATTTAAATCTCGACGAATTCGGAATCTGTCTTGGAATCCCATCTCCTTTCACTCGTCTCTCAATCGGAACCCATTCCTCTTCTTCATTCTCATCTATCGGTATACCTTCTCCTCCTAATGAACCTGTTCCGATCCCGATCCCTAAACCTTGTCGTCTCGAATGATACTCTAAAGCTGCTTCTCTCAGATCTAATGTTCTTTGAATATCTAACTCATCTTCCCATTCTCCTTCTTCTTGATCTTCTTCTTCTTCTTCTTCTTCACTTAATTCATATAATCCTTCATCCCCTTCTGATGATGATGATGATCCTTCAGGTTCATCAAAATCAGTTTCAGTCCGATCCAATTCGAGATTTGGGTTTGGTTTGAGTTGAGATTGAAGATATGATTTAGGTAAGAGACTGGCTAAACGTGGATGTAAGTGTGCGTTTTGACCATTGATTTGATTTGATTTGGCTTGTTGAATCGAACCTGATGAAGAGAGTTTGATGGGATGTTCAATGATGTCGGGTAACATGATTCCACCTTTAGGTAAACTCCCGGTCGATAAGGTTGAAGTTGATGGATTGATTGAAGAATCTTTTGATGAATCTGATTCGAGTGCAAAACTAACGGATTTCTTTGATTTTGAAGTCGTGAGGGAAGATGAACCTAAAGCTTCTGGTTTGGATGAAATGGATGTGGAAGTGTTAATGGAAGATGAACATGACGGTTTGGTTTCAGTTTGAATGGGTTTTGAAGATTGGATGGAGAGAGTAGAAGTAAGATTTGATGGAAGTTTTTCGTGGGATGATCGATTGGATTGAAACACATTCTTTAAACCTTCTAATCCGTTCAAACCCCAATTCTTTAATTCTTCTTTTTCTTTTTCTTTTTCTTTTTCTGATTTGATTTTTTGAAACCCTTCTTTGTTTAAGTTAACTTGATTTTGATTCTTAATGTTTTCATTCTCATCTACTTCTGAATTTGACTCTGATTCTGATTCTAAATCAAAATTCTTCTTGGATTCCTTCTCTATCCTTTCTTCTAATTCTTCTTTTTTCTTTAATTCTTCTTCTTCTTCTTGTTCTAATCGATTTAAGATTTCATTGATTGAGTTTGGTAATCGATACGATTCATTTTCTTTATTTTCTAATTTCTCATGAATTTGATTTTGATTTTGATTTCGATTTTGATTTCGATTTGATGAATCAGTTAAGAATGAATTCGAATCAGTTAAGAATCCATTCGAATCACTCTTTTCATTTTCCTCTTCTTCTTTCTCTTCTTCTTCTTCTTCTTCAATATTCACCATCACCAAACCTAATTCATTTAAAACTTCATTCTTCTCATTCATCTTCCATCCCTCAGGTAAGAGATCTGATGGGTTTATTGATTCTTGAGTTTGATGTTTCAATTCAGGTAATTTGATCGAATGAATGTTGAATTTAGTCATACTTTAATCCACTTTGAAATCAATTTGAATCTGAAGTTGAATTTGAATTTGAATTTGAATTTGATGTTGATGTTGATGTTGATGGTCTTTGATGTTGATGAAATGGTTGGAGAGAATGAAGTTAAATTTCAATTCACTTTGAAGTCAACTAGGTACTCTGTACTAAGAAAAATGTTCATCTGTAAATTCCATCGGTTTTTTTGACTGTTTTAAATTTGAAATCCATCATGTGAGCTTAAGTGATATGTACCTTAAGGAGTTTTCAAAAGCTTGAGGTACTTAAGTCTATGTATGTAAGTACATAAGATATCATCCATCTCAGACTCAGACTCAATCTCATTCACATTCATCATTCTTTCTCAATTCAATCAAAACTCATCATATATGTACTCATCATTACCTCACATCACTCTTCCAAAGGCTAAACTAAACTCTCGATTAGTTCAATCTAGTCTCTGATGAGTAAGTACATAGGAAGTGTTCAATCCTTTGAATTCGAATCTCTCTTCTCTACAATTCATCTGAATGAATCAGTTTGTAGTGAGGATATCTTAAGCTTGAATGGTGCTATGGAGTAGATGATCTTGAAATGAATTGAGTTCAAGTCATTGATTGATTGATTGATTGATATGTAGTAGTAGCGGTGATGATGATGAAGAAGAAGGTCTTAGTTTGATTAAAATTTAAATTAGTAAGATTGGAAGTTGATGGATTGATTGATGAGTTGGATGTTTGAATGAAGTGAAGTGAAGTGATGAGTTGAGTTGGTAAGATGACTACCAGTTCTTTGGAAATGAACTGAAGGAAGACTAGCATCCATCCACACACACTTCCTGATTCTCTCTTTCTTTCATTCTTTCATTCTTTCTTTCTTTGACTATCATCATCATCATCTGTTACTTTAATTCATCATCATCATCAATCCAAAATGACAACTTCTCAATCTAAATCCATTCAAGATACTTCTCTTTTACCATCTGATTGTTCATTTCTTGACTTCAGTTTAGATTCAGATCAAGAATCAACCACAATTGATCAAAACATCATACCACCATCATCATCAAAATCAACAAAACAATTCATCTGGTATCATACTAACCTCAAACCAACTCATCAAATCATCAAACACCATCCTTCACTTCCATTCTTATCACCTACTTGGAAGAGTGAAAGAGTCTTACAATCTGATCATCAATCTATCACTTCTTCTTCTACTTCTACTAAATCATCTTTTACCAATCTAGAATACAATACATTCAAATCTCCTTATCTTTCCTTACACCATCATTTGACGAGATCCACTAGTTCAACTTTACCTCATAAACGAATCTCATCCAGTTCGATCATCAGATCATCATCTACTACTACTACTAGGCCCACTTCAATCTCTCCTCCATCTTCCATCTCTCCTCATCATCATTCGTGTTTTACAATTCCAGAAACCACTCCATTCAATTCATTTCACTTAACTTCTACTACTACTACTCCTCGTCAATCAACCGGAAAGTTCACTTCTCCCAACCTTTCTGAATTCAAACGATCGATCTCATACGAGAATGAAAGAAAGATCAGCGAATCAAACTTAGTTGATTCAAGTGAATCTTCAAGAAATTTAAAGAATGAAACGAATTTGAAAGAAGAGAAAGATCACAGATTAGTAGAATCAGAAGAGAGAGTGAAGGGAGATTTAACTAGAACTGAATCATTTAAAACTTGTGTTGAATCATTAGTTACTGAAGAAGAAGAAGAAGAAATTCCAATCACACCTTTATCTATTCAATTCAATCCAAAAGAACTTCAAGAAGATCAAGAAGAAGAAGAGAATGTAAGTTTAAAAGAAAAGAATAGGTTGATGATGTGTAGGTGTAAGAATCATCAATTTAAGTATGATTTAATCTTGAATTGGATCGAATCGAATTCAGATTTTCTTCTTTCGAATTCGTGAGTCTTCCTTTTCTCTCTCTCTCTCTCTCTCTTTTCTCTCTTCTCTTCTTTCTTTCTTTCATTTGTCATGCTTTTTTGACTTATATACTGATTTTAGATTTTATGTATTTCAATTTTTATAATTTTAGTTAAATTCATTAAAGTTCCTTTTTTTTTCCACGGATAAAAGGAAGAAGAAGAAGGGAAAAGTTGAATGTTTCTTTTCTAAGTTTACATTTTAAATCCACTTACTTTGAGTTTTGGTTACAATCTTATTCAAATTGATCAATTAATTGAATGATTCCTTTTACAAAATTCAACAACAACAACAACCTATTTTTTCTTTTTCTTTTTTTCTTTTCAAAATTCTTTTCAAACCTCCAATTATTTTTTTCTTCAAGCTTTGTTAACTTACAATTTTTTTTCTTTTTTGGCTTCTTCTTTTTTGATATTATTTTCCTATATGATGATAGATTTAAATTTCAGTTCACGAAAACTCTTTTTTGAAAAAAAAAAACTTGTTTTACTTTAAAAAATTCCAAACCTCAATTCAATTTTAAATTCATTTCCTGATTATTTTTTTCCATTTTACTTTTCCTTTTACATATATCCTTTCACACATTTTTTCTTTCTCTCTCTTCTCTTTTTCTTTTTTCTTTTCAATTTCTTTCTCTTTCTTCTTTAAACTCTTTTCTTCTTTTTCTTTTTTCTTTTTCTTTTTTTTCCTCAACTTGATCTTTTGTCTTTTTATTAATTGATCTGTATATCTTGTAAAACATCTCTAATCTCATCGTGTGTATGTGTATGTGTGTGTGTATTGTTTTTTCATTTGATTTGTTTTTTCCTTATGTTTTTGTTTTGTGTCAGATCGAAGTAGTGTTTTTTGTTTTTTTTTTGTTTTTGAATGTATGAAAATTAAAATCTGTTAGAATTTCTCATAAAGTCTTTTTTCTGGGGGGTTTGAGATGAAAGATTGATTTAAAATCAGAAAAGAATCAGTTGAATTAAGTTTTGAAGGAATCAGTTCCGTTTATGGGATTTGAGTTTGAATTGAGTTTGAGTTTAAGGTATGGCTTTAGAAAAACCAATTCAATCTTCTCTCATCTCACTCGGATTTCTGTCTTTTGATAAAATCCTCTCAACACTTCAAAATTCAATTTCCGATCGATTCCTTGAATCCAAAACAAAAAACAAAACGATCACTTTATCTCTAAGTCATGTCAGATCTTTTGATTGGTCAACATCACTTTGGTACAGAAGAAGTTTATAAGATCAAATTCTCAAATACGTTGAACAATTTACTTGCAGTAGGTTAGTTCGATCCTTGATGATTCTTCTTTAAGATTTCTCTCTCTCTCTCTCTCTCTCTGTGTTTTTGTTCTTTTCAATTTGATGAACCTAAAAGATTGATGTGATGTGATGATATGATTGATTGATTGAATTGATTGATTTGATTTTAAATCGGTTTGATCTTAGGTACGACTCATACCTTACAGATTTTAAGATTAAATGAAGATTATAGTTCGACCGTGATCAAAGTGTTTCGAATCGGAACTCGAGTTCAACATCTCGCTTGGGGCCCTTGTTCTTTAACCACTTTGGAAAACAATCTTGAGGTTTTGAAATATGAGTTTAGTGATTTTGAAATATTTTAAATGAACCGCCCCCCAAAAAAAAAGAAATGAATCGGATAGGGAATCGGATGTAGATGAAGATGGAGAGATGGAGAGAAGAAGAAAAAGAAGATGAAAAAAGATGGAAACTGATGTGTGTTTGATGGGATTTGAAAAATTTGTTTAGATTGTTAATCGGATGTGAAGATCAAAGTTTAAGATTGATTAAATCTCAATCGGATCCAAAGAGTTTGAAGACTTTCAAGAGTTCGATCAAAGTCTTTGGTGGAGGTTATACAGGTCATTCGGGAAGGATCACGTCGATTGCTTGGTGTTCGGTTTCAGGTTATTCGAATATCATCGCTTCATCTGCATCTGATAATTGTATTTTGATTTGGAATATCGAAAGTAATGGTGGTTCGACAAGAAGAGAAGAAGAAGGAGAAGAAGAAAGGACAGATATCCCGACTCCCACCCTACTCGGTCCTCTACGCTTCACCCCTCTCACCATCAGTTTTCATCCTCATTCGTCAAGTAAATTAATGGTCTATGATTCCACAGGGACGATCAAATTGATCGATTGGACTAAACCCAATCAACCTATCCTTTTAAGTTTAATCGAACCTAGATCATTGATTCGAAAGTTAAATTCGATCGGATCGGATTCCCCACCGTTTGGAATGGCGGAATGGAAGATAGATGAGATGAATGTGTTGGGATCGATTAATGGAAAGAGATGGTCCGTTTGGGATTTAAGATCGACTTTGGCTGGAAATCCAATGGCGACAGGTGAGATTGGAAATGGTGATCTTATACCCGATACGTTTAAGTGGGTTCACTTTTTTTCTTAGGTTTTGAAACCAAGAGAGTTTTTTTTTTTTTTGGTTTTTTGGTTTTGGTTTTCATTCATCTGATCTTACCCAAAACACACACATGTCTCTTTTTTTTCTTTTTTTCGGCGGGGCGGGGGGGACGACGGTTCATCTTTAGATGGTGTCCAACTAATTCTAGATTATTTGCACTTTCAAGTTCTTCTCCTAATACATTCACTTCAGGCACAGGACCGATTCAAATTTATTTTACATCTTTTCCACAATGTGAATCATGATCCTTCACTTTTTTTCTTCTTCTCAAACACCCCCCAAAAAAAGAGAAAGAGTTGATGAGAATTCAAAAGGATTGAGAAAGCTGATGAACGAAAGTGTGTGTGTTTGTTTTTGTTTTCTCATAAATAGCACCTCGATCGATCCGATTACCTCATCATATCCTTCAATCTAGATCTAGAGTTCATGATATCGAATGGTCAATAAATCAAATTGGAATCCATCAGAATGATGTCTTATTAGTGGCGATTGGAAAAGAAGTTTTATGGATTCAAGTGGGTAAAAAAGATGGATCGGTTTGGATGAATTGATGAAGGAAGGAATGAAGGAAGGAATGTATGTAAAATTGAGATCAGATTTGAGAAAAAGGTAAGAAAATGGAATGAAGGTTTGGTTTTTTTTGTATTTTTTGAAACTTGTTTTTTTTTGGGGGGGGAAGGGGAAACTGATGGATTTGGGAGTCTTGAATGATGAGGTTTGAATGGAATATGTTCTTTTTTCTTCATTCATTGAGAAGATGATTGATTAAATTTTATTGAGATTTATGTAGGTCTTGAATTGTATTTTTGTGATCATCTCAAGATATTTCTTTTTGTTCTGTGATCCAAAAAAAACACATTCACATATATTCTGGGTTGATGTATGAATGGAGTTTAGATTTTTTTTTTCAATTCATTTCAATCTATCATAATCTGTGTTAGATTGAAAGTTTTTTTTTTCATGAGGGTTTTCTTTTTTTTCCCCTTTTCTTGAAGATTTATAAATAAAGTGAAGTGATTTATGTAGTAGTTCAATTGAAGATGGGTTTTTTTTCAGATTTGAGATTTGAAAAGATTGAGGTTGATCATTTAGTTTTGGTTTATTTTGAAATGAACTTGATAAGTTGATTGGATTCTAATTGTTAGTCAAGGAAGAAACTCCATTTTTTCTTCATAGAGAATAATCTTCTTAGATGGGCTTATTGTGGTACATCATTTCACAGAGGGCTTGTAAGTTTGATCTTGAATTACATAGATACTTGTGTTTGATTTGTCTAGGATTGATCATCTTAGAAGAGGTCTTGGCTCATCAATTCTCTAGATTCTCTTTTTCTTTCTCATTAAAGATGTGGAGGTCAATCCATCCTCGAAGCTCGACCTCCACTTTCCTCCACTTGAAAAGTTTGACAAGTTGGGAAGCATGCAGAGAGTGAATCTCAAGATATTCGAATTCGACACTCAAAGTGACGTTCCAGATCCTTAAGTAAGCCTTAAAAGAATAAGTTCATCAGACTTCAGTTGAGCTGACAGAGGTCTGTGAGGTATCCTACGTCAAACTGAATGAAGAAGGAAGTGATGGGTAAGATGAAAAAGGTGAAAAGGTCTAGAAGATTTCTTTAAGTTGTGAGTTTGAACGGATGAGATTGAATTTATGTAACTCAATCAGGTCTCAGTCATTCAAAAGGTTTATAAAAGTCTCAGTTTTGAGTCATGAAGAGAAAAAAAAATCAACTTGAGAGCTTGAGTTGAGATTCGGTTGGGATTTATGATGCGCTTTTCTTCGATTAGGATTTTGTCCTATGTAGGAAGAGTTCAAAGTGAAGTAGAGATGAACTTTGGATTTGACGAATTCTATTTAAAGATGATGAATTGTTCAACTACTATCACGGGGGGTTTCCCATTAGGAATTTGTTTTAACCCAAGTAGAGGTGATCAAGTAGTGAACTCTTTAGGAAATCTTGTACATAGACTTCTTCATCAACGCTTCTTTCTAGAGTTGAGACTTTCTAATTTTTCCTATAAACGTTTTTCAATTCACACATTCCCAATCCATCTTTTTTTTCTCTTTTACTTTTTTTCGTCTTTCTTTTCAGAGTCTAGATCTTTCACTCAAAGAAGTAGTAGACGGTAGGAAATGTAAATCAAACCACTTTCGGGGGGAAAAAAAAAGAATGTAAATCATCCAAAGGAACAAAGGTTTCGAATTGAGTCAGGTTGGTTGGTTGGTTGGCTTGTTTATTTTTTTGGGGAGGGATTTGATTAGTTCCTAAACTCAACTTCAACTTCTACAACTTCTTTTTTTTTTCTTTAGCCATCTTTTTTATACATTTATACTTTTTTCAAATATAAGAGTACTTACATCCATCCATCAGTTTAATCTTTTTGAGAATGGAATTCAATCTGATATTTCTTTTAAGCTTTTTCTTTTTATTCAACGATCATCAAAATCTTTTATCTTCATCTCTAATCAATTTAAACTCGAGAGCATTTGACCTTATTAGATATCAATAGATCATGTCATTAAATACAGTGATACCCAAGAGTGAGATCAAATTAATCAAAGAGATTATTGAATCAAGAGATCAAGAGGAAGAAGGAGAAGGAAGAGGTTCAAGAGGAAGAAGAGGAAGAAGAAGTGAAAGAGATTGAAAGAAAAGATTCTAGATCATCAGATAGTTTACCATCCTTAACGAGTTCACCCGATCGAGGGAGTCTTCATCGATTTTACATTTAACTTCATTACCTAAACTTGATTTGACTTCATGGAAACCGATTGAGAATAGTACTTCATGTTTTAGATCACCTAATGAATTGATCTATGATCCATGTTCACCCTTGAGTTGGAGTTCAAGTTCACCTACTCATTCGAATCATCCAAGATCGATGATTGGTTATTTTGAATCGGTTTTACTTAAACCGGCTCATCATCGATTAATCTCGATTTTAGAAAGATCCGATTCGAATTCAAGAGAGTTATCAGTTCAACTACAAAGGAATGGCGCAGGGAAAGTTTGAAACCGGTTTTCATCGATTCAGGTTTGGAAAAATCTAACTTGGATCTCAACTTCTCATTCTTCTCAATCTGATCCTCATCCTTCTCATTCTCTGAGTTCTACTTCAACTCTACCTGATTCACAACATCAAATCAATTCATCAAGTCTCATCAATCCAATCCATCACACCACTGATGATGATGATGATGATGATCTAAAACACTCCATCGAATCAAATCATAATCTATCCACACCTAAATCAAGTTCAAAGTTTAACTCGGATGGTAAACCGATTCGACCCAAGTTATCTGCCTTATTATCACCTAGCTTTCCAAGATCACCACCTAATTCGAATCCTCCTCCTCATCATCGAAGATCATCCACCGTTTCGATCTTAGAAAGAGCTACAGTAAGAGAAGGAGAGGAGAGAAGAACGTTGGATTTTCATCGAAAGAGTTGGTTGTATGGGTTTGGATATGAATTTAATCATTTGAATCAATCTAGAAGTAGGATGATCACCGTGGATGGGATCACTGATTTGATGAGAAGAAGATTAGAGTTGACGTTTGAAGCTTTGATGAGATTTGATGAGAGTTTGGGATTCAAAGGGCATTAAGAGGATTGGAAGTTCGATTGAACCACAGGAAGGTAGTTTACTGGATGAGCAGCAGGAGGATGAGGACGAGGAAAATGGAATGGGTTTGAAGTTGAGGAAAAAGGATGGGATGATGGAAAAGGATGAGGATGAGATGGAAAGGATGGATGAAGGATTGATGGAGAAGGTTAGGATGGATCGATTGAATGATCTTCATGATTGGATTCAAAAGATTGGTGAAATGAAATGAAATGAAATCAGTCCATCAGATTTCACTTGAGTGAGTTTGGTTTTGGATTTCGGGATTTTCAATCACTTTCTTCTTTTGTTTTGATAAACTGATTGTTTTGTTTTTTTTGTGAAAAATAATAGAGGTTTTCAATATTAAAAATTCAATTCGATCAAACTCAAATGGATATTGTGTGTTTTTCTTCTTCTTCTTCATTTTTATTTTAAATTAATGAATCATTTTAATTTATATTTAGGATCATCCTATTGTATTTAGATTTAAACCCATTTTTTGAATACAAAATCCAAAAATGATTGATTGATTTCTCTTTACAACAAGAGAGATTTTCATGATTCCTCTTTTTTTTCGATCAAGAAGAGAGATGAAGAATTTGATTTTTTATCTTTTGTTTATCTATTTTATTTTATTTTATTTCTCTTTTAAGATTTCTTTTTCTTTCTTCTTAATTTAGGGTTTATTCAAATTTCAGGGAGGTTTTTATTTGACGGATGGTTTAGATTTCTTTTTAATTCTTGATCCACTTTTTGTGTTTTTTTTTTTTTTTTGGAAATATAAATTATATTAATTTTTATAAGGATCTTCTTTTTAGAGATTTTTCAGAAGATGATGGTTTAACAAAAAAAAAAATGTGATTGGGGTTTTGAATCATCTTTACTAATCTTTGACAGGTTTTGATGATTCGATTTTAAAATAAATTATGTAAAGGATCAAAATGAGACGTTATTGCTTGAGGAAGATCGGTCAATCACCCAATTTCAAAGTCTTCTCTGCATCGAGATAGTCTTCTTGGGGATTCGGGCCTCAGGCTGGGCAATGAGAACTTGAAAGGCATGTAGTTAGTGAAATCACAAGATCACTTTTTCGGTGGTTAGGTTGGTTGTTTTTTTTATCAACCGGTCCTTCGAGCCATGACTTGACTATGCTTATCCCTTTCACCATTCAAGTGTTATCACCTAAGCTTGATAACCCGGGATGGTATGTATGTATGTACAGATCTAAAGATATGAAAGATCCACATGGATTGATTGATAAGCATCGGGCCAAGTCTTTAGGATTCTAGATTTCTCTTCAACTTTAAGATCCTCAAGATCCCCATCACTTCTTTTCGGTTTTGTTAAAAAAATTTTACACAAATTCGAGATTTTGTCTTTTCTCATCCTCTTGATCATTCATCAGGAAATTTTAAATTTTGAATTCTTTTTTGACTTGGTCTGATGATCCAATCTGAAAACCAAACCAAAGATCTTTCTTCACCATCATCCTACGCAGGGTGAGTTCTTCATACATTAAACCTACTCATCTTTTGTTTCAAAACTGATGTTTTTTTTTATGTGATTAAAAAAAATTCATCTGCCTAGTCAGTCTAGGAGAGAGGAGAAGAATCAAAGTAAAACGTTAGTTGATCGAACTGATGAAATTCATGCTCTAAAAACGAAATGATCTCTTTAAGGTAAACTGATTTTAAAGATGATGATCTTTTGTAGCTATAGGTTTTTTGATAGGATCTACTTTACAATCAGGTTCAAGAAAATCGAGTGTTTATCAAATCTTTTTACTTTGTCAGTCCTTTATTCTAATCAACCTCTCTTTGACTTCATCTCTTCTAATCCGTTTCTCATCTTCACCTCTTCTTGTGGAGTTGGAATATTGGATCTTAGTGAACTTGATCGGTTTATATACTTTATTCTTACTTTTTCCTTTAGAGTTTCCTGAACTCTTAGAAGAATCGATCATGATCACTAATCTGACGATGACTGATTAGATAGAATCTCAGTTAACTTCTTTTTAAGATTCATTTTTAGAATTCTTGATGTTGAGTCATGAGTTGAGAATGATTTTGATGAAAAGGGATGTGAGAATTAGTTTTTGATGATCTTGGATTATAAAGTAGAATGATGAGAAATTCAACTTATTTTTGGAAAGAAGATTTGTTGAATTTGATATTAAATTTGATTTGATTTTTTATTTTAGTATAATTACAAGTTGATTTGGATCTGATCGAACTACAAATCGTCAAAAAAGAAACAAAATTGGAGAGAAAAAAACAATTGTCTATATATTCCGATCATCTTCCTTTTGGTAGGTACTGTATCATGAGGTTGTGTTTTTTTTAATCAGTTCATTTTGAATTTATGTAGATTTTTTATAATTTTATAACCTTGCTAATTATATGAACAAGATTTATCACAATTTTCACTGAAACCGAGTAGGAGGACTAAGCTATCAAGAAGAATGTTATCAAATCAAATCAATTGTCTTTGCACTATGATCTCAGGTCTTGGATTGATAGATCTCACCCAAATCATAAAGATTGACTTGTACCATGATTTTGATGTTCAGATTTGATAAATAAAATAGGTAAGGTGAAGAGTGAATTTGGTCAGTTATGAAAATGTGAAGGGGATGGTGATGAAGGGTGTGGAGTTGTTTACGTGAAGAATCTGGCTAAACTACGCGTAGCGTTGAGATTTGTGTCAGTTTCTGATTCATCCCAAGCTCAAAAATAGTCTTGTTGTTTTGAAGGAGATTGGGAGTAAATTCAATATCTTCCAATGACCAGATAACCTTATCAACGTGGTTCAAGGCTCATCCATAGCGATGATAGTCAGACTCGCTATCTCTGGCTCAACTGTCAAAAAGAATGAGGTTCTCAGATCGGGCGGTCAATTAGTGCAATCATATACTATTGGACTGCATTGGGTGTATATTACTTTCACTCAGATTGAACCTCTTGAACGAGTGGAATTTATATATCACTCGAAAATTGCCCGTGTGAACACAGACTAAAAGACACTGGACTCCAGAAGAGTAGGTAAAGGTCAAACTGGAATATGATTTACACTCACAACATGGGCACTCAGAACACATCTGACAATGACAAAGACTTGGTCTAAATAATTTCAACTGAAAATTGATTGAAAAAGGATGTGAATTACAATATATAATAATGAGAAGGTTATCTAAGAAGAGTATCCCCCCAAAAAAATTCTTCCAATGTCCCGCTTACTAGAAGGACCAAAATTAGTCAGATTTGAGAAGAAGAACCAAGAACCGATGCAAACCCAAATGTGAATCAAACTCACAGGATGAAGACTTTTTCAATACTTAAAACTATGGATAAACAAGATCCAGACATCCAATTTGAACCGTGTATCGAAAATCCCAACAAAAATAATGAAAAGTAAAATCTATTGTAATAATAATAATGATAATGATAACTACATTGATCCCAATTTACTCCTTCAGAGGTTGAAATCACTAGAGAACGGGAATTAAATAGTCAGATCCGAGAAGAAAAACTCATGGTTATTCAAGGCTGTAGATGAATCAAACTCACGAAATGAAAACTTCGAGAACACCTAAAGGTATGAATAAAAAAAGATCCACACAACCAATTCCAAACGTGTATCGCAAATACCACCTATAACAATAACAGTGATGACCACAATGATAACCGATTCCTCCTTCCAACATTCGCAACCACTAGAGGAATGCAAATTAGTCAGATTCAAAAGAAACATTGAATGGTCCTTCAAGCTAGGATATGAATCAGACTCACAATATAGATCATTTTACAAAACCGAAAATTTATGAATAAACAAATCTTGAAGAACCAATACCGACCGTGTATGACAAATCCCCCCAAAAAATTGATAAAAAAAGTAAGATATAAAGTAAGAATGATAATCTAATAACCATGATAATCCCAAAAAACCTCCTTCAACAATATCAGTGACTAGAAGAAGGAAAGTTTGAGGGAGGAGGGCGTTGATGAGAAAGTGAAGTTTGATAATTTGAAGTATAATTTTCTAACATATCTTTTTCTTCTTCTGAATCTACATAAGCATTATAATCAATCGCACCCCTTCCATATCGATAAGCAACATGAGAAGAAGTAGCATAGTAATCATAATAGAAAGTGTTGTGGTGAAAAAGATTGGATTGAGATGGTTGTAATCGTAAGCGAGGTTCAATGATACTAAACACATCTATAACTCCTCGCAATATTTTGAATCTCTTTGTTTTTACGACGTTTTGCTGGACGCTCGTCTGAACTCTTGTCATCACTCTTGGGGTCAGTTCTTCGCGCGCGTCTTCCGCTTGAGGAGCCTTGGCGGGGTTGATTACTTTGGGTATTGGTGTTTCTTCGTTGGGAATTAGATGCGGAAGGGGTTGCGACTGCGTTCCTTTGTGATCTTGAAACTGCAGAAGGGGGGGCCAAAGCATTCCTTCGTGGATGTGAAATTGCAGTGGGATTTGGTTGAAGATTAGATTGAGAGTTTCTAGGGATCGAGTTGGGACCTTGTGCTCGTGAGTTATCAATAGGATTTTTGATGGAAGGGTTGATGTAAGGGATAGGTATAGAAGGAGTTGAGCTGGAAGGTTGTGGGAGATAAACACTTCCGTATGGTTGAGGGCGAGGGGGTAAAGGGTGAATGAATCGACCGGTTGGATTGGATCCGCTAGGAGCTGGAGGTGCTAGAGTAGGGATAGGATCGGGCTTGGGTTTTGGAGGGTTTTTCTTGAAGTGAATCTTGGACATGATCTCCCTAGCGCTTCGTTTACGGGGTACATTAGGGGTTTCATCAGAGTTTTGGCCAGAACGCCATTGAGATGGAGGGTCTGCATAGAGAGCGCGACAAGAAAAAGGTGAATCAGAGTCTTGAGAGTGATTAGGAGAAGCGCGACAAAAGATGTACGAACGGTTATTGTGACTCATAATGATATAGTCAGAAGGTTTAAGTGAAGATGGAGTTATAGAGTAAAACAAGATACGAAAATGAGTTGTTTGAGTGAGATCGAGGTTGTGGTTGGAGGTAGGAAGAGATCACTCTTGGTGGAAAGAGTGATCCAGATCTTATACCAGCGCGAGCCTCAGCACCTCCTCACTACAAGGATGCTGATCAGCATAACACATACATCGGCTCCTCCTCACTACAAGGATGCTGATCAGCATAACACATACATCACATTTTTGAATATGTATATGCCGGGATAACAGCGCTTTAGGTAAGAAGTGTCAAGTATTCTTTGATGCCTAACAATACTTAGTAAGATGCCGCGGGCAGTTTGCATTTCTAATGGTATAATGCATCTTTGTATCCTGGCTGATCAAATACAAGAGAAAAAGTGACCAAATACCTCTGAGCCTTGTTTTTTAGCTGATCAGGGGACTGTCTCAACGGTGATATATCTCCATACAATGAATGTTCAGACTTTCCTCAACCTTTGTATTGATTCTTACAGGGTTTTTCTTTTGTTCATCCTCATCCACGTTCTCTTGTGGACTTTTTAACGATGATTTGTTTTGCATCGGTCTCATCAACCTCTTTTGTTCTTCGAGGAGACAGATTCATTAGACGACACCACGACGTCATGCTATGTTTGATAATTCAAACTATATTTCAACTTTCATACCCTTCCCAGAAGGACGCGTCTTGTATGATATGTATTGGAGTCTGCTCGCGTCCAAGATCTATCCCATTGTTCAGAAGTTTAATCAATAAATCATTATCTCAATCACATCTCTAGGTTGATGACTTGGTCTGGTATCAATCCATTCCATCATAATCATGTCTACTGTTTTCTATTGATGGTTGATCGTTCATGAACGCATCACGCCTATACAATTCCCTCTACCTAACAGTAGCATCCTTAGAGAAGTAATCTTTGCCCAATAGCTTTCTGATTCCAAAGCTTCTGAGAATTTAAACCAAAGACAAATAGTGTCTTCAATGGTTTTGTGCGGTCTCTATCTGATAATTTCCTCACAAACATAACTCTTCTATGAGTTATCTCGGTGCTAGAGGTTTTTCTCTTTACATTCTTTTTCAAAGTAATTTGTCTGAAGCTGGCTTCATTCGTATCTAACTTTTCCGATGAATGTCCTGACGGATGAGCCCTTGGCTTACATCTTGCAATGGGTTTGGAGCAAAAAAAACTCTTCATACTTTTGACAATATGGCCACCTTATAATCGTTCAGTATAGGGTATTTTAGGGAAGTACCCTGCCTGAGCTGCTGGCTTCAGAAGGAGAAGACCTCTGATAGGACTTTGCATATTTTATTCAAATATTGGAATTGATGCAAATTTGCATTCAAGAGACTCTAACATCCTCCATCTTCACGTGATAAAGGGCGTATTTTCTATACCTTTCGATTTCCGAATCCTTGGTTTTGATCTCACTTGAGTAATTTCATGAGTTTTGAAATTCAAACTCCTCCAAGCCGGATCTTTTTGTCTGGCTGTTTCTCAAGAGAGTTGGATCCAACTCACAACTGTTCTGAAAGTATCAATATTCCAAACATCAAAAGTGAAACTTGATGACTTTGATTTCACGAGAAGTGCTACATATTTTGCAGAACGCCGTACATAGAGTGATCTGGCTTTGTATAGCCCACAAGTAAAGCATATGGAAATCTTGCAAGTCGTCTTAAATGATCAATCCAATCAAGTTTTCCAACAAAGCTAAAGGTTACATGGTCAAAGCCTCTGAGTTGATGGCTCTTTCAAGTTTAATCTGCCTTTACTAATCTCAGTATCGTCAAGAGGTTGATCTCTAGCAAGTTTTCATTGGTTAAATACAGAATCTAACAATTGATCCAACTCAAGTCTCCTCCTCAAGTATGGTCATCGCAGAGCTCAAAACATGAATATCAAGTTTACTATCTGAGTATTCTGCAAAACGAATCACTTCTTTTAAATACTCATCGGCTTCCCAAAGTCCACATTAACGCGCGATGAATCACTTGAACATGTCTTGGGTTGAAGGAGACCTATCTGATAGGTAGTGGTTAAAGAGCTTTGAGTAGTATTTAAAGACCTAATCGGATGTTATAAATAAGACCGATCTGTTGGTCAGAGTTTCGCGGGGTATCAACCCATCAACCCAGTCGCAAAAAGCTCGTTGATGATAATCAGTTGAACATCATTTGATCTTTAATCATATGTCAAAGACTGATTTGATATTTCTTATCACGAAGCAAATGCTTTATGCACGGTATTACATCGTATTTCATCAAATGAATTTTGTTCACTCACTTGAAAGTTTCAACTCGGGTCATCAATCTTTCGAAAGTGCTCAGCGGGCCTTCCTGATCTGTATAACACCGACCCGCCAGCTACCCGGAGCCGCTAGACTTATGTACCCTAGCCACAGCTACGTCACAGATCATTCGACGCTTGAGATCGTAGTCAGGATCTCGGACGCAATCGACCTGCTTCAAGAAATCAACACACACCTCAATTTCCGAGGATCTTTCAATCATGGTATGTTTTTACTGTTGAGCTCATCTGATCAATCAATGACACGAACTGATCCAAGTATTCTTCTGGACTGAGGTTATTATAGTCTAACCTTTCAATCTACACGACTACTGCTGTTGTACTGATCGACTCGGACGGCAATAGACTTTTGGCAAAGTACTATGATCCTCCTCATCTTAGACAACAAAGTGTTACAGAACCCAACAAAAAACCGAATCCAGGAATGGTACAACTGGGATTTAATGGATTTAGTTCTCAATTGAGGACACTCAAGGATCAACGTACTTTTGAAAAGACGATGTGGGAAAAGACGAGGAAATCAACAGGTGAGCTTCGATACTAACTATTAGTCCAGTTATGTCTAGGATTTGATCTGACCTCGATCGAGACTAGGTGACATCTTGATCATTCAGAATCATCTCGTTCTATACCGATCGATCATCGACATGACAATTTATGTGGTGGCACAAGAATCGGAAAATGAATTGATGTTACAGACCTTACTTAATTCATTTTTTGATGCAATCTCCAGCTTACTTCGACATCAAGTGGAGAAACGATCAGTGCTTGAAAATTTAGATCTCGTCAGTCTTTGTTTGGATGAGATGGTGGATGATGGGCAAGTGAATCTTGTGATAAGAGAGAAAAAAGGTCTTTTTTGAAATTACTAATACTCCCTCATACGCTTGATCATTCTATTTTTCATCTTCAGTATCATTTTGGAAACCGATTCGGCGGCTATTGCCTCAAGGGTGTCAAGGCCGAAAGCAGACGTAGGCGGAGTGAACCTAGCTGACATTACCATCAACGAGCAAACCATCATGCAAGCCTTTTCGACTCTGAGAGATAAGGCGGCTCAGAAAATTCTACAGGGCTCACTCTAGGTCATATGTAAGTCATGTTGATCAATACTTTCACCATCACAGTTCATTCGTGCTTCAATGCCAATCTTACACGCCTCGGCTCTCTAGGATTACTCTAGCTGATCATATCTCATACTGACTTGGGATGCTTTTTATTGACATCAGGCGTATCACGGTCGAACTTATCTTTAAAACATTCAGTCCATCGCGTCGAATTCACTTGTTGGTCTGGACACCCATTCTTGTGCCAGAAGTCGAATCCTGAAAGATACATAGTCAATTCGGTTTGCGCCTCGTTGAGTTTTGGTGTATTGCAACAGTTGGAGTAGGATGCTATGATTTCGGACGTCTTCTCGTCGTTGATTGTGTTAGATGGGTATAATGTTTTACATGTGCATGTGGATGTATTCAGATGTTTTTTTATTGAAAAAGCACTCAGGCTGACCAGTGAGATATATCAGATGACTACAATCGCATGAGTCGATTGGAAGGATAGATTGGTCGAGTGAGATGATGGCATCTCATGATCTTTATCAAATTATACTCATGGATAGGATTTTCAATGAGGGAGTGCGCAAATGCAATTAATGTCAACGGTTTGATGCTAAGATGCAGATTCTGCTACTCCAGTTCATAGTTGAATCCTCGAGGAAGAATACCTTAGAATCATTCGATCAGAATTGAAGGATAAGTGACATCTGAACAAGATGTTGATCAGGACAAAAAAATGCATGCATGCAGATTTTCCAGGATAGACTGGTAAAGATCTTTGGGGAAATGATTGGTGATTTCACGTTTGAGTTTGTGTGGATAAATTCTCCCAAGAATCATTGGGATTGAATTCTTGAAGTGATTGGTTAATTACTATGAATGTTGTCCTAATTTAGGATCAGAGGGATGATTTTTTTCTGTGTGAAACCAGCGAGTTTTGATGAGCATGTATCACTGAAGCGTTTATAGTGGTAGTTATTTACAGATGCGAATGTCAAAATATTGGGGATGTACAAAATTTACACTTGTAATGACGGTCCGGATATTTTTTATTATATTTCTCTTTTGTGTATTTGACGTCATGACCTGTTTACCAATTATTTTTGTTCAGTTCCACTTTACCATTTCTCATCTTATTCGAAGATCTCCTCATCATTATCACTCTTAGTTTTTCAAAGCCCTTCCTTCCCTCCCTTTTTTTTAATCATTTTATTGTATTCTTTGGTTTATTCTTTGTTTATCTTATTCTTTATCTATATCACATATTTATATCTTTCTTACTGTGTTGTAACCTCTAGCCACTCCGTAGGGTGTAGTTGTTGGGATATGATGATTTAATTTATTCCTTTTAGCCTTAGTGCTAAAAGGACTTAGCCCAGTTTCACATTAAGTCTAGTTTATTATGATTTTCGTATAAGAGCTATGTTGACATTTCAAGAAGAATGATCTTCAACGTCGACAAAACTCTTCTTTTGTCAACCTTTTACGGCGACCTAAAAAGGAGATAGACAGATCCATTTGGGTACGAGTTTTTTCAATCTAAATGAAAGATCTTTGAGGAAAGTACAGGGTTTCCAAGGATGAGGCTTGGGGAGGATTTGAAAAAGATCGGACTCAAAAGAAGGATCATCCTATGATGATGTCAGAAGTGCGTGATAGGATAATGGGAAACAAGACATGATGTTTGAACCAATCTGAGAATTCAATCTCATACAAGAGAATTTCAATCTGATTTGAGATTTGTTTTTATTCAAATTGTTGTTGATGAAGATGATGATGATAATCAAGAAGATACCCTTTAAGGAACTTTTTTTTTGGTTTTTCGATTTCTTTCCAAGAATTTCTAACTTATCAAATATACAAATAGAAAAAATAAACGAATTTGCGACAAGAAAAACCCAAAGGAGATAAAAAAAACAAGTTGTAAATAAGAGATTTGAATGAATTCTAAATTTATTCGTTTCACGAAAAACAAACCAATCAAGATTACATTAACTGAAACCAAAGAGAAAAAAAAAGAAAACAAGTTAGTCAACTGATCTATTGAATCATGATCTCATTAGAAAACAAAAGAAATTCATTTACCCAAGCCCAAAACTTTCCAAGAACAGTCGTAGGTTTTACATTCTTAGATCTTTCAAATGCGTCCATCTCATCTAATTCTCTCCTACCCGTTTCAAAATCCATCTCTTCAATCTTAACAAACTTGGTACGCTTGATGGATTTCCAAACCACAAAGAAGATCACAAAGGTGGGTATCGAAACATAGGCTGCAATGAATTTTGAAATTGACCTATTGGGAAACCCATCACACAAAAAACAAAAAACAAAATGAGGATCAGAATGAAAGAAAGATGTGTGGATGATGAAGAGAAGAAGAAAGGTACCAAGATCCGGCTAAGAAGACTTTGAATCCATTGAAGATGATGATGATGGAAATCATAGTGATCCCGAAATAAGAAAGATAAGGTTGAAAAGGTGCTTTATAATGTAACGTATTACGATCGATTCCTTTGTAAGCTAATCCTTTATGAAACCTCAAATAAGACTGGGTTTTTTTTGGTGGTTCACATATTAGTAAGACAAAGGTTCAGAGTGATTTTCGTAAAGAGATGACGAACAAGGAAGATGGTCCACCAAGTGATAAGACCGGTGATAGAGGAGAGATTCGAAAACCATTCAAAGATTGTGCTACCCGATGAATTAACATTTAGATATGATAAAACTCCAAAGAGAGAAGTGATGATTAATGAATAAACTGGTAATCCTCCCTGAGTACATCTTCTGAAGATTTTAGGAGCCATTCTATCAATTGACAATCCATACAAGATACGACTTCCTGCATCTAAAGATAACAACCAAACCATATCAATTTGATGATGATTCGAAGAAAAGATTGTTGAAATTGAAAGTCTTACAAAGATCTGAGTTCCCAGCTGAATAAGCAGAAGTCAAGATGATTGCATTGACCAGATCAGGCAAGACTTTGATTCCTGCATTATTGATTGCAATCACAAATGGAGATGAAGTGGCATCTCCAGTCCCACCTAGTAGTCCAGGTGAATTATGTGGTACAAGAAGTCCGATTACAGTCACTCCACCAATGTAAAACAATAGAATTCTAACGTAAATGATATCCAGAAGGAAATCGTGATGAAAATTTGGATCTCATCGGAATTGTAGTGTAAATTGATGACGCGTACCGATAAAAGACTCGGTTAATAGCTTTAGGAACAGTTTGACGTGGATTAGCAGCCTCACCAGCTGTTAAAGCAACGATCTCGGTACCTTTTGGAAACACGATAAGAGCTCAGTATAGAAAAAAAGACAAATGAAGTTGATCTTACTCACCTTGGAATGAGAAGGCTGCTTGAACAAAGACACTCCAAAAGGATAGAAATCGACCAAGACTACCTTGGATGTCGTTCAACTGGTTAAAAGGACCGGGATCTTTCCAATATCTGTGATTTGGTTTATTAGATTAGTCTTTCGCTTAGAGTATGAAGCCGTAGTGAAGTTAAAGGTTGACCTAAATCCGATGCGGTCGCGATTCGGTCCTCCACCTAAAGAAATATAATGGATGATGAGGAATCAGGTGAAATGAATGTATAGAAAAAAACAAGGCAGACCAAGATCTAAGACGATTCCTAGGATAATTCAAGCCAACGATTGCGATGACTTTGATTGCAGCTACAAAAGAAGAAGATGTATGATAAGCAAATCTGCAAAAGGTGAGTCAAACATCATATCTAGAGTCAAAGTCTCACAAAACCAAAACTCAGCCTAGAAACCCAAGAAGTTTTTAAAATCAATTTTCATGACTAAATCGAGAAAAAAAGGAATCACAAGAAAGATGATATACCTCTCCATACCATCTTACACCAAAGAAATTGATAGCACAAATCGTAATCAAGAACTAAATTTTTGAAATTCATAATGAGATCAGCATTGACTGAAAGACAAAGGTTAGATTCAATCAAACTTGAAACTCACAATTGTGATCCAAACAGCGACATTCACACTAGAAGTCCAATATTGAACCTATTGAGGAAACCAAGAGATCAGAGAATGTGAAGATCTGAGATGAGTGAAAGAGTAAGATAAGAAGACTTACAACTATTGCAGCAGCAGTGATTTCAGTAGGAAGGGTGATACCAAACGAGTACCTAAAGTTTGAGTTTGATTTGTGATCTAATTCAAGTCTTACTTTAGAGATCAAACTCACCAGTAGTTGAATCCGACAGCAAATCCTAGTGCTGGATCGACAAACCTGAGATAAGTTTGAGTCAGTGATCGATTTAGAACAAGACCTTTTGAAAATCGAAAATGAGGTTGCTCACCTTTTAGCGTAATGAGTAAAAGCTCCACTGACTGGAAACATGGTGACCATCTCTCCCTGATGATTACATGAATTGATGGTGTGTATCAATTTCTACAAGACCAATCGATCTTTGAAAGAAGACGTACTAATGCAACCATCATACTGTAAACGATAACCCCTGATTTCAAAAGAATCACACATCAGAAACAAAACAGGTCAAAGGAGATTCAACTTGAGAAATCTCATCGTGAATTTACGAACCCATGATAGCATAACCTAAGATCAAACCAACTGGACCTCCATTACTTAAAGCTTCACCACTACCAAGAAATAAACCAGTCCCGATCGTTCCTACATCCCAAACCAAAGAGTGGAAAAAAACAAAACAAATTCAGATTCAATCTGAGTGAAATGAGATTTGATGGAAAGATCAATAAAGAAAATCCAAATCAATCAATCGGGGTTTTTTTTTGAAATTTATGTACCACCAATGGCTATCATAGAAATATGTCTTTGTTTAAGATTTCTCTTTACATTTCCTTCTCCTTGATGATCTTGATGATGATGACTTTCTTGATGAATCGAATCATAGACATCTATTTTTTCATTTTGTAAGATTTCGCCAGATTTTTCTTTTACTAAATCTGACATTTTTAAAAGAAAAAGAATCAAAGAGGTTTCAAAAACGAAGGCTACTTTGTTTTTTATGCTCAAAGATGTTGAATTCTTCAAGGATGTAAGGGTCGGGTTGGGTTTTTTTTCTTTTTCTTTTTGTTTGTAGAATCGTAAATTGATGATAAAGGTGAATTAAATCGACATAGAGAGAGATGAAAAAAAGAAATTCAGATGGGAAAATCAAGTTGTGTACTTGATGAATCGATCAGATTTGATTGAGAAAGGATAGAGATTCTATTTATAAAGTGAGTGTAGTGTAGTGTAATTCAGTGTAGGCTGAGAAGAGATTGAACAGCAAAGGTTGATTTTGACGCTGTGAAATGATGATTGAGAAGTATGATGTGTACAAGAAAAGTAATCATGAGAAGAAAAAAAGCTGAACAAGAGATACAAACTTTGTTGTCAAAAGACCGCCGAAGAGTATTAGTAGGCTGTCAAAGAAGATGAGCTGTATGGATGGATCTGCTTGAATTTCTTTTTGGAAATCTTTGACTCTTTAACAATTCAGACCAAACCTATCGTTTGCTAAGTATGACCGAGTATCTCTTTTGATCCAACCTCGGGCAAAACCAAGATGTACAAATCCAATGAGAGGGAGGAGATCGGTTTAACATACTTGAGTGAATGACCTGGTGAACTAGTTTCCTTCAGTCAAACTGTTTAGATATAGTGTAATTTGCAATAAAACAACTTCGCACTTTTTTTAAAAAAACAGAAGATATATCGGGATCCACGAAGAATTGGATAGTATGATCTGTGAAAATCAGTCTCTAGGAATTCTTGATCAGAGAGGCTGTGAAAGGGTTTTACACGTTTGACAACTGAGATGATTTGGATTTCTTAACCAATCTTACTGAAACATAATTCATTATCACACCAATTCTTTTGTCATCAGACGTTCCATAGTATCGGTCTTTGTACCTCTTGGTTTTCTCAGAATCGACTGAGATAGGAGGAATGAAGTGACAATTTGGGTCACAGGTGCGTTTGACCGCTAAAAGCAAGGGTATCATCTGTCTAGGATTTACCGTGCATGGTAGGTATCCCGGTAAGGCCGAAATCAAAAGTTTTGACTTGTTTAACCCATCAAATGGTCATCTCACTCAATTCGAATCTCATCCTATGTAATACGCAATTCTGATTTGTTTTGAAATTGTCTGAAATTGTAGTAGCGATCAAGTAAAAGATGAGATCAAGTGATAATGAAATGATGAGATGTGGGATGATCGATAATCTTGAATTGGACTGAAGGTAGAATTTGACTCTGATGTAACTTAGAAGTGAATAGGATGAGACTGAAGAAATGTTGAAGGAGAAGGAAGGAAGGAAGGAAGAATTAAAATAGGATATATCAACTTTTAGATCGATTCGATTGTTAAACGAAGAATCTATGATGATCATGAAACCCTTCACCATCAACTTGGTCAAATCTCAAATCAAACTACACATAATCTCACTCACTCACTCTTCATTCAACTTCAAGCTGAGCAATTTTCAGCCTCCTTTGGATTTCGAACTGTCATCCAAACTTTTCTTCTCCTACCCTTTCTCATCAGCCGTCTGTTGTTCTGATTTGAAGATTGATCAGTTCAGATCGATATTCATCTTTTGAGCCATCAGTGTGATCTTGAAGAAAAGCTATAAAAGACCGATATATGATCATGAATTGAGTCATTTTAGATTTCAACTTATCATTTTTCTCAATCAAAGACTTTTATCTATTTATCATGACTTCAATCTCGATTAGCGAATGTTCTTCAGAAAGATATCCTTCTTCTATCTCATCTTCACTTTCTTCTCCACCAAGCTCTTTTGGTTCAGATGATGATCATAAATCAATCACCAATCCTGAACCTACTTTAAAACTTTCCATCACTTCACCACAAGATTTACCCATCTCACTTAATCTCAACTCAGCCGCCGAAGATCAATCCAAATTTGATCATCAACCCATCAGTCCAACCAGTTCAAATCAAATCACTTTACGACATTCACCTTCAATGTCAGTGATCCAAAGTAAATCAACTCAAATCAATCGAACTAGAGCCAATTCACTTACCACTCATTGTACCTTAGCTGAAAGACGTCGTAGTAAAACTTCTGCTTATCTAACCACAGAAGATTTTAAAAAAAACTTTGCATCTAAATTAAATTCAGTTAAAGAACGTGAGCGAACTCAAAGTGTAGAACCCAATGTGAATTGGTTAACGAAATCGAATGTATGGAATTTTGATCGAATTGAAGAAAATTCATCTAATTCATTATCATCATTATCTTTAACTGATCCTGATTTTTCATTAATCGTCATCAAGTTCAATCAAATGTGAATTCATCTTTCTTCAATTTTTCAATTTTTGATTTCTTTTTTGTTTTATAAAAATGGGTTTTTGAAATAAATACTAATGAATTGATTTGATTTTTTTCTTGGTTTAATTTTGATTAGAAAATATGTGGATTAGCACCTTCTGCTATACCACCACGTGGAAATAAATTACATGAGATGATTAATCATCTTTTATCATTACCCACAGATGAATTATCAGCTCAATTAGAAATGCATTTCAATCGACTTGAACCTGGACGAGATGCAGAAGAATTAGAAGCAAGAAATGAAGTGATTTCAACTTTAGCTGATCAACTTGCAAATCAATTAGAGATCAATGATAAATTATTATTCGATTTAGCTTCCTTACGTTCAACACATGCTTTATTAACATCAGAATTAGTAGATCTTAAAGATGAGATGGCTTGTTTACTTTCAAGGATGAATGGTAGGAATGTAGAAAATGTTGAATTATCCAAAGTGAAACTTCAATCTGAAGATCAGATTAAAGATTTAAGAAAAGCTTTAGAAGAGAGTAAGAAGGCTTTTAATCAACTTAAACTTGAACAACAATCGATCGATCGTCGTCGTAGTTTACAATCTTATCAATCTACCCTTAATTTGATTTCTTCAAACTCTCATCTCATGATCGGTCCCAAACGTTCAGGTTCACTTTTACTTAGTAAAGAGTTGATTAAAAATGATGTAAATCATAAGCGACTTTCATTAACTGATCATGGGAATCAATTCAATCACTTCTTACGACCTGGTTTTCTTTTCTCTAATCCTACTAAACCGGTCAGACCACCTAGAAGTCCAGCTAGATCTAATACTCCATCACCTGTCTTATCTGAAGAATCTTCTTCAAGCGGATCAAGTGATAAAGAAGAATTAGAATTACTTCGATTACAATGTACCCAACTAAGAATTGAACTCAATGAAAGGTAAGCCTATTTTTTATGTCAAATCCTCATCAAATCAGTCAAAATCCTCATTTTTCTTCTTGCTTTGAATCTTTTTTTCTCCAGTGAGGACTCTAGATTAGCATCACAAGCTGCTTTAGATGCACTCAAAACGTTCATCTCATCCAACGGAACCCATGAAGTCTCAGCTGTGAAATTACCACCGTTACCTACTGAAATCGAATCCCCGATCTCTAACAAACCACGTTGGGGAAATCTCTTAACTCGATCCTTTGTTACACCTCCTTCACCCAATTCAACTTTTACCGGGTTTGGTTTATGGGGTAAAAGATCAAAAGAGAATGAAGAGATAACGAATCCGAATTTAACGAATTTACCGATCACTTTCTCTAGTTTTCGTTGAGAACCATCTTCCTTGAAACTCCTTTAAGCTCTCTCTGAAAAAAAAACGTTTGATTCATCTTTTGAAATTCTTCTTTTGGATTCCTTTTTCATCATCATCATCATCATCATCATTTACTTTTAAAATCTTGTTTAATTTCTCTTAAAGGAATCTTTCTTGGATTCGTTTTGATTGTCTATCTTACCGCCCTTTCTTTTCTCCTTCTTCTTTGATATCTCAGAATATGATGACGATGATGATAATCTTCTCTGTCTTGTAAACTTTTTTTTTCGACTTTTGATTTTGTTTTTATCAATTTGATCTGTTTTTACAATTTCTTTTTTTTTCGTTATATTTAACTTACAAAAAATGAAAAATGAAAATCCAACAAAAAAATTGAAATTTATAAAAAAAAAAACCATTCATCTCTTTTGGATTTTTGTTTTGTTTTGTTTTGAAAAGGTGATCAGGACCACACGCCGAACCCGCTAGAGGCGAATATGATGTTGAGAACGTCAGCCACTACGATGGGATCTTTTTGAGTACATTACAATCTTGATGTCGAAAACGCTTCTGGCGGACGTAGTGAGATTGAAGTTTTTTTTACGACAAAATCATGTTAGAAAGTTGAAGGAGGTTCCAAAGAAAATGAATGATAAGACTTCTTTTGTTTTTCTGAACTTTAATCAACTTTCAACAAAAGTTAAAAAGACTCATACATCAGTATCTTGAATTTGAAGAGATGAGGGATAAGAAATAATGTGATGAAACAGTATGAGAGGTAGAAGGCGAGGAGAATGAACTCGGTCATTCACGCAAGATATCTTTGAGTTTGATCTGCTGATTGAATTGAAACGGTTTGGTAACACAAGAAACAGTAGAAAATGATTTGGATGAATCAAACTTTAAATGTTTCTGATCTATTACATCTTGTATGGTTTGAGGGAAGGATTAGGGAGAATCAGATTTTAAAACTCAATCAAAACTTCAACCTCACCAAGTATAATTTAATTAAAAATTAAAAAATTCTTTATAAAATTCAATCACTATCTTCTACCATCAAAAATCTCGAGTTAGAATTTAAAGTTGATTTTAAAGTACATAAGATTATTCAAACCCTTTAAAATCAAAGTCAAAATCAGTCTACCCACCCAAAAGGAAAAATAGTTCACTTTAGGAAAGAAAACAAAAGAAAGATGAAGGATGATCAACTTGATCAGTTTATGATTCTAATGATCCTTATCTTTTCTTGTAAAGGATTTCAAACGTTTAAATTCTTTAAAAGAGATTTAGCAATCGTAGGTTCACCTAGTGGAGATTATGAACCTGTGAAAACGTATTGTCCTAATGGACCTAATCTTAGATTTTCAGAAACTGGTGATGTAAGTCAAACAGAATTAAAGAAATCTTAAAAAAGCTTTGATGAGAATCGAATTTCAGAAAAAAGATTAACTTACTTGAATCTTGTCTTTCCTTTTTTTTTTGCTTTCTTTCTCATTTCAGTCTTGTTTAAGTCAATCAGAAATCAATTATGTAAAAGAAAAATCATTAAGATCGATTCCATTATGGAAAGATTATTTAAATCAAGTGAATTTGATCGATTTTGATTTAAATCAATTCTTATCTAAAGCTGAACATCAAGGCGGGATTGGAATGAAGACTTTACCTTCCTTTGGTTTTGCTATCAGTGGTGGTGGGATTAGAGCATTATGTTTAGGTGCATCTATTCTTGAAGGATTTGATGGTAGGAATCAAAAAGCTGTAGATGCTAAAGTTGGTGGTTTGGTTCAATTGGCTACTTATGCTTCTGGATTATCTGGGTAAGTGAGTTTGTAAATATAAAAAAAACTTTTAAGAGTTTCTTATAGGGTTTTTTTCTTTCTTGAATTTTTTCCCCTTTGGATTTCATATTTGAAGAGGAGCTTGGTTATTAGGATCATGGGTGAGTCTTCAAAAAAAAAGAAAAAATAGATATAGTATGAAGATTTAAAGGATTTGATGAAAAAAAATTATTAATATATATATATTCAAGTTAGGCTACATCCAATTTTCAAAGATTACCAATTTTAAATCAAACCCTTTGGAGATTAACAGAAGAAAATGATTTATGGGATTGGAATATTGCAAAAGATTATCCAAATATATATCATGTGATTAAAGAAAAAAAACAAGCATGTTTTCCAATCTCATTGGTAGAGTGAGATTTTGTATTTTTTTTTGTTAAGATTTTTGAATTAAAACTAAATTAAATTTCAAACATGATCAAACTTTTATCTTTTGTTTTTGTCTTTTTTTTTGAAATCAAAATAGTGCATGGGGAAGAATCGTTGCTAGACATTTTATGTGAGTTTAAAAGAATCAAAAATCATTTATCCTAAAGAGATTGTTTTGATTGATTTCATAGGTTGTATTCTGTTATTGTATAGAAATGATCACGATAAAGGAAAAGGTGTTCTATGGTCATCAATTCGTGATACAAGTGGATATAAGAATCGTGAATTTCCATTTGTGATTGTTTTATCACTAAGCAGGCCAAGCCCTCATCAATCAATTTCAATCCAATGTCCAATTTGTAAGTTGAAAGATCTGAGTCCTTAATTTCAATTCTAATTTGAAAGCCAACCTTTGGAGTTCAATGTAATGGATGAGGTGTTGGCTTGGTTTGCTTTGTTTTAACTTTTTAGATGAATATACTCCAGAAGACTTCACTGTTTGGAATCCACGTTTGAATGCGTCTATACCTATTCAATATTTGGGGACAGCCGCACCTTCGTTTAAAGATCAAGATGTTTGTGTAGAAGGATATGATAATGCAGGTATGTTTAGACGTTGCTCAACCTGCCGTTACATTTCTGATCCGATTTTGATACTGAATGAAAAATGAATTGCGTCAAACCTCATCAGGATTTATCATGGGTATGTCAAGTAACATATTATCTTCAGTGGATGGACCTCCACACAAAAGAAATTTCTTTTCCAAAATCTTTCGTATGTTTATAAAAGATGATTCGTTTGAAGGAAAAGTTGCGTTAAAATCTTCTTCAAGGGCTCAAAACTTTTCTCAAGAGAAATCTATGAATTCTAGTTAATTCTGACTGATGTTCTTTTCTTGAAAAGGTTCCTAATCCTTTTAGAGGTCTTGGTGCAGCACCACCTGCAAGATTCTTTGATAGTGATGCTGAGATGCTTTTGATGGCTGATGGAGGTTTAGCGAGTGAGAATATCCCACTTTTCCCATTAATTCAACCTATAAGACAATTAGATGTGATCATTGCAATCGATTCAGTAAGTTTCATGTTAATCTCTTCAAACACTTGGGCATTTAAACCTTTCATGTCAAATTACATGATCTTTTTGTTATATTATAGTCTGCTGAAGAAAGACTTGAAACAGAAGGTCATATGGGTGGATGTGAGTTCTTTTCTCGAGTGAATACGAATGAAGAAGAAAATATTGATGAGTGATTTTTCATAGACCCCAACGGAACCTCATTATATATGACTTACCTGAAGACTCAATTACCTGAATATAGTGGATACAGATTCCCCAAGTAAGTAGCATACTTTTTCATTTCCTTAAGAAGAAGAAGAAGACATCACCTTTGTAGGATTTCGAAAGTCATAGGAAAGAAGCTTATCAAACGTGAACCTGAATTCTTATTTCCGCGAAAATACAAGGATACCAAATTCAATTGATGGTACATTTTTAGAAAAAGGTTATACTAAACGTCCTACCTTCTTTGGTTGTTATGATCCACCACCTACTCCTTTAATAATTTATTTACCAAATTATGGTGCAGTAGCAGAAACAGACAGTGAAAGTTCAAAAACTACTTATACGGTAAAAATGATCACCATCATATTATCAAGATCTTCTAATAACGATCCAAGTAACTCACTGAAATCTGTTTTCTTTTTTTCTTTTTGATCAGGGTGAACTGATTGGTCAATTTTTTGATAATGGATTTGCGATCGCAACTCAATCACAAGGTACCACTTCTGATCCAGAATGGCCTGCTTGCCTTGCTTGTGCTTTAATTGATAGACAAATGTTAAGGAATTTGACTCCTAGAACTGATCAATGTAATAATTGTTTTAAAAGATATTGTGCTGTTGTACCATGATCGAAAAGTCTCAATTCTTTCAATTCGATGTAATTTATATCCACATTTCATTTTACTTGATTCTGTCTCTTTACTTTTTTTCAATCGAATGTTATTCTTTGGACTCTCGTCACACTTTCGAAGCACAAAGTTTGAATTTGGACTTCAGTTTCTAGTTTCAACCTTTTCCCTCCCCAAACAGATGACCTCTTCTCATCATTCGTCTCTTGTGTAATACATTTTGTCTCAAGATGGACCTGGTCACTGGTATGTATATACACGAATATTATGGATTAGGTCAAACTCAAGCTCATAGTCTCAGCAGCCTCAAATTCAACCAAGTCCTCTCGCTGCGAACGTGGTCCGCTACACTGGATTCAATGCCTTCATCTTGATAAAATGAAGCATGAATACCGATAATCTTAAGTAATGATTTGCAATACTATTGAACTTATTTCTACAATGTAGTCTATCAAAATACCAAGAAATTGGTCCCAGAAATATGAAGTCATTCCCACCCATAACTGTACAGAAAATTTAACCAAAATAGATTTCAAGGAAACATGCACTATTCTTCACTTTGCAGACTTGGCAGTATTTATCCATCCTAATCCCACTGCACTCACAAGATACTCATCAGAAGCTACTATTTTCTCTGTCGTCTCATCTTCCTCTTCATCTTGCTGTGGAACCCATGTTTGAGGAATCTGTTTAATCTTGAATTGAACTCCAAAAACGTCCTTCAGATCTCTGAACCACATCACCATTCCTTCACTCATAGGTCCACCGATCTTCACTCTTCCTACATCTGTTTGATTACTTAGTAACAGAAACAAAACAGCTAACCACTCAAACCCTTCATCCACACATCCACCCCTTCGCATCTGTTCAAGCAACCTCCTACAAGCTAATATGGCTACGTCTTCTGGTGTAGAGGTTGGATGAGAGATGGCTTCTGCTGAATGTAGGACCGTGGTTGTAGATGTTGAAAGTAGACTTAATGCATATCCAGGCGATTTACCACTATCCGCACCACGATAAACATCGGTATAAATGTAAATATCAGGAATATATCGATTTAGTACTGAACGAGCAGCAGCTACTAGTCGATTTGATAGTTGAGGTGAGACTCGAACAGAATGTCTAAAAGAATCAATTCTCAATCATTTTGTAATCTGTTGTCTCTTCAAAACTCTGATCACTTACGCAATCCCTCTAATTTTTGAAATCTTTCCAGATTCTGTAAAATTGATGCCAGCTTTGATGAATTTCACAGATGGACATCTAAAACAACATTCTCCTCCACCTTCAGGAGCATGTCCTCTTTTACTAATCTTCAATTCTAATTTTCCCGCATCTTCACCGAGCCACATACCCAAAGTGGGTAATCCACTTACACGTAAGATATCCACTGAGAGTTCATCATTAACTGTGGTGATACCTTTAAGAGTTAAATTCAAATCGAATTTACAAAATGGACCTAAAGCTAAGATTGGAGTAAGAAAGTAACCGATTGAAGATGATAATGGAGTTTGATGTGTAATTTGTCCTCCAGTCAATGTTCCTGGTACGAAAAAAACTGAAGTTCCAGTATATGAGATTTCGACTGTAGTACCGTTGGTAAGTTTTTCGAGTAAACGTAAAAACGAAACTTCAGCTTCTATAAAACCCATTCCAATAGCCCCCCAAATTGATTCTGAATCAGTATCGGTTTCCAAAAATCTCACAAGACAGAAGATTTTTATTTATATATTTACCAATCAGACCTGGTTCATGATCGTCTGGTCTAATTTGATCGATTCTTATCGGTCTATGTGAAAGGAGTGAGAGTACCAGTCGATATGTAAAATGAAGATGACTTTTGAATTTAACAATTCTTGATGGATTTGAATTCGAAGTGTTGGTCATCTTGAGGTTTTGATATCTAGTTTTCTTGATGTTAATGCTGAGTTGATGGTTGACGATGCCAATTTTTTTGTCGGATCCCAGTTTGGTGGTTGACCTGTGGGATTTGAAAAGTTTGACCCCGAAGCGCCTTGACGAGCCCCGAAGTAAGATATCCTCCCCAGAGTACACCGCAGACACCTTTTCGCGGAAGGATGTCCGACTCATCCCAGATTGAGAGATCGGGTAGGGTCCAAGCTTGGGGCGCCATTTGGGTGTCCACATCCTCACCGAATCCAAGGGATGCTGTGGCGGTGGCCCAGTCAAGGCCCCTGCAAGACATCCAGATCCTGAACAAACCCAAGGGGGCCAACAGACTGGTGGTCTCAGGATGCACCTTGGAAATGTACACCACAAAGACACTTGGGTGTCTTTGAGATGTTGTATTTTTTGCAGAGGGGCGGACATCCTGACCCGGTCTCCTGCAAGGTGTCCACTGGGCATCCCACCTGGGGCACCACCACATGGTCTTTCAGGATGTCTTCAGCCTGCCGCAGAGTAGTCTTACGCACATCCTCAACAGCCATTGTGAGGATGCCAGCAGACAGGATGCCCAAACTAAGCTTGAAGTTCCTCTTTAGGCATCCTTCCTGATGTCTTTTGGATGTCACATGTGGAGAGAACATGTAAGGATCAGTCTGGCAAAGATGATTCTAGACTTTTATTTGTACAGTAGATTCCATAAATGATGAAATCGAGAATTTTTCAAAATCAAAGGGTGGTCCGTGCGTCATCTGTGAAAGGTTTCAAAGACCAACTAAAATATTGTAATCGATAGATTGTTAACACCGTACACCTTCAAGCTTTGGTCGTGCAGTGGTAAGAAGGGGTGTTGGATTACTGCAGCTGTGATGGTCACCTGTGTTCGATTCCTAAGGCCTTTTTGATTGCCACTATTTTTGTAAGTTGATGATGGCGCGCCAACACTCATATCCGAGCTAACAACAATATTCTATCTATATCATTGTTTTATTTCATGATAACAAGCAAGTTGTATAGGAAAATTGGTCAAAAAAATGTGACGACCAAAAAGGCAGCCAGTCAGGCTCGAACTCAAAAACACACAGCTGTGAAGCACAGCGTCAAACCCACCAAGCGGGCACTCAACCCACTGTACCACAAATTCTTTGATACTAATCTGTTTCCCCTGGCCAGGTTAGTTTCTGTGTATGCATTTTTAGACCTTTCACAGGTGGCGCACGGACCACCTGTCGATTTAAAAATTTCTCGATTTCATCATTTATGGAATCTACTGTATGTATACTGATACACCAAGAAGATATACAAGATTCAAGTTTTGTGTATATTACAAGAGTTAGATTTTTCATCCAGGGTTTTTTCTCAAAACCTTAATAACTCATTCAATTTTGATGATGGGCTTGATAGACTATATATTCTGAGTGGGGAAATACAGGAGCAGGTTTGTACAGATTTATGACATCATTGTTATGTAATATGGCTTGTACACAACTGCGGCACAGCCATTATCTCACGCTATTGTTTATAAAACTCTGTTTCCTCTCTAATTCGAGATTCCACATCTTGTGGATCTCGAAATGAAGTTTATTTTATTAATGTTTCTCTGTATATTTTCTCATTCACCATAGGTTATGAGCCCGCATTACCTTTTCATAACGGCAGTCACTCAACTTACGAATGAGAACAAGAAGTAGAAACTATTCAACGGATCCACGTTCCCCCGCTAAACGTAAACGTAGAACAAAGAGAAATACTATCTCAACTTCTAATCCACAAACTTCATCAATCTTCCAAACTCTAAATACACTATCTCCGTTTCCATCACCAACCTTATCTGAAACTTACTTCCTATTACATCCAATCTCTCCAACGTCTGACGATCCAACGCCAACGATTACTGATAAACGTAAATTAGAATTCCCAAACACTGATAATAACGACGAACTTAACTACCTTTCAATGTTACCACCATTACCTCCCTCCCCGCCTGAATCTACACATACGCCAACAACTCCGAAGTCTGTCTTGGAATTAATCAACGCTGTATCAAACTTAAATCTGACTAGTGATACCACAACTCCTTATACGTATAATCAAAGTACAATAAACTACCCTCAAATCGAACCTAAACCCTTCACCACAAACACCACGAAATTCAACTCATCACCGATCCACGTAACAACAATCAAAGACTTGATAATGACTCCTAACAAAGCCATCATAGAGGCTAACGCCAACAGAGAACTCGAACGAGCTACTAAACTTCTCCCCTCCAGCACAGACTTCACACATCTTGCTGAGGATAGTTCTAATTTCATCCAATGGAAAAAGAACGCAATGCGTAAGATGAAAGCGCTATTCAGCATCATCGACTATTACAATACTCCAAAAGACTTAAAAGGTTATATCGAGAAAGAACGTGACAAAATCACAAACACAATCATCTCAAATACTATTGACGAACGTCTAAAGGACCTCACTGACAATACCACCACTGCTTATGAAGCCATGCAGGCCATTCAGAGGCACTTCAGGCGTGGTGGACGTACAAATCAATTTGCTCTATTCTCAAAGTTAATACATATGAGACTTGATTTGAATGAAAATGATATGCTAAGCCATATGTCAACAATCGACTCAATCATCAGTGAAATGGAATCGACCGGTTTTACTTGGACCAGCAACTCCATCCGTGGATTAATGTACCAATTAAATATGCCACCGGAGATGACCAAGGAAATCAACAAAGAACTTGATGGCAAATTTGACGACAATAAGCCAAACTTTTTGTTAATTGATATCAAGTCGGCCATTCAGATCCATCTTGCACGAGAGAAAACGGCGTCTGAAACCATAACAATCAGCAGCCTAAAGACCTCAATGGATAACATATCCATAAATGCGACGTCTTTTAAACCAAATACTCAACGCATGAATTATATGAGATTGCATACTTCCACTCCATCACGTTTTCAACATCAATTGTCTGCTTTTCATAATACACACCAACGTATGGAAAGTGAAGAGGAAATTAAGGCGCGATGGAGAAGAGGACCAGAACGTATAACTGAAACAGATACTCAACGAAAAGAGAGTATTGTTCGACCAATGCAAATCCCTAACTCAGCCGTTGATGACGTAAAAGCGGGAATTTGTCAGTGTTTCTATTGCGGGGAATTCGGTCACAGCTACAAAAGTGGTGGCTGTAGACATTTTGAACGACGTGAAGATCGGTCTGGGGCTCATTGGAATGATTGGAGAAAATGTAATATTGGTGGTTCAGACAAGTGGTATAGCATAGAGGCATTATACCCGAACAAATATCGTCGTATGGGAAATTCATCCCAACGTAATTATCAAAACACAATCAACGCAATTGAAATTGATAAAAATCCATCACAAGTTGAAGTATCAGCAATAAACTTGACATCCGAAGGCTTTGAATCTCCGGAAGATGTTCCTACCGAGTACTTGAGTGAATATTTGGTAGATGGAGGGGCCACGGATGCTGTAAGCAACCAACGTTCTCTATTACTCAATTATAAATCCTTCTCAAATCCTATCCCCATAAAAACAGCAACTAACAATTCGAATGCTATTATCATGGGAAAAGGACAATTACGAGTGAACGCGGACAACGGTGATGAAACACTTATTGACAACGTATACTATTGCCCAAAGGCTACTGGCACAATCATATCTCCTGGAGCTTTGATTGAAAAGGGTGCAAAGATGTCGATGAATGGGAATGATTATAAATTAAAATTAAAAAATGGATTAACTATACATGCAATTCATAAAAATAGGAGGTGGTTCTTACAATCAAAAAGATATAAAAAAAGATTATCGTGTAATAGTTCTCTTTCTTTATGCGTAATGCACTTGAATCCTTTTCTCTCTCATCTTTGGCATGCACACATGGGGCATGTGTCAATAAAACGTATAGCGAAACTTTTTAAGAAGAGCAAAGAGTATGGGCTTCCTTTGATAAATCACATCAAGGAAGTTTCATGTGAGGACTGTTTCAAGTGTAAAAGCACACGTAATAGAGTTTTAGGGAAAACCAACAGGGAGCCCAGACTACTAGATGTTGTGGTTACAGATGTTGCAGGCCCTTTTCACCTTGTGTGACAGGGGAAAGATTAATGGTAACTTTTTGTGACGTTGCAACTTCTTTCTCTGAAATATGCATCATAAAACATAAGTCTGAAGTTGCACAACGATTAATGAACGTAATTAAAAGATGAGAAAGAGAAACTGGGGAGAAGATAAAAGCGGTGAGATCTGATAGGGGAGGAGAGTACATTGGTAACACTTTGGAAAATTGGTTGAAATTGGAAGGAATCAAACATGAATATTCGAATCCTTACAAACCAGAACAGAATGGGGTGGCTGAGGGACTAAACCGTACTCTCGGAGACATGGCACAAACGTTATTGTCTTACAGTAAACTACCTAATACATTTTGGAGTTATGCTTATCTAACTGCAGCGTATTTGCACAACAGATTACCAAATTCAATTACAGGTGACGACACACCATATGAACTATTCTATAAAAGAAAACCAAACTTAGACATAATAAGAACATTTGGAACCGTCGCATATGTTCACATTCATGAAGGTCAACGATCAAACGGTAAACTGGAAAGCAGAGGAAGGAAATGTCATATGATTGGTCACGTCGATGGTGGAAAAGGATGGATGTTTTATGATCCTGTGACAAAGAATATATTTCCATCAGTGATTGCAAAGTTTATAGATGAAGATGTGACAACAACATCAACAACAAAAAATGAATTAACTTCTTCTGACTCATTGAATAAAATCATAAATCCAAATCAATATAGTAAAAGTAGAATAGAACATATAATCAATGCTTTAAAATTAGGGGAATTTAGTGAAGAAATGAAAATAGACAAACAAGACATGGCTGCGAGTCATGCACTGAGTGGAGATGAATATTTAAAAATATTGAAACCGCCAAAATCATATAATGAAGCTTTAAAATCAGTAGAAGGGAATGAATGGAAAAAAGTGTGTGACCAGGAGATGGAAATGATGGAAAAGATGAAGGTATGGAGAGTTGTGGATAAGCCTGAAGGATTGGTTCCAATCAATCTCAAATGGGTTTTTGCGTATAAACAAGTTGATGATGATGGTAACCCAACAAAATTCAAGTCAAGATTAGTAGCAAAAGGTTTCAGTCAAAAAGAAGGAATAGATTACACGGAGACATTTGCACCTACGGCAACTTTTGCAGGTTTGAGGATAATGCTAACAATTGCGGTGCATCAACGGTGGCCAGTACACTCCTTCAACATGACCTCAGCTTATTTACATAGTGCGATAGATTCTAAAGTTTATTTCTCAATACTGACCGGATATATGTGTGAAGAAAAGAAGAAGAACAAAGTCTTAGAAGCTCTTAAAGCGCTGTATGGAACAAAACAAGGTGCACGATGTTGGTGGAAACACTTTCATGCAATATTAGAAGCAATGGGATTTAAAGTCAGTCAGTATGATCAATCTTTATATATTTACAAAAGAGGAAAAGAAACATGTATAATATGGTTGCACAGTGATGATGGGGGAGTAACAGGGAGCTCAGAAGAATTATTATTAGAGATTGCTAATAAATTAAAAGAAAAATTGCTCATTAAATGGGAAACAAATTTAAATCAAATAGTAGGGGTAAAGGTAACGAGGAATATGGATGGAAGTTTTAATTTATCTCAACCGGGATTAACCAAGAAAATAATACAATCATTCTTATCTGACAAAAGAAAAGTGAAGACACCAATGAATAATCAAAAAATACCGACCTCAGCAAATGAGGATGAAGAAAAAGTAGATGGAGAAAGATATTTATCAGCAATTGGAAGTCTAAACTATCTATCCGTTGCGACCAGACCTGATATTACTTACACTGTTAATTACCTTGCAAGATTCTCATCTGATCCTCGACAACAACACTGGCAAGCCATTGAACATGTAATCAGATATTTGAACACGACGGGAACAAAGAATTTACTCATCAAGCCAATCAAATCAAAAGTCGACACACCAATTCACACTTAGGTTGACGCAAACTGGGGTGGCGAAGGTGCATGTTCATCACACGGTTTTATCACTTACTTCTTAAATTGTCCAATATCGTGGACGTCAAAGCGACAAACGTGCGTTGCATCTTCCACATGCCACGCAGAATATATGGCGATGGGGACGGCTTGTCGTGACGCTGTATGGATAAGGAATTTAGTTGAAGACTTAACTGGGGAAGAAAATATTGTGAATATGCATTGTGATAATACTTCCGCAATTCATGTTGCAAAGGATAATTCATCCAATAAGCAAACAAGGCATACTGATCGTGAATTTTATTATATAAATGAACAAATATATAAAGGAAGAATTTTTGTAAACTGGATTGATATTAAATCACAACGTGCGGACATCCTGACGAAACCACTTGGACCTAATTTACACAAACACGCAACAAAAACACTATGACTCTCAGAATAAAACCAACGTATTTATTTATTAACAATATATTCATTTTTTATCTCATTTTTTCTCAATTTTTTCAATTTTTTCACTTTCTCAATTTTTCTCTATTTTCAGATTATGATAACAATTTGTAAAGGAGGCAATATTTCTGGCAGAAATAATTCCGTGGCTAAAGCCCGGGTGAACAGATTCCAGATAATAGTTGTCCTACCTAATTTTTTTTCTTTTTCAAAATTCTGATTTATTTTTTTTCTTCCTTTCATGAATTCCTGTGACTTGTTGTGGGGGGTGTTATGTAATATGGCTTGTACACGACTGCGGCACAGCCATTATCTCACGCTATTGTTTATACAACTCTGTTTCCTCTCTAATTCGAGATTCCACATCTTGTGGATCTTGAAATGAAGTTTATTTTATTAATGTTTCTCTGTATATTTTCTCATTCACCATAGGTAAAATACATCTTGTGGATCTCAAAATGAAGTTTATTTTATTAATGTTTCTCTGTATATTTTCTCATTCACCATAATCATCTTGTTTTTGGTGGTATTTCACTCTTTGTTGATACCTGACTCATATCATTGTAATAGAAGACACATCATTTGGAGAACAGATTCAAATTGTCTTGAAAACATTTTGAAGTTGTGGGGTTCCCTGGCCTTCCAGTGACCAGTAGTTGGGGGCTGTGTTAGGAAGTCATCTTGATTTATGTGGCCCATTAGCCTATTTATATGGCTAGGGTGCACTTTTCACACCACACCCACCATGTGAGTGCTGAGCCTCAGTGCCCTTTAAAGTTAAGTGTTGATGATGGGAAGACTCACAACTGTACTTATAAGAAGCCCATCCAAATGCAACCAATAAACCAAGAGTACCAGTATTTATGCTTGGAAGTGGATCACTGCTGGAGTGATAGGACTTGGAGTGATTCATCAAGATGTAAGAGAGAGAAAGGTCTTCTAGTACTGTAGTTAGATTGCTAAGTGAAGAACCAGTCCTCCACGCTCCACGGCGAGCAATATGATAACTGTTAAGTACACATAAGGATGCTGAGTATACATAAGTCACAGGTCATAACATGGAGTTCAATTCACACACATCCCACACATGCTTGATGTCCCTTGCAACAGCCAACTGGCTGTGCATTGGAGCAGGCAACAAGCAGCCTGAAGACTTTGTGGAATTCAGGTGAGTATAAGTATTTGTGAGTGCCTGGTGTTGAGAATTTGAGACTCTCCTCAACCGCTTGGTCCATCTTATCCTCAGTACATACACGCCCCCTACCACCCTTCCCCTTGTGAATCAAATTTTCATGATATACTCACAATCTTCTTTCTCCGTCAATATATAGGAGTGATTGCAATTTCTTTCTGGGTACATTTTCAACTCTTTGGCTTACACTTATGCATTTGTAGGTCACAGAACTACCAAAGAATCTATCAAACTCTCATTGAATCCTCTTTGAGAACCTTGCATTTGTTGTCCAAGAACCCAACTTCAATGTTGGCGAGTCTTTCTTCACTTAGTGAGCTAGCAAAGATCCCAATGAATTACATCAATGTCTTTAAAACACTCTAGCCCATGGAGCACACCATAATTCTGTATTTGTTGATGCTTGGTGTAACAGCAAAGGCTGCCAAGTGTTGTTACAATGTGATCCATGGTGGGATATCAACACCATGTTGCTACTCAAACCTTCTACCACAATGCCAATATGGTGTGCTAGGGTGTTGAGATACCCAGCTGGCTAGTCCTTGTCCAAGATTTTACCCTCAAAGGTGTGGAAGGGGGCAGCACACCATTTGCATGCCCCGGCATAGGTGGTAACTTGGTTTGTGATTCACCAGAGGATCAATGAAAATTGAATATGGATATGAGGTAGATATGGTGCTTCACTGTCCAAAACCGGATGTAGTTACAGCAGTACTTCACATGCATCAAGGTGTTATACCTGTTTGTAGTGAACAAATGAACATATGAAAGCTGTGCTTTGCTTCTTTTTAGCAAACGCCAAACATGTATGTTGGCAACCATGTTCTTTCTTCCATCATAGCCTTGAACTCTTGCATTAAGAGCTCTCATTGTGAACTAATACGGGCCAAGTACTTGGTTAGATACAATAAATAAAATCACAGTAAAGACAAATCAAAAGACCAAACAGATTAAAAAGTGGAACAAGTGAATGTGAACCCATCTTCACACTTGATTGCTCTTGAGGTAATTAGCAACATAGATTAATCTTTGATGGACCTTGTGATCCACAATTTTTAATGAAATTGTATGTTGTACATAAACACTCTATCTTGAGTCAATATTTGTATACTTGTTGTGTTGGTTCCACCTCTCCACCACCATGTAAACAGAAAACTCCACAATTTTCATCCGGTAGCACTGTGCTTCTTGGCAAAGGCTATGTGACGCAATTGTGCAACAGGCAGCCCAAAGGGGTCAAATATTGTTGTGCTTCCCTTTGCACAGACCACTTTGCCAATCGGGGTGTGGTTGCGGGTTGGAGCACTTTGAGTTTGTGTTTCATCACATACAGTAGGGTACAGTCTACTGTGTACTACCTTCCCCCCAGCCATGCCAAATTGCAATTTTGAGCTCAAAAACAGAGATCTCAATGGCATTATCTCAAGCAAATACCTAGACAAGTGGAATCAGAACATTAAGCTTAATCATTTCATATATTCTTGGGATGATTGGAGGCACTGGTCAACATTTGGCCCTAAGCATAGGCTAGGTACTTAACATACTTAAGCTATGTACCTAAGCCACTTGAGCTAGGTACCTGAGCTACATAAGCCTTCAAGTACCCCGGCTGTACTGAAACCCACAATACTCGGCCCTGACTATGTGGTTGTGGTGCAGCGGTATTGGCCCTGCTTTGCTACCAGCGTAGCTGATGGCGTACTTCTGGGTTCTATGCCCCTTCTGATGGTGTGTTGGTTTTGCTGACACACCTTTTTGGATCAACTTGTTCATAATTAATGCCTGTGTATCCACCATTGCCTTGATTGAGCTTACTATAATCATATGCTACCTCGTGCATTATCCTCGGTGGCTGCTTGGGCCCAATAGCTTTGGGGTGTAACAATTACCACGTGGCAGATACTGTACACGAGTGTGGAATTTGTACAAAATCAGTATCTTTTACCTTACTGTACAGGTAGGTACCACAAAAGATACCAAAACATACCGCAAACGAGTGCGGATGCTCTTAGAGCATCTCCTATCCTTCAGTAAATTTATGAGTAAAGTTTCTGTACGTGGCGAATTGGTACGGTATCAATCGATACAGAATAGTGGAAATCCACTATCGTTGGAAATAAATCGACTCGGTACGTATCAAATGTACAGAAACCTAATTTTCCCACTATCGTGGAAATTTTGCGCCTCTGTAAGCTTGAAATTCGGTAGCTTCGGTATATCATGTATGATACAGGGAGATACCGACTTGGTAGAGGTCCAGTATATTTACTGGACCTCTACAGAATTTTGACCGATTCGGTACGTGCCGATCAATTAATGCCGTGTATCAACCATGCCTTGATGAGCCTTACTATTTTTTTTTCAAAAATGCCAACATTTGGGCCGGGGGCCGGCCCCGGGGCCGAGACAGCTAAAACTCATACGAGGCCTTCTGGCTCGTGATCGCTACTTTCAACGAATCACACCAACTTGGCATGGCCAGTTCAAATAATCCAAGTGAAGATGCATTGTCAAAGCTTCTCGTGAAGCAATGGATGGTCCGTAAAAAATAGTTCTCATTACAATCTCGATCAACTCTGATTATATGAACTTCATTTTTGTAGTCCTTTACGACCTAAGCGTATTATGGGAACAGGATTAGATAGACAAACTTTAGCTCTTTGTATCAGTATGGTAGAAGATGGAACAAACCCTTTAGCATTAGCCGTACGTCATATATCTTACTTTTGGTTCCAGAAGGTTCATTTCGATGTACTTATCACATTTGAGATTTAGACTGTCGTACGCGAATTGCGTAGAGAAGCTGAAGCTCGTTCATCTAAAACTCGGGTTTCTGATGATGTTGAAGGTCGAACGGATTGATTAGATTGGTTTTTGGGTTTCGGATTGTGAGCGAACTTGAACGTTTCTTCAATTATATTTTGGAAGTCATTTATTGAAGATCTTAATCGATACAATATTATCATTTGGAGTATGTAGGTCAAATATTTTAGATTGATGTGGATTTTCTATATACGCGTGTAATGTTTCAACTTTGAGTTGTAGAGAAATAGTCAGTCAGAGGCCTGACATCTTCAGAAGGACATTGGAAAGAGATTACTTCATTTCACATTCTATCTCATCATACGCAGATTCCCTCATTGCACGTTGGGTTGAGGAGCTTCTTGACCATTCACTTTCAGAGGATGGGTCGTAACTCCACCCAACCCTATTGAGCTTCAGTATAGCGAAAAAAGACTGACTTGACAAACTCACAAACCATCTCCAACCTGGTTTTGCCAACGTGGCTATACATACCTTCTCAATGTACTCATAGGCAACGCAAGTGCAAGCGGAATCAAGAGTCATACAAACTATCATCACAAATCTTGATAACCATGAGATGATCTACCAAACTTGACTCGAGTTCTCACAACACATATCTTTTTTTTCAAATACTACTTTACAAACAATAAATCTGAGACAATTTCATCACATCACACACATCGTTTGCTCTTGAAATATACTTTCATAGTTCATTTTTGCGGTTACTTTGTTTCTACTGACATGCTTCATTTTGTATCCATATCAATAAGCAATCTGAATCTTTCATACCAAGGCTCGGGATTTTTTTCAACCCAGCTTATACCTAACTATGTTTGATCTATCATTTGATAAGATTGAAAGAGAGGAATAAGAGAGATATCATTTTTGATCAGCAAACTTACACTTTTTGACAGATCTGAGGGACGAGGTAGAGAGACCAAAATGTTAATCATAAGAAGCGCTCACCTCTACAATCAAGTCACCAGATCCAAGACTATCACCAGGTCCGACAGCAACTCTTGAAACTTTACCACCCACGGGTGCTGTAACATTCTGTTCCATCTTCATAGCTGACATGATACAAATTGGATCTCCGGCTTTCACTTCGTGTCCTTCTTGGACTCGGATCTCTACTACTACACCTGCCATTGGCGATCCAACTGAACCTGGGTCTGACGTTGCTTTTTCCCGATGAGCCGTCTGACGATTCAAAGCATCGATCATCAATAATTTACTCAGAGATATCACTTAGCGAAGTAAACAATGAAAATCGCAAAAAACTCACCTCCACGGCTGCGTTACGATCTTCAACTTGTACAGCCCGAGTCTCACCATTCAATTCAAAGAAGACCTCCCTTACTCCGGTCTCAGGGCTGTACCGAAGAAATGTTAGAAAGTAAGATGGGCGCTCAAGTTCGAAAAAGGACGAACTTTACCGGCCCAGAAGCCAACAATTTCACAATCAAAGTCTTTCCTTGTTCGATTGAGATATGTAGCTCTTCACCAACTTCAGGGTTTTGCCAAGAAATACCTTGCTGCATTCATTATCTCCTTGTCAGTTCCATTTTGCTGCATCAAGACGACATTGATGTTTCAAATTAATATGTAAACATACGCACTGGGTAAAATTGACAAGTCGCCGTACTTGGTCAGGAACTCTTTGAACTCTTCATACACTTTGGGGTACATGCAATAAGAGAGAACATCCTATGAAAGGTGTGTCGATCGACCAAAAGAGGATTAGCATTGCAAGAAATCGTAATTCATCATCAAATCTGAAACAAGGCAACTAACCGTTGAGGTGATACTCTTTCCAAATTTCTCCTGTAAATCCTTTCTGATCTTATCGAAATTATACGGTGCCATACTAATACCCGGACGACCCTCAATTCCTAGGTTTGTCCCGAATGATTTGACTACGTAACGGCTCTGGGAAACCGCCAACAGGTTGACCAAGATATCCTTGGAAAAATTCAACCACTGAGTTAGGGAAGTCAAGTTTGTCGGCTCGGGCTTCGACATCAGCCTTAGAGAGCTTATTGGACACCAAGAACTGAGCAAAGTCTCCCACGACTTTCGATGAAGGGGTTACCTTTACAATATCACCACATAGTTGATTGGCTTCAATCTGTAGTCCACCGAAAGTGATCCGCTCATGTTAGCGAGATGATGATTTGATTCAATTGAACAGTGCGTACGTAAGCTTTCTTCACCGCGGCCCATTGTGTACCGAGACCGAGTTGTTGGCTTTGGAACATGAGGTTGGTGTATTGCCCACCAGGCATCTCATGCCTACATTTAGATAGATGGAGCATTGTAAGGTTCTGGTACGATCAGTTTTATCGAAATCAAAGACTCAACTCATAAACACCGGAGTCGCTGGCCTTCACGTTAGCATCGAAACAGCTGTAAAGCATTCGGCATTGAGACCAGTAAAGCTGTTGATACAGGTCCATTCGTATCAGTAGAGATGTCCAAGAATATCACTTGAAAGCGTGCAACACGAACGTTCAAGGCTTGGACGTCATCATAGCGGATTCCGGTACCAAGACCGTTTTGCTCCAGGGCGGCGCACAAAGCACCCATAGCACATTGAGATGTCATTCCAGACATGCTATCAATTGCACAATCGACAACGTCGGCACCAGATTCAGCGCATTGTAGCATCGTCGCGAGCTGAGATCCCGGCGGTGTCATGAGAATGAACATGGATAGGTAATTCTGGGTATTTTTCACGCAAGTTACCGATCAAACTGTTGAACATTTTGAAAGATCAAATTACATCAGTCTTCTCAAACTATCTTCACATGAATTGAACCATACTCAACATTTTTGCAGCTCGAGGCGTTAATAATCCTGCCATATCTTTGATCGCAAGTACATGGATTCCCTGATGCAACCAATTCAGCTGCAAAATTCATATAGTAATCTAAGGTGTATTTCGTCTTCTTCGGATCGGCTACATCTCCTGTGTAACAAATTGTAGCTTCAACCACTCCTCCAGCTCGTTTGGCCGCATCAATACCGAGTTTCATATTTTCAAGATAGTTCAACGAATCGAAGACTCTGAAGATATCTAAACCATTTTCTACAGCTTTTTTCGAAAATTCATAGATTGCATTGTCAGGGTAAGAAGTATAACCCACAGCGTTTGCTCCTCTGATCAAAGCTTGAAGAGGAATATTAGGTACTAGTTTACGAATTTTTCGGAGTCGTTCCCATGGATCTTCATAGAGAAATCGCATCGCTACATCAAAGGTTGCACCTCCCCAACATTCAAGTGAGTAAGCGTTGGCTAGAGCATGACTAGTTTCACGAGCGATGTTAAGAATATCGATGGTTCGAAGACGAGTGGCTAGAAGAGATTGATGCGCGTCTCGCCAAGTGGTATCCATAATCAAGCATCCTTTGTAATCACGCACTGCCTTGGCAAATGCAGCGGGGCCTTGAGTCTTAAGAATTGCTCTCCAGCCAAATTGACTTGGTTGAGTTACATCGAGAGGTTTTTCAGGATCGGTACGGTGGGCAAACTGTGGGATGATGATTTCTTCCTTCAAACCAGGTTCACCTTGTTGCCCCTTGATACTACTTCCGTTAACGACAAGGTCACCAAGATATCCAAGAAGCTTTTGAGCTCGGTTTTGACTACTGATCAAGTGGAACAATGCTGGAGTATCATCAATGAACTTGATAGAATGAAGAAGCAACATTTGAGCGTGAGCTTACAATGAAAGTCAGTCTACAAAGAAGGACATCTGAGACTAACCGTTGTCCACGTTTGGCATGCTACGAAGGTCTCGTGTGATAAGACCCTGAACAAGAAGGGGATGTTGGTCTTCACACCTCGGATTCGAAACTCTACCAAAGCCCTCAACATCTTTCTGCGGGCAATCTCAAAAGTGGCACCTCGAACTGTAACTTTGGTTAATAAACTATCATAGTGAGGGGTGATTTGAGCCCCCGCAAAACCAGAGGACGCATCGAGCCGAACACCGTTACCTCCGGCTGAGCGGTAAACTTCGATCTTGCCTGTGTCTGGTTGGAAATTCGCCGCTGGGTCTTCAGTGGTCACACGGCACTGAATAGCATACCCACGCTTCGTAATCGCATCTTGAGTGAGACCCAAATCGGGAAGGGTCGCCCCAGCTGCGATTTGGATTTGAGCTGCAACAATGTCGATCCCAGTGATTTCTTCGGTGATAGTATGTTCCACTTGGATACGAGGGTTGATCTCGATGAAATGGTGACGACCTTGTTGATCCACGAGAAACTCGGCAGTCCCTGCGTTACGGTAATTCACAGCAGATGCCAACTTTTTTGCATCCTCCAAGATCTTTGAGCGAACTTCATCAGGTCAATTCCGAGGCAGGAGCGAGCTCGACGACCTTCTGGTGACGACGTTGAACCGAACAGTCACGCTCGAAAAGATGGATCACGTTCCCAGCACTATCACCCAAGAGTTGTACTTCGATATGACGAGGTTTGTCTAGGAAACGCTCGATAAAGACTGTTCCATCCCCGAACGCTGCCTTTGCTTCTGAAACGGCTCGCTCGAAGGATTCCTTGAAGTCTTCTGCTGCACGCACCACCCGCATACCTCGTCCTCCGCCCCCCATGGCCGCCTTGATAATCACGGGAAATCCATGTTCTTTGATGAAGGCATCTGCCAAGTCATAACTAGCAATCGCCCCTTCAGTTCCCGGTACGACTGGAACACCGCACTTCATAGCTAATCAAGAATAGTCAGTGATCCCATTCACCTTATCTTAGTAAATATAAAAATGGAATAGGGAACTTGAATCACCAAGAGTTCTAGCTTTCACCTTATCACCTAACCCATCGATCACCTCGGGTTGTGGCCCAATGAAAGCCAATCCAGCCTCTTCTACTTTTTTAGCAAATTCGGCATTTTCAGCCAAGAAACCGTATCTGAATCAAGGTAAGACAGTCAGATGCTGGTCGAAGGTATATCAAGAGAAAGTGCAACTCTCACCCAGGATGAATCATGTCTACACCATGCTCGAGGGCCAATTTGATAATATCGTCTTGGGCAAGGTAAGCACCAACTGGAGTGAGGCCTTTTCCGACCATGTAAGCTTCATCAGCCTGGGAGATGTAACAAGCAGTTAGACTTCGATATCTGTCAAATTAGAGGCGAGCAATAGTTTTGACCTTGTGGCGATGAGCGCTCATTCGGTCTTCATGGGAATAGATAGCAACAGTGTGCATGGCAAGTTCGTGAGCGGTTCTGAAGACGCGGCATGCAATTTCCTGTGAAGATTAAACCTTTGATCAGTTCGCATTACACTTGAAAGGGATTCAGTGCAAGATAAGAGTATTCAACGGACACCTCTGTTTGCAACTAAAATCTTTTGAAGTGGACCACGATGACCAGCAGTATGGCGTCGAATAGATTGCACGTTAGGAGTATGGTGACCCATGGTTCCTCCTGGCGTGCCAGGCATAGATGGACTGGAGACGAGACAGAAAAGATTAGCAATCAGATCAGTGTAACTGTGGCATGCCGGATGATGAAATAACCAAACTTACATTGGAGTGTTCAGTGCGAAGGCATCCTTCGAACCAGGATGTAGGTCACTGCCTGCCATGATCTGAGTGGCATTCGCAATCGATCAGAGCAGTAATCCCAGGTACGTTTGATACGGTCATCAGAATCGCCATCGTCAACAACCCCAATGTAAATCAAGTTTTGGTTGAGAAATTGATCAGAAGAAAGGATCAAGATATCAGTTATGTGAGAATTGCAGTAGGTAGGCATTGCTTAAACGAAATCAAGATCACCAACAGATGATGAAGGATGTTAGATTTGAAGCTCGACTTGAGTATGTATGATAGGGTGTGGTAATGCGCCTTTATAGTTCAACAACTGATGATGATAGCTTCAGTGAAAACGAGATCGGGCAATCGACCAACAACTTTATCTCGAACGCGGGACCGGCTTATGCCGGCACCCGTATCTGTCCAAGATCCGATGTCCCCAACCGGTCGGTGATGTCATACTTTCAAGCGTGGCGTTTTGAATTTTTCAACTTTCAACCCGACATCTTCATCTCAGCAGGGACTTGAGAGCTAATCCGCACATCAACGCCTGACAAGCATTTACTGTCTGAGTTCCTTTCACGCTGGTTTTTGCTGCAATGTAACGAAAGATACGTCGACGCATCTGTTTTGAGAAAACTTGATTTTGCTTGGTCATGATAGCAGCTCGGCGATCGTTTGAGTTGAGACTACCAGAGCAATGTTTAAGTTTGGGCACAAAGCATTATTGAGTTTTCGGAGAACTCTTCTAGAGTGAGAAATTTGTCTACACATCGAGAAGTGGGGCACGCGACCGGTACAAGGGAAGTAGATATATACATACACATCAGATACGAAAGAGAGTCCCTATATCCGCAAATGCTGAGGATCGTGGTTCGAAAATGATGATGTAAAGTGGTCTGGAAATGAAGAAAGAGTTGATCATCATCACATGAACAGATCGTGGTAAACAATGAGATTTCCTTACAAGCTAGTCAAAATTCAGTTCAGCAGATCGATTTAGGCTCACATCAGCAATGCGTCCAAGGCAAACCAGGAGATCAGATTGGAATGATCAACTTGTTTTGTGCAAAATAGTATGTACCGCCGACGAGGAACATTTCTTGGAAGAACGAGATGCTTGTATGATTAGAAGATGATCCAAAAATGAGGTGTAAAGCTTAAACCGGTTGATATCCTTCATTCCTTAATCCTCATCCTACAATTCATCCTTTCCAGGTATATCAATTCGTCTTTCAAGAACCTCTTGCGTTATAACAAACAAGCCCAAATACAACACCTATCACTCGAATCTTTAGTAGTCAATATGCGCCGTTCATCTGCCATTTTCCTTTTTCCTATTGTCACTCTTGTCCAATCTCTCATCGGCGCTCCTGCTACTTTTTCCGAGCGCAGCACACAGCTTGTTGCAAGTTCTACAAAGGAGATCGAGAGCACAATCTGGGAATACGGGCTGACTCCCCAAGTGGTTGGGCAATATGCTTTTGACAATGGTCTCTCTGCATGGGGTAAAGAATGTACTGAAGGCTCTGGGTTTGGCTGCACTCCGTATGGCTACTCGGCTTCCTGCTTTCTGCATGACTGCGCGTGCGTTCCAGGCGGGTACAGTGAAGCGGTGAGTAACCTGAACTTAGCACTGCGAGGCTTATATTCAATGCAAGTGGAGTTGAAGTCGCAAATGGATCACAAAGAAGTACGTCTTTAATTTTTTTTGATCAATGATTGAATGAATTTTGATTCCTCTCACACCTTTTTGGTACAAATGTAGAACGTGATCCAAAAGGAATTCAGGATGATAGAGTACCTTGTGCTTTCAGCGTCCCAGGCTGATGGTGAGTTGGTCTTATACTGATCAAGTCGTTTGGAATTTGACATGCTGAGACTCATTAGCGCTCTACTATTGATCTCTTCGCAAATCTTGAGCGTATCAGCGCATAGCATCACCCATGAAAGCCTGTTTTCTTGAATATAGCATTGCTTTCTCTACCTAACCATGTATGATATTTATTTTACTCGTGTATCTGTGAGCTTTTTCTGTCTGGGTTCCCCTCACTCTGGTAGTTGTTGTGTTCCCCACGATGGATCGAGCCATGTTTTAGAAAATCCTTTGCCTTGGATTGATCTGATGTTCGTAGTAAACTCAACGAACTCGCTCACCCTTGCCTCATGAGGAATCAATCATCCCACTTCACAATTGGTACACAATCCGTCTCTGTCAAAAATCCATATAGAGACCCAGAGGACAGACGCGGTGTATAGTACGTCAAGGTTAATCGAGTATACATCCTTTGTGATACTGCATTGGAACTATCCGCCAAAACCTGACTTGATGATAAGCTCCAAATAAAACGTGGCTAGGTTCTTCCCTATCTTCTGTGAAATGACAGTCTTCACAGTTGAATGATAAATCCCTTTTGATTATCGCTGATCAGCTTTAATTTATTCGAGCCAAAAAAATCATAAAGATCACATATGCCACAAACTTTCACATGCAGATTAAACTTGTCGAATTGATGGAATTCTAGAAAACGATTTGAAACATTACCGTATGATTCTTACTGTGATCATACTGGCTGCGGTGAAGCGCGTCGATAACGAGGATTGATGATCGTTAAATGCGCTCCCAAACTCTCTCATGAGAAGCCCATTCATCTTCTACACCATCCGTGACGCTCTTGTCTCAGAAATCAGCGAGTCCATCAAGACAGCGATCGATCCTCAACTGGATCTTGTCGCGCGATTCAGATGAGTTGAGGTAGTAGTCTACCAGCTAGTACCCAGGTAGCAGGCCACATACATCTATGAGCTGGGCTTGGTGCAAAGACTTGATCATACTTCAAGAGGATGATGCAAAGACCAAAGCTAAGGAGAACGTCAACAGACTGCATAACAAACACATCCCGGATCCATGAGAGCAGATATAATGAGGGCCTACACATTAATCAGGCTCCCATGAACGAGACGTACACAAGATGAACCCAAGGATCGGTTTTCATACAGTTGATCTTTCTCGCGGGCGGGTAAGATAGTAGACACCATGTTGCTCTTGCAAGGTCGGTGGGATGTTCTTGTGATGAGGCGAGCGGAAGAGTGGGCAGAAAGGTATAAAACAAGGCTCATCCCGCTTGGATTCCTTTCACTCCTCATCCCACAATTCATTCTTACCACGTATATCAACTTCAAAAGCCTCTTGTGATTCAACCAATAAGTCTGAATTAAATAAATTAGGTACCTTATATCTTATAACACAGCTGCAGTATCTCAAATAGACCTATTAATCAAATCGTCATTAGTCAATATGCGTTCATCTGCCATTCTCCTTTTTGCTATTGTTGCTCTTGTTCAATCTCTCATCGCAGTTCCTGCTACTCTTTCCAAGCGTAGCGAGCACCTTGTGGCGAGTTCGATGTCGATGAAGGAGATTGAGAGCAAAATCTGGGGACTCGGGCTCTCTGCTGGATTGGTTAACCAATATGCTTGGAACAACGGTCTGTCCGGTTGGGGTAGAGGATGTGGTGGCTTTGGGAGTTTTGGCTGCACTCCTTTGGGCTACTCGGCTTCCTGCTTTTCGTATGGCTGTGGTTATGCAGGCGGGTACGGCGGAGCATTGGGTGGCTTGAACGTACTCTGCAAAAACTTACATTTGAAGCAAGCAGAGTTGAAGGGGCAAGTGGATCACAAAGAGGTACGTGTTTGGATTTAGTTTTTCTCGTCATTGAATGAATAAAAAGGTATTTGTCTGACTTTCAATGCCTTTTGTGCTTTCTGGTATTGATTGTAGAACGAGAACCAAGATTGAAGGACTCAGGAGGCTAAAGTTCTTTGAGCTTTCAAGGCCCACCAATGCTGATGGTGAGTAATTCTCATACTGATCAAAAAGATTGATCAAAAAGATTGACTTGTGATGTTTTGAAGCTCATTGCATCAATACTTTTGTGAATCTTGGTAGTCCACAGTGCATCACCCACAAAATTTTCTTGTCTTGATTTCTTTCTCTACGTCACTATGTTCATATAATGCTTCTTCCACCTGTGTATATGCGGCTGTTATGTGTGGATTTATCTTCACTCAGGTAGTTGTTACTATGTATCCTGCGAAATTTTAAACCATCTAACTTTGGATATCACCTGATTTGGCTTGAATGGATTTCATAGCTTAGTCAATATTCCACTTGAGAGCAAAAGATAAATTTCAGTTTGAGTAAGATTTCCGGAGATGTTTTCTGATATCTATTCATTGGATGCCAATGGCTTGTATGGTGCTGTGATGTGGTTCACAACAATCATTGCATGCACTTCAATCACAGTTCGCGCATAAAATTGGCATGATTTCCATAGTCATAGAGGACAGGAGGCTTGACTCCACGCAAAATGACATTCGTCACTTAAACCACCACTCTAGAACAATACGAACAGTCTACTTCTTACAAACTACTAAGACCAATTTTCCAGTCATTAGTCCAATATCTATACCTCATGAACAATCAAATTTTTAGTAAATCACATCAGTACATCTGACCGATAAAAATCATTCAGAGAGCCGAAGTCTCGACCACAGAGCTTACCCAGCAGCCAGTACACCTCCATCTTTTCCATTTGTTTCATCAACCACAGTCCAATCAGGCAGATTAAGTACCCGTCCTGAGTGGAAATAACCTAAGAGCAGATTCGATTCCGGCCTGATCTGTTCCTGATATAACGATTGCACTCTTTTGATGATGTGATGAGGATGATAGCTTAGGGTGTGATATTAGAGGATGAAGGATTTGATAGATTATACCTACAGGTTCGACCAAATATTGATTCCATGAAACGTATTGATAAAACAAAGCAGCCCGTTCAGTATTAACTTTCTGGTAAGCATCAGCACGTTCCAAAGGCCTATAAAAAACATCACAAACCTTGTCCAGGTTTATCAAACTTATGATCAGCCACACTGAATGAAGCTTGATTATCAATTCCAGCTATCCATTTGATTTCAACGGCTTGACAGAGAGCGTGCGATGAAAAATAACAGTTATCAACAGTATTTCCAATGACAATCAAGTTTCCATAGTTGACACTTGCATCAGCTAATGCTTCTTGATCAGAAGATATGATCACCATCATACGGAAATACACAAATAACATGTGAGCCAGACGTTTCGCCACTGATTGTAGATGACCACCATGTTTTTGATCTTGAGTTCCATATATAATTTTCATTGGGCCAGTAGACGTTAGTATCTGAGTAAGTGGAGATTGTCGCTTCTTATGAGAGAACGTATGCCAGAATGACTCTTCTACTGAATTCCAGACGTCTTCTTTAGATCGAATCATGATCAGACGACTTGATGCATTCGAATCCAAATCGACTTCTAGCCCATCAACTAGAGCACTCAGATGCCCGTCCAATCTCCTTGACAAGGTCTTCACAGGGAGTTCGAAAGCCAAAACGTTTGTAGTTTCAACTTTTAGGGCCCATTTGCTTTGATTCCGAACACCCATAACTTTTATTCTTCCGATTCTAAAAGTGATGAAATTCAACAGAAAAAATCAGCAAGTGTGAAAATATTCATCACAAATTGACTGTCTCAGTGAACTCACTTCCATGCTTGAAGTAACATCAAGATTTTGAATCCATGAAAACTTCCTGCTTCAATGGGGTTACTGACCGTTAAGGTAAATTCAAACGAACCTTTTTCAAGGTCCATATCAGCTCTAGACATTGATATTTGTTTGTCCAAAAAATTAACAACACTGGGCGATTTGAACACATCGTTGAACCAATGTTTCTCATCCGGAATCCCTTCAAAGCTAAAAAATATTTAACGCAAATAGATGTCAAAGCCATCCCTACATAGAAATCTGACCATGGACAATCCAGATTATATTCCAGGGACAAACTCGTGCGGTACAAGTGATTTCGAAAATTGCTCACGTCACGTTTTTTCGGTCAGCTCCCCAAGTATGCAAAAGACCATATAGTATCTTGGAATGATAGATTGGTACGTTGTCATCTATCTCTCCATGCTTAATCAGCATCGACATATGGACCAAATTAGAGATATGAAGGTCGTTATCATAGATGGATTGAGCAAGAGACACAATATTTCCCAAAAACGGATCTAAGAGATGCCTCGTTTGGTATGAGATATACGGTACGTAATCTTGTATCTTGACACTATCAAGATCAGCATAATCAGTATCTTCGCATTCTTTTATGTTGCACAGGATGATCAAATCACTAACTAAGCCGCCGCTGGGATCACCGCCCGAACTCGATCCGGGTATCGACTGGCAAAGTACCAAGCTCCTATTCAATATAGAATCTCGCTAGTTAGATGTGATACTGACGTGGACATGTTGTAGATGAATGAGTATTGCTGCTTCTTGAAGAAATTCCTCACCTTGACCGCCATTTGAATGTCCCAGGACGACCAGATCGTCCCCATCAGGCTTAAAGACTGGTCCATCTTCATGTATCAAAGATCGCCAAATACCCCAGACTTCATCAACAAGTTTACTGACAGCATGTTCAACATTGCGAAGGCTTGGACCGTGCCAATCCCAACCCCAAGATGTTCGACCTGTAGGAAATACAATCCATTCTGTGGTACGTTGTACAATTGAAGAAATCCAAAACTGATCGCTAGCTTCAACTCCCGCGCCATGTAAGGCTACTAAAAGCGGTCGTCTGAGACTCGGATAAGCAAGATCCGGACCATCATGGCAAGTTTGTTGCGATTGAGGAGTCAAAGAGGCTGGTGTCGATGGAGGAAGACAGATAGCATATTGGACAGATTGATCTGCGTCTAGAAATGTGAAGCGGAAAGGTTCACGAGTGTATTTAGTGTGAAAGTTGATTTCAGATCGGATTGGCGCATGATCTATCACGTTCATGATAATCTCCATATACAAAGGTGATTTGGGACAAGTGAGGCTGTCAGGAAGTATCAGGCTTATCGAAGAAATTTGGTTTGGCGCTAGGTTGGTTGGGTTCAAAGCCAATCCGATAGTTTCATACGAAGCATTGGCATTGTCCTCCCCAGCCCATCTACCACAAACTGAAGTGATCCGATATGTATTATATTGATCCCAATTTCGGACAATGAGACCTACTTGGTTTGAGGCCAACTTGAAACGAGTTTGTTGGTGGTTATCGAGCAGCACATCGGGTACGAGAGTGGAGCTTGGGTAAACTGATAGCTTGTGCTGATTTCTTACGATGTGCCAGGGTTTCAAATCCAACCTGAAGCTTGCGGCGGGATCTAGTCTGTCGATTGAGAGCGGGTCTCCACGGATTCTGATATCATAGACTGACTTGACAATAATAGTGTATTCTCCATTTTGACTTTGCGGGAGTGCCAACGTCTGAGTGAACGGATGGAGCTCATTGTCGTCTTCGATTTTCATGAGATCAGAGTACGAATACATATCGCCTTGATACCATTCTAGCTCATGAGGCTCCGAGTTTGAACAAATAGCCCACTCATAGCCTTCGATGAGATTTCCCGTGATGTACATTGGCTGATCAATTCCTTCAGGCTTGATAATCAATCTGGCTCGTAGATACGTTATGTGCTGAAGACCTGCCCAACCGGAGGTGCTCCGGATATAGTTCCAACTTTTCATCGAGCAAGCACAAATATATGCATCAGACTCCCATGTACAGCAAGTTGAGGCTTTATGAAGGATAAGGTGAGCTCCTCACCGAACATTCGGATACTCAATGTTGACTTTGCCAAGATCTGATCCCGGTTTGAACGTTTGCCAAATGGCATGACCACCATCAACAAGCGCTGAGGGAACTGTCGTATCTTCTTTCTCGAAACGTATATCGTTGAAAGACCCTGTGTCAAGAAGATATATCCGTTAAATCACGGTCCTAACTCTACAATCGTACTTTCACAAATAAGTCACTTGCCAAAGTGCTTCAAAGAAAATGGCGAGGGACATATCGGCCATTCTCTCGTCCCTCTGAATTCAGATCATACATCCCACGTCCATTCAAAGGGTTCGGTGAATTCAATAAGTCCTAATACCGCCAGCCTCCTTCAGATTGAAGGATCGTAGCAGAAACTCATTTCGAGCGCCACATATCAACTCACATTGGAAATGGACCTAAAGCCTATTTACGCTAGATTTGAGCTTAGGGTACCCTGTTTGTGAGATCGATAGTTGCAGAGAATAATACTAACTTCCCAGTTGCTGTCCCATTTGATCTCCACATCATTGATACGCCTGTTTCATGAGAGTTTGAGTGGCCTCAGTCGATCATCTCTGAAGGTTCATCGAAGTTGTTGTGCGGTGACTTATCGTCATCACTCACTTCAGTTGATCAATTTGAGTGGACGAAGGCCAGATCATCACGGATTAAAGGTGAGCCTGAAGAGAAGTCGTGACCAGCCCAGGCTCAGCGAGATTGATCTGAAGGTCACGAAGAGACACGGGCCGGATACTGATCGGATAGACCGCAACATTCCAACAGGTGATCGATGTTGAGGAGAGCCACAGAGAGCATGACCAATCAAGCTGAACCTCAACACTTCTTAAACCTCATTTGATTACCTCAACAATCCTATGCGAAATGACCCAACAACCTAACCCTGAATTGCACCCGAGTGACTCCACTTCACTGCCTCCAAACCTCTTCTCCCGGTCATCTGGTTTCCCATCACGTCGAGGTCGAAAAGAGAAAACAGATCAAGCAGTTCGAGAAACGGACACGGATGCAGCACTCGCCAGACTCTCAGCTGCCTCCTTAGGCTACATTGACGAGTGGGTCCATCCAATCTCCCGTTTACCCTTTGCGTTGAAAATCTGATCAAGTATGCACTTTTTCAGCCCGTTCGTACCACTTCTTCTACGCGACTCACCCACTTCGGTTCGTCGACCCCCATGGGTCAACATAGGAACTCATCATCGCACCTACATCCTTGACCTTCTTATTCTTCATTTCCTCAACTCAACAGCTCCGATCGACCCTAAAACCGGTCTCCCGCGTCCGAAACAAATTTTATCTCTCGGCGCGGGCTCAGATAGCCGATTTTGGCGCCTCCGCAATCACTGGTCTGGGACTTGGCCGGTGAGCATGTGGGTTGAAACAGATTTTCCAGAAAGCACGTCTGTCAAGGCAAGTCGGATTGCAAGTAACGAGCGACTCTCATCGCTCTGCGGCGAATATCTTTCTCCTAGCAATCTCCCCTCACACGAGACAGCGCCTCAATCAGGTAAATAGTGCTAGCCCTACTCACCTTTCAGCGAAGCCTGTGTTCATGATTTCTCTCTTGTAGCACACTGTCAAAACCCCACTGAGCTATACTCAAAGCATTACACACTGCTTTCCAGTGATCTCCGTTCGACCCAAGAACTCATCCCAAAATTGAAATCCGTCCTCAATCCTGATGGCTGTACTCTCATCCTCGCCGAACTTGTACTCGTCTACCTTTCACCTTCAGACTCTTTGACTTGTCTCCAACACTTCAGTGATGCTCTTGCACCTGGACCAGTGATGCTTCTGAGCTATGAGGCTCTAGATCTTGGTGATAACTTCAGCCGGGTCATGGTACAAAACCTCCAGGTAAGTCTTTTCTTCTTTTCTTTCCACACACTGCCTTGCGCTCATGCCTCGCTTCCAGGTGCGTGGTTTGGAATTACTTGGACTGGCAGCAAATCGATCAGTCAAAAGTCTTGCTGATCGGTTTAGGCAACTCGGTTTCCAGGCTTCTGCGTCTATTGACATCACTAGCCTGCGTTCATCAGATTTATCAGCATCAGGACCGTTCAACAGACAATGGCAAAAAGAACTGGATCGAATCAGACGTCTGGAGTCAATAGATGAACTCGAAGAACTTCACCTTGTCCTTGCGCATTATGCTGTCTCTTGGGCTATCATGCGTTATCCAGGCGCACAAATCGGCAAAAACCATTTGTCAGAAGCGTTTTGTCTTCCGGAACTGGGGGGTCAATCTGCCTAGAAATCTGCTGAGTGTGATAAACCTAAAGTTTCAGGTAGGATCACAAAGATGAAAAGTGCGTACGAGTGAAAAATATGTAACAGTATCAAGATTGAGCTGTTCTTGTTAGTGAAAGTGTCACAAGGTAATTATTGTCTAGATCATCTGTTTACACCCTCACTGCGCCAATCCTTACAAATAGGGAATCGTGCATTCAAACCAAATAAAAATGTATTTTGAATATATCACTTGTGACATACTTCTCTGCCATTGTACACATCATTGCAGATTAAAATGAGAAAGCTGGGACAATCCCCTTGCTACGCTCACCGGTTTAGCACCAGCGCCCCGGGCCCCCAAGGGGTCCTTGAATAGTTTTACGCGCACATCCGTTTTTGCACACAATGAGCCAGGAAATGGGCGCATCTGTGCGCACAGACTGAACTTCAGTGCAAGGTCCAATGACATTGCGAAATGGGTTCAAAACAATTATCAAGAATTGCATACATAAGACCCAGAATGAACAAAACAAGTGGACATCAGAAAGACGTTGGAATCTCTTCAAAAGATTTGCCACATCTGTCTGAACAGCCGCTGTTTAGCCGCTGCCTCTGATATCATCGTTGCTTGTGTATCGACGATGAGGGTTTGTGAAGATTGACAGCAGCCTCCGCCTCCTTTACATCAAATCGAACACTCTGTTTCTCTAAACTTGCAACCCTTTTTCAAAAGACTTGTGAAGACCCAAGAGATATCTTGAGTCTGGAACCTGACAGAGTTCGATTTGCCCACTTATTAAATAAGTGTAGAGCTTGAGTTGTGTCTGTTTAATTGGTCACAGGTTAAAGACTTGATAACTTCCATCAAAACAGCACATAGCCTATTTGAATGACTGCGTCGAGGATTAATCAAATTCTCTTGAGAAATCGGAGGAGTGTATGGAGAATGTAACTTCGAAGTCCGGGATGCCATAAAATGATCACTGCGGTGATCAAATATACCTCGCGTTCATCTTCCTACGTTAGCAGTATGTTTGTTACTTGTCATGAAGCTGTTAGATATGAAAATTCCTTCTTCGAATGATTATTTATAGATTCGGACTAAACCTTAGACTTGCTCAAACCATACAATATTGATCAAACGCAACTAAACTGCGCTGGCAGAGATAGACATTCAGACTCACTCGGACTTATCATAGTCTTCCGATGAGAATGAGTAGTTCGAGTTGATAAAGTTCAGTGCGATAGCAGCTATGTCTTGATGCTACAAGGTTTTACAACGATAATGTCTAGCGATGATCGATTGCGAACAGAGAGATCATATCCTGAGTCTTGTTCTGAAGTTTGATTCCATTCATGTTGTCTCGATATTTGCGTTGGAAGTATAAAATCAGTAGCCCTTCAGTCTGACTACTTCGCCAAACCGACGTGTGAAGTGCAATTTCGTGTCCGACTGATAGATGTCCGCCGTGTGAGCCGCAATCAAACCCGGATCCTGGAACTTGCCGAAAAATCAAAGGGTTCGAAAACGAATGTTCGGCACCGCAGGCCACACGCTTACAATATGTCAAGCAAGTCTTTAGGTTATACCATTGAATGTGACTGTCGCAGTCGCTGTGCTTCAAGTCAGTCTCTCAAACAGGGTTTGAAGACAGTGGCGAAAAAGATGGTGTATATAAGATGCAGCTTTTCTGTTATTCTTTATTTCATCAATCTACTCTTTTTGTATATACCAGCTTAAAAAGTTACTGTCACAAAAAATCGTCAACTGTCGAATTTCTTTATTTTACTATAACCAAAACGTATCGAAACCCTCACCCTGAAAGGTGAAGGTGAAAAATGTTACAAAATTTGTTCCACTATGTCCTTATCGTCATTACATTAAGTACCCTGAAAGTAGCTGGATTTGATGGTGAGTTTGGTTATGAGATACCCATCTCTTCATCCAAGCTGACTCGTCATATCTTTTATAGGCGCCTTGACGAGAAGGACTTTCATTTTGGATGAGTGAGTGCTCTAAAAATACATCCTTGAGCTCTTTGATTAAGAATTAATGTCTCGGAGTCGTATTGTTTGCTCTCCAATAGATATAGACAGATCAGTCAGATAGGACAGCATGTTTTTGAAAAAAGCGGAATAAGTGAGGAAGAAAGATCGGACATCACTCGTGAAGGCTTTGATAGATTGCAAGCTACGATTTCAACTTTTGATTATGATCGATCAGAAGCGAATTCAGAAGTCAAAGCAAGACTTGAGTCACATGCCCATCCATTGGGTAAAGAAACTGGGAAGATCCCGATAGCTTCAGAGGAATCTTTAACTGAAAGTAAGCAACAAGTCCAAGATGAGGATGTTATGAAGATGGGCTTGAAATTGGATCATGAAAAGTTAAAAAATGCGTCACTCAAAAGGAAGAAGGGTTATATCACTTTCGAAGATGGTGAGAATGATGACCATTTGCAAAACCTCATGGCCTGTTTATACGACAACCGAATTCCTGAGATGATCGTCATACACGGTGGAAACGGACACTTACGATATGCAACTTATCAATGGTTTTGGAAGGCCGCACACGAACTTACTGGATGTGAGGTTCCAGAAATCTTACTAGGTGGAAAGGGAACCGAGGAGCCCTCTGTGTTCGATTTGGTCGAAGGTATAGGTGGAATGGATGAGGCTAAGAGGCAAGAACTACTCAAAAATCCCATGGATCCTAAAGTTCGCGAACAACATGCGCAAGAGACCTACGCAAAGGTCGCCGATCACATTTCCAAACTTGATCGGGTCTTTATTGGCTTGAAGACGGCACCAACAGATTTAGTGAATGTGATCGATCGACTTGGAATAGATCAAGCCAAAGAGAAAATGTTTATTGTTTGGTCTTGCCCAGGGGCATTTTCAAAGAAAGAGCCCGAGTTTCCGTTATTGGCTAGATTCAACGTCTATCGCAATCATGAGGCATCTGACAAAATTTACAAGAGTGGGATCAACATGGTTTTGACTGGAAATGATTTGTATGCTACCCGCGTCAAAGGCTTCATGGATGCAGAATTTGCTAAAAAGATGGGGGAGATAGATTCTAATTGGAAGGATTTTGAAGGTTTTAAAGGCTTGAAGGATCTTGCCGGAAATGCCCCGGAAGGGTCAATCTTTAACCTCTACCGTAAAGTTCAACAAACGTTCCAGGTTAAAAAAGTGATCTATGGTCAAAGGTATTTGACCTACGTGATCAACCCTGTCAAGGAATGGTTGGAAAAGATCAAGCTAAATCCTGAAGCGGTAGAAACAGAAAAGATTACAAGGCCAGGTCCAAACTTTAAAGATTCTGATCTCATGTCTGGCAAACAGATTGAAGAAAAGTTGAAAGAATATGAGCAGAAATTCGGTGACAAGCTAAAAGAGTTAAAACCAATTGGCACGAAGTCCACTCAAGAAGATGGTGAGACAGAAGAAGATATCAAAGCTTATCAAACATTCACAAATGAAATAGACCAGATGATAAAAGGAATGAACGATCTAGATCATCGTGAAGGACATCTTGTTAGACGATGGGAGCCATTCTCTCATGAAGCACATTTCCTTGAAGGATGTACAGCCGATCCACACCTGGAATTCTTTCTCAATCCTAACATGCGAAAATCTTCAGTCAAAGAGGTCATTCCAGTGAAATTTCAACGCAATAATCCTGATCGCCCTAACTTGTTGACTATCCAAGTGCAAAGAGATAGTAACTGCTGGCTCGCATCAGATCTGGATTCGACAGATTTCTTCAACATGCACCAAGGAACGATCGATTGGTTCACTAGTCAGCTCAAGGGAGAGAAACCTGAACTGCCTTGGATTGGTAATGATGCAAAGTATGTACAAAAAAAGGAGAAACTGTCAGCGTAGATGGGAAAAACATCATGAAAGGAGAATCGTCTGCTCCTGATGTGCAGACTGAGCAGGATTGATTGTCCTGGATAGATCTTTGCCATGAATATTCATTCTTCTGTTAGATTACTTGAGTGTTTGCACTCAAACAGACTTGGTGAGATAATTTGTATTCTGATATGAACGCAACTATGGTATCGCCGTCATACAAAATATGTTTGAGCCATCATGAGAAATGAAGTGTTTTTGTCTTGTGACTCAGAGACTGGATCCTTTTGCCATATCTCATATGCTCTTGTTTGAAACCCTGTCAACATTAAGTACTGAGACAAGGTTTTAAATTGTAGTCTGCTTCAACGACACGATCTTAAATCACACAGAAAGTTGTTGTAAAACTAACATTAGCAGAGTGACAAGAGGAGGCATCTCACAATAGATAACTTGAGCTATTGATGGGTCAAGCTGAGCTCAACTCAAATCGGATGTTAGTGGGTGCGTCTGTTTACCGTTGAAGTCAGAAGTCTGGGGTTATCTTGCAGGAATCAGGAGATGGATGAATCAGTCAGTTGGATGTGTATTATGTAAGTATGTAGCCGGTCTCGGGAAGAGTAGGGTTTACCGAGTCATTTGAATCCAATTTAGAATTCAGTTAAAGTGTGACTGAAGGAAATCAGACCATTCAAACTCATAAAAGATGTTAGACCACTTTCATATCTTCCACAGAGGTAAGTTTTCATTTTCTTGATCAATCACCTACAAGACTTGAGACATATTCACTCACTCTTCCTCCTTTTTTGACAGGTGGAATCGTACTTTGGTCAAAGGCATTTGTTTCAACACCTTCACCAGTTCGACAAATCATCACACAAGCTCTCATCGAACCATCTACCAATCACTCAAATCAGCAGGACGCTCAAAGTCTACATTTGGGCGCATACTCAGTCCAATGGCGTCTCTCAAACGATCTTGGACTTGTCTTTGCGGTTCAGTAGCAATTTCTTGTATTTGGCTATCGATTGTCCAGACCATATTTGATTACGAACTGACTCTCAACGACCCTTTGACATCTTAAAGGTGGCTTACCAGCGGATCCTTCAGCTAACATATATCAACGAACTCTTAGAAGCTGTCCAGTCACTTTTTCTCTCGCTTTATGCCCCTCTCATCAGTAACGTCCTGAACCCTTCCAGCTCGATCACCTTCAGCCAAGGCTTCATGTCTGTCTTCGAAGGTTGGGAGAGCCAATTTATGCGGCTACTCAAAGAACTCGAATCAGGGGCTAACTCTCAATCTCGGGCCAAGAAGCTTATTAGCGATCGTAACCAAAGTGCCATACAAAGAGCAGAGGTCGAACGCATGTCTGATAGCAGTCAACGTAGGTATTCTGGTTATTTCATACAATTTGAACTCCTTGACAATGTAAGTTGTCAAAAACCAGATTCACTGAACGCTTTCGTGCCTCGTCTTTGGTCATGATTTACTTTAGTTCCTGCTACGGCAAGCACCACAGCGACCGATTCAGAGACGATCGCACGTAACATAGCTGCTCTGAAAGCACGTCGACGCAAGCCAACCGGTTCAAAAGCTAGCAGTCGTTCTGGAACTGATACAGAAACCGGAGGGCCTAAACCCCAACAAGCTCGTAGAAAATGGGATGATGGAATGATGAGCGCACAAGACATATCACAATATGATTATAGTGAAGATCTCGATCTCCCTGAAGCATCAAGCTCGTTCAAAAATATGATAGATGACAATGCACTTGGGATTCGAAATAAAGAAGGAGTATATGAAGTCGCTGATTATGAAGATAAAAAGGAATCGAGCAGCGGGATTTTCACTCGATTCCTTAATAATCTACCATTCATTGGTCGATCGAACACATCACCCACTCTAACATCTGATGAATTAACTCCAATCCTTCAACAAATGCAAACACAACTATTGAAGAAAAATGTGGCACGGAGTGTAGGAGAAGAGATTTGTGATAAATTAGGAGTCGAGTTATTAGGAAGAAAGCGGGATGGTACATCATTACGAGAATTAGTCAGGGAAGCTTTATCGACCAGTTTAAGGCAGATTTTGACTCCAAGGACAAGTGTAGATCTATTGATGGAAGTAAGACGAAGGCAGAGCGGAAAACCGTACGTGATGACCTTTGTAGGTGTGAATGGAGTTGGAAAGTCTACAAACTTGGCAAAGGTAGCCTTTTGGCTCCTTCAGAATCGATTGAAGGTTCTTATTGCTGCTTGTGATACATTTCGTTCTGGAGCAGTAGAACAACTAAGGACTCATGTTAGAAATTTGTCATCACTTGATCAACCGAATGGGATGGTGGAATTGTTTGAGAAAGGGTATGGGAAAGATGCGGCGGGGATCGCGAAGGCAGCTATTGCTCATGGTCTGTTCTCTTTGGCTTTTGTGAACATTCGAGATTGGGTTGATATACCTCTCTTGCTGATTCCTGATTGGTTTTGGTTAGCGAAGACGAACGGATTTGATGTTGTTCTCATCGATACAGCTGGTCGCATGCAAGACAATGAACCATTGATGAGAGCACTTGGAAAAGTATGTTACTTTCTTTATCAGTCTGAATGTACCCTTCAACCGATTTCATACTAATCTTTTGTTTTCAAAAACAAGTTGGTTAGCGTCAATGAGCCAGATAAAGTGATTTTCGTGGGAGAAGCGTTAGTAGGAAACGAAGCAGTTGATCAACTACAAGGTTTCAATACTTCACTTCAGAAATTCAGTGGGCCCATTAGTAGATCTCTAGATGGGATGATCCTCACCAAGTTTGTCTCTTCTTTATATTCTTATATGGGTGTCCTATTGTTTCGTTTTCATCCAAACTGACTTACTAAACAATATAGGTTTGATACGATTGATGATCAAGTTGGGGCCGCTGTATCAATGACTTTTGTCACTCGTCAACCTATTTGGTTTGTGGGGACTGGTCAGACATATACTGATTTAAGAGTACTCAGGGTCGGACATGTGGTGGAAGCTTTGATGAGGGAATGATGTTAGAAATCTCAAATCTTGAAAATCAGTTGTATAAGTGCTAGAATTGTTTGAAATAAAGAGATGAGATACAAAAGACTGAACAAAGTCCCTCAAAAATTATTGTAAGAGTCTTCTTCCAACTGCAAACCCTCTGCACAAGTGTTCAATTGGCAATGTTTGTGGATAATCAATGAAACTTGTTGTTATTCTTAACAGAAAATCTTATCAATCACAAAAATCAGATTGGGTGTTACATTGCTATGTCACCCTCAAATTGTCAAAGGGCTAGGAAAATTCACATCATCTTTTTGATATGAATAAGAGTTGATGTCATTTGTTTCAAACAACGGATTATTCACCTTTTAGCTCGATAATTGAAGTACAAAGAATTTCTATGCTTGGGATCATTTATCTTGCATGTTGATGACTTGACAAACCTAGTGTGATCTTTTGATGAGAATGACAAAATCACTTTCACATTCAGCTCATATCCATTTCCTCATCCTGGGCGAGTCCTCTATCACTCACCCTATTGTTTTTCATTTTAAGTTGTTTTCTATTCAGCTTGGTATATGGAATGAGGGTGATGTGAGCTACTATCATCTGTTGGGCTAGTAAATCACTAAAAAAAATAAGGCTGGAATAACAAACTGAGTATATTATGCATGTGAGAAACTTATTTAAAGTTTTAAATAAAGTTATAAAAGAAGCAGTGGGATCAAATCCATACTGACTTCAGTTAGATGACCTTTCAAAAGAGGATTTTGGATACAATTCCAAGGATTAAGGCAAGACAGGGAGTCTTCTAGCCGGATGATAAATGAACCACTGATCCTCAGTGTCATGCCCAAGACAACTACACTCTACTGTAGAGTTGTTATCAAGGGAAACATTACCTAGTGATATTTTGAAGTTGCTTGAACTCTAAACATAGAGGGACTTCTGTGAGTTTAAAGTTTCTCAAGTTATTAAATCCCTTTGTTAACTTGAGTAATACTTCTAGGATTACCTCCTGGAAGAAATAAAAAAGTCTTCAAAAGATCTCCAACAAATAGCAAAGACAATAATCAATTAGAGAAGGATCACGCTATCCTGACCCCCCTTGTTTGCTATTCAGACCCCCGCAATCGTAAGTTTGCTTAGGTACCCTTAAGCACCTTAAGCACTGGACAGCCTCAACTTATGATATGATCTCAGCCTCAGATTTCTTTCAATGTAGAACAATTATGGGATACAAAGTAGAAATTGGGAGTTTTTTCCCAATTTCCCAGTTTTCGATTTTGGCTGTATTTGTGAAACTGGGAAACTGGGAGAACGTTCCCAGTTTTGCTCTACTTTGAATCCCCGTTCACCCAATTTTTCACCTCACCTCACCTTCCATCCCTTTTTTTAAAACCCGACTGGTCCTCTCACCACACAAGCTCATCACCACACAAAATCAACTATCTCCCATCAAGTACTTCACTCCCTACTTCACATTACCTCCCTCTATGCCTTGATTTGCTCGGAAACAACTACTCAGAAGATCAATCCAAGCGGAACGACATGCAAGAAAAGCGCTTGCTCAGAACAGACGTGGAATTCTAGCTTCACTAGATTTTGATCTCGGCATCGTGCAATTTCTATTTTGTGTGATCCACTCACTTCACATTGTTCGACTAGGAACATCAGACAAGGATCAAAAGAAGGCCGCGTGGATCTTTCTTGTCGGGATCGTAGAGCTCATCACGGTCATAAAAGACACACATCAGGCGATTTTATTTGGCGCTCGACAGCAAGCAAAAGCAATCGCCGAGATTGAATTGCTCGACGAAGCTTTGAGAATCATCAATTTAAATTGATATGTGGTTAATTGAATCCCACGTGGTCCAATAGAGCTTCGAAATGCTTGGTTTCACCAGATGGTTTTTGAAGGTGGTGATGGATTTATATACGATGGACCAGAGAGGAGGGTGGAGGACAAACCCAAAACCCCAAACCTCAAACCCGGTACAGACTGTAGACTGTACTGACTGTACTGACTGTAGACTGTACGGACTGCCCAGCTTGTTACTCAATACACAACTTTGGACTTACCCTTTACCCACCGTTACACACCCTCACCACAAAACCAATTTTGTGGGCAGATTTCCAAACCTCATTCAAATGAATTGTTTCCAATTTCATTGCAGTGTATTTTTGTTCAGCAATAAGAATGATGCATTGTTATTCATGCCCACACACGCTTTTGATCATATATCTTGATCACTGTCCACCTCTTACAAGCCTTGAGGCGTGATCCATCTATGTATCTGACTGCAACACAGACCACCTCGTACCCCTCAACATAAAGGATGTGTTTTCATTTTTTGGGACTTTGTTTTATGATTGACTTTCTAAATCCATAGTTTAATTGATCATCTTTGCTTTATTATCTATACGCTTGGCCTGCGTTGACTCGGAACGGTGTTTCGGGCGCTTCTTGTTCATTCAGAGCCAGCCTGAACAAAAGCATACCCAAACAATCAGTCAATGGGCTTCAAAAGGTTTCAGAAGATGTCCTAACCCTCAAAATAGCCAAGCCACCAAAAACACCTTGGTATCAGTCGATATCCTATCAATAGAACTACCGCGTGCAGCTGAATCATAGTTCTATGATTGAATAAAGGAGATTTGACCAAGGGTTCATGAAAGACCTTACAATCTTGAAGACAAGGACAAGAGGCCATGAGTGGCAGGATGAAAGAAAGATTCAATATTTTTTGAAAAAAATGCTGAAAAGTAACGTATCCCTAGGGTACACTCATAACAAAAGTTATGAGCTTGAGGGAATGCAGAACTAATACAACACTTTCAACGTGAGAGATTGAATGTATCCTCCATTGCTTCAAACACTTCTGGGGATGAACTGGAATTTAAAGATAGATGTTGGAAATCTTCTTACTGAGTCTGACTAGATGTTTGGATGAAGTTGGAGTTGAAGTGGTCCAAGTGATGAAGAGAAAAGGTGTTGAGACAAACCGAGTCTCAGATTTGAAGAAGAAGTTGAGGTTAAAGAAGCAGTAGTTCTATTGGATTGAGGTGAGAATGATTTAAAAGTTTGATTTCTAGTTGATTGAGTAGTGATGTTAGACGGATCAGATGAGATTAAACCAGGAGTGAGAGCCATATAAGGAGATGAAGTAGGATTGATCAGTTGTAATGAGTTTATTTGTTTGATTCAATTAGATTTGTTCGATTTGTTCGATTTGATTAAATTTGATAAGGTTTGTTCAATTTGATTGAATTCGTTTGATTTGTTTGATTTGATTGAATTTGATCGATTTGTTTGATTTGATTGAATTTGATCAATTTGTTTGATTTGATTGAATTCATTCGATCCGTTCAATTCAAAACCAATGCTACGGGTTGCTCGTTTACAAGACAGCAGAGCTGGTTCAATTGTGGGTGACTCAACGGATCTTGACAAATCCTTAACTGACGGACTGTATTGAGTGACAAGCTGTACAGTCTGTACAGGCTGTACCGGGTTCGACATTTGGGGTTTTGGGTTTGTCCTCCACCCTCCTCTCTGGTCCATCGTATTTATAAAACTGGTAAGCCAAACTACTAGATCACTGAAACAGTCTGACCAATTCTTTGTTGAGTATTTGTGTCAGGCACGAATGTCCAAGCCATCGTTTGACAAGCTGGTCAATTTAATTCAAGATAACCCGGTTTTTTTCAACAACTCAAATATCTACCAAGTTCCATGGTGGCAGGCACTGGTTGGACTTGCGAACTTAGGGACTTTGGGAAACGGTGGTGACCACTTTCATTTGGATCGTTTGTTCAATTGCTCAGGTATGGATGGTTATGTATCAAATGTGGGTAACTATAAACTGATTCTGCATGTTCATTCTATGATAGAAGGAAGTATTCAGAACTGGACAAAAAGATTTGTCCTGGCTGTACTTGATCTGGAACGGAGATATGTTTGTTGGCCTTCACAAGCAGAACGTCAGAATCTCAAAAACGAAGCTGCGTCCCGGTGTTTTTTCAAAGAGTGTGTGGGCTTTATCGATGGAACTCTTATCCCCTTGTCAAACGCACCCCGAGAACACCCAGAGGATTATTGGACGCGCAAATGTTTTTATGCATACAACACCATGTTGGTATGCGATCTAAATTGCAAGGTTACGTACTACGAGACGGGCTGGTGCGGAAGTGTGCACAACCAGCGAGTGTTCCGCTCTTCACAGGTAAGTTTTTTTTTCCTATCAATTGATTGATTTGATTTATGTAACCTTTGATTCGTTGCACACCGTAGCTATTTCAACACCCCACCAATTTTTTTCCCCTGGCGAATACCTTTTGGCAGACTCGGGGTACACTGTCTCCAACATCATTATACCTTGTATCAACCGCGTCAGGGGTCATAACCTGGGACCCTTTGAAGACGCTTTCAACAAAGCTATCAGCAACATTCGAGTTATCATCAAACACTGCAACGGAATGCTCAAAGGCAGATTCCAATCTCTGAAGGAACTTCGAATAGTCGTCAAAGACGCAGCTTCTGCGCTGCGAGCGAATCAGTGGATCCAGGCGTGTATCATCTTACACAATTTTCTTATTGACAACTTTGAACCGTGGTGGTCAGGAGTTTTGGGAGCAATTGATGATGGACTCGTTGATGAGGCAAGGGTGCGTCAAGCACCCCCAAATGCTCCTTGTTTCGAAGATGAAGATGCCCATTACGTATTGACTGCTGAATGAAATGAAGGAAGAAGAAAAGAGTTGTTTGAAGATTTTGTTTCCATCCATCAACGTGATTAAATCAATTTTGTATTTTGTTTTGATTTTGTTTCCATCCATGAACGTGATTAAATCAATTTTGTTTTTTTTTCGGTTTATCTTAATCGTGTTTCTTTGCAAATACTAAATTCTATATTAATTTTTGGTAATTAAAAATTATACTTTAGAAATAAGATGCTCATGATTAAAATTGGCACAGGGAGACAATTTGAGATGAAGGTAAATATCATATTGCAATTTGATGAAGTTTATTAACTTCTTTTTCACAATCACTTGTTTGTATAACATTCAATTTTACTTAAAATTCTAAGACAAATCAAACATCTTGTAATCAAACATCTTTTACAAAAAAAGGACTTTATAAAGTGATTACGATTCCCCAAGAGTCTAATATCAATCAATCCTAACATGAAACATCTTCAACAAAAAAAAGGGCGCCTATGATTTTTGTTGACTAACTATTTCTGCTGCACTTTGAGCAGCACTAACCGCCTCTTGAAGCGTAAGATTATGCTCTTTCATCAAAGAGCCAATCAATTGAGCATGTCTTGCTGTTTTTTGATGCTCCAATTCGTCCCGCTTACCTTGCATCTCAAGCTCGTGATGTTCTCGCTTGACGTTCAGATCCAAATCATATAACTCCAGCTTCTTCTTTTCACCTTCCAACACCACTTTGGCTTTTTCGAGTTCAATTGAGGCTTTTTTATGTTCTTGTTCTTCATCTAAGACAGGTTTTGGTGCTTGAGGGAACAAATTAGCTATGTTATCAGCTACATGACATATACGATTGAACTTCGCATCTTGCCGTGAAATGATATCATCAATCTGATTGCTAGGTTTGACTGATGCAGAGCCTTGACTACCACGACTGACTTTTCGACTTTGAACAAGGTCCTGGACTTGTGAAGCCGCCCCCTTTTTGAAACGCTTGCCATGACTACTAGATTGGGAATTCGATTGTAATGAGTTCCTTGTGGCCGATCGTTTGAGTGGCACTGATGTAGTAGTCGGGCCTCGAGATGGTGTTTGCGTCAACTCTACAGAAGGGCTGCGGGGACGAACATGTGTTCAAGTGATTCCATTAAAATGTCGGAATCTCGATCTTCATGATTAGCTACGTTCAACTCGGGAGATTGTTGTAAAGGGTCACACTGAGAATCGTTATCAGGATTTTCATCATTTTGAAGATCTTCGTAAGCCAGATTTGAGTTGGAAGAGTGTTCTAAAGGATCACGTTTGCGTTCAGGATTGGAATCGTTTTCATCTTCAGGCTCCGGAGGTAAGTTGTGTGCAACTGACAAGCGAGTGTTGCCGTGTCGAGGAGCAAAGATTGGCTCGAGCTCAAAGTAGTACTTGCATTGTTTCAAGATAGGTCCTATGAGTGATAATGAGTTTAAAGTGATGATGAGCGAATGAAATCAAAGTAAAATGAGTGAGACTCCACTTACCAAAAGCTACTTTCTTTTCACGGACCCACTCAGGGCTATCATTGTTCCATTCAAATTTTTTTTTAAGTTCCAAAGCAGCATCACATACTCCACCTCCTGTACCTTGACAAATTCCGTCCGCTTTTTGCCATTGGGCCTCCAAATTCTCAACCTGAAGGCCAAAAAAAGCCATTCAATGTCAGTTCAACTTCATCTTTATCAAGATATGAATGACTAAAAGTAACCAACACATCGACTTACCTTGGTTTGAATAGCATGCGCATTTCGCCAGGTAATCCCATTATCAATGAAGTATTTTTGAATTTCTTCAGCCACCTCTCTCTTATACGAACCTTTGTATTTAAATCTATGAAAGTTGTCCTCTTCGGAGAGCCAATTAAGTAGTAAGTACATTGAACTTTTTCCATTGTTATTATCATCCGTAGCCCAATGAATTATGGTCTTCTTCGCTGGTGGAACATCTTCTTTATCTTCTTTTTTGGTCTTTGTTTGTTTTTTGTTCAAAGGTGATTTAGTTGGTGTTTTTTTGGGTGGGGGTTTTTTGGGTGAATTTTTTTTTTTGTTTTGGCGAGGTTTTGTGGCAGCAGTGGAATCTTTTTTTTCAGCGCAAGTAGGCGTGTTCCTGGTCGGTTTCAACAAATTAGCGATTGATGGTGAAACACCTGTTTGAGCCATTTGAATGGCGCCGGCAAGGACCTGACCAAGCGTGGAAGGATTGATTTGGAGTTGAGTTTGAGTCGGAGGGTTTTCAGCGTCCAGCTCGGAAGACAAATTAAGAGTATGGATTGATTCGGATGGGAGTTCTGAATCAGATGCCATACTGGCGTGGTTCAAAACTTAAAGCGGTGATTGACAGGCGTGTACGTGGTGTTGTGGAGAAAGGGGAAGGTGAGGGGCGAGAATGTGGGGGCAGAGTGCTTCGGGGCTGTTGGTCGAATACTGGGGTTGAGCTTTTCTTGTGGAGTTTTTTCCCATAAATTATCTTATTTGTGATTGGTCAATAATGTAATCATGAGAATTTTCTTCTCAGTTTTCAATTTCACATTATGAACTGGCCTGAGATGAACTGAAAGAGCTCGGAAGTTGAATGAGAGTCAGTTTTTTTAAAAAAAGGTGAGTTATCAAATATAACAATCTTAACTTGAAAAAACAGATGTAGCATAAGATATCAGCAGGATTGAACAGGACCAACTAATCTTGATAACTTTGAGTGAACAAAGATGATAAAGATAACATATGTAGTGAGAAATTGATTGAGTGATGTTGATTAAAAAAACAAATCATTCATTGTAATCTACTAAGGATAGACATTGAGAAAATTTAACGCCAAGTGCAAGTACAGGCATTATGGCCGCTTTGTTTACATTTGCCGCATTTCAGACTTGGACCCAAGAGCTTGGCTGGAACATGTTCATGACATGATTTAAGTCACTTGGTGGTTCTCAAAGGTTGTCCACAAGTCTGAATTGGTTTGGGCTCATGGATTGTGTCAGAGGGATTCTGGAGAACTAACTCCAGTCGGTCCTCAAAAAGACGCTTTTGATCTGGCGGTGATTGGGTGTATTGATCTTGAATGTGCTGTAAAACTGTTGGGAGTCCGATTTGCTGAATTGAAACCACTGGATGCTTTTGTTGAAGATGCCAGTGAGGATCAGAGTGGTCAATTGTAAGTCTGCTTTGAGAATCAATCAGGTGCTTCAAAAAATGATAGCATGGAAGTTCTTGGGAGCTTGAGAATACATATATGCAAGTAGACTTGTGGTTGGGAAGGATTGCTTTCCGGTATTCATTGTAGACCTGAAGTTTTTGAAAGTCAATGAATTGAATGAATTGGACTTGGACCAAAGTTGGAGTGTGGAAGAGTGTTGACTCACTTTACCCAAGGCATAGTGTGATATCTTACGATTAACATTGGTCCAGAATGCTGCTCCAAGACAAGTCAGCAAGTGAGATTTCTGGTTGTCAATCTTTTGAGACACTTTGTGTTGTTAAAGCTTTCAAGCAAGGACAAGCCTATTGTATACAGTAGCCAGATCACTGGTTGAGACCAATATACAGATTTTGATGTTTGCATGTGCCCCTTCAGCACGAGATGCAACCATATGACCAAAATGTCTGACATCTTTGGTCCAGGCAAGTACAAACATGTCTTTGTATAGGATCAAGGTTTTCATTAGATAGGTAAAAGCTTTGTTGGTTATCTTTGATTGGAGGATTTGTAGTCGGTCTTCAAAGCTTCTGGGAGAGATTGAATTACATACAAGTTGCCACTCAGAAAGGATAGTGTCCCAATTCTCATCTGACATGCCCTTCTTGACATTTGAAAGGATATTTTTTCAATGTGCCACATGCAAAGGACGTTCTTGGCATGTGGAAACACATTCTTTATTGATTGCATGACTGCTAGTTCATGATCCGTGACAACAGCACCTAGCTTGGTCAATTGAGAACCAAAGCATATCTTCAGGTGCTCCAAAGCCCATTTATAGTGTTCTTCCGTTTCTTGTTGCCTAAAACAAAAGCACAAGGAGAGGGAGTTGTGTGTCAGAGGGACTCCCACAATATGCAAGAGTGGCATATGGTACCTTACATAAAAAAGCAGGAGACAAAATCAGATAAAGTCCATCTTTTGGTACAGGGGAGGCAAGAACTTACTTGTTTGTCTTGTAGGTTGAATCCATTAAGAGAATATTGCAAGTGGCAAGCTTCTGTGCATTTAATACACAAACTTCTGGAGCAATGAACAGACAGGTGAGAGACCCTAAAGAATTTCTCTGACCAGCATGATATACACCCTCAGTTTGAAGTTTGTTGAGTGGAGCTTCAAGGGATGTTTGGTGCTGCAGGATCTGGTTACAAAATTTTTGCTTGGTGTTGTAGACATTATGTGGTGTTGCTAGGATAGTCGGGTCAGAAACTTTCAGCATGCTCAAGATAACTGAGGGACGGGCACCTCCTTTGCACATGTCAATGACAGTTTGTTGCCGTTCATTTGTGAGACGTCGTGCTCCTGATATGTCGGCTAGTGTTTTTGAAGGTGCGTTATTGTGTATGATTGATTATCTTCACATTCCACTCAAGAGTTATTGAGTTCCTCAAAATCTGACATGACCAACGGCAATCAATCAAGTGGCTAGATGTTTGTCTCATCTGATCTTTGTTGGGCTGATAAACACCTCCGTGTGTGCAGAACAAAACAACTTTTTGTACTTTTTTTTTTTGTTTGTTTTTGAGTGTCTTCTTTTGAGGAAGTAACTGGAAGCAATAGCACATTCTTGAAGTGTATCTTCAGCCTCTTCAAGGCTTGGGTAGACTGAGAGGAGGGAGTCAAGATTCATTTGTTTGGAAAGATGATCATTTGAATCAGATAAAGTTGACTCGTTGAGCATTGGCTCTGAGGTGGCACCTATCAAGAAAGGGTCAATGACCATGGTGGTGGAAATGTTCATGTTGATATTGGTGCGCATCAACAATTGATTTGAATCAGGAGGCAACAGCAGTTCTCAACTGTGAGTCACGTGGTTGAGGCTGTCCAGTACGTAAGGTGCTTAAGGGTACCTAAGCGGAAGGATTTGGGGGGTCTGAATAGCAAACAGGGGGGGTCCAGATAGTGTAATCCAAAATAAATTAAAAAAGCAAGCTTTTTGGGAGCGGCTTGTACAGCCCTTTGGTACTAGTAATAGGGCTTGGGGCTGACAGGTGAGATCATTCTGGCCATATCCAAGTTCTGGATTGAATAGGCCAGTTACAAAATTATTCTCCAATGTCTGAAAAATCAATACTGAACTGAGTCCAATTTTGTGGTGAGGTGTTTTAGGGCCAAAATTTGAAACTAAGTGAGTGTGTTTGCCAAACATTGCGCCAGACACTGAGACAATCTCAAAGCCTGACACTCAACAAGGATCTTTGTTTGTCCCAGATTCTGCATCACCTCTTGTTTCAGAGTCCTGGACAACCTCAAGTCCAACAGGTGGGTAAGGTACATAGACAGCTCTTCTAGGGCTGTGACCCGGCCCTGAGACTTCAGGCCAGCCTCACGGCTCTACCCGGCCCGGGGTAAACCCAATGGGGCTCAAAAACAACTCAGGGGCAACCAGGGCTTGCTCTAAGCTGAATTATTGGTCAAAGTTGAATGATTTTGACGTATTATACAGATATCACTACTTTAAATCACAAACCTACCACAGAGCTTAATAAGTTGAGACAACATAGAAAAATAAGTAAGTCAACAGTGATAAAAACTTTGAGAAAATACTGGTTGAATTTGTTCATGTCTTCCCATCATCTTGGATAGTTCTCCAGATTTTTACAACATCAGTGTATATTAGGTCAGAAACCCAATTTTTGTCTTAAGGTAGCATTCATTGGGACATTGACTTCCAAGACCAATTAAAGGTTCCATTTCACTTTCACCTCTTGGATTTTGTCACATTGCAAATGCCACATTTGCTCTCTACAACTTACATGCAGGAATCAGTTATGTATCCTCAAAAGTGGGTAAGGCAAAATGACATCAATTTCCAGCAGGAAAACAGAGAAGACCATTCTAATCATAATCCAAATGTGTCTGGAACCTCAATAGATATTTTAAAGCCAATGCACAGCTTTTGGCTTTAAATGCACAGCTTTTGCAAATTATAAGGTTCAAATTGATTGGACCAAAACAAGCATATTTGTGGGTATTTATGATTTCTACTCAAATTCTGCTAGTTTTGGACACAATTCAAGTTCTTGAAATGATATATTTGGCAACTTATATTTCTTCATAACATATTCAAGACCAAAATTTAAAATCTGGAAAAATATGCAAGATCATGGGAAATCACAAGTAAATGCAACAAGTATTTTTGCACATTTTTCTGACTTGTTGTGGCTTCTGTAAAATTTCTATACCTCTTGGTTTTCTAAACTCTGCAGTAAATTTGTAACCTGGCATAGTGTATATGTCTGTAGAGATTTTCTCAACCAAAATATGAGCTCATTTATATAGTGATAAAGACCTACTATTCATATTTTATCTGTATCAAGCACAAAATGTCAATGGGCACCCGGGCAGACTGGAGTCCCTGAGTGCCTGCAGGGCTTTCCTACCAGATTTCAGTGTGTCAGGGCATGTCCTGTCAACTTCCTGGGAAGTGCCAGGCAGGGCCAGGGCTGGGTCACAGCCATAGTTGCATCAAACTTGACTAAGTCCCCCAAGAGCTGTACTGGCCAGCTCAAAGAAGGGGCCAGTACAGCTCCAAAGGGACTTGGTTAAGTTTGCTGTTGCATCCAAATTTAATCAGTCAAAAACTGGTTGAAGCCAGCTCAAAGTGACAGGTCTCCCAGGCCTCCTTGTTTGTTTGTGTGAAAAACTGGATCTAAACCAGTTTTGACCTCGCTATACTTAACCCTGAGAGCAATATATGATCAAAGAATTCTACCATCAGAGAATCCATAGCAGAGCTTGAATTCTGTGAGCTCTTGATGAGTTGGGCGGTCAAAATGCCAAAAAAACACTGCAGAGGGCCTTGCTAAATGAGTGGTCAGACGTCAAGAGTCTCCACATTTTCATCAAGACTCTCTATATCTAGGAGGTTGATTGGGAGTCTTGACATTGCATGCACCCACTAGAAATACAAAATAAACATGTATAGCTTGTGTGATATCACATTACCAGCATACTAAACAGACCTCAATCAAGGGTTTTTCTGTAGATTTAAGTGCTTTGCTGTGCACACCCGCTTTTTCAGACCCCCCACAGTTGAGGATTGATTTCAGGGGCCTGTGTGGGAGCTCACAAAATACAAGCTCTGCTGCGCATACTCTTAATTGTTGGAACAGCCAGGGATGCAGGTATGAGTATGAGTGTACTCAGCTCATACCCACTCTGCCTCGGTTTTTGCCCCGAGGCAGAGTATTGGAATCCAAACTCAAGTTGTACAGAGTGTACACACCCCTGTACAGCTCACATGTGAGATTACACGAGCCCCACATACTCACATGTGGCACCGCTCTGCGCCCAATACTCACTTGATCCCCGATCCGGGCCGCCCCTTGTTTGGATGAGTACAAACTCACTAAACTCAGCCAAACAAGGTGGGCGGCCGGGGCCACTCTTCTAGGCTAGGATATCAAACAATCAATTGCTAGGATATCCTCAATCTTCACCTTTCAATTCGACCACCACCCCTTTTCTCAAGCCATCATCAATCAAGTAATCACCTCATCCTCCCATTTCGTATTGGTCCTGCCTCAGGTGCTGTAGAATGGCCTTCGACCCACCAATTCCAACCGAGTGGCTCCAAATCGAGTCTCTCGATCGATCTATGGCTCAGCAAACAAATGGCCACATCAAGCTTTGTTGGTCGGCTCTGGCGTTAGTGAACTCCGATATCATGAAGAACATCGGAGTTCAGAATTGGGTTTTTGATGAACAGTGAGCTCACCTTTAAATTTATGTAGCTCCTTCTTTGTGGTCCTATCTTTCTCTTCATCTGTCTGACACCCGTTCTTCTTTCTTTTCTCTAGTCCTGCCCAATACCTAGAACACCTACCTTTAACAATGCCTAGAATCCCAAAACCACCCGCTCCAAAGCAATCACCTTATGCTCGTCGGCTCTTTGCTCATGCCAATGGAACTACAACTTCTTCTAGTATCACAGCGAATTCAACTCGTTCAACCCCTAACCCTACGCCGACTCGTCCAACCAGTGCTTCGGGACCGACTGAAACTGGGCACGCAGCAACCAACAGGAGAGTTGGTGCAACCAAGTCTCCTGTTGGTCCAGTCGAAATCGAACAAAGTGTTGAACGGTCGATTAAACACCGTTTGGATGTCTATCTTTACTACGAGGTGAGTGGTTCGGTTTTAACTTTTATTATCATTTTTGAATCTTATCAACCCATATGATTACACTGATGCTGATGTCCGTTCCCCAACCTCCTTCCCATACGGTGTTTAGGAACCCATCCCTCATTACGAAAGCGAGGGGAACGAGTACAAGCAGGTCTTTCGATGTTTACACTGTCCGTAAGTAAAAAAAAAACCTGCGCTATCCAAATTACGACGCTGATCTTCTTTCCTAGTGTGCAATGTTGTATTAAAGGGCGGCCCAACTCTAACCTTCATAAGCACTGTAAGTTGTGCCCGGGTTTGGCGAAAGCTTGGGCCACGCGAGCTCCTGGCAGCATTCCACCGGACGAGGACCCAGTTCTGGCGGCAGCTCGCAAGAAGGAGCTTCGACATCAGCTCATTGGAGCTATCATCTCGAAGAACCTGCCCTTCTTGATTTTCGAGGGTAACTTGATGCAGACTGCTCTCCGAGCAATCTGCCCGTGGTTTTATTGGCCTGGTCGCATGGGCATCAAAGCTGATGCAGAAGAGTTGTACCGGGACCTTGAGCAAGAGCTGATTGAGGAAATCAGTGCTGTTCCAGGAGCGATTTCAACTGCGACGGACACTTGGACTAGCCCGGACTATTCTCACACGTACATGGCCATCAACGGGTTTTTCTTCAACGCCGTGGGATTTTTCTGTCGTCGCCTTCTTGCTTTCAAAGTAAGTTCCTTCATTTCCTTCACTCACTTCTTCATTCTCTTTTTTATATCTTGGTTTAGGTCTGCATGTGGCTGATGACGAGTTTCTATTACATTTGTATTTAGAAACTTGAAGGGAAACATACAGCCAAAAACTTTGCAAAGATATATTGGGATTCACTCGAGCACGTTGGAGTCCGCAACCATTTCTCAGTCACCGCGGACAATGCCTCTACGAACAGTGCAATGATACGGCTTTTATCTGAGCGATACGCCCGCAAGGGCGTCCATTGGCCCGCTGAATCAAGGTTTCATGGGTGTCTTTGCCATGTTATAAACTTGGTCGCGAAGGACTTTTTGGAGGGGATGGGGGAACTTACTGCAGATGATGTGGCCGCCTTCAAAACTGCGGGCCTTGCTGAGACTCAAGCCTCATTTGAACCCGACAAGCTTCCTTGGAATGACGACGATAATCACAAGCCCACTTCGACCGACCCCAACAACTCTCAACCTCAATCTCAACAGTCCTCTCTTGAAGTGCATGGGCCAGGGGAGGAATCATATGAAGACGGACGAGATCATCCTTTGGTCACATACAATAACATACAGGAATCTCAAGATAATCAAATGGAAGACTCACCCACTGTTACCGCGACCGAACGGCGCAAGAAATCGACGATTGTCAGCCGTATACGGGCTTTGGATACGCACATTCGCAACAGCCCTCAAGAGTTGGAGGCCTTTTGTAAGATACGAGATAGTGTACCTGATCCTAAACTTTTACCTCTAAGATGCCCCACCACACGCTGGAACTACTTCTATTATGTAGTAAGTTCCGTTCTCTCTCTCTCTTTCTTTTTTTTGGGGTCTTGTAATTATATTAAACTCACATTACTTTCATTGCAGGTTAAGCGTTCTCTCAAGCTCAGGAAGTCCCTCGAACTTTACACTGCGGACCCGCAGCGCGCCAAACTTGCCATTTCCAAAACCGACTGGGCAACGATGGAATACATGAAGCCTATCCTCAAAATGTTCGAATCGGCCACACAAATATTCCAGTCAAACAACTCTACGAAGCAGTTGGTCCTCCCGGTCCTATGGGCACTCCAAAAGGTCCTCCAGAAGAATCAGGCCGTGCCCGGTGCCTGGGGACTTGCTTGCCAACGGGCCGAGGTCAAATTAGTTAAGTATCTATCTCGTGAAGAAAGAAACCATCAAACTTTAGTATGTACTCTCCTTGATCCGGTGCAAAGGGATCAAATATTCCATTACAATTCTGCACATGAAGTCGTCGAAATCCTAGCAAAACGGTGCCTTCGAGAAGAATTCGATCGTCGGAAGCCCGACATGACCGACACCAGCTCGCCTGAACCATCGCCTGTGGAACCCAATAATACCGCGGTGAGGAACATCCAGGACATCTACTCCCTGCTTGGGTCCACCACCACCAATCCTATCAGGACTTCGAACGACACATCAGACAAAATTCGTCGTTATTTCACCAATCAGGATCCCGCTTTGCCTAATGAGACAATTGGCCAGTTTTGGACGGTGTGTTTTATTTTTTTCTTTTCTGTTTTTTTTGTCTTCATTCACTGATTGATGTCTAATTTTTCAGCGCATGGCCAAAGCGGGGACACTCCCAGTCTTGGCCCAGATTGCTCTGGAGCATCTGACCATTGCAGCTTCTTTGGCCTCTGTTGAGCGTGTCTTTTCGATATCGGGAAACATTGCGGTCCCGTCAAGAGGCCGCCTACTCACAGATGTGATATGCCACTTGGTCCTTATCAGGCACTGGCTCATGAATTACGAGGCTACTGTCGATCTCAGAGCGGATTATCATGTTAGACGTGGGAATAATACTTGAATTTTTTTTTATTCAATCTCCTTTGTCTTTTTTTTTGTCTCCAACCTCGATGTTAGATGAGTAATCTTCCTCAATTACATCCCTTCTTCATCCAAAGAATACATCAAATGTCGCCTTTTTATCCTATTCTTTGTCCAAAAACCAAAATTGTGTGGTGGAATAGTCTTAGGCAATCTAAATACAAGTGTGTCATACTCATGAGTAAGCGGTACTCTGTGTCCATAGAATTGAGAGTCTACTCACTTGGATTAGAATCACCAGTGAGCAGACTCTGAAGGTGGGTCATATCAAGACCTAGGTAATCCTAGACGGGGCCACCCCGAGTCTCGTGGTATGAGGCTACCCTGTGTCAAAATTCATCTGAGTGTCTTACTCAGATTTTTCACGGGACTGAGTGGGACTCAGTCCGAGTATCCTGGACCGGGTTTCTAGTAACCGGGTAGAGTTTATTCATACCTGCATCCCTGGGAACAGCTGTAAATATCACCACCAATTGGACACAAATAATAAGTTGGGCCCGCAATTTAAGGGACTTGGTTCAGTCAGGATGAGAGCTGGTGTTCCAGGACATGGCAAGATAGAAATTGGTGTGTGTCATGTATGAATTGAGATGATGATCATTGTGGCTTATTCATTTTCTCTGAGAGTATTCTTCTGCAACATCATCATTCTTGCTATTGTGTTCATGTTGGATAAATGATGTCATAGTTGATTTCAATATATAAAAGATTCATTTTGCTCTTTACTGTTGTTCTCTTTTCTTTATCAAATTCAAACTTATTTTCTTTTAACAAGCCTTCCTTACCATCAGAATTTTTTAACATCTCTATTCAATCAGTGTGCAGCTTATCAAAGCTGACTCCTGCATCTCAGAGGTGTTAACCATCTCAAGTGTATGAATTTCACTTCTTCATTGAGCCCTTTGATAATCCTCCTGAAAATAAGTCCATCTGAGTAGATGCAAACTGACCTGGAATCAGATCATCCTCAAGCCAATATAAATCATGTACATACATAGTTTCCAAGAAGAAGTGTACAAATGAGATGCATCATTATCTATACGGAAGTTCCTTAGACATAAACCGCGTCCAGTGGTCATAATTTTGAAAAAAAGAGTGCAAGTGAAGGAAATTTGGACATAAACAGGCCACCAATTGTGATCAAAGCGGTGAGGATTTTGTGATAAAAAACAAGAAACATGACCAAAATGTAATACAAAGTAAATGTTTGTCAGATCACAAAGTATGAAAGTTATTCAATGTTGTTATTTAGCACAGTATTGACTGAAACAACCAGAACACTGGTCGGTCCTTTTTTGCGAATTTCGAATCCTTTGCTTTTCGATCATTGCACAAGCCAGACATGCAGGCCATTCGGGATCAACATATGTTGAGTTGGATTGAGTGGCAATATAGAATCCATTTTGAAAGAAGCCATCTATTTCTTGCCACTTTTCACAGAAAAGCAAATGTCAAAGTGAATATCAGGAACCAAATTCAATCAAAAATGCTTACAGTGTAGTCCGTCTGCAAAGTTGGCATGTCTGTTTGTGCTGATACAAAATGATTGGGAATATAGAGTATCAGGGGTGCATTGGAATCTTCACATCCAAAGAGTGTTGGCCTCTTGTCATATCCAGCAGAAGTAAAGCTGCCATCCATTGCGTTTGGCACTCTGTAACTTACAAGGTTCACGAAGTAAAATCAGCAGTGTTTTGATTTCAATTGAACGCCAAATAACAGGATACGCATTTCGCAGCTGACTTTGGAAACGGGTATCCTTGGTAGTTGGGATCTTGCAGTTTGGCATAAGTCAAATATAAGGCAGTGCCATTGGGATCTGTTTTTATAAATACGTTTGGTAAGCTCTCAGTTGAAAGAAAAATCTTCAAGATGATACTGACAGCCATGAACGTTAGGATCCGGAAATGAGTGACCATCCACAGTCTACACAAGGGTTGATCCAAATTAGCCTAAAGGTTTCTCGCTTCATCTTCCAATTTTTCGACTTACCGAGTCTATAGCGAATATCATATCTACCTTTCTAGCAGGCTGGATCATAGGGAAGAGAGGTAAATTTTCTGCAGCCATAGCACCATCAGCGAGTAAGAGCATGTCCAAATCCGCATTTTCAAATCCGGCGTCGCCAAGCATACCGACTCCCTTTCCACGAAAGGGATTTGGAACCTGATGGGAGATTTATGGTCGGAACTTTGGATTTGCGTTGTTACGAATCAGATGGTCAAAGAATACTCACTAATGCTTCATAAAATTCACCCTTGATGAACAACTTCAGAAGCTTTGCCCAAAATGGCGGGTCCGGATCAGAGCCATCCTGGAAAGCAATCGGCATCGACATAAACCAGCATGAACCTCGAATAGGCCCAGTAAACTTGTATTGTAGGTATGACTTACCTGAAAGCTGAAGACGTTACTTGAAGCACCCTAAAGTGAGAAAAAACCCTGCGTTAGGGTGATCAACAAAACTTCAAGGAGATCTACTACTGAACGTGCCATTAAAAATCTGGGCCGGAAAATCTCATAAGCTAAAATTCCACTCATTGACCACAGAAGAACTGGTAAGGAGAATATATATACCCCATGTTGTCGAAACCTTTGGTGCAAGTTATAACTTGACCATTCGCAGGAGACGACCTGCTGCCGAGGTATTCCATGGGTATCGAAGCGTTTAAGAGAGGATGCCATATCCCAAAGTCTTCTGGAGTAAACTCATCTAGTGATTCAAAAAGGAAGCATAAGCCTGTGGTCAGGAATACCAGCTTGAGGGAACTCACACATTGGACTTTGCAGTGTTATCTTTTTTCCTGTGCCTGGCCTGGATAGCGATACCAAGATGGGCAGCGGGAAAATATGGTCTTTGTATGCTGGCGTTTCCCTTACTGATGAGAATAGGACGCCCTTGCCTTTTCTCGGATCTTCACTATATCCAAGGAACGAGAATATCAGCCTACGATTTCAAGTTTCACTTTGATTCGATGACTAACATGAACTGGGTCCCCAGCATCCGTGCCCACAGGCTAGAAATCACATTTTGTCATTAGACAGTCAGAAAAGGGCATAGCGAACAGAATTTGACCGAATTCATCAAACTGACTCTACAAAGCTGACGGGAAATCCGGCTTTCTTTTTTTTCTTTGTATCCGAATAATATTTGGGGTACTTTTTGAGGCTGCGCCAGCTGAGGTATCCATTTTTCTTGGTATAACCCCAAACAGTTTGATTGAGAGAAGGAAACCTCTCAAAGTTTGAGGTTGCCCAGCTACCCAGAAGCCACGATCCTCTGCGATTAAAAAGAAAACTCAATGCCAACCTTCTGATTCGATAGACAAATTACTTTAGACAAACGCTGATAGTCCTGTGGCATAATTCGCAAGTTGTAAGATTCCTCCAGTCCGTGCTTTCATGGCTTCTGGATTCCTGGAATCGAAAGCATCCAAAATCGATGAAGAATACAAAAGTGCACGATTTCCTCCCCCAGACAAAGCCAGTGCGATATTGGGAACAGTGTCGCCGGCAAAAGCTCCAGTTTTTGATGCCTTATCTAAAAAGCTCACCACGTCGAAATCCTTCAACCCAGCTTTTTTCAAGAAGTCTGACCACAGGGGTATTGAAAGATTTGCTTTGCTCGAGATGTACGCCGCTTCTCCTTGACTCAGACCCCACTAAGATGTATAGCTTGCATCAGACTTCATCGTTCAAATCAGTCGAGAACTGAATATCTTCACTGTAAAGAAAGTACGAACTGGATACATATTGGCGTCCCGGATGCGCAGATCAGCTGGACAAACGACGTTCTTGGGTGCATAGCCGCCCGTAGGTGATTCAGAGATCGCCAAGTCCCTCGGATACAAGGCATATGCTGAGGCCATCTCGGTCGTACGCATCTGAAGCGCGACATACAGTGCTACCGTGACCCAGGACCACACCCAGCTTGATCTCCGCATGGTGTATTACGATGCAAAGGTACCTGAGAAGGGTATAAAAGCTGGAGGTGAATTCTGTGTTCGAGTTCTCTTTGTATGCTGTGAACTGATGAGGAAACACAGCGAAGCATACGCAAGAGCAACAGTCAGTCTTCTTGATCCAAGTCACACGGACATATTCAGTCTGCTTCAAAACAAATTTACATCAACTTGCGCGAGGTAGAATTCAAACGGAAAGCAAAGGTGAGAGATGATGAAATCCCGCCAGGAAATCATTTCAGTTGTACTTGACAAATGCGTCAAACCCAAAGACGCAGCCTAAGCCTGATTGTGAAACAACACTGCCTCCAAGCAGTTTCGAAAGGCTCAGGAAGCTGTGATAAGAGGGGGCATTAGAAGGGTTGCGAAAATTTGTAGCGGATCGCACATAGCCGCTACAAGTTGTCCGCAGCTTTCCATTTTGAGACGCGTGTGACAGGAATCACACGCAGTCGCCCAAAGGGGATATAACCAGCTCAATCCGGCGTTGACAACGCTGCTCCTTAGAGCATCGCCACCGGTCTATTACCTTTGCTAAAAATGTTGACACCTTTGACCCCTCGAAAAAAAAAAAGTTCCCAGCTATCCACCGCAGCAGTGCGCAGCAGCTGGATTCTGAATCCGATGGTGCACTGCTGACTGAAAATCCTGCCCCATGCTGCCTTCACACCTGACCCAGGTGTCTTTGTTTACTTGCTCACCCACTCATTACAACCCAATTTTTCTTGACTCTGAACCTCAGCAACCCCGACCATCAAAATCCCAATCCAACAATGTATGTATCTTTTGCATTTGAACCATTTTCAAAATACTGATCTTTTCTTTCTTTCCAGAAACAACAAATGTCTGCAAACCCTGACCCACAAGATGAAGAGGATCCAAGCTTCATGTTCTATTTTGACTGTGAATTCTACGCCCCTGACAAGTCACAGAAATCAGGATTCCTTCGAGTCAACTGTACCAACTGTTCTGTTGAATGGAATTCAACCTGCTTTGATTTGGAACCTTTGAAAGAAAAATGTGTTCAAGCAGCGGTAGACGATGAAACTGGTGATTCTATGACCGATGCACTCAATGAGTCAATCCTGGACAAGAAGAATAAAGGTATCTGGACTGCCTTCATTTCATCCAATAAAAGCTTCCCCAAGGCCGCCAAGAATCGCAAGGCAATGACTGCAGACAGGTTTCAGAAATGGGTAGAAGAAGCTCACGCAGAATACCCACGAGAGTCGGGATTCTCTTATATATCACCTAGTCCGGTCAAGCTCAAGGCCAAAGCAGACTATGTGGGTTCTCTATTGAAATTCACTTTGAACTGACTGTGTCTCACTCATACAATCTCCACTGTAGGCTGCCCAAGCCAAAGCTGTTGCTTCTGAGGCTAAGCGGAAGCAAAAGCAACGAGCTTTGGCAAAAGTTACAAATGGATCAGATGATGTGGAACCTGAGGAGGTCAGTAATGACTGCTTGTTTTAATCGAGCTCGGTGGTTTGCTAACTATCACAACTATGGTAGCCTGAGGATGCAAAATCCGATATATCAAGTGAATCAGAAAAGACTGCCAAGAAAGCCTTTATCAAACTTCTATACAAAAAATACCCAACAATTGGCACCTACAACAACCAGTACCCTGCTGTCATTGACCCCAAAGACCCGACAAAGTATCTTGCTTTGACCTTTGGCAAAGCAAATGAGTGGGCAGAACTACGAGTGAGTCAAGGTGGCCATCTGATTGATCTTTCCAGATTTTGATTATTATTTTTTTATCTAGCACAAAGACAATGTAGAGGTGGACTCCCCTCCTGCGCACTTCAAGTATGACTTGATCAAGAAAAATGTGCAAGCTAGCCCACCTGCAAGCTCCGCTCCTACCCTGCCTACCAGCACCTCTAATTCCCTTACTCCGGCATTATTCAGTGAAATGCTATTTGGTGCTGTCACAGCAATTGGAGCAACGCGGACACCCCAGAGCCCAGCAATTCAAGCAGCACAATCACCCTGGAGACCAGCACCTGATCAAATTCAAACACCCATCCGTAGACCAGCACCCGATGATCTAGATCACACTCCAATCTGCAGCTCTTGTAAACGCCCTGCCAGTCATGAGCCAACCCCACCACCATCATCTTCTCCTCCCTGGGCCGACGACCCCTCAGACTCGACCGGAACTGAAGGATTTCTCACGTTCTGTCGCTACTCGGAAGAGAAAACCAACAAGATCTGTAAGATTTTTGAGGAGGCTGATGTGACCGACTACCGATTGATCGATGCGGAGTATCTATCCGAGGAAGGTCTGATTCAGAGTGGCCTATCCAAGATGAATATCTTGAAGCTTTTCCAAGTGGCTACAAAGTACAAGAGCCATTTATCGCGTGTTCAGAAGGCTGGCAAGGTTAGAAACAACCCATCTGCAACCTAGCTACATTCCCTTTTTGAGAAAACACCTGTCCATTTGTGTTTCTTTCGATCCAAAAGATGTAATAAATTGCAACTTTTTAGATCGATTGTTTTTCTCATGTTGTCTTCAAATTCAATGATTGGTTTTATTATTGCATTTGAGATCAGTGGTTGAGCTCGATCATTTCTTTTTCCTAAGATCGGTCACAAATTCTAACAAATCAACACTAAATCAATTGCACAAACCAGAAAAATCACATCCCTACAATATCAAACCAAAACATCATGAAGGAGGAAGTTGCAATGACTTGATTGAGGTTTGACATGATGATCAGGTGGGAATTGAGAATGATGAGAGTGAAGAAAGGAAAAGTGAAAAGTGACAAGTGAAAAGTGATCGAGAGTTGAAGTGGACAAACCAACTCAGTCAGTCAGTCAGTCAGACTTCTCAGATCAACTCATCACTCTCTCTCTTGTCACTTCATTCAAACTCTTCTCAACTCAAACCATCGTCATCAAATCAAATCAAATCAAAAGCTATTTCTTCATTTCTTCAACACAACTCACTCATATAGTACAATTCAATCCATACCACATCAAAACATCTAAATCTCATCCCATCAATCGGTAATTTCAAAAGAGACCAATAAAATACAAAAAAGAACCGAATCAAACAATTCTTGAGAAACATCATTACATCCATCCATCATGATTTTGATTCAATCAACCTATTCTTCACTAACTTAAATTAAAAAAAACAAATCATAAACCTTCAATTAAATTAGACTGATCAGATAAAGGAATCCTAACTAATCCATCAATCGGGAGATCTTCTTCCATTAACCCTCGAGGATTCTTTCTTTGAGATTTAGATGAGTTCATGATCCTTGGATCCGAGTTAAAGTTAGATTCAGTACGAGTAGCTATATGTCAAAAAGTCATAAGATTAGTCTTCAAAGATTTACGGAGAGAGAGAAATGAAAAAAAAGATCGATTAAAATTGATTAACTTACCAATGGCTGTTTGAGCATAAACAAATGATAGTTGAAGATGAGAGACAGTTTCTGAGCTAATTGAAAGGTCCACATCGAGCATATAGTTGAGGTAATGATACTTGTTGGATGGTCTTGCAGGCCAAGGTTGTGAGATCGATGTTGAGGGAAGAAAATTGAAGTGATTGGGAATCGTGAGGCCAAGGTGGGTTGATTGAGGAAGCTGAAATTTTGGGGGTGGCCGCGTCATTCAGGAATCACTTTGCTGCGCCTTTGACTGCGGCCAAATTCAGCACAACTTTTTTTTATTTTTTGGGCCAAAGGTGTCAACATTTCTAGCAAAGGTAATAGACCCCCTTCCCGTAATACAAAGCAGTATTACAGACAGCTGACAAGCTGTATTGACATTCCGGGAAGGGAAGCGAGCACCGGCAAGTCCGTAAGACCGCTCTGTGCTCTTACGGCTGCCAGTTGACCCCAGAATCACTTACTGTCTCTTTCATAAAGAATGAAAGATTATTAAAAGTTTACGAGCCTTGAGGACCGTGCCCGAGGCGCCAGGAGGCGGATACTGAGTGCCACAAATCGACATACCCGGCAAGCCTTCCCCCACGGAATACCCCAACCTTCGGGGACCGTCCAGCAGGGAAGTCCTTCGAAAAAAAAATCCCACCCACCTCATTGCCCTCCCTTTCCACCGCTCTTTTTTTTTATCTTTTTTTCATTGTTAACCCTTTCAATCACCTCACTGCATCTGACGGGCCCATGGGTTTCCAGTCCTACAGCGAGGACATCAAGCTCCTAGCCACCCGGATGGCCATCGATAATGTCAACCTCGACACGATCAACACGTCGCTTCGCACAACCATATTGGCCACCTCTATCTGGCGTTGGAAACAGCTCTACGAGTGCACGAACAAGGTCGTGATTGATCCTACCAATTACAAACAACGAGGACGTAAACACCGCTTATCAGATGTTCACCTCGGCGTACTCAATGAACTAGTCAGCGGCCATACGTCTATTTATCTTGACGAACTCCAACACCATCTTGTCCAAATCATAGGTTTTCCCGTTTCCCAAGCCACCATCAGCCGCTAATTGCATCTTCGCTTAGGTTTATCCCATGTGGTCACTCGGCGAGTCCATCCTGGGCAGTCAATGGAGGATCAAACCGACTATATGTTCAGGGTGGCTAGGATCCCCCCCAAATACCTAGTCTTCATAGGTGAGGTCTGAATTTGATTTGGCCTTGCTAGTTAGTCTCATTGCTAATGTCTCCTGTTGGCTATTGATGGTAGATGAGTCCGGAGTCGTTGGTCGAGACTCTCTTCGAAGGAAGAGCTGGGCTAAGACCGGCACCCAACACCTGTGGCACTCAAAAAGCTCGGCCTGTACCCGAAGATAGCGTAGTACGTTATCACCGGCCTAAAGCCGGAAAACCTGCTGCAGATGAAGACAGATCGACCAGAGTCATCTGAAGAAATTTTTCAAAATTCCAAGTCATTTTTTTCAAAGTTTCCCTATGTTCCATCTTCATCTCATGTGTCATCAGGCATGGCCTGAACACCCAAATAAAGGTTTCAGAGACCACTATCACCTTCAGCATGGGAGAAGTGGTTGTAACAGTGCAATCATCTCAAAACCAGACTAAGACAGGCTCATCTGACCAGATCTGACACCAGATTGAATTGCCAAGTCTGAGTCAGACTCATCTGCTACAGTCATGGCTATCAACATAGCTACAGCTGTGGCAGATCAATCTGACAGAAATTCGCAGATTCATCTGGCATAAATAGCACTTTCAACTCGGATGAGTCTTGATTTTTCTTTACTATAGCATTGCAATTGGGGCATACTTATCTGTACTAATCTGCACACCTCATTGCAAATGATCCTACCCCCGTTGTACACATTGGCTCCATATTACTACAGTATTGATCACAATCTCTCACATCGCCACCAAAAAACATTTCAATGAAAAGGAGGCCAATGGGATTGTTACAAATACTCACAATCATTTTTTCATTTTTTGAATCAGCCACCACTCATGAAGAAATGAGGGACCAATACTCGAGCTTCTATGAGTACATTCTCCCATGTAAGCTTAATTGGAGTACGCACAAGATGTTATCTAGGTTGGGTACCGCTTGGATGTGTTAACCAAAAGGGGGAAAGGTGATTGGTAAGTGGCCTCCGATGTCAACAACCTATACTGTGCGTGGAAGGAGGCGAGCCTCATCTGGTCAAATTTTGTCAAATTTTGAATTTCGAAGGGGGCAAACAAATCTGCCCTCATCTGGTCAAATTTTGAATTTCAACCCAATGAGGGGCAAACAACTCTGCCCTAATCTTTTCAAATTTCTAATCTCAAAGGGGGCAAACAAATCTGCCCTCATCTGGTCAAATTCCAAATCTCAACCCGATGAGGGGCAAACCACTCTGCCCTCATCTGGTCAAAATTTGAATTTCAAATGGGGCAAACCAATTTGGCCTCATCTGGTCAAATTCCAAATCTCAACCCAATGAGGGGCAAACAAATCTGCCCTCATCTGGTCAAAATTTGAAACTTTGCAACCAGAAGGACCTGGCTTCATCGGGCCAGAATCACAAGTCCACTTAGTCAGATATTGGGCCCAGATCTGCCCCCAATCTGGTCAACATTTTATCAGGGGGCCACACTCATCTGGCGCCTGTTTTGTTCATCATTTGCGCAACAACAGTGTAGCACTTCATGTAAGGAAGATCCGAAACTTGCTTTCTCATCTTATATGTAGCTCGCTGAGCCTGAAATATGCAAAGACGGTTTTCAATTGTATCATCAAGTTTGTAACCTCTGATAGTTCACTCGGATCCAACGAATTGGCATCTATTGATGGAGTTGAGAAAAACATTAAACAGAAAAAAGAATCATCAAAAAGAAACAAGAAGGATTTCTATAACATGTGATACAACACTTTTCATCCTTTGATGAAGTTCAAAAGAAACATTATAAAAAGGAGGCAAAAAAAGAAGGCCCCTGCTATTTGCCGCCCACCCCGGGCCCATATGGGCGCCATCACTTAGCGCCCATATTGCTATATGGGCGCTAAATTGCGGCGCCCATATGGCAATATGGGCGCTGAATACAGCGCCCATATAGCATCTACCCATCTGGGCGCTGAATTGCGGCGCCTACCTGCACATGGGCGCTAAATTACGGCGCCTATGTGCAAATATGGGCGCTACATTATAGCGCCCATATGGGGAAATGTATATATGGGCGCTATAATTCAGCGCCTACAATATGGGCGCTGAAAAGTAGCGCTCTTGAAATCCTAGTGAAAGTGTTGTATATATGAATTTGAGCCTGAAATCACACGTGCTATGTATGTTGTTGAGCAATGTACTTTTGGATATCTTACAATACGAGTGCATATGTAGATCAGCCCACATCAGGCCACACACAAGTCTTTATGAATATCAGATTATCTCCAAGGAATTTGATATTTTTGTTACTGAAGCCATGAATAAGAAAGGAAAATATTGAAGAGTCTGTTTGGCACATAGTAAGTAGTGAGTCATGGATGTGTAAGAGTGATCAACTTGCTTAAAACTGGAGACAGGGCTTCCAGAGTCTATCATCTGAAAGCCTGAGAGGTACTTTACAAGTTGATAGTATTAATAACTTTGGCGTACCCTTCCACTGAAAGTTATAAAGATTTCCAGTCTGAGCGGACATTGTTTTGCGGTAGGAATGCATATAGGTGAATAACTCACTTGAAAATGGTGTGAGTGTTACTGTAATACATCATCTGAAAGCCTCAACTTCACTTATAGCGCCCATGTCAGGATAGGTGCTGGATTCTAGCGCCTAGAGATATGGGCGCCAGAATATAGCGCCCATATCCTCCAAAAGGAATGTAGGCGCCAAAATATAGCGCCTATATTCAAGTGGGCGCTATATTATAGCGCCTACATCCCTTCTGGAGAATATGGGCGCTATTGCAACAATTATAGCGCCCATATTCCCATATGGGCGCTAGATACAGCGCCCATATGGGCCCCAGGTGGGCGGCAAATAGCAGGGGCCAAAAAGAAACATTTTTTTTTCAATTGTAATATCAGGTTTTCAACATCCAATAGCTCGCGCTGATTAATCATGAGGTATAGAACTTTGCATCATTTGATGATATTATAAAAAACATTGACCGGAGAAAATTGAAAACAAAAAAGAAACATTTCCAATTGTATCATCAGACTAGAAATGTTCATGGTGAAGCTTAAACAACAACTCATTGAAACGAGTTGTACAATCAGCTTTCTTCCTCCTCAGTATCACTATCTATAGTGGAATCACTTTCGCCTCCATCTTTTTTCTTCTTCACAGCTTCATTTGAATTAGACTGACCACTTGTATTGTTGTCAACTGAGCCTATTACCTTATCCATTGCACGAGGCGGAGTGGCCAAAGCTATTTCTATCTCATTATCATCTAAAGCCACCGACTCACCAATTGCCTCATCAGACCCAACCCTCAATTTAGTTAAGCGAAAAAGACCGTCTTTGATATCGCTAAGCCACTCATGTCGTGTTGCACATGACATCTTTGTGAATCCGACTTCCAATTTTGCATTGGTCAGCCTTGATCCTTCGGCAAGAACAACAGAAATGGGTAAGGCTCTTTTTTTCAATTTAGCTACTGGGTCAGCTGTCTGAGGGAAAGATTGAGGGGGGCTATATCCCAAAGCTTTACCTTGCAACACAAGCAGAGAGTCAGATTTAGATGACCACAAGAAGAAGGATCAAGCAATTGACCAAAAAAAACTTACGTGTAAGAGCTGCCAAGAGACGTCCCAGATCTACCTTAATCTGATCACTGCGCTGTGGCTTATTAGACCGTTGCCGTTTTGGTTTGCGGTTGACCCAGGCAATTGCCTTTGCCATGGATTCTCCTTGTGAATACGTTGCAAAGACAGTTGCAAGACTGCACGTTTTGTTGGCCCAAGTAGCCATTTGTGGATGAGTTGTGAATTGCTTCAGCCACCCCAGCTCGGTAGACTTGTTTGGAGTGACTGTGCTGGTTGCCACCAGGTAGTTGGCAAAGTCCAAACGATGGGCTTCGCATGAAAGCTGAGTCAAATGAGGAAAGTCAGTATTTTACTGATGAGCTTGATAACTCCGCTTACTTACCTGATGAGCAATCCTCTCGATAGCTGCCTTTGATTTACGCTGAAGCTGTGCTTTGGAAGGACCCGTAGAAGGCTGGCCCAGTTGGTTTTCAACCTTCTTCAGATCAACTATCCGTTCATATATAGGCCGGTAGAGCTTGTCCTCTTCAACAGTTAGCTTGTGAACTGCTGGAATTGGTACAAAGGAGTCGCCATCATCCTCCTGATTATCAACCAACCCTTCTTCAGCGGTTTCCGAATCCAACAAAGGGTTAGGCACGCCTGCCAACGCATAGAAGATTGTGGGCTCAAAAACAGCCACCTCATCTTTGGAAAGAGCTCGCCATCGTTGCCCGTTCCTCGAATTTCGTCCACCCAAGATGGCTCCCCCGTCTTCTTTGCCTCTCAGAGGCACTAATTAGATTGAAGTGAAAGTTATCAGGACACCCGATTGCTCAGATGGTCAAATTGAGATATGACGGTCCTACTTACTTGGGTCGCCTAAAGCATCTAGACAGTACTCAAGGAATAGTGTGTAAGCACTTGTGGCTCTTGTTGCAGTCAATTCAGGTCTGTGGTATCATACGGCAAGAATGGTACATCAATTGTGAGTAAAGTGCGTAGGAAGAAGAGAAATCTAAATGAATGAGTACTTGCATTATGGACTTGATTGTAGGTTCGCTCACATTACCTATCATAGCGAGCATAAGGAGCTCTTGATTGAATTGTTTAAATACTAATTTGACACGATCTTGAACCTCAGTAGATGGACGGTTATGAGTCAAAGCTTTATGTCCTTGTAGATATTCACGAATACGACCAGGAGGCCATGATTTCACTAAGCTCTTATAGTTTTCAAGTGTTGGAGTGACTTCAAATTCATTCAAGACCGGTTGCTTGTCAATGTCTTTGGCATCGGCACCAGTTGACAGATCATTGGCAGATGGTTCATTAGCGTTGGCGGTGGAGTTGTTGTTACGGACTCGTTTAGCTCGGATAGTGGAGCGTGGAGGCTGAGGAGGTCTCTTGGACACACTAGCACGGGTTGAGGTGTTGGATCCATTGGTTCCTAGAGCTGAATCTGCTGGTTGATTGATTTGCTTAGAAGACTTGGAAGCAGCCAAATATCCATTCTTTTGAGTGCAAGGAGCCATTACCAGTATTTTGATGGGATGTGATGAGTTAATTTGAAGTGATTAAAAAAAGATTTTTAAGTTGAAAACTAATTCTGATTTGACGATCCTTTTTGAAAATGGAGTTGTTCCTGCAATATAAATACTGGTCAGTATGAAATAAAGGTTAGAGTTGAGTCGAAAGCAACCTACTAAATCACGCTAATAACCTGGATATGAATTAGGAGATGATCGAAATTGAAGAAAGGAAATCTTTTAAGAAATATAAAGTGAAGACAAGTGAGATCGGTGAGTTGAGGACAAGGTTTGAATCAATGGTTTCCTTTGAATATAACGTTTGTCCAGCGATGTGAATACTTCAATTCAAATGAATTTTGGAGTGACGATTGGATGATGATTTATTTAATTTCGTGACTATAGATGAGAGGATGATTTAGAGGTAGAGAAATCCTTGGTAAGTGTCACAGAAATGTTGACCCAAATTGGATTTGATTTGAAGATTTTGAAGCAATAAAGAGAGTGTTACTGTGATTGATTTGATGGGGAGGTTTCAATCTCAACACAACCAAACAAGACTGATATTTATCACTGATATGATAAAATATGTCATGTATTTAAATACATTTGAACCTGTACATAATCGAATTAACGGGGTATGGCTTTAGAGAGATTGATTTATGTATCACTTGTGTACATACGTATGCTTTTGGACTCTGGGAAGCGGGGTACCACAAAGGCTGAGGAATGAAATGAAGCCATGAAGACGGGGAGCAATCCCAATGTTGTATTGACAAACTGTGCATGAAATTAAAAGCTCTATCTCCACCTTGAAGAACTAAGTTTTGATGCAGTTCTTGAGGGTATTTTGTGTGAGTTTGAGGCTAGAGTGGCGGGTTCTAAAAACTCAAAATATGAGCTCAAGTAGTGAAGATGGAGAGTAATCACATTTCTGCCATAACAAAGTGGCCTTTTTTTTGGGATTTGAGTCTTCCTGCACAGCTGACCAAGCACAATAGTACTTTTATCTGGGTATTTTGTAGAAGTTTAAGGCTTGAGTGTGATAAACAAATATGGGAAACAGGTGGTAAAGGTATGAAGATGAAGAGATTGGAATACAAGTCAATAATGAAAGGTGTTCAACTTGTTAGATAGCACAATCTTCATCAGAAGTGTTTATCCAAAACTCTTCATCTTCAAAGTGCTTGAGTTTGTTTTATGTGTGAGTGGTAGAATAGGTACCTATTTGAGGCACAAATGTGGAATTTGAGTGTGAAGATGTAAATTTGGAAGTACAAGTCAATAGTGAGAGTTTTTTATCTTGCAGGCAAGAATATTTTTCATTAATGTCAGTTGTCCACAACTCTTCATCTTCAAAGTGATGGAGTGGAATTTATGCTTGAGTGGGGCAGTCTGTAACAATTTAAGACATAAATTTGGAATAAAGTGAGGAAGATGAAGAGATTGAGATACATGTTCATAATAAATGTTGTTCAGCTCAAAATAAAGCACATTTTTTATTAAGGGTATTTATCTGTGCCTCTGAATCTTCACAGCCCTTGTGTGGGGTTTGTGCTAGAGCGGTGAGGAAAGAGGCCTTTTTGGAGTCAAGATGTTGAATTACAAGATGAATATAAGGAGTGATGGAGATGATGTATTATTGAGAAATGTGCAGAATGAATGGAAGCACATATTTCATTATGGAGTCAACTTACAAATGAGGCTGGAATTTTTTCCACTTTGAGGCATTGTCATCATCTCAATGATATTAGGCAAAAATATTGGTGATCTGACCTCCCAAAATTTTTTTAAGCCAAAATCAAAGATATATGCTCCCCAATGATGAAGCAAGTTGAATTTTTGATTTTTCTCAAAAATTGAAGATTTTTTCCTTATGCAGTGCTGCCAAAAAAATAGGCGGTAATATCAGTAGTGAGGCCATAACTGATCCTTTTGTGAGGTGAATACCTTGAACATGTGGTTTATTCCAAAGCCATATAGTATATAAATAATCTACAGTTTCAACTTTTAGATTTGCACAAAATTTGCAAAAGTTTTATTTGAGAACAGTGTTCCCGCAAAACATAAATATACAGCATCAGAGCCATTGTCTTGGCCTATTAGTAGTCCTTTTGTGAGGTGAATACCTTGAACATGTGGTTTATTCCAAAGCCATATAGTATAGAAATAATCTACAGCTTCAACTTTTGGGTTTGCACAAGATTTGTAAAAGTTTTATTTGAGAACAGTGTTCCCGCAAAACATAAATATACAGCATCAGAGCCATTGTCTTGGCCTATTAGTAGTCCTTTTGTGAGGTGAATACCTTGAACATGTGGTTTATTCCAAAGCCATATAGTATAGAAATAATTTACAGCTTCAACTTTTGGGTTTGCACAAGATTTGTAAAAGTTTTATTTGAGAACAGTGTTCCCGCAAAACATAAATATATAGCGTCAGAGCCATTACTTTGCCCCATTAGTAGTCCATGGGCTGGTATGCAGACTACCAAGCATACTAATTATCATATAACAACAACTCCGCAATATGATAAAGCTGCAAGATCTCTGGTTGTGCATGTTATAGAGAGGTTTTACTTCTTGTCCATGCTCAATGTATGGCTCAGTCACTGTGAGTTTGATCCTCAATATTTCTATGTAATGTGAAAATTGAAAAATTGTCAATGGTACAGAGCTAGAATGGATGGATGAAAGGTATCATCTTTTGGCTGACTTTTAGTTGTGTGTTTTCACACCTCATTTTAACATCAAGCCAAGTTGTTTAGATGTCAGGGGACAAGGGATGGTAGTTCTTGACATTGAAGTTCTAAAGCAGTGTGCGCTTTCCTTTGAGTGAAATATATGTATGAGAACTCTTATCAATGTGTTGATGTCCGTCATCCTCTAGAATGAACCTGGCCTTACATAATTTGAAATGGTTGAATGAATTCGTTTTGCCAAATTGCAATTCCAAAAGGAGTTTTTTGGAGGATTGAATCCAATACAATATCCCCATTGGGAACTCCCTGGCCATGCTATGTGCCATTGGCTATCTCTACATTCCTATCTACTTATTTAATTTGTTTGAATCTGAATTCCCCCCTGTAGACATCATCTCTTTCATATTCTTGGAAATCAAGATGGCACCTCGCAAACCAAAATATCCGCGGCCTCCAGCAAACGCTTTGAAGAAGCCAAGATATAAATCAAGTCAATCTTCGCAGATGTTGTCAGAATGGGATCAAGCTGAAGAGGATTGGTGTCATAAGAAATGCGACTCACTTAGCCGTGCCCTTATTCAAACGGAAGGTCCTAGGGCGTCAACTAGCGCCCCCGATGCTTTGGATTCGGTGATGAAAGGGAATGGCTTTGAATACGAATATCACCTTCACGTTGAAGACCATGAGGACAACGATACTCCCTCCGACATAACAGATTCCAATACTGAATCAGATGATTCCGAGCAATCAATTGCCTCAAATCCCGGAACCGGTGCTGTAGTTACTGCAGCGAATGGTGATATGAACCAAAGGCGTCGCATCCGAGAGGAGCGACAGTGGAATGAGGTTATGGAACCCATGTTCAAAGTCTTTATGCTAAGGAAACAGACCACTTTCAATTGGAGTAGGGCTGATTGGAATCTGGATCAAAAAGCACAGTGTTGATGCTCTGCGGCAAAGACACGAATTCGGCGCCTGGCTATGATTTATATCTTGTGTAAATAGTTCACATTGACTCAAAATCCGCATGAAAGGTTTTCTAACGGTGTTTGTATCAAGGACAGCACAAACGATTCAAGAGGTGGAATTCTGCTCATGCCAACCAGACCAGGTTCGGCTCATCCTGATGGGTTACATTGGCGGATCTCCTGTCCAGCCTGAGATTGCATTCTCATTGAGGTTTCTACGACTACATGATGTCATATGGAAGTATTGTGTCGTTCGTACGCATCCATTGGCCCAGGCTTTTGATGAATTTCATCGGCCTGCTCGCGAGTTCAAAGACGATGTGACTCACCAGGTTCGTTCTTCTTTTTTGTTCTATTCCTGTTGATTAATGACTGAACCCACCACTTATGCCTTATGCCAGCCTACCAGATGGGGTCAGACTCGTTCTTGCGCGGTGGATGCATACAGGCGCCTGAATCAATTGGAGAAAGACCTGCAGTTGCGCGCTATGAATGTGTTTAAAAAAGAAAGGCTGGGCGCGAATTGTCCGCGATGTTTTGGAGGTAACAAATTCTCCAAAGAGGAAAAAGAACCGGACTACGTAGTGTGCGTTGACGGCAACTTCCAGCAAAGAAGACACAAATCCGCTAGTGTCGAGGTCAGCGAGATTCCAATTCGATATCCAGACCGGTTCCTTCATCCAAATGAGGTCGATAAATGGGCTAATGTAAACTCTGGCTTGTCAAATGAGCCACCGGTAAGTTCAACTCAACTTTATAATGTCATTCTTTCTTCTGATACCCTTCAATACACTTCTTCAGGACCCTTGCACGCAGATGCACACTGCTGCAAATGACTCTTGTAGTGCCTCTACGTGGCGTGCCTGTGATGATACAGGCCTTTTGGTGATGGTGTGCCGCCATGACCACGCGTTGGCTTTTGTAAACATAGTCCAGAGTGGTGAGAAGTATGCTCTTCTGATTAGCTGTCGTATCAGATCAATAGCGGGCTTAGTTCTTGGCTTTGTAGGTCGTACTTTGCGCACGTTCTCATTGCCTGGTTACTAGACCAGTTAGGTGAGAGAGATTCAAAGGTTGGGTTACTTTATGACATTGGGTGCAACCTTGAGAAAGGTCTCATTAAAGTTGAGCATCTTCATTCATACTTCTTTGTATCTATTATAGTCTCAACCACTGATAGTTCATTTCTTTGGTTCATCTTTGATAGCGCAACCTCTTTGAACAGGAAAGATCAAATAATCGGTTCAAGTTTGGTACAAGCGTCTTCCACGCGTATGTACACAGTTGGAGTTGCCAATTAGATTACAACCCAAGAATCAATGATGGATGGGGCTTGTCAGATGGGGAGGGTTGTGAGCGGTGTTGGTGTAAGCTCTGCAAGCTGGTGGCTGCTCTGCGGTATGCCACAAAGCAGCATCAAATCGATGCAATTGATCTCAAAGCAGGACACGAGAATGGTCTCTTGCGGACCAATTCTGGTAAGTCATAGATCATGCAGTATCTCTTCACACTTTAGACCAATTCATTGATTCAATATTAGTTCATTCATGTCTACAAAAGCTGGGAACAGCTGAGAAAACGTTAGCGGAAAAACAAGACATTCTTGACACGCTTCATATAAAGTGCGATTATACACACACCTATTTTGCAGCACAGTGGTCTTGTCAAAAACAAATCCAGGCCGAGGTCATTGGTGACACAAATACACAGCTATTGGAATCCCAAATTGAGGAGTTGGTTGAACACCAAGAAGACCTGCGAGAGGCAAAGTGAGTACTTCTACTAATTTAACTTTATGATTATCATAGAAAGCTAATATAGTGGGTCATACGTCCACAGAGAGAAAAGGAACTACCTACGCAGACGTCAACGAAGAACTGCCGCCGAGAATAGGACTCTTGCAAGCTTGCCTGGACACATCCTCTTCCTGGAAGAGGAAGTAGAGCGAGTATCTTTGGAACTTGGATCTGACATCTTCACAAACATTCCAGATGCCTCAGGTGAATGATTCGTATTGCATCAGTTTGTTTTTAGAGGTTGACTATTGTTTTGTATACCAGACCCAACACGTCGTTTGTTGGTCCAGATTCAAGTGGCAAAGTCAAACCTCTATGAGGCAAAGGTTGGCATCATTGAATTGTCCAAAAAATGGGAAACAGGTTTGTGGTTGCTTTCAAAACATGCTTTAAACTACTAGAGAATGCGAGATCTGATTGGGGTTTCTGTTTTAACAGGCACTTCAATGCAGGATTGGATGAAGGGTATGATGAATACCAAGCAAAAGTCATTCCGAACAAAGTGGAAAACGTTCTACGGTCTTGTGGAACGCTATAACACCTCCCATCCGGACAACACTCAGCTGGTCAACTTTACACTTGATGAAGCCAAAGCTCTGGCACTAGATGATGCCTTTTGGAACTTTGGCCATCTCACTCATCCAAACGAACCCTGGGCTACAGATGAAGACACCCAACAGGGTATACAAGCTTATCTAATGTACTGTCGCTCGCAAGAGGAGCTGCAAAGAATCTCACGCGAAGTAAGACAAATGCTGAGATGGGCATTGGCAACGGATGAAAAGATACAAAATGTTCTTACGCTTTCAGACTCAAGTAGGTGCTTTTTAATTCCTTAATCTTTGCATCCATAGTGTGACGTGTCTCATGATTCAAATTGATTATTGTTAGGGTGGAACCCAAGAGCAGCGGTTCTTACAATAGATTTGGTCACTGGAAGTAAATCGACGTGTATGACAAAGACAGTGTGGGATGATTGTACCAATGTCGTGAAGTCTTTATGCTATGGCCTCTTCCTCAATCACGCAAGACTAATATGCAGATGGGACTCCCACCTCCTTTCCCTATTGCACCGCACCCGCGGATATTGTGGTGCAACAGTCGCTGAGGATAACATGTTAGAGTCAAGATGGAAGCTTATGGTTCATAGAATTATAGGATGATTGACGTGTTTTAGACTTTTTATCTTGAATAATAATGATCCACATCTGATTGAAGAAAAGGGGAATGTGACAATGCAAGATATCTTGCTGAAAATTGATGTTGGCTGAGTTTGATTGGTGAGCGATTGAGAATTAAGTCTCAATTTTACAGATGAGTGCAGATCAGAACCCCCAAAAATAGCCAGTGTACAATTGGGATTCAAAGGTGATGTGTGCAGATGCACCCAGATGAGTATGCCCGTCAATTTACATCTGAAAAATGAATACTACATACTGTGAATTTTGAGTCAAAAGCTATCAGATGAGTACAGATGGGTATGCCCCTCGATTTCATTCTCAAAAATGATTGGTATACTACATATGGTGAATTTTGTGTCATAAGCTATCAGATGAGTACAGATGAGTATGCCCCCGATTGGAATGCTATGTACAAGTATCATGAATTTTGAGTAAAGAAAAATCAAGACTCATCCAAGTTGAAAGTGCTATTTATGCCAGATGAATCTGCGAATTGTTGTCAGATTGATCTGCCACAGCTGTAGCTATGTTGATAGCCATGACTGTAGCAGATGAGTCTGACTCAGACTTGGCAATTCAATCTGGTGTCATATTTGGTCAGATGAGCCTGACTTAGTCTGGTTGCAGAAGAGTCTGACTCAGACTTGGCAATTCAATCTGGTGTCAGATTTGGTCAGATGAGCCTGTCTTAGTCTGGTTGCAGAAGAGTCTGACTCAGACTTGGCAATTCAATCTGGTGTCAGATTTGGTCAGATGAGCCTGTCTTAGTCTGGTTTTGAGATGATTGCACTGTTACAACCACTTCTCCCAGGCTGAAGGTGATAGTGGTCTCTGAAACCTTTATTTGGGTGTTCAGGCCATGCCTGATGACACATGAGATGAAGATGGAACATAGGGAAACTTTGAAAAAAATGACTTGGAATTTCGAAAAATTCTTCAGATGACTCTGGTCGATCTGTCTTCATCTGCAGCAGGTTTTCCGGCTTTAGGCCGGTGATAACGTACTACGCTATCTTCGGGTACAGGCCGAGCTTTTTGAGTGCCACAGGTGGCACCCAAAGCCAGCGCCAGCAGGACTACACCAACAAAGAACACTGGACCATTCTTCCGGCCGTATGTGTGGGAGGTATGATAGCGGGTGTGGTAATTGAAGGCCCGGTGGAAAGAGTCCATGTGGAACTCTTTCTTGCTCGGGATTTGGTGAGCATGATTTCTCATTTCATGTTGGGTTATCCTAATCAATCTGACATTACTCCCTTCCCATACCTTTTGTTATTTAGCTTCCAGTAATGAATGCCTACCCGGGACCGAATTCAGTCCTAATCTTGGACAACGCCCGCGTGCATCACGGCGGCCTTATCGAGGAACTGTGCAGGGACGCTGGGGTTCTGTTGGTCTACTTACCAGCATATTTGCCGGACATGAATCCCATAAAATACTGTTTCCACAGTATGAAGGCTCAGTTGCAACGAGAACAGGCTTGGTATGAGCACGAAGACAAGGCCCAATATCTATTATTGTTAGCGGCAAAGGTGATGACTTGCACCTTGTTGCAACCCCTCATCTCCTATTGTGGCTACGCCACCAAGCGCTATTGGGACCAATTTAACAACGAGGCTCAGGAGTAAATTTTTGCTAATATAACCTGGCCTCAATGGCCTTTCAATTTATTTCTGTGCGCCGTGAATCTTGTGTGCAAGGGTACTTAGTGGTTGATCAATTTTGAAATCAAGGCTTTGCCCTTGTAACTAAATAACTAACTGAATAAAAATTAGGTTTTTCCACAACTGACTGATTAAACGCGGCGGAGTCTGATTACAAGTCGCGTGATCTGTGCCTCCGTGAGAAAATTTTGACTAAAAATTTTGACTATCACCCTCATGAGCGAGCACAGTCCATGAGGGTTTTTGAATAAACCGTGACAATTCTTAATATCACCCTCAAGAGGTAAGCCCATGAGGGATTGATATCACCCTCATGAGCACAGCCCATGAGGGTTTTTGATTTGTCAACGTGTGATGATCCTCTAACAGAGGCTCTTGTGTCTAAAGAGCCTCTGAGTGACGGATTGAACTTAAACTCACATGGGGCACAGCGTGGTCAATCAATGGATGAGAGTTTCAAAATGAAACTGAGGAGGGATTTATTTCAAGCATAATTAACTAAAAAACATATTTTTTCCTTCATAACATGCCTAATCCAATTTTTTTTTCCTTTGTAACATGACTCATCAATGAAGCACTCTTGAGCATTTCTAAATAACTTTTTATTCTGTCATAACAAGACAATAGAATTAGTTATTTCCTGTGAGATTCAGGAGTCAGCTTTGTATAAGCTGCACACTGATCAAATAAGAAATAAATAATTCTGATAGGTAAAGAAGAATTATTTAATAAAATAAGTTTGAATTTGATAAAGAAAAGGGAACAACGGTAAAGTGAAAAGTAAACCTTTTAAATGTCAAAATCAAACATGACGTCATTTATTCGAGATGATCACAAGGTAAGTTGATGTGAAAAAGAATCATCTAGAGAAAATGAGTAAGCCACTAAGATCATTATCTCAATTAAGACTAATCAATATATTGATCTAAACTTCCCTTTGGCGTAATATTTCCATGTTGTCATCATGGAACCTTTGCCTTTGCATTTGTTCCTCTTCAAGTATCACTTGTAACACGTAATATTCGCATGCTCGAGTGAACAATTTGATTGCCGTGTCCCAAAGTATGCCCCAAGATGCGACAGTATTTGCATCTAAGACATCCGGAAACAAAAATCGGTGGAATCCTTTGATTCCATGTTGTAACAGGACAGCCACGTCATGTTTGATGAGGTGTTTGTCAATTCAACACCATTTGAGGCATTCCTCAAGGGTCATGGTCCAGTGAATGCGTTGTACCACCTTATAATCGACATTGATTGAATGCCCTTGCATCTCAGCATAGCTGCCTATGCCGAAGTTCACCTCTTCACCGACCTTGGTTTGTTTGACGGATGGATTAGGTGCATTTGAAGCCAGAGTTACGTTCGAATTAGGGCCTGGTCGCTTTTGGATGACTTTGATCCAAAAGAAGTCGTCCTTATAAACGTCCATTGGCGGGATTGTCACGCTGACACCTACAGTCCCCTTGGCCTGAAGGCAAAGTTCCAGTCACATATAAGCCAAAATGGTTATAAGATGAAATATAACCAATTAGATCTCACTTACCAATTCCTCAGCCCATAGAACCATGTAGCAATAAGTCAATTCCATCTTCTGGGTAAGATTGTTGGGGTTAAATATACGCCAGCCCTCACCCTTGTCGGTGTGGCGGGAGCTGTGACGCTTTTGTAAAGCGGTAAAGTACTGTTTCTCCGGTGGAATAGGGGCTGCATGGGCGACATCGGAAGTGGTCGGGTCAGTGGCACTCTTGAGGGTATGTTGCGCTTGCAATTGACCCTGGCTTTTTGTCAGTTCCTGACACTCATAGAGATGCCATCAGTACGGTTCCTGGGGGTAGATGATGAGGAATCATCTACTTACCATGCTGGCGACTTGCGCAGCCTTAGCCGGGTTTTCCATAGTCACCGTGAAGCCACAGTTTCCAACCGGTTCACTGGGGAGGGCCGCATAGAAGTCTTGGAGTAATTTGTTGCTGGTGATGAATTGGTTGTGATCCTTGGCGTAGAAGTTGTGACGTGTGATGAATGCGTGTATCTTCACCTTGTTGCTGGCATCGGCCAGTTCCAGGATTGCTGTGTTGCCTTTCAAAAGGTTGTTGTTGACCTTGCTAGCCAAAGCGAACAAGGCGGTCTTCAAACCTACAAATGAGCCATTGTCGATGTTGAAGGTTTGCTTGGTAACAGGGAGCGGGATTGGCTGAAATACGGGCTTGCTAGTTTTCTTAGGGGGACCCTTAGCGAGATCGTGCCCCTTGGGCAGGTACAAGGTGAAGCAACCACCAGGCCGCGAGTGCCGGTGGCCGGTAAACCTATAGATGGATTGAGCATATCAATCTGTCAGGTATCAGATTGAAAGAGGGAATGAATAGGTGTGAATACCCTACTTACTAGGTTTGACATCCCGCAATACGATCCGGCGTCTGGGCAAGGTAGAACTAATGACCTCAATATTGGAGCTGGCCTCCCGTAAAGCTTTGATGACGCCTATAATGAAATCACATATCAGTACCAACAAAACAATGAAATATGATATGGTTGAGATGGTCACTTACTTCTCGGTCTTTCAACGAGAGGCAAACTGGGATCACAAGGTGACACAGTCGATCCATTCCTAACCCACAAGACCGGCGTCTCAGGGGAATTAATGTCCATGAATTCCCCTCCTGCCGCATTGGGCCCCACTGCTGCGCGATGACCGGTATCCGCGGTAAGCCTATGTTTAAATGCAACAAACATCAGTTCCAAAAGACAAAATGAAAATCCCTAATAGAAATAGAAAAACCTACGTATAGGCGCTGGGGTATGGCCGTTCCCCAATGGGGGTATCATCCAACGCGATCTGAGCTAGTGAATCTGATCTGAACATGTTCAGGTGTTGAAGGATGAATGATCCAATGAACAAATGAGTCGAAGGCGTAGTTGAATCAGGTGATCGAAGTGGTTGTGAGGTGAGTTGGGGGCCAAACGGGTATTTGAGATTGAACGGTAAACCAATTTGCTGGAAACCTAAAGGATATTGCCCACCCATTGTTTGGGCAATATCCTTGTATGGAATGGATGTGGTGAAGGCTGGTGAAGGAATTGAAGATATCAATCAAGGTGGACAGAAGTGAGGCGCATGTACCTCACTGTATCCAAATTTACAGCCAATATAGGTGGTCTGGGGCTTCACAGTATCCGCCTCCAGACGCCTCGGGCACGGTCCTCAAGTCTTGTAACTTTTTAAAAAAATTCATTCTTTATGAAAGTGACAGTATATCGCCGGATAACAACCAGGCGTTTGGGAAGGTACAGTTGCTATCGCTTATAGCCAACCACGGGCTGCCCGCAAAATCAAAATTTACCAACCCGAGCCATCTCTGTGGCCCCAAGGGGTCGGTATGGGCTGAGTAGTCATTTTTGGGACAGTTGAAGGTGGTTAGTGCGGTGAATGACTTTTTGAGTCAAAGTGACCGGCGGTTTTTTTTTCAATTTTTTTTCCCGTATATTTTGGACCTATGGCTTTATAGTATACTTATAGGTTTATATTATGGGTTTAGGGCATACTTATGGGTTTAATCTATGTGTTTAGATGGCACTTATGGGTCTATGACGGCTCAATTTGGCCCATCTTGAGTGCTCAAGGTAAGGATAAGTAAGGACTCAAAGCATCTTGATTTCATGTATTTTATATTTGCTTGCGTGTATAGTAAACAATATAATGAAAGAAAAAAATTGATAAGAAGTGAAAAAAAATTGATCCAAGCGGATCAATGATCTGGTTGCAAAATGAATTCAAAATCCATTGCAGCCTGTCAAGGAACACATCAATGAGATCAATATCGCTTTGAGTTGGCCAAATTGTTAGCTTGAGTGCCTGTGAAGCCTTGGCTAAATCAGGAATGAAAAGTAAGTTACGGAGCAAACCAACCTTCAGATAAAAACTCACCGATAAACATCCACTTGGCAATCGATCTTTTGAAAATACTTTCAAATGGTTGTTACTGGGCAAGATCTCCGGACTTTCTCAAAGAGAGCCTTTGAGTCCTTGAAAGACTTGCAAAGGTGACTACTCTTTTGGAACTCTGATGATAATAAAAAAATAGTTAGTCGTTGGAGCAAGATTGAGAGTTAGGTAGAAAAAACTTACTATGTTTGATAAATGACCAATATATTTCGATTGGGTTAAGCTTGCAATGGAACTTTGGAAGAAAGATACAGATGTGACCAGCATCTTCTATGACCATCTGAAGCCCGGGCTTCTCGTGTGCAAAGTCGGATTGCAGGCTCAATATCTTGGAAGCACAGCACGCCAGATCATTGTCTTCAAAAGTGGGAGGTATCACTTCACCTCCATTTTGATACGCTTCCTGAGCTTCCTTTTCGCGCCTCAATTGACTTTCGCGAGCAATCTGATTGCGCTTTGTGGCTGACATCTAACAATTCGCGCACTGAAAGACTGGCCTTTGTTTATCTTCCTTTGACTTGTTAACATACCAATGCCACAAGCCTTGCTCCATAAGAACACACCGCACCCCCTTAACTTTTACAGGAAAGTGAGGATGATCTTGAGGGTAGACCATGGATTGGGACTGGCCTTGAAGTTCGGCTGGAATCCTAGGATCGTCAGTCGGAATGAAGGTATCTCGTAAAGGGGCTATCTGCCCTCCAGGTCCAAAATTCATGTTTGAGAGCCAAAGAGTGGAAGGCCCATAAGAAGCATGGGCAGATGAACAGTCAAAAAAGAAAACACCTTGAGAATCGGGGAAAAGGTAGTTGAAAATAGGAATTGCTTGGGTTTTGACCCGTTTGATGAGTTGGGCACAGTCCCACCACTTATCGCCGTTGGCACCAGGATAAATTACCACGGCAGCGTCACTAAAGGGTGGTTGAGGACAAGACCCAGCTGCTTGTTGATCTTCAGGCGTGATAACTTGCCGGCCAGTGCTACTGGCTTTGAGAATCCAGTCAGAGTTGTGAATGAGGCGGCCTGGGGACTTCTTTTGTAATTTGATTGTGTTATTGAGAAGCCATGCAAGCCTGGGACATTTGTTTGTGTGTACCGTGGACTTGTCGTGGAAGAGGAATACCGTTTCCTTCTTCCCGTCCAGTTTTTCAGGGTCAACACAAATGGATTGGTCAAGTTTGTCTCCAACAAACTCTCTAGACCGTGCTCGAAGTTCCACAAATTGTTTGACGTACTTTTGACGGTATTGAACAACATCAGGTCGTTCATGACCATCATGATACAGACCCTTGCTGTACTCGCAAGCTCGAAAGCCTAGTTGTTGAAGCCATTGATAAGATGTAACCAGTGAGATCTTCTTCTCAAAACCAAACTCGGGTAGGACCACATAATTTGCATGGTCGCACAATTGATTTGGTGAGAGCTGTTGAACAAAGAAAATACATGATTTAGAAATTGGAAAAGGTAAATGTGGATAATATTGATAATTGAACTTACTTTGCCGGGCTTCTTAGCAGTGGCCCATGATTTGAGGGCAGTAAACACTCGCTGATCCCCAAGCATTGAGACATGCTTCGAGTGTTGGCCACGCTTTCTGTGCTTCAAGTCCTTGTGATTAAGGAGATGAACTGCTTGTTCTTGAATCACTTTGGCTTGGCTAGACCCAGTAGAGGATTTCGACTTTGAGGGGTTGTGTCGAATGGAGGAAGAAGCTGTGAGATATGATGCTGTGACAGCAGGAGAAGATCTATGCTTCCCAAACCACGGTTTGTAATGCTGCAAGCCAGACTTGGTGGGTCCACAGGCCAACTCAAGACCTGACCGCTCACAGCCCAGGCATGACCATTTCTGGGCTTGGAGTAGCTCTGTGGTGTACACAAGCCGGTTTACACAGGCGGGCTTAATGGGGTAAAACGGTCCTGGTGTAACGTTCAAAGATAGGGTGCAGAAGCCATCTGACAGGGTGTGACCCAGACAAGGACCTGCTTGGCCAACAGTGCCCAACAATATTCTCAAAGCTGACAGTGCTGGCCCCAGTGCACCCAAACCTCACCTGATGAGGGTGCAAAGCCTTCCAGGCACCCCAGGCACTCAAACTGGCCGAGTGGCCAACCCTTTTTGAGGCAGACATAATTCAACAATATCCCCTTTCCCAAGGTTTTTTACTCATATATTTTAGGCAGGTGCACCCTGACTAGGGCTATGACCCGATCCCGACCCCGACCGGCCGAGTCTGCCCGGCAAACTTTTGAAGGCAGACGGTACGCGCCCTGACCTTTTTAACCTAGTTTTGTGAGAGTCCCCAAAGCCCTGCGGGCGTCCCGGCGGCCCCGGTCCACAGGGCCGCCGAGTTTAAAATCGTGGATAAACACGCTGGTCTCCCCCGATATCGCACTGACAGGCCAATCTCACACGATTTGAATCTCGCCATGACCTCTTCGATCGACAGCACAACCCCCTTTTCCGGCCTTTCCTCGACTACCACCCCTAGTATTACCCCCTCTGACTCGATTTCCTCGGTTTCGGTTTCCGAGGTTGCATCCGACGCAACTGCAACTGCTCGATCTTCGTGGGTCTGGCAATACTTTGTCCAGCGAAGAATCGAGGGGACGTTGAAGAACGTCTGCACCGCCAAAGAAGGCTTTGTCGATGCGGTTTCCGCTGCTGCCAAAGAAGATCCCGACGTGCCAATTGCCCTTTGCAACCGACACATGGCCCTCGACAAGCACTCTAGTACGAAGTCGATGATCCGTCATCTATCAAGATGCCATCATATCGAACCTCCTGTCATTACCGATCAACAAACAATGACCGCTTACTTTATGGATGGGAAATTGGCAAAGGTAAGGTTTTTTTTAATAACTTTTCATTCATTTTCATTAAATCAAATGAGAATCTCATACTGACCTGCTTCTCACTAGGTCAAAACTCTCAACCGAGCCAATCTCAAGGCAGCTCTGATTCGACTCATTGTGAACCGAGAGCTCCCGATCTCCCTAGTCGACGCCAAACAGTTTTGCAAGTTGATGACGATGATCAACCCACAATCGCTTTCCCTCCTTTCGAAACAAACCTGTGTTTCGGAAGGAATCCTTGAACAATATCGATCCACCCGAAACGCCATCGCCAATCTCCTTTTGACCGTTCCTCATATCAGCATTACGTGCGATGGCTGGACTTCGCCCAGCAACGCCGCCATGCTCGGCGTTACTGCCCATTGGATCGACGACTTCAAGATCCACGGAATCACCTTAGCTTTGAAACCAATCGATGGACCTCACACAGGATCCAATCTGGCGGCTCTCCTCAAGCATACGTTGGATAAATTTGAAATCACGGAACGACTTTATTGTATTACAGCCAACAATGCATCTCATAACACTACCATGGGCCAACACCTTCAAGCGATGATTCCCCAGTTCAATGCTTCCGAGAACTTACACGGCTGCGTTGCTCACGTCATCAACCTGGTCGCCAAAGCTGGATTGATGGTATTTGATCGCAAGTCTTCCCCTGCTCCAGTTAATGCCCTCGATCCGGCTTTACCCCATCAAGATTCCTCGGCAGTTCCCCTTTTCATCGAGCCTACCCCCCATGCCAACGTCAGCAGTATCTTAACCCAAATCCGTGGCTTTCACAAGAAAATCAAACACTCCAGCCAGCTCAAAATGGCCCTCGACAACGCCATTGCAAGCTGTCAGAAGTTGGAACGCAAGGTGGGCTTGGTTCATGAAGTCTCAACTCGCTGGTCATCTACCCATGCATCCCTCGAACGCTTTTACGAACTCAAACGTGTCATCAAGTATCAATGTGAAGGCGATCCTTCACTCGAGCAATTCTCTCTCGACGACGGCGAGTGGCAACTTGTATCGAGCATAGTCCGCTTTCTTGCTCCGCTGGCCGTGGTCACTAAATTGATTGAGGGTCAGAAGTACCCCACCTTCTCCCAGGTGATGCCAGATTATCAATGGCTAGTTGAACGTCTTGAAAAGGTAAGTCAACTGTTTTTTATTTCCTCATATCTTTAAGTTATCTTGTACTGATAACTTTTTTTTTTTAACTTTTTTTTTTCTTTAGGCCTGGCATGACTCCAATTGTGAGGAGTTGAAGGTTGCGATCCTTCCTATGATGAGGAAGATTGTTCAGTATCAAACTGCTGCCCAGGTCAAGGCGGTCTATATTTGCTCGGCGATACTCGATCCCCGCCTCAAAGTCCATGCGGTCAAGGGCACGACTTTAGAATCCCTTGCCTGGGGTCCTGAGGACTTGATCAATTACTTTACCATCCAAGCCGGCAAGTTCAGACCAGTATACAATTCCGAAATCGAGATTGTTGAACCGAGGGAAGAAGCCATCAACCCAGATCGACCTCAACATTTCATCAAGCGCCGCAAGACTGTTCCAGTTGAGGATGAGGTAAAGGAATACCTCACCGCTCCTCAAGAAGACGAGGGTTGTGATGTCCTTCATTTCTGGAAGAACCACCAACACCATTGGCCTATCTTATCACGAATGGCGACTGCGATGTTGGCGGTGCCTGCCACCAGCGCTCCATCTGAGCGCACTTTTTCTAACGCTTTGAGAGTGATGAGTGATCACCGTGCATCGTTCACTCCACTCAATCTTGAAGCTCAGGTTTGTCTCAAGAGCTGGAACAAGGTGTTGGGAATCAAATGAGTATACAAGAAATCTTCTCAAGTAGCCTTTTACTTATCAAAGATTTTTTATCACTTTTAGTTCTTTTTTCTTTCTAAGTAGGATTATATCACTCAAAAAAAAATTCTATTGCTTAAATTTGAAATACAAGTCCGTTTTTATCCCCACTCAACCCTCCTTTGTGCTTAAAATAGCACCCCTTTGCCCCTAAATTTGAGCCTGGCTTTGCCTTGTCCCAAATCCTAAAATTCGGGGCAAGCCTCGGCCAACCCGAGCCTATTTGCCAAGGTCCTCGGGTCTACCCAGGGCCTGACCCGGCCTCGGGGCCTACCCTGAAGCTTCAGGGCCGGGTCATAGCCCTAACCCTGACTAGGTCCTTGTGTCTACACCACGGAGGGGTTTTGAGGCAGAAATTGGTCAGACAGAGTCTGAGATGCGTCAGATCAGAAATCGGCCTGCAGACCGATTGGCCGCCCGTCTAAAGGCCGGCTGCTGGCGGGCATACGTTTGCCATGCAAATCTGGCGGCCTGCTGGTCATTAATAGGCGGTCTGCTCATGTGGCCTAATCCAACCAGCAATCCGCCTGCAAAAGGCCAATAAACCACCACAAGACGCCCACCACAAACATCAGCAACTTCACAGGCTGCATGTCACACCTCCGCAGTACGCATCAAACCCATCAAAAAAATTGTAGTCTTCATCTGTATGTATTCTTTTAATCAATCTTATGAATCACGTTGTTCCCCTATCTTTTTTAAAAATATAAATTTCTTATTTCCGGTTTTGATCTTGTTTTGTGTTACTTGAATAAGCTGCTCATCTAGCTTTATTTATACCAGGGTGTGTTCTGATCTTTATATTTTATTTGTTGAGCCTTCTATCTGAAAGATGGCTTAGACATTTGCGGTGATGTTTCATCAAGATTATACAAAGGCTACTTTAGGTAAATCATTGACCATCATCATCAATACTCAAACTAAATCCTAATAAGATGATCTTTTTTGGTTTTTTGATTTTTAGAATTAATTGAATCGCTTGAACTTCGTTGGTCACCAAGAGGGATTTGGCCAAGAAAGATTAAATTTTTAATTCGAGTCGATTTAGAACAATCTGAAGTGGATTCAAAGTATCAAATCAAACGGTAATGTGTTTTCTTCTTTCCTCAGATCATGATGATGATGAGTTTAGAGAATCATTGATGAATTTCTTTGAACTTTGATATCTAAAAGTCAAAATGATAATTTTGTTTTTGATTTAGCTAGTTCTGGTATTTTACCTTTACCAATCACTGTTGCAGTTATTACTTCTTGGAAATCACTTTTTGAATTTCTTTGTGCTAAGATTGGATTGATCTTATTGGAATTAGATTGGTTTGGACCTTGAGATTTGTGATGATGAATTTGATTTAACACTTTCAATTCAACTTCAATCTTCTTCTAATTCGATTCAACACCTTAAACCTTTAAATCAATCTCATTCTCATCATCATTCATCAAATTAAGCTCTCAAAGGTAATGGTAAACAAACGATAGAAGGAAATGAACTATGAGAATTCAACCTCATCAATCCATCTCCTTCACCATATCAATCAATTCAATTCAACTCATTCATTTTAAAATCAAATCATACCACACCCACTAAAAAGATTAGACTTCATTAAACCAATCATCATCATCACCAATCTGATCTCATTCAATCAAAATCCAATCTGATTCCAATTCAAACCCGTTCAAATCTGATTCCGATTCAAACTCGTTCAAATCCGATTCAACTCTTTCATGGATTATCCACCAAGATTTGGAATCAAACTTTTAATCCTCACTTCATCAAATCTTAAACCCATTCTCAACAATCAATCATCTCAATCCAAATGAAATTTCGATTTTAAAGATTCAAGAGTCAATTCTGGTAATAATAGTCAGATGAAATTATTTAAGAATGAGTCAAAGAACAATCAGAATAAGCATAGGTTAAGTTGGAATGATATCTTAATTGTGGCGGTACAGAGAGTTACCAGGTATCATCTATCTTTAACTGGTTTGTCTTTCACCTCTCTTTTCTTTATTCCTTTCGAAGAAAGAGTAATGATTTATTTTGGGAATGATTATAATAGAATCAATGAAATCTGAAGGTAATTTAATCAAATCTTCCACTTCTTTGAGGTGTTTATCAGCACAAAGAAATGAAGAGGATTTAATGAATTTGAAGATTGCCTCGAATAGATCTAAAAAGAAGAGTTGCCAATTAATCAAGCAAATTAAGAAATCAATGAGAAAAAAAGCTATCGTACCATATGAGTCAAATCTTGCATCTCTTTGTTTTTTCTTCTTTTTGTCAAAATGAATCATAATCATAATCAAATCCAATCGCGTTGCTTTCTTCTTGATTCTTGTGTGTATTCATCATCATCAATTATTGATAGATCTTTGATCTTATTTTTCTTTTCAGCTTCTCTCTTGTTTGTTTTGATTTTTTTTAAAAACATGATCAATTCTTTTGTTTCGAAAAGAGATCATTTTACGTCATCATTCTTATTATCACCACCACTATCTTGATCATCAGATTTTCTTTCTAAACTGATATTTGTTTTGTTTTGTTTTGGGTTTGATTTGTTTTTTTTAATAATAATTCATGTTTTTATATACAAGATGATGTGCCCCGGGCCAAACCAGAATTGAAATGGCCAAATGAGCCCAAGAGCTAAAAGCCCTCCCAAGTCGCTCGGGCCATAAACCGAGCAGGCCGTCTGAAGCCGCAATCCAGCTGGCCAGCAGGCGCTGACCAGCCCGTCTGCAGCCGGGCCCAGCAGGCGCCTGCTGGCGGTCGCTCGTGAGGGCGACCTACAGACCGCCTGCCCCTCTGCAAAGGCTGGCGGTCTGCAGCTGGCCTGCCTTGCCCGTCTGCAGACAGGCAAGACGCATCTGTGGTGTACACAAGTCTGGCAGAGCCTGGGAAAGCCCCGTCACACTCAGGGCCGGGTTCCAGCTCTAGGTGTGACAGACACAAAAAAACACAACACAACAAACTACATATTCAACAACAATTGTTCTGAAATACCTCAACATTTCAGAACTTCACCTCATACACTCTCAATCAATTTGATTCTAGTCAAAAAAATGATTGATTAAAACAATCAATCAGAACAATCAATCAAAACAATCAATTAGAGCCTTTAATTCAAGTCTAGTCAACAAATGAGTGATTCTATTCATAATCAATCCAACTCTAGTCACAAAAAAACAATAAATCAAAACAATCAATTTGTTTATGTTCAAAAATCCATCCATTCAAGTCTCCTCAAAAATTCTATCAATTGCAATGATAGTCAAAGCTTAAAATCCAATCAGAAATACATGATTGATTCCATCATAATTCAAGGACATAGATTTGAATTGAAGTTGCAGTTCCTGAAATATCTCAGGGAATTTTCAATTACTTCCAAGGTGATGATCATATGTGACATGATTGTGAGAATTGTTCATGCGTAATAGTCTGATTCCAAGAGTCTTGACCAAGACTGCGCTTGAATTATCCGGAAAAACTTGGCCAAGCTTGTTGAAAGAAACAGTCATCATGGGATCAAACATCCAATGAGACCAATTATCAAAAATCTTGATCATCATCCTCAAAGTTCAGACAGTCGCGTAAAAAGAAAGTGGGTTGTGGTTGAAAAGGATGTGGAAGCGAATTGTGCATCGACTGCTCGCCCATTGTTTTTTCCAATTATTAAGTTTACTTACTTTTATTCAATTCAAGGCTCAAACAATTGGGATTTCCTCATTTGACCTATATCGATCATGAGAAACTAGAAAAGACTTGAATCCTTGATGAAGTCTTCACTTTGAATCTGACATTCGGCCCAAGAATCCTAAATGCTTCTTTTGTCTCATGTGAAGTGCTCAATACAACCGGGACTTGGCAAGTTGGCACAGCATGGCACAGGTCGGGAAGTAGTAAGTACTTAATAGTATCCAGGGTTTACCGACGGAGAAAAGTCACGGAAAATCACCATATGGCAGCTTGCCACCTCGTCTGGGTCATTCTTTTCTGCTGCAAAATTGGACTTGTGTTAAGTTTGTTGCCATTATGTCATTTGATACAAAAGTTACGACAGTACTTTGATTAAACTCCTTTGATGAGCTTTGATGTCGAGAAAATGGCATTAGGCTTGAATGGGTGGGAATCAACCCGTTGAACTCTAATACTCATGGGTACCCTCTTTTCGCAGCACAACTTTTTGGGGTCGATTTGAGATTCAATTTGTGACTCATTACGGACGTGTCAATATAATGACAAGTACCAAGGAAAAGTCATTACGTGAACGTTCATCTGAGTTGCATTTGAAAGTCTACGTCGTCGAAATTTCGGCTGATCCCACGCACTCGTCGTGACTCAACTGTGGATTAAGTGCCGTTGTGCGACGAAATTCTTCTTGAGAGAGTATGTGCAATTCATAATGTTCAAATTTTGAAGGTCTTTTAGGTGACCGGTGTGAGAGCCTTTGGTTTTCAAATGAAATGGATCGAACTGATTCAAGTTGACTTACGGGGACCAATGTCGACCAGCTCATAAAAGGAGGGGAAGCTCGCGCTCTGCGCCCTGCCCCCCCATCCCACATTGCCTTTCCTCACGTATTCAAACACACTCATTTTAACAAAATCACTATACTCGTTTAAACGTCTTAGTTTTTCGCTTGTCTTCTCAACTTATTCAACATGGTTTGCACTTTATTCCTGAAATCTTTCGTCCTCAGCGCCTTGGCTTCTTTGGCAGTGGCACACAACGCAACAAATGCGACCGCAGACCCCATGACCGGTATGGGTGATGCTTCTGCTGTCCCAGCTGTTCGTGATCATTATTTCTTGTCTCCATGTTAGTGATGAAAACATTGACACCAGCGATATGCCCCGTCACGCTTGTAGAATGTCAGCGACTACTCCGGAACCGCTGGTACCGCTGTACGTTATGATTCTCTTCCAATCTCAGGACTACACAGTCAGCTGATTCCGCTTCCTAACCAGGTCGCCCCGGGTACTGCTCCCGGTGTGCTCTCTGCTGATGGCCAGTGCTGGTGCGCTGCCCGTGAGTAAAAATATCCAATTTTCTACCTATCTTGCGATTGTTGCGATAGACCGCGAGATGTTAAGCTGAGCGAGTGGTTGATTGCAGCACCTGCCGCCCCTGCTGGAAACGTGACCTCTGATTTCGCCCCTCCCGCTGCCTGGGCCCCTACAGGTATGTGTATACAAATTGTCTCTTCTCTTCATGCCCGGCACTGACTTCTCGAGTGATAATCCACGGCATTACCGACAGACAATACCACCGTTGTCTCCCCCCCTGCCGGTTTGCCCCCATCCACTCCCGCCGCCCCCGCTGCCGGAACTCCCAATACCACTGTTGTCGATGACACTACCAGCGGCGTTGCTTTCCTCAAAGGCTCTTCCAACGCTTGCCTCCTTGCTGCCGCTGCTGTCGTTGGAATCACCTCCTTGGCTGCCTAGGCGGAGATCTTTCCGGCCTTCAGCCTCATCATCGGTGTTCTCTGACCGCGTTTTTTTGTTTTGCGCTCAGCAAATGGAACAATCTTCTTTTGTCCTTCTTGCATGTTTGTTTCCGTTATTCTTAGCTTTGAACAAATAGTTCTGTGCTGTTCAACGTCGTTTATGTTTGTTTTCTGAGCTTTGTAGTCTCCCTGCGAGGTTCCTCTAGTAACATTGAGATCACATGAGAGTGAGTAAGAGTGAGTCGTCATCATATTGCCAAAGTCCACATGCCCTTCTACCCGGACCTGCATATCCATCAAAGAGTCTAGCATTGAGGTATTCCCTCAATCGATCTCGTTTCTCGAATACCATGGATATCACCGTGATCTCTGAAAAGGCTTTCAGGTGGCAAGTAGCCCATAAGAGCATCAGGGACGGTGCTCTAAAAATGCGGGCTCCCAAACAGATCCCCGAAAGCAATTCCCAAATTTAGGGGATCTGAAAATGGACTCTCGACGAAACTTGGAGCCTCTCGACGTCCCACCTCGCATTTTGCGGGGTCCGCTGTAGCGATTTTGTATGATTTTGCCAACTGTATTGTCGAGAGCCCGCATCGTACGAGCACCGCTGCGCGCGCGTTTATTCCACCATTTTTTTTTTTTTTTTTTGCATTGCTTTAAGTGTTTTTAGAGCCGCTAGGCTATCAAACACTATGTAATATGTCCAGCACCGGTAAAACCCCTCTGGCTGTGTCAGGGGAAAGGTTGCTGTTGGCTATTTCATCTAGTATACATGTGTAATAGTGGTATTTAATAAAGTAAAGAATTCAGACGTGGCTGATAAAGTCACGAAGGATGTGAGTAAGGTATTAATCACGTATGAGTGATATAAAGAAATAGAGCACCTGATAAAGTCACAAAGGATGTGAGTAAGGTATTAATCACGTATGAGTGATATAAAGAAATAGAGCACCTGTTAGGAAGGTGGCAGGATAAAAGTAGATAAAAGAATGAGTAATTATATTCCATATTAAACAACTATATAAACGAAAGTTAGTAAATGTAAGCAGACCTGATAAAGTCACAAAGGATGTGAGTAAGGTATTAATCAAGTATGAGTGATATAAAGAAATAGAGCACCTGTTAGGAAGGTGGCAGGATAAAAGTAGATAAAAGAATGAGTGAGGAAAATAACCGTGGAGCTCACACATTACTACTTTTATACTAACTCTCTTCTTAATAGGTTTGATAAAAGTTATGATATCAAGCATTGTGATTCTCACATAAAATGACGCGCAGGTCCTGCTTTGATCAGAAATGAAACAGGAATTAGAAAAATATAAGAAAGAACAAAATGAGACAGTGAAACGTGTGTACACGCTGAGTGTCATAAGGTGATCATTGTGACAGGAAAAGAAAACTTCCTAATGCGTAGAGGTGATTATAATCAGGATGTTTGATGATAGTAATTATAATTTAACAGTATTATGGGAAAGTTGGGCAATGAAGTAGGGAGTGGAGCAATTAGGAAAATTACTCTGATGGTTGGCGTCTGTTTGACGGCAGGGGTTGGTCTGTGGCTTTTGCCCAGGTCCATTGGTTAGCAAATCTCCAAGTGGAGTTGCAGTAGTTGGCGACAGGTTTGAAGCAATTGGGATTTGAGAGGACGCGCTTGTCCATCTTGGTGGTGACTTCTTGAAGTTCGTGTTTGAGCTTATTGCGATGTTGTTCGTGGTGTTGACATATGAAAAGGAAGTGTTCGACGGTATCTATGCTTTCCTGGCAGTCGCAAAGTGGGTCAGTAGCTTGTGCAAAATGGCTCCAATACGATTCAAGGAATGCGTGGCCTGATCTGAGTTGTGTTATAGTGGCAACCTCATGCTTCAAAAGCGTTGAGAGCCCATCGAGGTGGTTCTTGGGTCGGGGCTTGTGTCCTAACCATTTTATGTCTTTGTCATCAAAGGATTCGGTCTGTTCAGTCCTCCATTCCTTGATGGCCGAGATGAATGCCGCAGTGTTGGGGGTGCCGCTTTGGGACATGAAATACAGAGAGTATACCCATTGGGCGCGCGCGAGCCCAAGATGCATGGCATGGGTGCAGAAAGTCGCCTTGCGCTCCCACAGGTAGCGCATGATAGGCTGAGAGAGCCTCCCAATGGAGTGAGCTTTACCCAGCAATGGTGGCGATGCTCTGAGTCGCTTGGGGTGACCCAATGAGTTCCGTACTCACATGACATCGTGAGTCATCGTTGGCAACGAGTCTAGGGATACTCTTCCGGACTTAGTCTCAGGATCACATACCAAGAAGACCAAGATTCGGCATGTCACCTAGATACTTGACTGTCCGAGCTCGCCATCAAGCAAACTTGGGGCAAGCCCTTTAAATTCAAAAGAATATACCAGACCTCGCACCCCAGTTCAGTTGATGATCATCAACAGACCAACATCATCTCTCCTACGAGCTATATGGCTACAGCGCGCTGCGTGACTAGATACGCGCAAAACAACGTGAAGTAGATGCGCTAATCTCAGCTAGTGGTTGAACGCGAGTCAACAAGAGTTGGCTACATTGACTTTGAGAATGAAATTATTGATGAGATATTTGTAATTGTTTATGTATCTCAACTTTCTGAACTTTTCAACCTCTTTGAGTAACTAATTTCGTAAGCTTGCGGTTTTCAAATAATGAACTGGATCAAAGTATTTCAAGTTGACATGACTCATAAGTGATATGGGGACCGTTGTTGAGCAGCTTATAACAGGAGGGCGAGTTCATCATTTTCCTCTGCCCAACAATTCCACACTTTTTTTCCGCACCAATTTAGACACTTCAATCGCTCATTTAAAAACCTACTTTTATTTGTTCAAACGCTTTAGCCTTCCCCCCGTCTTATCAACTTTTTCAACATGGTCCGCACTTTACTCTTACAATCTTTTGTTCTCAGCGCCTTGGCTGCTTTGGCAGTGGCACAAAACACACCAAATGTGACCACGGGCCCCGTTACCGGAATGAGTGACGCTTACGCCGTTCCAACGGTTCGTGATTATCTCCTATCTCTACTTGAGTCATGAAAACATTGATACCAACAATACGCCTCTTCGTGTTTGTAGAACACCAGCGACTATGCCGGAGCCAATGGTACCGCTGTAAGTGTATGATGAACGTTTGATCCCAGACGGCTTCAAAGTCAGCTGACTTCAATTTTTAACCAGGTCCACCCAAGTACTACCCCCGGTGTTCTATCTGCTGATGGCCAATGTTGGTGCAATGCTCGTGAGTAAAACTATACACCATTCGAATTTCTACCTATGCTGTGATTGTTCCGATAGAACAAGAAATGATGAGCTGAGCGAGCTTTCCATTGCAGCACCTGCCGCGCCTGAAGGAAACATGAACTTTGCTGGCGCCCCTCCCGCTGTGCCCGTGGCCCCTGGAAGTAAGTTTAGGCAGATTGGTATAGGTTTTCATGTCTCAAACTGACTTTTTGCACAACAATCGCCCCCAGTGCCTACTACCGACACTAACATGTCCCCAAACATGAATACGCCCATCGGCCTCGCCAACAACACTGATTTTCCCGCCGCACCCGCTGTACCCGCTGTATCCGCTGTACCCGCTGTCCCGGGCGTTCCTGCTGTTCCTACTACTGATAATTCCACTACGGTGAGCAGTCAATTGCATTTGTCCATCATATCATCTTCCATACTGACGGAATCAAATTTCACAGACTGATAGCACCAGCGGTGTCGCCTTCCTCAAGGGGTCTTCCAACGCCTGCCTTCTTGCGGCTGCTGCTGTTGTCGGGATCTCCAGTTTAGCCGCCTGATTGGATCTCTTTTCCAATTTTGAGCTTATCCTTAGTTTTCATGTAGACGGTCCTCGATAGTATGTGCGAAATAGTTCAATTTGTGTTTCAATTCTTGTAGATAACTCCATAGTTTGGAATGTCAATGTTCTTTCGTTTTTGAGCTTTGTTTCCAAGAATCATCCTTTGACATATGTTCAGTCAGACTCATCCTGGAAATTTCAGGGCAACTCTCTAGAAGAACCTTTGCTAGAGACGTTATTTTCATCTCAGATTATGGTCCTAGGAATTTTGTTTGATCTCATCAGGTTTAAGATCAGTTTGATTTCGTATAGGTGTTTCGTCAATATCAAACTATTTCTTGAATGGTAAATGTTAGGGAGATTGTCAACTTTACTTGTGATTCAAATTGAAAGAATGAAGGAAGACCAGTTCTTGACAACCAAAGGAGCATGCAGAAAACACATAGAATTCCTTCCTGTTCGTTATGAGAGTAAAGTGGTCCAACCAACATACTTCTTTCTATGGAGATGGCAGTAAACATTTTGCCACCAAAAATCTCAAGAAAGTGGGTGTTCAAAAGGCTGTAACTTGATTCTGATTTGAAGAGCAATGAGGACAGAGCTTGGATAAATTTCCTTTGGTGAAGTCGGCTCAGCAAGCCCGCTTCAGCAGCCTGGCTGTCGGGTCACCCGAGAACCGCATTTGCTCATCCCGCTTTACTCGAGGCCGGGTCATACAGCTAAACAGTCATCTGAAATTTTGAATCGCGTCAAGAATTCAAAACTCATCAATCAACAAAATCAAAATGGTGGTAAGGTCCAATTTCCTTTCTGGATGGCCCCGATAGAAAGATGTTGCATTAGATTGAACTAATCTTGGACCCTCATTTTGATTCTACAGATTCTCACAGACCATCATCATCTTTTCCTACAAGCTATGTTACTTCGACGGGCCGCGCCATTAAAGACTTGGGAAACTATATCGAGTAAATGTGCAAATCTAGTCGAAGGTAAGTCTTCAACCCAATCTCGTTTCGACTCGCTTGTGATTTGGGGGAGGTTGTTGAGACTTTTTTTGGTGATCAGCTCGAGATAGAGAGCCAGTCTTTGAGACCCTTATACGCGATATCAACACTCGATTAGAACCTCTTGGGTTTCGAATCTCTCAAATTGTTGATGGTGGTATTGGTCCTATCGACGAAAGTCAACGAGATCAAGTAGCTGATGACTCAGGTGGTGGTATTTACCCTCGTGCTCAAGGCCAACGTTGGATGGGTTTAGTAAGCATACCCTCTCTCTTTTTGTGAGAATAATCATTGGATCCACTAATTTTCATATTGGTTTATCATAGATTAATACTAAAGTAGACAATTCATCAAAATTGGCCACTGAACTTACACCTGCTGAATTGAATTTTTTCAGAAGAGTTATTAGTCGTATCATTCGAGCTCCCAATCGTCGTTACTGTATCTCTCTTCATGATGCGATTCGAGTTCATAAAAAAATTCAAGGAATGAAGAAAGCAGATGCACAGAATGTTTTAGACGTCTTGATCAAGAAAGGTCAGGTTTATTCAAAAATAACTTCATGAAACGTTTCGAGGATTAACAGTTTTGATTTTTCTTAGGTTGGTTATCTTATGTAGGAGGAATTTATACTTTATCTATTAGAGCACAACTAGAATTAGATCCGTATTTCGAAAAGACATTTGAACCTGAAGAATTACCTCCATCATGTCTTGCATGTAGAAACACAGTGATGAGAGTAAGAAACCTTTTTTTGATCTACTTAATTTTTCTCGACGATTTATTCGGTTATCTGATGTTTGTCGGTTAGGGATTTCAATGTGCTACTGGAGCTTGTGGTGGAGCTTTACATGTTCAATGTGAAGAAGTGTGGAAGAGAACTCATAGTAAATGCAGTGAATGTAAAGCGTAAGTCATTCAACTTGATATTTTATCTCATATCCAGATATGTAATTTAACACTTCATCAAACTCATTTAGGAATTGGACAAGTAAGATCCCTATTGGACAAGATGCACCATATGAGCCCGCACTAGATACAGAAGAAGAATCAGATACAGAGGCCAAGGAGGAGGAGGAGGAGGAGGAAGGAGAAGAAGGAACTCCAGAGACTCAAACTCAAACTCAAAGCCAAACCCAAACCACCAAAAATAATAAAAGACGTAGTACTGCATCCAGTCGAAATAGTCAAAAGAAAAGTCGAAATAGTGTCGCTTTTGCAACAGATTCTGACAATGATCATGATCAAGGAGAAGGACCTAGTCAAGCACGTGGTGGTCGTTCTACTGGTTCACGTCGTAGCTCTCGCCATGGCTAGCTGTGAATGTGGTCATCAATGATGGCGGTCGACCAGCTTGGTCTTAATTCAATTTGATGATCATGAATAAATCTCAACAGATCCTTTCCGCTTTATGATCATATACATTTCATTATTTGCTCACTAGTTTTATAAAAGTTGATATTAAAGAAGAAATATTGTGTTTTATATATATATGTAATTTGTAAATACGTACTAAACTTCACCTCGCTTGTTTAAGAAATACTTTGGCGACAGTTGGGCTGAAACAGCTTGGTTTACTCCATATTTCAGCTATACTCAACTTGAGGATGGTCTGGTATTGAAGAGAGTGTATGAACCTTGTATATCTCAGTAAAGATGAATGAAGCGCAAATCAAGAAATAAATTTCATTAGAGAGGAAAGCAAAAGGATAATAACAAAAAAACTCTTAAGAATAAGAGGGAGTAAAAATCATGAGTCATGAATTCACTTTCGGTCGATTACGCAGCCAACTAGGCTCAGGACCATCCATGAATCGATTGTTAATTATTGAAGGATGAGTTGGTTTTTGCTCAGTGATAGCCCAAATGACTTTTCTTGATTTGATTGTTGAATTTGAATCATGAGTATTTATCATAGGAATTGAATAATGATAATTAGATGAAAGAAAAATAGCTTGATGGTCAAGTTGATCAGCATAAGTTTCGATTTCTAAGAGTTTTGATTTGAATTCTTCTTCTTCTTTCTCTTTGCTGATCTTGATCAATTCTTGAACTTCTCTTCTATATGATCCCAATCAGTTCATTTTAATTGATTTCGATTTCTATTGAATTTAATTCGGTTTTTTTTGTAAATCAACTCACCTTGCACAAAAACCTACGAATCTGATTCTATGTTTATCTGGCATTCTGATAGCTATTCTAATTAATCTTCTGTAGATTGAATTAATGGTTGATATGTTTTTTATATAATTTGAATGACTTTTTATCATTCTTGATGGATTTCTTTTGATAATCTGAAGTTCGTTATTGGTGAATGGTTGAAGAATGCAAACCAATCAAACAGAGTATATGCATAGTTTATTGAAATTGGTTTAGTAGCATATATGTTGTATGTATGTTAATAGAGGGTAGGATGTAGTGTACTATCACAATGACCTCATTTGAGTTATTTTAATTTTTGAGTATTTTTTTGACCATTTTTTTTAAATTTCTCTTGTTGACCATTACTATTTGATTGGATTTGATTTTAAGGTCATAATAATCCATGACATCTTCATTACCCTCAACCTCAACTTATTCTCATCAATTCATCAAAACTCTCATCATCAAAAAGAAAATCAATCATCATCAATCCCAATTCAGGAATTCTTCATCAAACCTAAAGACTCACCACTCAATTCAATCTCAACCTCGATCACATTTAAAAAATAGACCATCAACTCATCATCAATTCCATCCTTCAAACTTATCAAAACATTTTTCAATTCATTCTTCTCCATCTCCATCAACTTCAAGCTCATCAAGCCAATACCATCAACAAACTCTCGCTTCCTCATCTTCATCCTCATCCTCTTCCTGGTGGCAGCAGGTTTGCAGATAGTCTTTGTCATCTAACCAATCATTTCATATCCTAAACTGACATTCAAACTATCTCAGTCCTCCCATCAGCCAGATCATCATGAGCCATATGAGCCTTCTCAATCGAACAGCCCTCAATCTGTATCACTCTCCAGATCCAACAAACTCCTGACCCGACAAAATGCTCAGATAGTCTTTCGTCAACACCTTCGCAATCATCCCGATCCAATCAATACCCTCCTCATACCAGAAGAATATGGCGGTCTTCTTTCGATCTGTGATACACTATGGTCACATCTTCAACCAGGAGAAAACCTCGAGCACGTCATCGAATCACAGAGACTTTCCATCTCTGATCTCTTTCTCTATGCTCAATCCCGTCAACCGCATCTCCAACCTAAACAAGCTCAAAGACTCATCCATGACACTCTCAAATTACTCATCACTAGCGATCTCTCTCCCAAGATCTTGACCACTCTAGGTCTTGATCCGATCAAAGGATGGAGAAATATGGTTCGAGAACCCGTTCGGATCTCCATGCTCAATCAATTCCTCAGGCTCTTAAACTCTCTCAATCTCCCTCCCTCGGATTGGTGGGAATCACAATTTCAATCACTCTCCGAACCTCATCTTGATCCCTCATTCAATCTCCAGCAGCTCGAAAGATTAGGTCTCACAATCATCATTGCACTTTCAAAACAAGGCTCATCTTATCAAGCCTTACGACTCTTTCGAATCATGCATCATCTTTTGCCACATATTCCAAGTCACCCCTTTCTCTCAGACGATGGAGATCCTTCAACTCCGACCTCTTCAATCTGTAAAGCTGCCACCGGTCTCATACTCGCTGAAGCGCTGTTTGCTAAGAAACGGTTTGATGAAGCTGATGAAGTCATACGCAAACTACCCCGCAATTCTTCGCACGGCTTAATCTATCAGAGGTATCTTCTCACCGCATTATCGATCAAATCTGCAATAGGTGATCTTGAAGCTGTCGACTTGCTTGGAGAGGATTACATGAAAATCTGGAGTGCTGAGGATTTGAGGAAAGCCAATGCTCGAAATCAGCGTCGAAGAACTCTTCAACGTCAACCAGCTTCACTTACCTACGCACGGGCCAAGATTCAAGCCTTGAGTGGGAATGGAAAACTGAATGAAGCAGAAGAACTCTTTAGAGCCACGATTGAAAAAACCAATAAACTTCAACCCTTGACTTTGTTCTATGAATATGGTGTAGCTGATCTTTACGCCGAGATGATGAAAGCTCATCTTGAAGTTGATGGTGTAGAAGCAGCACACGTTTTGCTAGACGAATTACTTTTGAACCGACCTCGGACAGCGGACCAAAGGCATTTTAACCTCCTACTCCAAGGTTATGCGACTCGAGCAGATCTATCAGGTTGCATCAAGATATTAGAAGAGATGATTGAAAGAAAGGTTTCAGCGGATCTACATCTTTATGGAAACTTATGTTTGATGTTTTCGAATGTTCATGAACCTGAATTGGTCTTAAGAGTGATTGAGATCGTGATGGAAAGAGGATGGGCTCCGAGTCGAGAGTTATGGAATATTCTACTGGATTGCTACGTTGAAGGCGGTGATTGGTTGAGAGCTTCTAAATTATTGGCTTTTGTTGAGTCAGAAGATCGAAGGAAACAGAAAGAACCAGACGCTGTGACAAAAGGGATTGTGTTGAAGGCTCTGGTTTTGTCAGGCGCACCGACCGATGAAGTGGTTGAAACCTTCAAAGCAATGTATAATGAACGTACAGGTGCTGGTTTAGCTGATACACGAGCTTATACACTCTTACTTCAATCTGTTTGTGATTCAGGTATGATGGACTTGGCAGAGGCGATTTTCTTCAGTCTGAAAGAACACACCCCTGCAGGAGTGGAACCGAACGTATTTATGTATGGTATCATGATCTGTGCTTTCTTGAGGCTGGGGAAGAAGTCATTGGCTCAATTTTATTTCCAAGATATGCGACAATACGGACTCCGGCCCAATACAATAATCTATTCTATGATCACCGCTGCTTATGCGCGATCATCTGGTTCACCTGCTGCCCCTTCTCCTAGTCCTCCTTCCGATGATACCTCTAAAACCACCCAAACCGTAGATGAGGAGCCTCCAACTGGATTGGCGATGGACGGAGTCAGTCTAGCACGAGAGATGGTAGAAAAATTTAAGAAAGAGATGGCGGCTGATGGACTCTCACTCGAAGCCGAGAAAGACACTAAGCTAGTCGAAACCCAAGATCTGGGACTGACCCAATCATCACCTCAATCACATAGGCGTCGTAGGCGATTAGTAGCTTATGATATGCCATCTGTTCGTCAACAAGCTTCTCATCGTCTTCTTGCACCTATCATTCAATCCTATGTGAAATTGGCTAGACCAGCTAAAGCTTTAGAAGTCGTGAAAGAGCTGGTTGAAAGTCTTGAAAATGAATCAAAAGGAAGTCGTAATAAAGGCAAAGGATTGATTGAATTAGATGTGTATACGATGTTATTAGATGGATATCGACGTGCAAATGATCCAATGGGCGTCATGGAAATTTGGGAAAGGATCTTCAAAGAAGCTAAATCAACAAGTGAGGAAGATCGACTAAGGACAATATTGATGGAGAAGACATTGAAGTTATCAGGACTTGACCAATCGATCACTGAAAGTGGTAATAGAGACAATCCGAGTCAAACAAAGAGTTACAAGCTCTGTTTACCGCTATCGATCTATACTGATTCACTCTCGAGTCATGGATTTCATCAAGAGTTGAGGACCACTTGGGAATCTGTTCAAGAAGCTGGTTTTGCCTTTGATCCTGCCAACTTCAATCATCTTTGTGAGGCAAGTTTTAAATCAGGAAATTCTAGATTAGCATGGGAGATTGTGGAGTATGTTTTGTTGGCTGATGGAGAAGGAGAAGAGGCTGAGGTTTTATTTAAGGAAGAGGAAAAGCAAGAGTTAGGAGGGTGGTTAAATGAAACGTCTTCAAGGTATAGTTGGCCTAATTTCTTACGTGCGAGTGTAAGTCAAAGAAGGCCTGTGAAACCATTACCCATCTCATCATTACCACCTTCGTCATCATCAAAAGGAAGTGGAATTGAAGAAACAGGTCTTGTAAGAGCCGATGAAACTGATGGACCAGTTCGACCACCTAATCGGACATCTGTACGTAAAACTCAAAGATTTGATGATCAAATTGCGACTAGAAATGCATTAGAAAGTCTTTTAAGTTCATTAAGATCATCATCAAGCGGATTAGTAGACAACAGATTTCAAGAAGAAAGTCAACCCAATGAAATTTTTCAAGAAATCAAACCCAAACAAACATGGAGTACACAACTTAAATCAATAGGAAAAGCAAGAAGAAGTTTATTATGGAAACCATATGAAAAGATTTTGAGAAGATTACATGGATCGATGTGGAGAGAATGTTCAGAAGAGATTATGAAAGGAAATCATCAAATTGAAAACATTCAATCGATTGTGAATTCATATTTAAAAAAGTATCCTAAAACGATGAAATCAGTTTTGGTTTATGCATTAGGAGAAAGAGGAATGAAAGTTTTGGTTCAAAAGAGTTTGGGGCATGAGAATGAGAATGATTGGATGAAGTTGGCGGTTGAGGATTTAGTAGTTAGAGTGATTGGAAGAACTAGAGAGAGGATTAGAGGTACGGTGGGGATTGAAAGAGTTGAAGTGGATGATGAAGAGGATGTAATTCAAGAGATTAAGAATTGAATGAATGAATGAATGAATGAATAAATTCTTGGATTTCATTGAAGTGAGAGAGAGACTTTTTTCTTTGAGAGTTGTTTAGACTGAGATCAAATTTTAAGGTAAGTTTTTCTTTCGAGAATTTGAGAGAAAAGTAAAGGATTTCTAAAGTTCAATTTGAGGGTGTTTTTTTGTTCTTTCTCTCTCTCTCTTTGTGAGATTTTAAGAATTGATCAAAAAAAAAATCTCAAAAGTGAATGAGTATTTGATAGATTTGAGATTTGAGAAAGAAAAAAGAAATTGGATGAAAAAATAAGGTAAAATCATATTAGCTTGGTAGATGAATTAGAATTTGAATTTTGTAAGAGTGAAAAGTATGAGTTTTCAAAGTGAGATTGAAAATTAACAATTGGGGATATAAAGATTGGAATCTAAAAAACAAGTTTCTACATAAATAAGTAATTAAGAATAAAACCTCCCTCTTCAAGCCACCTACATATCCATATAAACCGAGTGGTGAAGTAGGAGAGGTCAAAAAAATAAAAATAAAAGCAAGATTGTCAGTTAAATGAACAAAACGATTTTGACCCAGACCAAAAAAACAACACAAAGAACACCGCTCAAAAAAGAAGCTTAGAAGCCATTGACCATCACCAAGGATGAAACCATTGACCAGTGAAAAATTGAGACATAGGTTTGAAGACCATTGACTAGTCTTTTTTCTTTCAAAGTTTTTCCAAAACTACCAAACTTACTAAGCAAACAAGACTTTTGCTCCCATGTGAGAAACATGTCCGATTACATGATTTTGATTCTCAGGTGTTTGTAAAGCAACATGACCCCTAACGTAAATTGAGACAGAATCTGATGACTAATTTCCCGCACTCTTGAAATAATCCATAGTAGCACCTGCTTGTGCCAAAGCTGTTGCACCACTGGAATGCAAAGAATGATTGGAAAATTGTTTGTTGAAATAAATGTGAAAACAAGAAAGAAATTAAGATCTTGAAGAAGGAACACCTGATGATGTTATAAAAAGTTCTTTTGATGTAATGAATTCTTTGTCTCTTGCACAAAGATAAAATTCAACGAGTTTAACCGGACAAGCTGAAGAATTGAAAAAATTGTTGAATAATAAATGGAGTGCCAAGATATTTTTTGTCACTTTTAGAGTAAGGTAATTGATGCTGAACAAATTTTTTGTAGGAAGATAATTTGAATGATGACCGCAAAATGAGTTTTCTCCTGTCAAAAAGTTTTTGCAAATACAGAACTGTCACCTCTCCAAACCTGTGGAGACCACCAAAACCAACACCCAACAAAGCCAAAAATAACTTGTCATCAAAAGAAGATAAGGAGTTAGATACCACTATCTCTAAATGTTCCAACATCAAAGGGTTTTTCCGTATTGAAAAATTTTGTAAGCAAAACTTCATTGTGTATTTCACATCTTGATACTTTGATTCACATAATACAAACACAGATTCCTTCCTAAATACATAAGCAATACCAACTGGATATGCCTACACCAATCTTGGAGAAACCATACAACCAAAACATCAGATAAATTCACACAAGTTTTAAACATTTGGAATCAAGTGTTTATGAAAATGAAGACAAAATTCAGCAAAAACTGTAAAACCAGAACTATGTTTACTAAGAGAAACAGCACAGATAGTAGTACAACAAGCTTGCAGAGATAATTTCTTTGAATTGTTGGCCAAGCTATCTAGCCTAGACTCTCTTGGTCTGGATGGAATAGATTGGGCTTTAGCCATATTTGAGATGTTGCATCAATGGTATCAAAGCTTGCTATTTGCCCCCCTGACAGGAGAGAAAGATCAATTGACAAATTTAAAACAGAAACAGCATTAATAGCCCCACAAAAAACCTCTTGATCTAATGGTTATAACACTGATTGAAGAAAATATAAGGGCCTGTTTGGTCCCCCTGATCAGATAATATCTGGCAAAATTTCACACCAAAAGTGTTACACAGCACCAGATAGTCAATTGGTCCAATCTCAACCACATAGCAAAAATCATATTGTTGTTTGGTACAAGTATTTGACAACAATATCTGATCAAAAAGTTTGAGATACTCATCCACATAGAGATAGAGCCTTTAGGCTGTATCTGAAGGCTCTGTCTTCATCTGCCCTTCCTCCACCTACACTTATCACTCACTTCATTCTTGTTATATCATTACCCACACACACCCTTGTGATATCCTCAGTGTTCAAAATTGCATTTTAGTGCTTGCCACTCCATCCTCTAGTGGTTCATCAACCAACTAATCTCTCTTTTTCTTTACTTTCTTCTTTTTTATACCCTTATCAGTTCTTTTGTGATAGTCTTATCGGGTTTCTTAATACAAGTTTATCAGTTCTTTCTTCTGAATGTGAAGCACTTTTTGAATGAAGGATTTTGCCAAAGAATGTTCAAAATCCAAACTTTGAGGTGCTCCCAACCAGAGCACCCAATTGTCTTTTCCCACACAAAAGTGCCTACAATCTTATTGTAGGCGCTTTTTACAACAAAAGATTACCTACATTTTCAAATACACATGTAGGCGCTCAGAGAAAGTGCCTACAGGGATTTCCCCACATGTAGGCGCCAAAATAAAGCGCCTACATCCCAAAAATTCATGTAGGCACTTGGTTTGAGCGTATTTCAAGTTGCAGAAACAATATTGGAGCATGGAACACATATCTTGAGTAGGGATCTCATCATTGGAGGACAGAAAACATATTTTGAGTAGTTTATCAGGGGATGGAAAATGTATTTCAAGTTTCAAATTCATTATCAGAGGATATATTTCAAGTTGTGAATTCATTATCAGAGAATGGAACATATATTTTAAGGTGACATATATTTTGAGTTGCAAATTGATAACCAGAGGACAGAACATGTATTTCAAGCCAATATTGTTTTTCGCAACTCAGGAGTGTTTACATCCTGTCATTAATTTTGCAACTCAAAAGCTTTCATGGTTCCACTCAGCAAAAGAAATGTCACAATACATTGCAAAGTTCCCTCTGAGAGCTTCATCAAAACTTTCAACACATGTCCAATCTGCTTTCTGACCATTTGGCATAAATTCTTCCTTGATCCAAGCAGAAAACTTTTTTTAAAATACACATAACTATGTGGAAAAGTCTCCTGATAAGCCTTTTCCAAAATGTTGAAGTGTTAAAACCAGTCTTAAATGTTGTCAAGTTTACTAGTGATTTTCTTACTTTTCAAACAAATATCTTTATCTTTCCCTCCAGTGACCATAAAATCACTTTCCATTCACATTGTCTCTACCAAATATTCACCTTTAATACAGTGCACATCAATATATCTGCCTTGAAGAAGCTCCCTGAATAAATTTGATGAAAAACTTGCCGGTTTGACTATCATTTAAACCCTCAACAGCTTGTGATAAGTTTGGAGCATAACACCTAACTGCTTTAGAGAAAACAATCTTCCTCTCTGAGTAATTCTAATTGAAGCTTGGTCCAGTATCAACCCTTTCCATCCAATCCCAATCTTTCTCCATTTTCTGCTTCTTAAACTCTGCTTCTTCTTCCTCAACGTCAAAAATATACTGATGACCTTTTCCTTTCCTGCCAGGACTTCTACTTGCAAACAGTGAAAGTGACTTTGAACAAGTCCTGAGACCACTTTGTTGATCCAAAATCTCCCTGGCTCTCTGAGCCTTATCAATCTCTTCTTTGGGTAAGGATACAGAGCTTGTTCCTATCACTTCCAGCAGGAGATTGGCCATGGATGAACCCAGGAGATGATTGACGACTTCTAGGACTGTTGATAGGGAAAACAGGATTATTTTCAAGTTCAAACACATACACTGGTTCCTCATCAGATGTAATAGGTCTGATAGGAACTGGAACATTGTTCTTGAATAAAGGACGGTTTTTATCTCTATCCAAGTTGATAAGGTCTATAGGCAATTTTGAACATTGCTTAAACCAATTTCTTGAAGAATACAGGACAATCTCTGAATGATTTGATCTAACCTATGACATAGAAACTGTCAGCTGTTTCATATTCAGCTTTAAAAAATTCCAATCTCTTGGTAACCAATCTAGTCACTTCAAAATCATGATGAGTACCATTTTTGCTCATTTAAGATCACTGTGATCTTGCAAAGAAGACTTCAAAAGGCACAATCTTTGATGATAGGTAAAAATGATCACTAAAAAATTGAGTCTTTAAAATCCCTTTTTCTTCCCCCCCCAAAAAAAACATCAGAATGGAGATGATTATAAGAAAAAAGAATGATGATGATGAGATAGAATGATGAAATTGGGTAAAGTGAAATTGGAAATGATCAACAGCTATGAGAACATGTTTCCCATATTCCTATCTGTTGATTATAAGTGACCAATCACTCATCAAATTAAGTGAAAATCTGATTGGAATTTTTCTATTTAACTTGAAAATCTCATTGACATTTTTTATGGATTTGGTTTTATTGAAAAAAAATATCTTTGGAGTAAAATTTGATCATCATCACTCATTAAACAATTTGTTTCTTTCCCTCAAGATCAAAATCTTCTTTATTCAATCTCTTTGATCCAACATACATACAAGAAACATCATACCCTTATATGTTATATATATATATATATATATATATATTGTAAAAAAAATTATTATACTCTTTTTTAAACAAATTTCATAAAGTTACAATTCAGAAAAAAAAACCCAAGATAATTTGTTTTTTTTTTTAAAAAAAACAAAGAAAAAACAAAGTATCAATTTTTCTTATTTTAAAAAGTTAAACAATTTATAACTAAATTCAATTCATTTTTTAAAACTTTTGTTTTTTCTTCCCCCATTTCTTTGAATTCATCTCAAACTTCCACTTCAATTCAATTTAAATCAAATCAAATCAAAAAAATCAAAAAACCCCTTCCCTTTCCTTTCCTTTCCTTTCCTTTCCTTTTCAATTCTTTTCAATTCAATCTTTTCATCCTTTCAATCCGTTCATCAATCCGTTCATCAATCCATTCATCAATCCATCAAATCAAAAAAAACTTCTTAACCTTCAAAAAAAAAACTTTTCTTTTTTTCAATTACATATTAAAATCAATTTTAAGAAAACCAAAAAAAAATCAAGTTCAATTTCAATTTCAATTTCAATGTATTCAAATTTTGAATTTTGAATTTGGAATCTTGAATTTGGAATTTGGAAGTTCGAAGTTTGAATTTCAAAGTTTGAATTTCTTTTAGAGTGATCTTAAAGCTTTTGAAAAATCAGATAAAGCTTCAATAAGTAAATCATCAGATCGATCCAAATCATTTAAATTATTTAAATCATTTAAATCATTTAGATCATTTAAATCATTTTGATTTTGATTTTGATCTTGATTTGATACTTCTTCAATTCGATCTTCAAGTTGATTAACTTCATTCAACTGATCTTCATTCACATCTACTTCTTCTTCTTCTTCTTTTTCATACTCTTCAAGTTGATCAATCCGATCCGACCCACTCCTCAAACTTTCAATCTCTTTCTTTTCTTCTTCTTCATTTTCATCATCGTCATCCAGAATCGCAGGTACTTCATCCTCACCCTGTTTTCAATTGCAATCCATCAAAACTCAAAAAAAAACCCCAAAAAGTTCAAAAAAGAAGATCAAATTCGAACCCATACTGACTTCATCCATCCAACCCAAACCCAATTGATTCGAATGATAAAGTTGAACTGAATCAGTCAGATCAATTTCATTCATTCCTTCTTCTTCTTCTTCTTCTTTTCTAAACTTCTTCTCTTCTTCTTCAACTTGATCAAACTCATTCAATTCATCTAAGATCGCCGGTTCGGATACAGATTCATGAGGTGAATCTTTAATCGCCGGTTCTTCTTCTTCTTCTTCTTCTGACAATAATAATTCAATCGGATCGGTTTTCATTAAATTCGAATCTTCATTCTGTTAAAAATATATATATCAAAAGAATCGGATCAATGATTTATTCAAAAAACAACAGATTCATAAGAAACAAATTTGGAATTAAATTTAAAACAAACACCTTTTGAATTTGAACATTTTCTTGATGATGATGGTGATGATGATGATCATCATCATCATCAGAATCCAGAACATTCGAATACTTCACCTTTTGACGTCTTTTTCTTAAATCACGTGAAGATCCCTCTTGATCAAATCCTTCCAACCCATTCTCTTCATCATCACCACTTTCACTCATCACTCTTTTCTTAAACCCAGACCGACCAACAAGCTTCTTAAAATCCTTCTTAATCTCATCTCTCTTTCCCTTCCTTTCAATAAACTTCAATCGAAACCTTCCATACCGATCCTCAAATCCTTTCATCGATTCTCTCAACCTCAATCGATCCAACTCCGCCAACTTTTTTTCAAATAACTTTAAAGTAGCTTCTTTAGCAAATTCAAACACGTTTAAATATCTTTCAAATTGATTCAAACTCATCTCATTAAATCGTTTCCAAACCAACACTTTTAATCCGGTGATCGGCCAACCTGAAAGAGGTGAAAGAGATTCATTAAAGAAATTCAAATAAGTTTCTAATCTACTGGTGAAGACTGATGCTTCTTTTGAGATCCGTTCAGGTGTGGATTTAGTATGATTTAATTTCTTTCGTTTCGATTTGATGATTTGAAGAGCTTGTTCACTTTCTTTAACTTTTGAAAAAAAAAATCACCCAACACAGGAAGAAGCCAAAAAACCAAAGTAAGAAGTGTGAAAGATTGGAAATTGATTAAGAAGATTTGAAGGAAAGAGAAATCAAGTTTACCAGTGGCTGAGCTCTCACATAATTCTTTCCAAACCCCTTCTTTCTTCAAAATCGGTTTCAGATCCACTCTCTTTTCAGGTTCAGCTAAATCAGGTTCGATTAAAATAGGTTGATCAGATTCATTTTCAGATCGATCTGATGAGATGGTGTTAATATGAATGATAGATTGATCATCTTCATCTTCCAATTTAGGTTTAGAATGAAGTGAGAGACTAGAAGGTGATAATTGTTTGAGTAGATTTCTGATCAGTTGAATTCGATTCGGAAGACTAAGTTCATCTTCATGATCATGTGGAGTGAATTGAACATGAAAGGTTTGATTAGGAGGAGTTGAATGAATGAGTTTAGTTTTGAATCGATCGAGTTGATGTCTTTGATTGAAAAAGGATTGGATTTGATCTGATTGAAGAAAATGTAAACTGATTAAAAGTTGATCAGATGAGATTTGATTTGACTTTAATGATTCAGAGTAAAGATTATGAAGTCGGATTGAGTTTAAGAACGTTCCATTTGAAATTAAAGAGGGAGGTAATAAAGTAGTTAAAGATTGATATTGTTTTGAGTTGGGAATGATGATTGAATTTGATAAGATGAGTTGATAAAATTCTTGCAATTTTGAAAGATTAGATTGATGAATGAATTGATTTAGATTGATTAAATGAGATTTTCGAAGATAAGGTGGTAACATGATAGCTGAGATGAGTTTCATATTAATTAAATAAGTTTTAAGATCATCATCATGATGAGAATGAGAATGATTAAGATTTGATAAAAGTTGAGAAAATAAATTAAAAGATTTCAAAAAGTTTGATTGATGAAAAAGTAATCTTGCAGAGTGAAGTTCACATTCGAATTTGATCAACTTGTCAAATTGAAAAACAAAACAAAAAAACACAAGATTTTTAAATCAGTGATTTGGTTTTTGATTTTGAGTTTTTTTCGAAAAACTAAACTTACAGAGTTTTCACGTGATAAAGAAGTTGCATAAGCTAAATGAGATTTAATTGGATCTAAATGATGATCTTGATTTAAAAAGATTGAAACGATTCTTAAATGAAAGATTGATTTAATTTCATCACTAACCAAAAACCCCACCAAAAAGAAAGGAAAGGAAAGCAAAAAAAGGAATAAGATTGATTGATCATAAAAGATTGAGGAATTGAAGAAAGAAAAAAAGGATGACGAACGTTTGAAATGAATTTAAATGAAGTTTGATGAGTTGATAAGAAAGTGAAGATTGATTGATTTGAATGAGATAATTGATCATTGAGATTAAGATGAATGAGATCCATTCTTGATGATGATGATCAAGTTGGGATTGTTGAATGAATAGAAATTGAAGATATTGATTGATGATTTGAAGTTTTGATTGAATTGATTGATGATTTAAACTTTTTTCATAAATTGATTTTATGATCTTCGATAGAGGTTTAGCAGATTCGAAAGTGGATGTGATTTGATGATCGAGAGTAGGGGATGAAGTGAGGTGGTTTGGATGATAAGTTAGTTGATATAGGGCGTGATGATGAGGTTGAGACTGTGGAAAGGGAAGAGGAATGAGTTGAGTTGGTTAGTTGAGTTGAGTTTTGTAAAGGGAATGAAGAAAGTTAACTTTACCATTTGAATGGTTTGGATGGTCTTCTGCTTTCATCAAATGCCGAACCCAGTCCTACTCTGCTCATGCTCACTTGCTGCTACTCAAAAATGTATATGTAGTATGAAGGACAGACAAAACTACGGAGGACGAGAGTGGCGAGCGAGGACCACCCGAAACCCTTATGCACTGTGCCTTATGCACTACACCACAAAGACACTATTGTGCGTCAGGGTGTCTGAGCGTGTCCGAGATTGGGGACGAAAATGGATGTGCACTCCAGGGATGTCGGCCTGACATCCACGTGCGAAGTTATCCGCAGGGCATCCGGTGGATGCGCGGCGGATATCCTCTCTAGGATGCCATGCCAGCATCCTATGCTTCGATTCCCTAGGGATACCCAGTACAAAGGGCATCCCTAGTGCGCCCTGCCGACAATCAGTGGACATCAAAACTCCAATATCCAAAAGTAGTCGGAGCAACGGGGATTCGGAGATCACCACAGTTCAGCATCCACTGGCCGCCGAGACGCCATCGCTCAGCCATCCCGATTGTAAATTTTGATAAGTGTGGCAGGCTTGAGATGGAGTAAGTACTTATGTAGTTACGCCATAAGATAAAACATCAACAAAACAAGAAACTTATCAAAACAGATCTGGATCAAATGAACCTCAGCATTCATCTGCTCAAACCACTTCTGACTTACATTTCATCTTCTCAACCCAAACCTCAATTACAACATACTAATCCAAACTTTCCTTTCTATTCTGTTGTTGGTATTTTAGACCGAGCAAACCTTACTTTCTAGTGGCCGTCAAATGGAGTGTGATGCAATATGTGATCTTAAGACCCATCATCTCTCTCGTTTTGATCATCACCAATAGTTTCAATTCGAAGCAGCACAAGCGTATGGCATTTCACTTATTTTTCACATCAAACAATCCACTGAAGATGTTTGTTTCCTTGAAATATCTTCTATAGACTGCTATGAATCCACTCACCTCTTCTCATATGGAGTCTACTGTCACTCGATTATTGGTTGCAACTAAGCAGCTACTCGAAAGTCTCACTGATTGGTCACATGGTAGGATCGATGAAGGTGGTGCATCTGATATTCATGTGAGACTAGGAAATGAGTTTAATGCTGCAAGTTTAGCATTCTCTAAGGAAGGTATTGATATGAAGTTGGTCAAGATCATCTTCACACGTCTCAAATCTGATTCGCTTTTCTAGGCCGAAAGTCTAATGATTGTTATTAAAGGTTCTGGAAGGGATCGAACACCTCTTTGGTCTAGTTTTGCTCATTCACAAGAGTTTGTTGGTTTGTTTCAAAGCCAGTTTTTTTGTTTCCATAAATTGAATGCTGATGTTCTTTTCTTGACCATTCTCTGTAGTTATTGTAATTTTTTTTATGATATCACTTCTTCTATTCGTTTCTTTATTGATAGATGGAGAGGTAAAGCTTACACAAGTTCTCCTAGTAGTCAACAACAAAGTCACGCACTGGCTTGTCAACCTGTACCAGAATTATTCTTTTTGTTATTTTGATCATTTATATTCTTTCATCAATGTTATCATTGCATTTAAAGTACAAAGGATGTATATTATTCAACATTAAAAGAACACATTCTAAGAAACACAAACCCATACCCATCCAAACAGGTCTATAAGCAATCAAAGTGCTTTATCGCCTGAAATTGATTTGAAGGACATCCAGTGCTCAGCAGCCTGGATGTCCAACGGACTGCCCGAACCGATCCTTTGGGGATCGATGCTCTGACTACCCTCCTGACAAACCTTGATGGATGTCAGGTGGATGCTGGTCGGTCATCCTCGATTCGCCCGATGGGCTCCGTTCGGACGTCCCCACTCGGGCGTCCACGAACCCACATACCGGTGTGTTGTGGGTGGATGTCCGTCCCCCACCAAAAAAATCGGACATCCACAGGACATCCAGGTGTCCTTGTGGTGTATGCACTACACATCGAAGTAGTGGCGACTTACGACCCGAGCACGGGTTATTCTGTTACAGAACAACCCGAATACATGTATAAGCATGTATTCGGCATGTATTCGTTCCGAAACCGGTGGTGAAACAGGCGATCTGGCTCACCACACCACTCCCCCTTCATTTCAACCAATCTCTCTTCGTTTCTCTTTTTTATCGCTCTCTATCCCTTGCTCATCTATTCCTTCGTTTCTATCCGTTTGTGGGGTGCAGGACTCCGGATTCCTGCATCGCTCATACTTTTTTATCACAGCTCCAATCGTTTACCAGAAGCTTGAGCACTCGGACGGAATTCAATCAACTTACGATGTATGCTTCATCAAAGTAAGCCTCATTATTTTCTTACTACTGTGTTCTTGAAAACCTACTGAACATTTCTTTGGTCCTGATTGGGTCTGCATTTCCTCAAGTCAAGACCGATCCCCAATTTCCCCCGACTTCTCGGCAAGATCCAACCCCTTTTCATCTTCAAGAATGTTGTACAAAGGGGTAGAGAATCAGGTGGCTATTATGGTGACTAACATGGTGGTATGAAGGGGTGCGAGATTCAAACAAGGGAGATTATTTCTTTCTTTCTTATGTTCGACTATCTTTTTTTCATCATTCAACTGATTCACTGTTCCGATCACCATATCCTGTTTTTCTTAGGTGTTCAAAACTACCACTGCGATTTACTCTCTTTCTCCTCCGTACTCTCTTTCTCCTCCGCTAAACTTCGGTCTCCATTCCTCATTATCTATATCTGTCTGTCTGGAACTTATCTCGACACTCTTTCGATTCTTATCTCTGTCTTCGATCACCTCTGTATTCGATCACCATGGATTCGAGACGTATTCCAATGTGCGACACGTTGTGGAAATCAAAACCTAGGCGGTGGTGTTCTCTTTCTCTAACAACTATCATAATTCATTTTATATATAAACCCAAGGCAAAGACGCAATCACATATTTGATCCAAGCGCACAATCAGAATCAAATTATTTTATATTTTATATTCAATACGCTGAAAGCCATAAATCAATAATTATCTCAAATTATACTCAAGTAAAGCAGCAAAACATTATTCAAATAAATTAAATCATCAGTATTATTTATTCCTTTACAATTCATTAGTACACTACATACAACAATATCCGTACAAATCAATACCATACATATATAATCAACAACGGAAATGTGATACATACAGTTAGAATCAGAATAGTCAAAATAAATAGATCAATAAATAAATAACACATCAAATAATCATGGAAGATAACATATTGAAAAGTGATTAATAGTTATTTGGGTAAACAAAAAGAATATAAAGAAAAATAAGGGAGAGAAATTCCTAGAATGAGGCTCAGATGCGAAAATGATGGAGGTTGAAAGCTTAGATGAAGAAAATACAAATAATGTAGTCAAAGTTGATCATCATCATATCAGTTTATTCCAATTGAAGAGACAAATAAAGAATACAAATATTACATACCTAAATTAAAAGCTAAGATTGAAATGATCAAGTGATTAGACAGTTAATTTAATGAAGATTGGAATGCAATATTTAAATTGAAATGATTTAGAATGAATACCAGGGCAAAATGCGAAATTACAGATGATTGATGATTGATTGAAGCCAAGGATATCAAGAAATTTATTGTCAAATCAAGACTGAATTGATTCAATTAATCTAGGGCGAGATACTGGGACAGGAAAGTGGAGGAAACAAACTTAAATACATAAACCTACATACGTGAGATACTAATAGATCCATCAATTCAAAAGCACCAAATAGATCTAAAATAAACAACGAGAAAGCCAAGAAAAGAAAGGAAGGAGTTAGCACATATGTAAAACAATACATATCTGAATTAATGATCAAACTCGAAATTAAGATCAAGGAAGACAAGAGCAAACCAAGAAGGCCAAGATGGGAGTGTGAAGAAGAGTTAATTTATGGCGCCAGGTGACTCAGAAAAGAACAATAGAAGCGGTAGAAAGATCTTACGCATGAAGAGGGTCAAAAATCAAATTTTAAGATTGAAAGAGTGTTCAACATCAATTTAAGGAGGGGTGGGATCAAAATTGACATTGATAAATTGCTTGGACCAAAGAGATTGTGCGAGAAAAGAACAGAGATCACCTACATATATTAAAAGAACCAAACAAAAATCACAGCAGAAGCGGAGAATGGTGCCAAGTGCAATCAGAGTTGTTTCGTGTGGAAAAAGGGTGGTTGTGGCGAAATTGCATGAGATGGGCAGTGATAGGGTGGATTGTAGGAGATAAAAGGACAGGTCTTGAGGGGGTTTTCTTCTTTCCTCCATCATCATTGGATTTTTTTTCTATCCTTTCATCCATACTTCGAATTGTGGAAATCGTGTTTGTTATTCAGAAGTGTCCGCGTTTTTTCTCTTATTTTTTGTCTTGAGTGTTGAAGTGTTTTCTTATATTAAAAGTGTTTGAGTGTTAGTGTCTGGGTTCGCCGTATCAAGTGTTTTTTTGACTCAATCAGTATTATTGTCATTGTGCCAAGGTGCAAATTCATTGTTATCAAGTGTGATTTGCAAACTGTTGTGGTTTTCTTTGTTTTACTGAGCTCAATTGTCAAGACTTAAGCTTGTTAGAATTGTCTCACTCTGTTTCTGAACTTCATACTCAAGGTTGAGGGCAGCTCAAAAGCGCTCAGGTTTCATTCACGTCCTTGGTGGTGATTCATCCCCTCTCCGGCTCAGCCTACGCTCCACAGCGTAGGAGTTCTACAACGTGTGCTGAAGAATACCCTTACATGGATTCAGCAACTAATCCCACATGTGGAGCCTGCCTTTACGACGACGCGATCAAATCGACGAATGAACCTGGCGCTGTTCCACCCTTGAAGTACTGTAAGGATGGTTGTGGGATCCCGTTGGGTCGAAAGGCTGGTACGATGTGCGGGGGCTGTAAGCGGAAAAATGAGGAAAAACATCATCAATCACCCAGTCCAACTCTCAGCGTCAATCTCAATCCACATCTAGCTCAGCCACTCTACCCTTCCTTGTGGATGATGTTGACCCAGCAAGAATCTCCGCCATCCGGTCACGATTTCAAATCCCTCCACTTTCATTAGGTAGGCGTGATTCCATGGCCACTAGTACCAGTACCTCTGGTTCGTCTTCACTATCTCTTTCTTCGCATCCGATTGCACCAATCCCACCCGTTCGACAAAAGAAGCGACCAGCCGAACAGCCACTTCCATCACAACCGATGTTACTTGGACATGCGCAAGATGAAGCTTACCGACATGGCGAAGAGGCATCGAAAAGGATCCGTATGGATCGCATTGGGCAAAATAAGGTTCGTAAGGCACCTCGATCGACCGCAATTGGACGTCACCGCAATCAGACCGCCGATATCTCGGCGGCACCCGGTCTGAAACAGATTGTGGTCAAGCTCAAGTATAACGCTCACCATGGTCCGAAGGCGCACGGTATTCCCGATCACCTACACGATGTTGATTTCTCAGTTCAAGACTGGGAGGTCCAAATCATGCGGTCAGCAACAGACCACTTCCGTCAAAACTCACGTGGGATATTTCCACCTGGCAACCGAAACAGCGACCTTAGTACTTATCCCGCACTTCCACCCTTTGACGCCGCTTTTTACTCTCTGGGCATCGGCACTGGGGTGCTTTCCGGAGAACGGCTCAAGCAAGAGATCATTTCTCCTACTCGGCACGGTCAGCGTGCAGTCAGAGGCCCTCCAGCACTGTCGCTCTTCTTCGCAGCTGCAACGTATTTGGCTGCCGTCAATCCGCCAAGCTCAATTTTTAACAGCGAGTCTGAAGGTGAAGATGATCAGCCGGAAGAAGGTAAGTAATATTTTTAATCCTGGAATGGCCATATCGTCATCATAACTAACTGAGTGATTGTTAGTCTCTCCTATCCAGCTGCCTCCAACTTCGTCCGAGGTCGTTACGCAACGTTGGACGAGTACCATATCACACAGTGTATCGCTGGCTATCAAGCGGATTCATCAGCTGGCTGATCAAGGAATCGACCCTCTGAAAGTACCCAACTCGGAGGTTGTGGCGGCCCAAGATCCATACGACATTGCAAATACGCTGTTCCCTCAAGAATTAGGAACTCCTCTCCCTGACGGACATCCTGCTGGCGAAGGTCAAATCATCACCACCATCTCATGGAGCGATGCTTTACAATTACGACTTGGAATAGGTATGTCTTGTCTGTCACTTTTTCTATTATCATTTTCTATTCTCATACATTTTCCTTTGACCACTGCGCTTGTTGATATTCTTTGTAGGACGTCAAATTGCACTCTATGGCCGTTCTGGAATTCGATCTTTTGGGAGGATCTTGCCAAGTGTTGACAACTTGGCAAGACCGATGAGGAATAACACCCCTTGGACGAACGCGACTCTCATGGCTTTAGCGAAACCCAACACTGGTTCTTCCCAAGAAGACCTCTCTCAACCGCTTGTTTTTGGTCAATGGGAGGCTTTAGCTGACGTTGAAGACAATCAGCTCATCGGCGAAGGGAATACGCACCGGGCTTTTAGGGCCACAATGTATATTGATGGCAGATGTCGCGACGTGGTGGCTAAGCAATTCCTTAACGAAAATTGTGGTAATCAAGATACGTACCTTAAAGACTCGCTTGTTTTCCATCAAGCCTCATGTCTTCTTGAAGAATTCAAACTGGCGATGTTTGTGAGATATGAAGTCACAGTTGCGCAGAAGACGGTCTTGAATTCCTTACGGGTGAGTCTCGTATTGTGATATGTTTAATTAACTATTTTTACTGACCATATGATGACTGTAGGTTGTTTTCAACATGGTCATGATCCAGGAAAGCGATACTTATAAAATCAAGGAGCTCCTTGAGCATTCACCTGAACCCTTGTCTACCCCAATCGATAAGACCCTGAACGCAAGAAAGTCGTTATTATTCGACGCTTTGAATGCATTCGTACATTTCACTTATGATTACTTCAAAGGGCAAGCGCTTCTGTACAACATCAAGACAGTCAATGGTCACTTGACTGGTATGCGCATATTTGATCGAAGGTAAGTATTATCGTTGTATCAGTGTAGTGTCCAATGGCAATTTAGATTGTTGACATCGGTTTGAACAGATATCAGTGGTCTCCAACCAATGAATCACCTGATGAGATTGACGCTTTCAAACTGGGACATCATTGCGGTGAATGCTGTAATGTTCTAAAATTGGAAAACACCGACTTCAACTATCCTACAAGTGACAACAGCGCTGAGGGTGGACAGGAGGTAGCTATTGATCCAGTTCTTGAAATACTTGAACTGATCCGTCCAAAGCAGTCTGAGGCAGAGCTTGATATCATTCCATCAGATGATCAAGAGATTGAAACTCCCTTTTAGATCAAAATTCATTTCTGTGATGTGTTAGTAAGTCTGAAATTTCTTACAAAAAAAAATTCCCTTTTTTTTGTACTTCAACGACACAACCTTTTATCAATCTGGATTTCAATATTATTTTAATCTCAACTATTATGATGTGAATTTGTTCTTTCTGGATTTTGAATTATGTCATCTTTGAAGGAGAGATAGTGCAAACATACTTGTTGAGATTGAGTTCTGATACATGGCAGTTGTGCCAAAGGCACAACATAACTGTGCCAAATGATCACAATCTAGTCCTTATGTGCAATTCAAAAGGAATTGCTGCCAGTAGACAAACTTCAATAATGAAGGACATATATACTATATGTTTAAATCATCAATTTCTAAAAGGAATTGCTGCCTGCCAGTAGACAAACTTCAATAATGAAGGACATATATACTATATGTTTAAATCATCAATTTCTAAACAGCTTCAGACCCCACATAGTGTAATATGTCATTGAAATTATGCATCTGGTTGATGCCCTACAACAATTGGTGCCAATCGATCTTCAACCCCATCTTCAACATCCGGAAGAAATTCTTCTTGATGTCTAGATACCAATGTAGCTTCATTGATATCCACATCAACCAATTTCAAAGCTTCTATTATTGGTTGAAAAAAAATCCACACAGTTTCGAATGTAATACTTTCACGTTTGATACCCAAGCATCGAAGAGCGCTGTCAACTTGCTGTACAAAGCGCTTTGGAGACACTTGAAACAGAATATCAGCATCAGGAAAATGTCTTTGTCGGTGTGGTGATCAATTTATAGCCGTGATTAAGAAAAAAATTAAAACTTTTTAGTGCTTTAGAAATTTATTTAAAAGGTTCTTTTATTATCAATACATTAATATAATAATATCTTTAATTTCACCGTGGTTAATTGGTAAACAAGCTATACAAATTTATTTTACATAATACTTTACAAATTCAGAAACAAGAAAGTTTAAGTTCAGTGATTACTAAAATGAGGGATTTAAAGAAGAAGATCTTAAGAATAAAATTGAAATTGATCATAAGAAGAAAGTACAATAAAGTTGAATTCAATTGAAGAAAGAAGATTAAAGAGAAATGACGTCAAAAGTGGTAAAATGATGGGAATTTAGGTTTTTAAGAGTTAATAAAAATACTTATAAAAAAAGTGAAAGCGGAAATGGATTCTTGAGATGATTTTAGGTGGGGTTTGATAAGAGCAAAATGGGGCTTACCTTAGAGTGAAGTAGTGTAAATCAGGAGGAAAGGATGGAAAGGGAGGATTTCGAACATTTCGAACGCGGGCCAAATCTCAATGATGTGCGATCTGATCAAAATGATGGTTTTTCATTAGTAATACATATCAAATCTTCACCGAATTGGCCGAAAAATGGCTCAATCGACGCAGAATCTAAAGATCTATAATGTACAAACTTCACATCAACTATATCAAGACTCATAAAAAACTTTTATAATAAGAAACAAATGAAAATATGAAATTCGAGAATGAAAATCAGCGCATATGTAATATTGGTAAACAGGCTGTATCATGGGTTTTGGCTACTGTATTCATATGTAATATGGGTTTTCAACGTGTAATAACTTACAGAATAAGGTTTTCTCAATCTTTACAACTCAATAACTTCATCATTACTCATCAGAAGGTGGGATTGTGGCGTATGGTCTTGGATGATAAGCAAAGATCTATTCAATGGGCTTTAGTAATCAAAAATTGAACAAGTATTGAAGAAATTAGTAATTTTAAAAATCAGAAATGGCTTATTTAGAATCAAAAGAAGATCAAATTAACAATCATGAGGGTTTACTATGACTAATTATGATGTAATAAAGTTGAAAGAAATTAAGTTTGATCATAAGAAGAGGCTATGACGTGGTAAGAAGCATATTGAAGTGGTAAAGAAGAGGTTATGAGGCTGTTTACCGTGGGTTTCTTTTGAGAAATAGGATATATATAGTTGTAGTTGGATTGTGAAGAGTTTTTCTCCCTTTTTTCTTTATCTTCTACGTGGCTATTATTTTGTTTATCATTATAAACTTATTTTAGTAGTATCAGATCACTTAAATACGCCCTTTATCAATGTTATAAAGAGAAATTTACTTTAAATAATTGTATTGTAAGACTCAAAAGTCAATTGGGAATAATACTAATAAAAGTATTGAGTATAATAAATCAATCAAGGCGCTTTTCTCTTATTCATAATAATAATATTTCATTTAATTTCTTATCAGTACTCCATCAATAAATCCTTATTGACTGGTTTTAGAAGAGCAGTCTTAGACAACTTCTACTAGTTATAATAGTAGATTATCCTCTTCACGTGTTGTATAACCCTTGTTGGGTTATAAATACTACATATTGGTGACTCTGCCCGGGCTTGACAAATTTAATTCAATTTATTTCATTACTATACAAACTTATTTACTTATTTTAAAAATTATTTACTTCAAGATACATCAAAGAAATCAAGTATTCATTATTATTAAATCATTATTAATATCTTTAAATAGTTCAATTTAAAATATTTTTCAATTAATCAACAATATGTCAGCAGTAATTCAAATTCACAAAGGTTATTCTGATAGTGAAGATATTGAAGATGTTGAGATTCCTCCTACTTCTCATTATAAAAGACCTGTTAAAATGACTGATCCACGTACTTTTATTCAAGAGAGTTCAGTTTCCTTTGCAGCAGGTCCTTCATCTTCAACAGAAACATTGAAGACTCTACGTGCTCCTTATCAATCAATGCCTGAAGATTCTCAAATTCCTGTTACTGAACAGAGTTTACCACTTTCCTCTTCTTATTCAGAATACAGAGATCAACCACCAGTTCTTCCATCAGAACATGGAGAAGAACAAGATGATATTCAACAACAGCAATTATTAATTCAACAACAATTACATGAACAGCGTGAGTATTTTTTAAAGAAAGAAGAAGCTTATGCTCAAAGAGAAAAAGAAATGGCGGATTTAATTAATAAATTAAGACTTAATGAAGAGAAAGATGAGAAGAGAAAGAAGGTTACAAAAATTATTAAGAAAGAGAAAGGTGGAAAAATTAGTAAAAAAATTATTGAAGAAGAAGAAGATGAAAGTATTGATAGTGATGATAGTAGTAATTCCAGTAGTGATTCTTTCTTTGAAGATGAAAATTATGGTCAAGAGGAAGGTTTATATAAGCGTGAATCATCAAGAAGCTCAGTTAAACCCAGGACTATTGATAATTCTGATACTAGTGTTAGATTTGAGGTTGGTAAAAGCGTGGAGAAATTCTTATTAAATTACAAGAGTCAAGCTGAAGCAAATGGTGCGTCAGAACTTGATATGGTAAGACAGATTACTAGATTTGTAGAAGGAGAAGAATTGAAGGAGGAAATACGTGAAATGGATGGTTGGGGAACTGGACAATGGAGTTGGAAGAAGGTTAAAGATCAATTAATAGCAAGATATCAACTTACTTCAGAACAACCTAGATATTCAATTGATCATTTAAGAACTTTGTCAGAAAGAACTGCCAGAACTGGCGGGGTTACAAATAAAGCAGAGTATCAAACATTTAAAATTAACTTTGATAAAATTCATCAATATTTGGCAAGACATGAGTACGTGGATTTAAATGATGATGAAGTGGCTAGATATTTTTATGAGGCTTTTTCTGATGAGTTACAGAAGAAATTTAAGAAGAAAATGATTAAGAAGAAGTTAATGAAGAAGGTTACAAATGGAAGATATAAATTACCTGCTTTAAATAAATTAAAGAAAGTTGTAGATTATTATATTGAAGAAGAAGCATTATTAGTATTTGAAGATATTGGAGAAGAGAAATTTACTATTAATAATGAGATTGCTGGCGTGAAAAATGAAGTAGTACAAAAGGATACAAGTAATAAGGTGGCTAAAATTGGTGGAATGCAGGCTAAAGCTACACATCAAATGGAATCATTATGTAATGATTTGGGTAATTTACATATTAATCATATTCAAGCTCCTTTATTAATTCCGCCTTTAAATTCTTTTAAGCCTCATATTCCTATTTCTAATGCTTTACAAACTCAAATTCATCAACAAGCAACTCCTTATAAAAATCCAAACACGCAATTAGCTTCAAATTATCAAAAGCCTCTTCCTTATAATAATAATATTAATTATAATAATCAACCACGTAATTATCCAACTCAGAATGTTAAAAATCAAGGTCCACCAATTAATAATAATAGGCCTTATAATAATGTTAATAACAACAGACCTTATAACACGCAGAATCCAAATACTAACAATCAATTTAATAATAATCAAAATCAAAATCCAGTTGTTGGAAATCAAAACTTCACGCCATTTCATCCACCACCTAGTTATTTTTGTGTGTATTGTAATACTGAAGGTCATAGTGTAGGAAGATGTAAACATGTAATTCAAGATAAATTAGCAGGATTACTTCAAGATAGGATGGATGGATTTTTCTTACCTTCAAGTAATGAGAGATTATTTAAACAAGGAGAAGATGGAATTAGACAACAAGTAATTAAATATTCTGAGCAGCAAGCAAACTCAGCTACACGTCAAAATATACAACAACAACAAACTAATATACCTGTAGCACCACCTGTAACACCTGTAGTACCACCTGTAATTCCTACGGCAATTTTAACTAAAGAAGAAGGGAAAGAAAAGGTTAATGAATTAAAGGTTAATTGTGGTATTCTTGAAAATTGGCGCATTCCAGAATTGTCTGCTAATACTAATAAACTTATGGCTGGAGGAGGAACTAAAATTTATGATTCCTCAGTACATACACGTAGTGGAAAGAATTTAACTCAAGAGGAACCAAGAAAGGAAAAGAGAGTTACTATCAGTGATGATGTGGAGAATATTGAAGACATGGAGATTGATGATAATAATGATAATAATATTGAAGAAGTTAGCTATGAAGATCTTGAGGAGAGTTTACGTAGAATTCAAGCTGGAAGTGATGAAGATAAAGAGGAAGCTGAGTCAAATAAGACAAGAAAACCATCTTATATTATGCCAGGACACGGTGAATATAAAAGAAAATTAGAGAGGCCAGTATTTGCTGATAATCCAAAGGTAGTAACAGAAGTAGTTGAGAAATTAATGAAGAGTGTAATTGATATTCAAGTTAAAGAATTATGTGCAATTTCTCCCGTGGTATCTGAAGAAGTTAAGAAGTGGGTTAGCAAAAGAAGATTAAATTTAAATCAAAATGCAATGGCTTCAGTAGTTAACAGCACGGCATTATCTGACTTTGAATTTGATTCTGAAAGTAATTCATCTTTAGAAGTTAATTTACCAGACTCCTCATTATATTCTACTCCTCTGGGTTATGTTAACATTACTATTGGAAAGATTAAAATCAAAGCTCTTATTGATTCAGGTTCTCAAATAAATATTATTCCTCAGAAGTTAATGCAAATTTTACCCGTGCAAACTGTAGTAAATATTAAGAGTGCAGTTAGAGGGATTGGTGGACAGAAGACTGCTTTGTGTGGGATTGCTGAGAAAGTTAGAGTAAAAGTTGGAAGAAATATTGAAGGATTGGTTCAATTTTACGTGTCTGAAGAAGATGAGACTCCTATAATTTTAGGAAGACCATTCTTATTTGATTATGGCGTGCAATTGGATTTTAAGAAAGAGCTTGGAGAAATGATGACATTAAAAGATAGTAGAGGAGTGTGGATGAGAGTTAGATTATGTGAACCTGATAAAGGAAAGTGGGAAAGAGAATTGAATATGGAGTTGGAAGAAAAGCAAGGTTATGTTGTACGTGGAATTTTGGATGAAGATGAAGAATTACAAGATGAGTATGATCAGATTAAAGATGAAGAAATTTATGGAGTTCAATTTGAAAAAGAAGATGTTCAACCAGAATTAATTCATGAATTAAATTTAATTATGTGCTTTGAAGATCAAAAGATATATAGTAGAAAGCGTGAATTAAGAGAACTTAGGTGTTTTAGTACTAAATATAAAACTGTAGACAAGAAGGTTAAGCCAGTTAATGCGCCAATGCCACAATATTTAAATTATCCTTTGCAAAGACCACCATTATCAAGAGATCCTTATATTACTCCTTTAATTAAAACACCTCCTGAATTTAAAGAAACACAGAAGACCACGGTGGAAAGACTTAAGCAATGTAATTTTGGTCCTCAAGAATGGTTAGAAGAGGAGGAATGGAAATTATTTTTATATATATTAGTATTAAGAGAAGGTGCAATAGCTTATTGTGAAGAGGAAAGAGGATTATTGAAGCATTCTTATGGGTTGCCTTATGCAATACCTGTGGTGGAACATGAACCTTGGCAAATTAGACCAATACCAATACCAGTTTCAATAAGAAATGAATTTATTGAATTAGTAAGACAAAGAATTAGAACAGGGCTTTATGAACAATCCACGTCAAGTTATACTAGTCCAGTATTTTGTGTATTAAAAGGTGATGGAAAATTACGCATAGTACATGATTTACAAGTTTTAAATAAAGTTACAATTAAAGATTCTGGTGTACCACCTTCTCCAGAAGATTTTGTAGAATCATTTGCTGGAAGAGCTTGTTATGGTCTTGGTGATATAATGGGTGGGTATGATGAAAGAGAATTGGCTTCATTTTCACGTCCTCTTACTACTTTTGAAACCCCTCTTGGAAGATTACAACTTACCAGATTGCCTCAAGGTGCAACAAACTCAGTAGCAGTATATCAGGCGCAAATGATGTGGATTTTACAAGATGAACTTCCTCAACATGTAGGAATATTTATTGATGATGGAGGAATTAAAGGACCTGAGTCTGATTATAATAATGAAGTTTTGAAGGAGAATAATGGAATCAGAAAATTTATTTGGGAATATGCCGTGGTATTAGAAAGAATATTATTTAGAATAGAAGAAGCAGGACTTACAGTATCTGGAAAGAAATTTGCTGTGTGTGTACCTGCTTTGGAAATTGTTGGACACGTGGTTAGCAAGCAAGGAAGGAGTATATCAGTTAAAAAGAAGAATAAAATTCAAAATTGGCCTACTCCTGAAAATAAAACTCAAGTACTGGGATTTTTAGGAACATGTATATATGTAAGAATGTTTATTCCTAATTTTGGTCATTTAGCAGCGCCATTAAGGAGGTTAACAAGATTAAAGGTTGAATTTATATGGAGTGAAGAATGTGAAGAAGCTTTTAAATTATTGAAAGAAATTGTAGGGAAGGATATTGTATTATCTGCTTTAAATTATCAAGAAGATGCAAGTCCCATCATTTTAGCCGTGGATTCAAGTCATATAGCAGCTGGAGGAGTTTTAATGCAAGCAGATGATTATGGGAAGATAAGACCAGTATTTTATGAATCAGAAGTATTTACTGAAGTGGAATCACGCTATTCTCAACCTAAATTAGAGTTATGTGGTGTTGCAAAAATTCTTAAGAAATTCAGAACAAAATTATGGGGACAACATTTTGAATTACAGGTAGATGCAAAGGCTTTAATACAAATGATTAACACGCCTAGTTTACCAAATGCTGCTATGACAAGATGGGTAGCTTTTATTCAACTCTTTTCTTTTGATCTTGTTCATAAACATGCAAAAGGTTTTGGGATGCCAGATGGATTATCAAGAAGAATGCGTGGGAGTGATTCAGAATCAGTTGGGAGTTTTAATGAAGATGAAAAGGATATTAAGGTATTTGATAATTTTAAATTAGTAGTGGAGGATTTAACATCAGAAGAAGAGGAGGTTGAAGTTGGTACAATTTGGGCGCAAGAAGGTATTTGGAAATATTTGGAAGAATATTTATTAACATTAAGAAAGCCAGAAGGATGTTCAGAAGAAGATTATCAAAGAATTAAAAGTAGAGCACCATCATATTATGTAGAGGATTTAAGATTAAAGAAAAGAGGAGTACCATATGGAAGATTAGTTGTTTCAAATTCAGAAGGACAGAAATTTATATTACAGAAATTACATGAGGAATTAGGACATAGAGGTATTGAAGAAACTTACAAGAGATGTTTATTGAGGTTTTGGTGGCCTGAAATGAAAGAATTTGTTAGAGAATGGGTTTTGTTGTGTGAAATTTGTCAAAAGAAAAGTTCAAAGAAGGAAAAAGAAATGGGAAGAGCAACAGGAGAAAATACTTTGTTTGGAAGGGTTAGTTTAGATGGTATACACATTAAAGCAGGAGCTTATAATTACGCCATTATTGCTAGGGATGATTTAACTGGATGGATAGAAGCTGCACCTTTAAAACAATTAACAGCACCAGCAGTGGCTAAATTTATTACAAAAGAATGGTTAATGAGATATGGATCAGTTAAGTGTTTTACAGTTGATGGAGGTTCTGAATTTAAAGGAGTATTTAGAGATGCAGTAGCAATGACTGGAGCAAAATTAGGAGAATCAACAGCTTATTGGCCACAATCAGAAGGAATGGTTGAAAGAGGACATAAAGAAATTAAAGGCGCATTAGTTAAACTTAGTGATGAGACTGGGACTTCTTGGGAAACTTTCTTACCTCAAGTATTATTTGCAGACAGGATTTCCACGAAAAGAACTACTGGTTTATCACCTTATGAAATGATATTTAATCAATTAGCAATTTTACCTGTAGATTTAGAAGCTGGGACTTTTCTGGGAATTGATTGGGATTTAATTTACACAGGAGAAGATTTATTAAAAGCAAGAATGGAACAATTATTGGGAAGAGAAGAATTAATTAAGAAAGCATATGAGAAAATGATGAAAGCAAGAGTTGAAGGAATTATTTATTGGGACAAGAAAAATGCGCATAGGTTAAGGAAGCCATTAAATAAAGGTGATTTGGTTTTGACTTATAATAAAAGTTTGGAATTTCAATGGGGGAAATTATTTAAGAACAGATGGAATGGACCTTACAGAGTAGTAGAACAACATAAAGGAGGAGCTTATTTATTAGAAGAACTTGATGGTACTCAGTTATTGCGTAAATATGCAGCAGAACATATTAAAAGATTTTACTCACGTGGTATAGAAGTTCAAGCAGAAGAAGAGGAGGAAGAAGATATTGAAGAATCAAATTAATTGCGTGAAAAATAAGATATAGTAGTTTATATTTAATATTTAATAACATTTTAAAAGATTATAAAGAGAAAGATAAAATAAAAATTTGATAAAAATAAAAATACATATAAAAAGAAATTAAATTAATTAAAAGATTGAGGATTCAGGAGGGGTGGATATATTATTAGCATTAGCAGTTTCAGCATGGTTAATAAAAGGGATAAAGGAATGGATATTTGGAGCATTTTCAGGGCCCATTCTACTTACATATTCAGTAATAATATTATCACGCACTCTATTATAAGAATTATTAATTATATTGGGTATGGGAAATTCACTTTGATCACGCCAAATCCTTATAGTATGGTCTAGAACTCTCCAGATATGCCAGGTTTGAGAAGTTACATAATCACTCTTCCAAGGTAAATCATGATTGTAAAGGTCAGTAAATATGGGATCATGAGTAGGATAATTTGTTTCAACAGAAGAAGATATGGATGGGATTGGAGAAGGAGGACCACTTTGAGGATGAGCTATGAATGGATTTAAATTATTATCATAGGTAATTTCATGAGGAGAAGATGAAGGTTCTTTGTCTGGCGTGTCAATTGGTGAAGAAGATATATTTTCAGGATAACCTTAAGAAATTAAAATCAAATAAATCAAATAAAAAGAAGGATAAAAATTAGTATTATAAAATAAATAAAAAATTAATATTATTAACTTACAGCAAGAGAAGCCCATAAATTTACATCTTTCACATTTCCAATGCGTATTTGGGGACTTGGGTGGTACCATAAAATTACATTTAAAATTAGTGGTTCTACATTCTTCACATTCAGATATTAAATCCGGGAAAGTGTTCTTTAAAGGCATTATTAATTAAGTAAGAAAGAGTTGTTGAGGTTTTAATTTTTTTATATAATTGGTAAACTGGGGACAGTTTGAGGAAGAAAGAGGAGGATGTGGTGATCAATTTATAGCCGTGATTAAGAAAAAAATTAAAACTTTTTAGTGCTTTAGAAATTTATTTAAAAGGTTCTTTTATTATCAATACATTAATATAATAATATCTTTAATTTCACCGTGGTTAATTGGTAAACAAGCTATACAAATTTATTTTACATAATACTTTACAAATTCAGAAACAAGAAAGTTTAAGTTCAGTGATTACTAAAATGAGGGATTTAAAGAAGAAGATCTTAAGAATAAAATTGAAATTGATCATAAGAAGAAAGTACAATAAAGTTGAATTCAATTGAAGAAAGAAGATTAAAGAGAAATGACGTCAAAAGTGGTAAAATGATGGGAATTTAGGTTTTTAAGAGTTAATAAAAATACTTATAAAAAAAGTGAAAGCGGAAATGGATTCTTGAGATGATTTTAGGTGGGGTTTGATAAGAGCAAAATGGGGCTTACCTTAGAGTGAAGTAGTGTAAATCAGGAGGAAAGGATGGAAAGGGAGGATTTCGAACATTTCGAACGCGGGCCAAATCTCAATGATGTGCGATCTGATCAAAATGATGGTTTTTCATTAGTAATACATATCAAATCTTCACCGAATTGGCCGAAAAATGGCTCAATCGACGCAGAATCTAAAGATCTATAATGTACAAACTTCACATCAACTATATCAAGACTCATAAAAAACTTTTATAATAAGAAACAAATGAAAATATGAAATTCGAGAATGAAAATCAGCGCATATGTAATATTGGTAAACAGGCTGTATCATGGGTTTTGGCTACTGTATTCATATGTAATATGGGTTTTCAACGTGTAATAACTTACAGAATAAGGTTTTCTCAATCTTTACAACTCAATAACTTCATCATTACTCATCAGAAGGTGGGATTGTGGCGTATGGTCTTGGATGATAAGCAAAGATCTATTCAATGGGCTTTAGTAATCAAAAATTGAACAAGTATTGAAGAAATTAGTAATTTTAAAAATCAGAAATGGCTTATTTAGAATCAAAAGAAGATCAAATTAACAATCATGAGGGTTTACTATGACTAATTATGATGTAATAAAGTTGAAAGAAATTAAGTTTGATCATAAGAAGAGGCTATGACGTGGTAAGAAGCATATTGAAGTGGTAAAGAAGAGGTTATGAGGCTGTTTACCGTGGGTTTCTTTTGAGAAATAGGATATATATAGTTGTAGTTGGATTGTGAAGAGTTTTTCTCCCTTTTTTCTTTATCTTCTACGTGGCTATTATTTTGTTTATCATTATAAACTTATTTTAGTAGTATCAGATCACTTAAATACGCCCTTTATCAATGTTATAAAGAGAAATTTACTTTAAATAATTGTATTGTAAGACTCAAAAGTCAATTGGGAATAATACTAATAAAAGTATTGAGTATAATAAATCAATCAAGGCGCTTTTCTCTTATTCATAATAATAATATTTCATTTAATTTCTTATCAGTACTCCATCAATAAATCCTTATTGACTGGTTTTAGAAGAGCAGTCTTAGACAACTTCTACTAGTTATAATAGTAGATTATCCTCTTCACGTGTTGTATAACCCTTGTTGGGTTATAAATACTACATCGGAGAGCTCGAATGGTTTCGGGTGGTACTGGAATTAGGCCTTCGGTGCCATTGTATTCCTCAGGTGAAGAGTAAATGACATTGAGAATCACACCGGTTGGAAGTCCTGAATTTTGATTTTTTCGAGTGCGTGAGGTGTTCTTCATCTCACTGTAATCATCCAGGAGTTTTTGAACAATGGGGATCCAAAGATGCAGGAAAAGCATGCTTAAAGCGCAGGGCTCACATAAGCATCAGGAAACAAAAAGTCATATTGAAAGACTCACCTCTGCAAGGGATCACACTCATCGTAAATTCCTCTCTTTACACCTTCTTCAATCTCATCATGAATATTGATACCGATTGCTTTGCGTACCAGGGACCAAAGGCTTTCAATCTTCTGGTTGCGATGAGAAGTGGTATACAGATGAGTTGCTTCGGCTTCTTCAGGAGTTAAGCCGCCATATATTTGAGCCAATGACATCTGAAATCCAGCCATCTTGATGGTCTCAGTTCCATGATCCGTGGAAGTCTTTTGAGGGATTCCGCCAAGTTTTTCAACAATATCAAGATAGTGATAACCAATTCTTCGCGGATCATTATTGTTGACGCCAACATACAAACCCAGAACCTTGCGAGACCACGCATCGATGAAACCGTAAACCGTAATTCCAAAAGGTTTGAGCTTATCATGACCATCAGTAGACCAGACATGATTCGGACCATCAACATGAAAAGCCCTCCTCTTCAATTTTCCTTTGCGTCGTGCTTCTACGCCTTCAGGATCAATTTGAAGGAGCAAAGATCTAACAGTATCTCTGTTGACTCGAATGTTATGAATGACTGCTAAGGCATTCTGCATGCGGCGATACCCAGTGTCGCGGTGAGAACCGGCCACTATGAATTTCATTTGTTCAATGAGTTCCTCCGGCACCACCAGCCCTTGTTGAATATCGTCTTGTTGCCAACTAATAGATAATTCTTCAGATATTGTACGCAGATCATACATGTTGATCAAAATACCTGCATCTCCCATGATCTGAGTAATGGCTTCCTTCCTTTGATAGCCCAGTTTGTTGAATTTAACTAAGAGTTCTTGAATGACCGTTTTTTCTTGCGGTGAAAATTTACTATATGCAGTACTAAGTCCATACTTATGGAGACGGCGGGTCAGGGTGGTTCGAGACATAGTAATACCTATGCCTTCAAGATGAGCGCAAATTTCGGTTCTTTTCAATCCTGCCGCCACGCATTGTCTAATGCTTTCTTCTTCAATCTCCTGAAGGTATATAGGATCCTCTTCCGAGTGGACGCTGGGATCTTCTGTTAAAGGTTGCATCGAAGAAAAAAAATTGTATATTGAAGCAAGCAGGATAAGGTGAAGAAAAGTGGTTTGTTGGATGATCGAGAAAAATGACAAACGATCTCTTCAATTTACAAAAGATGTATCACACGGCGTTACAAGTGGGAGACGAGCGATTCAGAAACGGAAAGGAGAAATATCAACTTCCAGAAGACGCTGGAAGTTGAGCGGCTGGAAGTTGAGCGGTCGACCGACCGGAAGGAAAGGCGTGACTGACCAAAGATGGGTCAATCAGAGTCCTTTCGGCCTAGTTGGGCAGTTTCAGATGCAGTGTCAGATGTGGCTGGGAAGAAAATGCACAGTGAATAGTGCTCTGGGACGAGAATGCACAGTGAATAGTGCATATGCACGTGTAGTGCATAGTGCATAAGGCACAGTGCATAAGAGTTTCGGGTGGTCCTCGCTCGCGACTCTCGTCCTCCATACAAAACACAGTTGAGGATTAACATAAACAGAGGCTATGCATACAGACATATCTACAACTTGTACACAATGAAAGTTGTTTGGTTTCAAATACAAAATGGAACCAAGGGCAAATCACCCATCCAAAATTAACCTTTGAAAGTAAAAGAGACCATCCATACCACACTTTCAAAACAAATCCAACCTCACTTTTCTATTTAATCAAACATACCCTTTTAAAGAAACCATCATCATGAGTTATTCAAAAACCAACTTACCACTCAGTCCATTAACACGTGCGATCCATGAGGATCAGACGAGTTCAAAGACGAATTTCAATGCATTTGGTAGATCGATCGGACCTGATATTTCAGTTTCAACTAATTTTAAATTTAATCCACCAAAAGATTTAATTCAAGTTTTAAATCGATTAGGAGAAAATTCAATCGAAAATAATTTGACGAATTCTTCTTCTAATACTACTACTCCTCTGGTTCAATTTGAAGATCAACTTTCTAAGTCACTTAAACATGATGTGAATTTACATAGTTATAAAAGGTAAACACAAAAACACACTGGATAAGGGTTCTTGTTTTTTTGGGGTGTTTTTTTAGAAGTTGACTTGGGTTTTGGATTTTTGGTTTGGATTTTTTTCTTAGATATTCTCAACCTACTTTGGCTAAAGCTGAAAGTATTCTAAGTGGACTTTTAGTAAGTTGAAATTAAATTTTTTTCATTGATTGTTTTTTTTGGGGGGGGGGGGGAAATCAACTTGAAAGATCTTTCTAATTTTAATTTGATTTTTGGGTTTCTTAAAAGAATGGAGATGTCTTGGTTTATTCTTCTGGTGTATCTGCAGCCTTTGCTGCACTTCTTCATCTTCAACCTGACGTGATCGCCATTCGAGACGGTTATCATGGTTGTCATGATGTAAGTCAAACCCAAATCTTCTTTTCGATCTTCTTGATCAGTTTTTTAAAATCAAAGACTAAATTTGTACGGGGGGAAATGATGATTCATAGACCATCAAACGATATTGTCAAATTAGAGGGATGAATGAACGTAAATCAGTAGAAGTGAAAGTGATTGATTTAGATGACACTTATCCTCCTAGTTCAACGGGTTTGAAAGTCTTAGTTTGGCTTGAAACTCCAGTGAATCCGACAGGTGAATGTCGAGATATTAAGTCTTGTAAGCTTTCTTTCTTTCTTCGATCATTCTGTACAAAAATATTCACCTTTGAATTGATGGTTTCTTCGGGGGGGGGGATTATAAAGACGCTCATAAGGTTAGAGAATGTGCATTAGGATCTGAACTTCTTGTGGACTCGACCTTCGCTCCACCACCTCTCTCGAATCCGTTTGCCTTTGGAGCAGATCTTGTCTTACATAGTGGTTCGAAATATATTGGTGGTCATTCAGATGCTCTCTTAGGAGTCTTAGTCGTTCAAAAATCTAAAAAAGGTAGATGGTCCCAATTATGGCAAGATCGAAGTCAATTAGGTCTCCTACCTGGTTCATTAGAAACCTGGCTCTTGATCAGATCCCTCAAAACCTTACAAATCCGAGTCGTTCATCAATCTGAGACAGCCCATCGATTAGCGATTTGGTTAAACTCCTTAACCGAACGTGATTATCTTTCACCGATTGATTTAGATGAGAAAAGAAGAATGGTCTTGAGAGTTTGGCATTCTGGATTTCAAGATGCTGGGAAATGGGTTGGGTTTGATTCAAAGACTCATCAACCTAATCAAATGATGGGAGGTGGTTCACCTTGTTTTGCGATCATGTTGGAAAAACCAATCTTTGCTAAATGGTTACCATATCTTACTAAGATCTTTGTGGTAAAGTGTTTTTGACTTTTTTTGGGTTTCAAGAATTTGATTTTTTTTTGAGATTTGGGGATTAAGATTTTTGTGTGAACATTTTCGTTTAGCCTGCTACTTCGTTTGGTGGAGTGGAATCTTTGATTCAACAACAAGCCACAGCTGATCCAAACTATGATCCGAGAATAAGTAAGCCCTCAACTCTTCAATGGTATGGATCATCTGATTTGATTGAGGAACTGATGAAGTTTGTGTATTTTCTCAGTTCGGCTTAGTATTGGTTTAGAAGATTTTAATGATCTTAAAAATGATTTAATTCAAGCTTTTGATCGGGTGATTAGAGTGAGTGATTGAGTTGATGGGATTTCCATTGAAAGGGTTTTGGTTGAAAAGGGTGATTGAGCTGAACCGGGATTTTTGAATCTTTGATCAGTATGAACGTCATAGTAAACTTTAAATGAAGATTCACTTTGGTTTATCTTATGAATTTGGATTGAAGGAACGGATGAGAAAATTAGCGAAAGAAATTGAAAAAAGAAAGAAAAATCTTGATGCAACGAATTGGAACGAATTTGGGTTATGAATCATAAATGATAGTCTTATTTTCTTATTACCCCTCATTCACGGAAAAGAATCTTGCAGTAAAAAAAAAGAATTCGATAGGGTTTAGGTGAGGATGTGTGATGAATTGAATTGGTTTTTTTTTAAATTTTCTTGAATGACTTAGAAGACACATGAAATCTTATATATCTCTTGCAATGTGAAATCGGTTTTTCTTCTTCTTCCTCTTTTTGAATAGAAAGTTGGTTTTTTCTTTTTCTTTTTACGTTTTGAAATGAATTTTAGAGAACTTTTTCATTAAGATTTGGTTTTTTTTCCTTATAAAAGTTTGAATGATTTTTTTGAGGTTGTGAAAGTCTTTTTAAAAAGGTTTATTAGGATTTATTCATCCTTTTTGAAAATGGATTGAATTAAGTTTCAATGGTTTATACAATTGAATTAAGTTCTCTTATTTTAATTTTTAAGTTGAAATTTCATTGAGGGATAAAGGTTGACTGAGTTGAATAAGAGAATACCCCTAAGCCTGTGACGGTATTCTGGAGTCCATTTTTTTTTTTTTTTTTTTTTTTTTTTTTTTTTTTAAAGTGCATTATTGCTTTATTGCATGTTACACTATCTGAGCAAGTAATTAATTACAAAGACTAGTATACTTGGAAAGCAGTCATCTAGTCGGTGACTTGAGTTAGAAGTGTCTTTAGATCGTTACGCAATGAGGCGGCTATCTTTTTTGGCTTTTTTTTTTTTGAGAGAGAAAAACAGTGACAATATAGGTCGTTTACTCATCCCCAATCTAAGGTGGAAGGTAAGGATCCTAGGGATTGTGTGTGCTGTCGGGGATGTTTACCATTCGCGACTCATCTCTAGATATCCTACAAATGCAGGGATTCAAGCTACAGTGACAGTTTAGTCCCACAGACTCATCCCCAATCTAAGGTGGAAGGAAAGGGAAAACTAATACGTGTATGTGCTGTCCGTGATTGTTTACCAATCGTGACATTGCTTTCATATGCATTAACAGTGACATTTAGCCTAAGTTGCTTTTTCCACGTCTTGTTTAAACGGGTAAGATTGGCTTGGATGTTTGTTGAGGAAAATCTCTTTTTTTTTTTACCCACTATTTGCTGACCACTCGTCCCCCAATTTAAGGAAGGAGGTGGGGCATTTAGTTTGTCGGGTTAACAGCTTTGAAAGATATTGCTACGTGGGTATTGCGGATCATCGACAATCTAGCTCGCGTCCCGTGACTGTTTCCTTGAGTTTGTGTCCTGTAAGTATGAATGGAAAAATACAAATCGTTTAGTTTCTAAGATAAATTCAGAAAGTAAGAAGAAGGTTTTAGGAGAATCTAGTAATTTTTTGGCGCTATTCCAGTTGACCCTGATCTCTTCTTTGCGAAGTCTGGATCGGAATCGTTTACGTTCTCTTTTGTACCTAGGGCAATAAAGAAGAAAGTGTTCAGTAGTCTCTTTTAATCTGCAATAGGTACATAGAGGTGATGAAATTAAATTTCTTTTATGTAAGTGGTCATTGAGGGGGCTGTGACCCGCTCTTAGCTGCACAATTGAGGCCGCTCTACCTTTTTCCATACTCATTAAGGCATTGGCAATGTGTTGCGGTTCGGTAGAGAATGGTTTAGAACCTGGTCTGAAAGGGAAGTGATTAGCTTTAAACTTTTCTTTAGTTATTCTTTTGAGACTACCCAGACTTGCTGGTAGTTGAATGTCCTCCATATGAGCGTCGGCCGCCTGTTTGGCGAGTTTGTCTGCTTTTTCGTTGAGTTCGATACCTGCATGACCTGGCGTCCAATACAGTCTTATTTCTGCGTCTATAGGGAGGGTCTTTAGTTCAGTACGGGTCTTGATAATAAGATGTTGGCCCGAAGTGGCCCTCGGAATATCATGCACCAGTCTTAATACTCCTTGGTTGTCACTAAAAATAGCTAAAGCTGGGTGATGCTGTGTTCTGCCGCGGAGGAGTTCTTTAGCTAGTTGAGCTGCTAGTGAAAGGCCTAATAATTCCGTCTCGTGGTTGGAAAAAAATTGAGGCGATTGAAGGGATATCGTTTTTTGGTTCGAGGTTGAGACAGCTGAGGCTCCGCCTCCTTCCAGATTCACTGATCCATCTGTAAAAATAATAATTGAATTTCTTTCTTCTTCTTCTCTGATTTGTTTGGGAATCAAGTCGGTGGCTTCTTTTTTGGATTTATCTAGATTATAGATTGTGCCGATTGGTTTAGACCAAGGAGGAAAAGAATGAGCATAAATTGTCTCGATTTTCAGCTTAGCTGTTTGGTTCAATATATCGAATCGCAGGATGTCCAGAATAGGGCTTTTGTTCTTAGTTGTCCCATTCATCAGTTCGTGTTTTATCAACATGTGGGTTGGGTGGGAGGCTGGTGCTGAAAGTCTCTTGATGATGAAGGTATGATGTCTTCTTGTGACAATCTGATGAAACGGAGCCATGAAAGCGTCGTGATGAAGTAGATCTATGGACGTGCCTTTGAAGGCACCTAGAATCAAGATCAGAGCTGCGTTTTGGAAAGATTTTATAATTTTATTAGCTTTGTTAAAATTCCTCGCTGTGAACCATACTATGCTTCCGTACAGGATACGGGGCAATAGTACTGAGAGGACAAGTCGCTTGACTTCCTTGGGGGCTAAACCTGAGTAGCACTTATTCAGTCTGCGGAGTTGGTGCATAGTGAATTCACCTGTTTTCTTCATGTGCTGTAAGTGTGAGTTAAACCGTAATTTGGTATCAAACCAGACTCCTAACCATTTGATTTCATTCTTAGGTTGTAGGAGTACTTCACCGAATTTAAAGGTGGGAAAAGTTTGAATTCTCTTATTGGTGAAGTGGATAAGTTGAGCCTTTTTCTTGTCGAAGATCGCACCATGGGTCTTGGCCCAGTGTAGTGACCTTATGGCGTGTTGTTGAAGTTTTATTGAATTTTCTTCAAAAGTTTTTGATGCGACTAAGTGGATCACATCGTCGATGAAACCTAGGGACAGGTTGGGCGAGTTTGGAGAAATGGTTGTTGAATTTAGTAGAGGGGAGTTGTAGATAATATATAATATAACTGATAAGGGAGAACCTTGCGGTAGACCGTTGTCTACTTCAAAATTTGTTGATAGGAAATCCTGAAGCCGTAGATGTGTGGAGCGCTCATAAAGGAAACCTTGAATTTGTGATAGGAGGTAGCCTGGGCAGTTGTGTTCGAACAGGGTGTATAGCAGGCGTTCCCGGTGAACTGAAGGGTAGGCCGATTTCACGTCCAGTGATAGTGCTGATACCACCTCGTTGTTCCTCCATTTTTGTTTGATCCAGGTCGTGAGGATTAGAAGGGCGTCATCAGTGGAATGATGTTGTCTACCACCCATATGACCGGCGGCAACTATCTTTCTGGATTCAGCCCAAAAGGTAAGTCGACTTGTAATGATCTTTTCTAATATTTTGCCTAGCCATTATCTAATGGGGGGGATCAGGTTTTTAGGGCTAGGGAAATCGGGAATGTAAAGTCCCGACCCGGCCACGGGTATGACTCGAGATGAGTCGAATGGGAACTTCAGGGGGTCGTTTGGTAGTTTTGCACCAAATCAACTTTACACTGCCTGACTTGGTGTAAAAGACCTGGTGTAAAATTCTGCCTTTCCATATTATATCAAACCAAGTCTATATAGAGGGTTTCATTTATCTGTCTTTCATGTAGTCCATTACATATGTGAGTTTTATTTGAATACAATCCTATGTCATTTCAAAAAGGAAATTTGAAATACTGACGCTACAATGTCCTAATTTACAACCAAGGTACATAGGTATAAAAGAATAAAAAAAGTGACATGTATCACCAGATGGTAGAAGGTGAAGTACAAGAAAGAAAGTCCTACAGATATCTTATGTTGATGATGAGATGGAATGTTGGAGATGTGGACTGAATGTGAATCTGTCTGTCAACAATAGAGGTGATGGATGACATAAAAGGAAGAAAGATTATTGAATTGTTGAACAAAGACCTGCTCTGTCACTTGCCCCAAGCTTTCAAGACTTGGGCACACCATCAAGTAGAAATTTCTTCAACATATCTCATCATAGTAAGAGTGTCTTGAGAGTTGGATACAGCTTTATGGTGCGGCCTCAGTTGACAATTCTTCAATGATTGAGTCAATTTTGATCATAGAGCTTGAGAGATTATCTTGAAAGATATTTTGGACTCAGCATTCAAGCAGGGTCTACTGTCTTCTCAAAGAATAAGCCAGGTCATCACACTTGTGATCTCATCCATTCTGGATAGTTGAGATCTTGGCTGAGACGCCTCAGAGAATCCGTGACGTCCAAAAACATCCCACGGTATGGTCCCCAATCTCCAAGACTAGCTATGGCTGGGGTGACTGATTCTTTCAAGAAATTGATTAAGGCTCTAGATGCATCCTGCGCTTCCTGAATGATGGCAGGACCACCGCTTCGAGCAGCCTGTGCAATTTTGTCAAGGGTTTCAAATGTTGGCTTGGCAGCCTCTGCAACATTGTAGCTTGCGGCCCGAAGCATAGAGCGATCATTCTGTGCTTCGTATAATGATTTTTGAAGTTTCCGGAAGTCAGGAATATCTTCCAGCTGATTTCTCAAATGTTGATAGTGGTTAGATTTAAGATCAAGCGCTTGTAATACGCTTTCAGCTTCTGTGTTGTCTGACCAAACCCCTAAAGTCAACATGAGTATTCAGTGAGCAAGGATCATTGTTGCAAGAATTAAGGTCTTCACATGCCTGTTGCTTGTATCCTTGGATGATTCTGAACTGTTAAGGCCAAAAGGTCAAATCAGTGTTGAAACTTCCATGTACTAATCTGAAACTGATGTCTTCTTAAGACATGAAGTGTGATTTTGGGAAGTCTAAGGTGACATGAACATACGTTTTTGTTGCAATCGGCTTGAGAGTCACAAAAACACAGAATGAAATCTCTTCAGTCTCTCATTGCAAACCATTTGAGAATAGAAATTCACTCACGCAGCTTGGTCTGCCCTATATTGATCCGCAAGATTCAATATAGGTGCTTGACCCTCATCAGAACCTATTTGAATGAGAAAAAATACAAGTAAGGCATATCAATATAGCTTCTTAGAGTTTCTCAGATGTCATTAACTTGCCTGCCAAGGTGACCCTTTGAGGGTTTCCCAAGACCATCCCAGTGTCCCCTGGTGAACCTGACCTATTGACACTTGATGCTTGTAATTTCATCCATTCTGGATAGTTTGGATCTTGGATGAGACGCCTCAGAGAATTTGGGACGTCTGTAAACGTCCCACGGCGTGATGCCCATTCTTCAAGACGAGATATGGCTGGGGTGACTGATTCTGTCAAGAATGTGATCAAGGCTCTAGATGCATCCTGAGCTTCCTGTGTGATAGCAGGACCACCCCTTTGAGCAGCCTGTGCAATTTTGTGAAGGGTTTGAAATGCTGGATCTGCGGCTTGTGCGGCTTTGTAAGATTCTACCGGAAGCCCAACTTTATCCGCATTATATAAGGCTTCTTGAATTGCCCTGAAATTTGGGATGTCTTGAAGCTCTCTTGCTAAATTTGGGTAATGTTCAGAATTTAAATCAAGTGCTCTTAACAGCTTCCAGCGTTTTTGGGCTTCCATTACTATTGAGAGCTGCTGGTTTCTTTCGGCTTCTAAAATACCAAAAAGGATAAACAAAAGTATTCCTTCAGAAAGGGTGATATATTCACAACTTTTGCTCTTCACATACCCGTCAGAGCCTTGCCTTTCCGAACTTTTGGAACAAACAGCTCAAATTAGTTTCAACTTCTCCATGTACCAATTAAAACCTGGGGTCTTTTTTTAAGATGGGATTGACTTTGAGAAGATGAAATGAACATACATCCTAGGAACCCACTTTGGGATCACAAAAACAGATATAAAAGCCTCAGTCTCCAAATGTCAAGTTCTGTGGAATGAAACTTCACTCACAATAGTTTCTTTTTGGTGGCTTGAAAAATGGGTGCTTTTCCCTCATCAATTGCTTGCAAAGGTGACATGGGAGCTTTACCCTTATCCAAGGCTTGCAAACGTGGTGTTGGTGCTTGGCCGTTATTGATTACTTGAATAGGTGAGATGGGTGATTTACCCTTATCAAGACCTACTCAATAAACAATACGTAAGTAAGGCATATCTTGAAATCTTTTGAATGGTAAACTATACCTTTGGTCTGGGGGCTCGAGCCAACAGGATCTGTGCATAATCAAATCAGAATATGATCATGATCAGTTTGTAAGCTTAGGTTGATAATTCTTTGCTGGATACATTGCAGAATAGTGAAAAAATGTGAGAAGAAAGTATCCCTTACTTTGGTCTCCAGACTCGATGGATCCCCTTGATACGGAACTATCTATAGATGGGTCTGAAGTGGTGCTAAGATAAAAACGTGTAGGTTTAATTCTACCTCTCACAGTTGAATACAGAAGTCACATCAAGATGGCTGGACTTACATAGGGCGACTAACAAATGAGAATATGATTAAGATATGAGCTTTGTCAAGTAAAATGCAAAAAACAATAGAACTTCAACACTTACGCCTGGTGGTCTTGGATCAAACCAAATTTTGTATTGACATCTGAAAAAAGAAACCATTTTCACGCGAATTAGTGCTGTAGTATTATAAGTCGATAGGATCTGAAGGCAATTCCGCCTCACTTTGGTCGCCAGTTGTGACGGTATCCTCTAAAGGAGTACGGACTCCTGTTGAATATAGTAGTGCTCATTAGTCAAGAGTAGCTTGTTGTGCTGATCAAGTGATCCCTTACTTTGAGTTCTCAAAAGTGTCCGTCTTGAGAAAGAATTGCAAGTGGTTAGATTTTGCGATCCATACTGTTGTGGTAGGGGAAGGATGAAGGTTGAGCACGTACGCCGGAGGATATTGACTCAAACCAGATTTCAAGTTGAGCCCTGAGGCTGAATCAAAGGAATGATATGGTTTCAAATAAGTGCGGTGATGTAAGATAGTGAGTACTGACTTCGAATTTTGCTTACTTAGATCGCTAGGATTGGGGCGATATATATCTGATTCCCTCATCGTCGAGCTGATCGCTAATGCATATCGTAGTGCTGATTAGCATGTAGTAACATGATGATGATTGAATTATCTCTTACGTGAACTTCTTGAAACCCCCCGTCTGGAGAATGAAAATGGAGCGGTTGTGAAAAGCTATATCTTGCAAATTATAGAGTTGAGAGAAGAAGACATACCCTTGCTGCAGGACGGACGCGCCTGAAGCACCTTCATCCGCTTGCTTCCCAAGATTACCTGCTTTGATCAAGTCGTCAGCTGAGCCGAATAATGGCAGAGCCACCGAGCATGTAAACATGAAGGATATGGCGATATAAGTATGTGATAATTTAGTCAACAAATGCATGTTCGGGAAAGAAGTCCATGTGTATCCAACAGTACAGAATAAATAACGATAGCTATTGAGCGCTTGGATTTTGGTTGGTATAGATAAATTGTTTGAGGCGAATGTGATGCAAGAGAGCAGCACTATTTTGCAAAAAAACAAGGTGGCTACTAAAAAGCGCCCGGAATTGTTACCTGTGACCGACCGCTTTTAGGATCCGGTAGTCACTAAAAAGCACTAACAATATCGAGGCAATATTATTTTGACACTCTGGACAGTCAGAACTCTCATTGCCTCTCATTTAAACATGAAGCGGGCGGTCAAGTAAATTTATCAAAATCCTATGTACATACAATTGTTGCTCAAGGAAGTGTAGCGGTCAAGTGAGAAATAGACCAAGTCCCTCCCTCTTGCTCACAAGAAGGAAGAGTGAAAATTACATCTATTGCCTCTCTTACGTGCTCACTCTTGTCGTCAATCTTGAAGACTCTGCACTACTCACCACAACAGCTCCACAACTTAACAGCATGAATCAATTCCTCAATCAACAGAATCACCACCAAACTGCACAAAGTCTGCACAATAACCTCAATAGTAATGCACCTCAACTAGGACACAAAATCTTGAATCCTGTCAAGTTTCTAGCCTCCTTGCTGGTGTAAGGGAGAGGATAGTCAAACCTGAAGGGCATCCTGAAAAGGTTGAGTTGTTTCTGTTGAGTCGAGTTTATCTCGAGTCAAATTGAACCGAGGTGGGGTTTCCAAAAGTTTCAAGACCCTTCAAGACCGCCCGTTTTCCATTTGTTTTGGTTAAACTAAAATTTAAACTGTGATACAAATGAGTACCTCAATATTGAACTACAGTTCAGTCATACATTCAGAAACATTCTTAAGGTTTTTTAGTGACTACCGGATCCTAAAAGCGGTCGGTCACAGTTAACAATTCCGGGCGCTTTTTAGTAGCCACCTTTAATTTACTAAAAATTATAGCAATTTCAAATTCGAATAAAAATGATCATGGATTGTAACTCTTCAAAAAGAAACCACAAATTGATCAGCCAGAAAGAAAGAAATGATAAGCAAAACAATTGAAAGTGGGGGAGTGAAGGAAGGGGAAAGTGGTATGTCTTTTGACAAAAAAGGTACTAATTTAAGACCTTTTGATCAAAAAAACATAATTAAATAGTGTAAACGAGCGTATTTGATCACATAGGATTCAGGAAAAACAACCAGTTGTGTCATTTAGAATTTGATCCACCATTACAAAACAATGTGTATAAGAACGAGGATTAAATTGAAGACCAATTGAAAATATATAAGGGTCAAGAAGAAACAAGTTGCACAGAATTATTTCTGTTCCAAACTACCTTTTAAGAGGTATGGAGATCAAGAAAACGGAAATCAAGATACGATACTCACTAGCAAGGCGTAGATATCGAACTAACGATGAAAGATATTCAAGAACAGATCAAGTGAAGACATCTCAGAATCAGATCATATCAAGAGAGCGCCAAGACCATTCCAAGAAGATCGTTGAAGAAGTTAAGTCAATCAAGTTGGACTCAAAAATAAAAAAAGAATTAAGGACCTCTTTCATCTTTACTTATTCACATAGAGCTGCTTTAGATCAACGGAACAAAAGTTGTTCTAAACCCATAACCCTGGATCCAATTGAGTAAGTCAACAACCTCAGAGCGAAATGAGCTTTATCGACGATCATTGTTAGTTGATCACGAGATGACATGTTGAGAAGTAGATATTGATAGAGGAATTGAAGGTTTGTAAGAAGCCATTGGCATTGATGACTTTTTGAATTTCTTCTCTAAAGTTGAAGTTGGACCAAAAACCTACCTAAGCACTAAGAGCGCTTTCAAGCTCAGGAAATAGTTGGGTCTCACGGTCCTGGATTATACTACTAATACGTGGTGGTTTGTCAGACAAAGGCTTAGTAGTGCCCGACGTCCCTTTTTGATCCCCCTTGGAGCTGTTTTGAACTTTATTGACTCTAGGGACCACGCGAACTGCTTGTTGTTGTGTAGTATCGAGACATTCTATGCTACTAGCTTCAGGTTTGCCGAAAGTATGGATCGTATTCACGAATGATGCATGGCCTGTAGGTCCACTTCCGTCTGAGACTGTTTCATTATCTGTTTTTGGCGAATGTTTTCTTCGATCTTTTACAGAGGCCTCGGGCGATGACAGCGAATCGTGATCATAAGTATGTGATACCAGACGAAGGACCTCACCGACGTCGAGGGACAAACTCTGTCGGTATATCGACCTGGTTGGGTCAAAGCCGAGGGGTTATGTGTACAAAGACAAGAGGTATGCCAATTTCCACCATGCAGCAGTGAAAAGCAGAGGAAGGAGCTGATACTTGAAGATGAGGATGAGCACATTGGCTTATGTAGGGTTCGTCAAATCCAACACTCATGGCCAAAAGTGTTGAAGATTAGATTGTGAAGACTGGGGATGCCAAAGTGGCCATGTCTGGCATCCATCATACAGTACGACCTCAGACCTAACACTTTCCCTGGCATCCGTTGCGGCATGTGCCAACGACGCGAGCTGGTGAAATGAAGAGCCTTCGGTAAAATGTTGACTTTGCTGTCGAGATTTTTAAATTGTTTTTGGTGGCTACTAAAAAGCGCCCGGAATTGTTAACTGTGACCGACCGCTTTTAGGATCCGGTAGTCACTAAAAAACCTTAAGAATGTTTCTGAATGTATGACTGAACTGTAGTTCAATATTGAGGTACTCATTTGTATCACAGTTTAAATTTTAGTTTAACCAAAACAAATGGAAAACGGGCGGTCTTGAAGGGTCTTGAAACTTTTGGAAACCCCACCTCGGTTCAATTTGACTCGAGATAAACTCGACTCAACAGAAACAACTCAACCTTTTCAGGATGCCCTTCAGGTTTGACTATCCTCTCCCTTACACCAGCAAGGAGGCTAGAAACTTGACAGGATTCAAGATTTTGTGTCCTAGTTGAGGTGCATTACTATTGAGGTTATTGTGCAGACTTTGTGCAGTTTGGTGGTGATTCTGTTGATTGAGGAATTGATTCATGCTGTTAAGTTGTGGAGCTGTTGTGGTGAGTAGTGCAGAGTCTTCAAGATTGACGACAAGAGTGAGCACGTAAGAGAGGCAATAGATGTAATTTTCACTCTTCCTTCTTGTGAGCAAGAGGGAGGGACTTGGTCTATTTCTCACTTGACCGCTACACTTCCTTGAGCAACAATTGTATGTACATAGGATTTTGATAAATTTACTTGACCGCCCGCTTCATGTTTAAATGAGAGGCAATGAGAGTTCTGACTGTCCAGAGTGTCAAAATAATATTGCCTCGATATTGTTAGTGCTTTTTAGTGACTACCGGATCCTAAAAGCGGTCGGTCACAGGTAACAATTCCGGGCGCTTTTTAGTAGCCACCAAATTAAATTGCAGAATATCAGGCTGCTCATTCTTTTGGTTATTGTATCTTGAGATTATATTTTCTTCATGATACCAAAAACCCATCTATCACTGAGTTGAGAAACGAGAGGAGATATAAAAAAGTCTAGGAGATCTGATAAGGGTCAGACAGATGTGGGGAAATGAATGTGTTACTAATATGTGATAAGTCTAACAAGGCTGATTACTCAATCCTGGTTAGTTTTGGACAACAATCAGGTTTCCAACCCAACATAGATTGCTATTGTAGAAATGTAAAAACAAATCTATCATGGAAGGACCATTGCATAGCTTCCAATAATCCATGTTGCTAGTCCAACAATGAACAGATCATGTGTTTTTAACTTCAAACGCACATTATCTTCAATGAGGTCATTATACATGATAATTTGAATTTGATTGATTTGGAAAGGGTTTTATTCTCTCAGTAGCACAAACATCAACAACACAGATCATTCATGAAGATTTGACTTTGTAATGCTCAACAACAGTTAACAGACTTGTGTTTGGATGTCTTCCTGTTGTGATCACACATATTTGATATGATATCATAGTCTGAATGTATTGAAAAAAAATTGTAATGGGGGCTTACATAGTCAACTTTCTGTTCAACACTTTCAAGGTAAAATTGATCTTGATTGAGTGAATTTTGATCACCTTGTGAGTTTAGACTTTTGGGTTCAAATAGTTGATGATGTAGCATTGGAAGAATTTTATCTTCCACAATCCTACTTTTGTTCATATTGATGCTCTCATGACTTGCTGATGTTTTGGTCTTGAATGGTGAAGAAGACTTGTCATTATAAAATTGGCTGTTGGGTGAGTTCATGGCTTGAGTTAGGTGATTTAGATCTTTGGTCTGGAGATTCATTGCTCTTTACCAATGGTGGTATGAATTAAAATTTAGGACAAAACGTTTTCTGCATCTGGTACCTGTAAAGCCAAGAATGTCCAAGTTGATTGGAGATTCTGGAATCTGTTTTGTATCAGAGTTGTGGTTTCTGTCATAGGACTCAAGACTCTCCTGTGGTTCCTCATATCCTGGAGGGTATGAATCATAATCCATATTGTCATTCCAGACAGAACTTCTATATGAGAAGTGGTGACTTGGGTATGGTTTTTTATCAGGCTTTCCAATTTTATACAGTAAGATGACAAGTTGGTCAGTTTGAGCTTGAGTACATGTTGCAACTTTTATTCTTTACTAGAAAACCTACATTGATGAAGCCTTTTTGGGATCCATAAGTAGCTCTTTGAGGTACATTACTCCCAAAATATATCATATCAGGCTTAGATATCAAAATCTGGGTACCACTTGGTTGGCTTGAAATCATACCTTTTTCTCCATGAAGTTTGTTGTGATCTATATCCATAAAACATGCCTCCTTCGATGTGGCTTCTTGCCTTTTCCAATCTTGAATAAGCTTATAGACTAGAAGACTGCATGTCAGAAGGAGGAAGATGACCCCAATGGCAGCCATCACTTTGACTGGGAGTGTTGAGAGGGGTGGTGGTGCTTGGACTCCAAAGGGTTCTTCTCCCTGTGCTTTGGATCTAACCTCAGGCTTTGATTCAATTGGATAATTGCTAGAATTTGGGGTCAAGGTCCAGTTCCCTTGATGGCCACAGGCAAAAATCAAATTTCATTCCTTGAACTTGAAGTGGATGGAAGACAGATGTGCAGCCTGAGGTCTGGTGACGTGGGGTATAGTCTTTTGATTTGGATTTGGGTGCTGCAACATTGTGTTTATATGCCCAAGTTTGAATATGAGCTAGAGAGAGGCGTGCACTCACAAAAAAATTATCAAGTACCAAGGAAAGAAATAAAGTGATGTGACTGATTGTCTATGCAATTTGTAAAGCCGGTTAGATGATGGTAACAATTGAAGTGAAGAAATTCCGACTTCGTACAGGTTGTTCTTGCGCTCACGTGACCCAAAATTTCACCTTGTCCACTCCATTATCCTAGTTTTTCTCAACAACAACAATCCCTCTCATCCATCAATTGCCCTCATTTGATAGCGCCCAACGCGTCTGACACAGGTCAGATTGTCAAGAACAACCCCACCAACAAATCCCCCAGTAAATGGACGGATCTGAATGCGTCTAGTTGAAGCAGCGACACAATTGCCGCTTTTTAAGGGCTTGGATCAAGGTCTCTTGCAGGTTGAGGTCACTGCGGAGGCTCTAGGCCTCTCACCAGAACAAATCAAGGTCCCACACCCAGCCAAGTTCTCAAGGAAACGGGCTAGAACCAGTACACCAGGCCTTGTGACCCAGGACCACTTTCAATTGGTTACTGGTACTCCTTGGTCCAAGTGAAAGGCCAGGCTAGTCCCTGGATGTGAAGAAGACTGAACCTTAACAAGCCTCCTCGCGAGGCTTGTTGATATAACCAATGCCTCAATCCAGCTCCCAGTCAAAGGTCATATGGCAAAGAACATCAGTATCAACATAGAGACGGCTGCCAACATCCTTGTCCTGTTCAACGCGGCGTAAGACAAACACCAGGCAGACCTTTACCAAAAGGTTCTCTTCAAACCAGCTGCTGACCCTGCAAGCTCCACCAGAGCAGCAGCGCCGTTGCCAAATCCCTCCTCTTGGCGCAGTACCTCGTTTGATTTCCAAGCTGACTCTATTATTGAGAAGCTTGATGTTCTTACCAAGGAGTTCAACCTTCTTGCCTCAAACCCATTGGTCACCCACAACCTCCAATCCTCCACAGCATCAGCGTTGGGCATATCCAATTGACGCAAGGCTGGTAAGACCAGTGGCTCTTTGTATGCTGCAGCGTTGGTGGAAAAAACCACGCCAGTTGGGCATTCCCAAGCCCATACCACAGCTCCTAGGTGAATCCCTACACCCAAACCAAGAAATCGGGTGGCCAACACCATCACATTATCTGAAATGGATAGGTCCAAAGCCACCTTGGCTGATCTATCCATAATCCAGCTCATCCAAGGCTTCAACGGGCCCTTCAAAACCCATGACCTCAAACTGGAGGCGTCCAGTGAGTTGACGATCAAGGTCAAGACGGTCCTACGTCATCTGTCAAACAACTTCGTCCTCCATTTGGAGAGTTCAGCACACGCGGAGAAAATCTGGTTAGCTGAGAAGTCCTAGCTCCTGGGGATCTCTTCCACCCTCCAATTGAAACAGGACCAGTTCACGATCCTGGTCCATGGTATCCCCACAACCTTTGATCCTCTCATCATCGGCCACTGTGAAGAACTAGGGGCTTCTAACCCCAGTCTACTACAAGGTTCTCTGTTATTTGGATGGCTGAGCCCAAAAATTAAGGAGGACCCATTGAAGCAATACTCCACGCTTTTGATTGGTTTCCCCACACAAGCCCAGGCAGATAAATGTGTCAGGGAGAAAGTGTGGTTTGGCCAAGGCCTTCACAAGACAGTGCTTGGACAGGAACCTCCAAAACACTGCTATAACTTCAGGAAGACAGGCCACACGTTGCCTTTGTGCCCCATCAAGGTGATGTGTCCGTACTGTGGCAATGGCCACCACGCAAACTCGTGCAGCCTGAAAGCCTTGACCCCCATGAAGTGTACCTCATGTGTCAGGCTCCTGATCAAGCTTGACCCCACCAAGTCAGCCAAGCAACTGTGTGGAGCCAACAACCCGGAACTCTTACACTCCCCCTTCCACCCCCAATGTGCTTTGCGCATTGCGCAAAATCAGGCACCATATAACCCCAGCATGTCGCCCAAAATTGTCATCACCTCAGAATCCAACACCTCCGACTCCCAATGTTAGAGCAGCCTGGCCAAAAATGTCCTTACCAGACACTGAATCAATTCTACAACTGAATTCACCTCACCACCATTGACAACACTGCTGCTAGAGCATCTTTGGGCGTGTTGCACACCACCCCAAAGCCGTTCCTTTGCCACAACATGAACTTACTCCAACCCAACACTCGCCTCAAAGCCAAGACTATGAACTGCATAGCAAAGGCCCTGACCAAACCCAGCCACCACCCTCTCTACCCTTTTGTACACAGGGCCCAAACCTCCAACCCCCAAACTCATCACAACATATTCCGCCAGTTTTTCCAACACCAGCTGGGCAGGAAATTTGAAGAATTCACAACCCAGCTCCCCATCAACCCCTCTGCCGTCTTGTCTTGACCCGCCAACTACTCAACAGTCATCCAAGAGGAGGAATTGGCGGCCATCACCAACACATGACAACTCAGCCCCTCACACGGACACCTCATCATCTACCCAGACAGATCACGCATCCCAACAAAGGATAAGGCGGCCGCAACGTGGTGCCAGACTGCCAACAAGTCCGTCTCCCGGCACTTGGGTAAGGCTTCGCTTCATGGTATCTATGAAGCCAAATATTGTGGTGCCCACCTGGCCATCATCCTTGCCCTCTTCCACACCACTCCTTCTACAAGGAGGGTCTCCATCATCCCTAGACAACAAGTCGGTTATCAAGGATCTTGGAAACTGCCCTCCTTTTACAATGTCCTTGCTCGACTGCAAGGAGACGTTCAAGCTCCTAACCCGACTTGGCTGATCCTTTGCCGGGGTACACATTGTCATACAATGGTGTCTGGGCCATCAAGGCGCCAAAGGTAACAAAAAGGTAGACAAGATAGCTAACTCCCTTGCTAAACTTGATATACCCAGCTCGTTCACCTCCACACCCAGCCTTGCAAGCTTCATCACTGCAATCAAGGCCTGGTCACTCCTTGACAAGAACAAGTCAGCCATCACCGACATCAAACCACTGGGCCAGAAGCCCTTGCCTAAGGCCCACCTCAAAGCCCTCAGTGGCCTCAAGAAGCATGAATGCTCCGCCATTTCCCAGCTTTGCTCAAACCACATCAACCTCAACTCCTACCTCTTCAAACACAATCAAAGAACCGACCCGTTGTGCAAATGCCAGGAGGGCTTTTAGTCTATTGATCACTTTTTATTCATTTGTCACAGATTTGAAAGTCAACAACAATCGCTCTCTAACGCCATCCACAAAATCCAACTCAGTCAGTCAACGGATATCCTCAAGATGCCTAAGGCATACAAGTGCATTACAGAATTCTGCAACAGCACATGGAGGCTCAAAAGCTGCTGGGTCTGGGCCTCAATTATTGAGGAGGACTTCCCTCCATCCCAGCCCGGCCCCGCCCTAATACCCCATCCTTTAGTGCCGTTATTTGTACAATCCCATCTGTAGTTACACATCAAAACAGCCAACCCGTTTCCTTTTCCCCACAGGGGCTTTTACTGGAGTGGTGCAACACAAAGTAGCCGTAGTGCCTGATAGCCTTTAGCTTGGGGGGCACTTTAAACCATGCAATAAAAAATAAATAAATAAAACCTTGGTTGGTTGAACCGCGGTTCTTGGTTCCTCGGACAAGAGCTGTCGGGAGACAATTAATCTCTCCCACTTTCCAAGAATTACCTTTTTATTGAACTTTGGTTACTGTGCAATGAATTTGAGTATCATGCACTTTTCTCTTTTTGAAAAAAGACTATCGAGACAGACAAATACACAGAAGAAGTTATCACGCTAAGTCTGAGCCTATGCAGACTTCTAAAGAGCACACCTTGAGTTCTCTGCTTTCAAGAAAAACCCTATGGCCTAAAGAAGTCTTCTGCAGCCCTCATCCATACACAATTTGGTTTGTTGATTTTCTATCAAAGAACTTTTGTCGCCGCCGGAATGACAATGTAGGTCTGAAAATCAATGAAAGAGAGCGGTAGCAACCGGATTTTTGATTTTTCTAGATCACTGATTGCCATAGGTCTCCAGGATGCGCTAGATCTTTGAATGAGAATCACAGTGATATATGTCCGATTGAACATCATAATTTAACATTTTGGGCACACTGAGCTTTCCAGTCACCTCGTTTCACGTATTTATGTGTATTCAATCACGATCCAGTGTCATTACAAGAAGGAATCACAAACAATGCTGTTACACATATATATATCACTGAATGAACAAAAGCAAAATCCAAGAAACAAAGTCCTACAGATATCTGATCGTAATGGGGCCTTCAAATGTAAGCAATTTATAGAAAAGACATATGGGCATTGAGGAGAAAGAACCAAATTGAGTGAAGCCGCAGGATGCCATGTAGATGATTGATCTTTAGAACACAAACCTAAGAACATACCACAATAAAGAGACACAATTGCTTTGTAAGTGTGTTACACTGTTGATACTTGGACTCGGCATCAGTCTGAAGATCCAAGAACAAAGTTGAGAGATCTCATTGTAATGAGAACGGTTCAAAGATGGGATAAATTGTTCAAAAATCCTGGAATACCGTAAGAATTATCTTGAGGTAAAGGATCTTCACCGTTACGAGGCTTTAGATTACCAAGCTGTTTTGCTGCAAAATTCTGAATTCTAGGAAATATTGATGGGGTTAACTCAATCAACTTCAATTTATCCTCTACCAAATCCCTGATAAGATTATTTGCCCAAGGTACAGATGTGTCTTTTCTTGTAAATTCTTGGACAAATCCCGCTATGAGTTGCAAAGTTCTTTTCTCCCAATTTTTGGCTGTTGATAGGAACTCCAATTCTTGAGGGTTCAAGTTTTCTCTCTTAGAAAAGCGTGCCTGGGTCTTCATCAAATCACGGAACTGCGAGTCCAAGTTCAACATATGCGAATATACGGCCTTGGTGTCATGAGTTAATGCATTCAGTGCCGCCAGCTTCACGGATGGTGGATTTCTATTATGAATTGTTGTCCATGCGCTCAATGCGCGATATTGGACGTAATCCGGCAGTGATTTGTCTAAGAAGATTAGTTCAAGTTTATCAAGCGTGGTTGGACTCAAGACACCTTCAACTTTACGAGGTTTTTCCAATACTTGAATCCAGCCCATGATCTCAGAATATTTACGCAATCGTACTAATGAGTCTTGGGGTTCATTTTTAATCAATTTTATGTCTGACTCAATCCTTTTGTATATTCTTTGTATGACCTCATCTTTCCGAAGGATTGACTTTGTTGGATCGTTCAAGATGTCATCTCCAGCCTTGATCTCTTGATAGAATGCTGGACGACCCCTTACATCAAACTTCATCATGTCCAAAGGATTTGAAGGGTCTGTGTTCAAAAGAGTTTGGTTTAGAGTGTTGTCTTAGGTAAGAAAGTTTGTTAGACCTCACCTGCGGCTTTCAGTAACTTGGCTTTCAACATATTGGATTCAAGTTCCAATGCCTTGCTTGCTTCATCTACAATTCACACGGTTATTCAATCAGAATTCCTTATTTGCAGAGGACTATGGGTAGTATTATCTCACCTTTGATCAAGCCCGCAATCTTAGGGTTATCTCGTAGATTCATTCCATCATAGATTGATGCTTTTAATCTCATCCAATCTGGGTATTCAGCATTTTGGCTTAGACCTTTCAGAGAATCTGGAACGTCCAGGTATGTGCCCCGCGTTACTACAGTTCCTTCAAGCCGAAAGATTGATGGAGTGGCTGATTCCTTCAAGAAAGAGATCAGGGCTTCAGATGCCTCTTGAGCTTCATTCATGTTCACAGATCCTGCCTTTTGCGAAATCAGTGCAATCTTAGAAAGGGTTTCCAACGCTGGATCTGCAGCAATGGCAGCATTTTGGACAGGTAGCAGAGCTGCAAATGAAGGTGGATTGTCTAACGCTTCTTGAATTGCCTTGAAGTCTGGAATATCATTCAGCTTTCCTTTCAAGGTCATATAGTGGTCAGAGTTAAAATCAAGTGCTTGTAACTGGCGTTGACGTCTTTGGGCATCCGCTATGTGTGATTGAAACACAAGAAAGTAAAATCAATTTTTAAGGGTTCAGTCAACAAGGTTCTTTGGATAAATGATTTAAGCTCACATACCCATTGCTGACTCCGTCTGATGATTCAAAACTTTTGAAGCAAAAATCTCAGATCAGCTCCAAATCTTCAATTTAAAACACTCTAGTTTTGGAAACTGAAATGTGACTTTGAGAAGACGACATGAACGTACATGGACGAAATTCACTTTGAGATCAAAGAAAAAAATACAAATTCTTTAGTCTTTACACTAAGTCTTTGAAATTATAAATTTACTTACAAGGACTCCATCTTATCTCCAGTTGAAATCAGTGGTTTTCCATGACCGGAAGCTATTCAAAAAAAAGCAGAATGAGTGAGAAACATCTTTGAAGCTTCAGATTAATGAATGATACCTTTTGTCTGCAAGCTTGTGCCAACAGGGCCTGTGTTCAAGTAATTCAGAACGTGTTCGTCATCAGTTTTTGGGATCAAAGTGAAAGCTCTGTTTTAGTAAAAAATCTATTGAACCTTTGTTGAGACCAGAGTCCTTTGGGTTCACTGTTCAATGGGCAGATTGTATCATCATATCAGGATATTGAACCACAGAAAAGATGAAGACTCAAAAATAATCGCCTGGCAGGTTTGACAAATACAAACTCACCTGAAAAAAAATGATACCATCGAGTGAGTCTGGACATCAGTCCCCCTTTTTCATTTATCTGGCGCTTGAGTTAGGGTAAAAATAACTTACCATTTGGAATCTTTCTTGCTGCTCCTTGACCTGAATAACCAAAGAGTAAATTGATGACATTAATACCCCAAAGAAGGAAACGTTATCCAACTTGACTCAAAGCCATTCTCACTCACGCAGTTTTTCAACCCTGTTTGGTGACAATGGAGCAAATTGAGTTCAATGTAACTCTCGAACAGATCAATTGAGATCATACCTTTGAGCATTCTTTAAGTCCATCTTGACATCCTTTGGGGGAAATAGTCTTTTGAAATCGTCTGAGATAAAAATATGGTCAGCTATATCCTGATAGAGTGAGTCAGGAAAGCTCTTACCTAGGACTTTCTGTTGAGGCAAATTACGGTCTGCAGAAACATAAGTTCAAGTGATAGAAATTCTTGTCAGATAATTCATTGTCAAAAAGGGTAGACACATTCAAATTTGAACGATCACCAGGTTCTGGAAGTTTGTATGAATCTCCTGGAATTTCACGAATCACAAACGTATTGTCTTACCTAAATTCATGTTGAGAGATTTGATTTGATAGTTCAAAAGCTTCAATTGGGTTTCTTCAGCTTCATAATCGACAAAATTCTTCCACTCACCTTTGGTTGATCCCACTGGATTACCTATTTGAAAAAAACAGCATTGGAATTCACTTATACTACAAGACTGATAATGCCAAACCGCCCACTTACTTGTTTTTCGACCCGGGAGTGATACTATATCATGCAATCGTACAATTTTTTTCAATTTTTTTTATTTATCATCAACGTCAGTTTGATTCTTGAGTGAAGCATTCAATGTGATATCAGTATGTACCTCTTTGCTTTCCTGCACCAATTTTACCGCCTTTTGAACAAAAAAATCTCAATGTGAGACTGATAGCTTTTGTGATACAGGAAAAAGGAAACATCATACTCGCATCTTTCACTCACCTGGTGTTGGAAGCGCGTATGGTCTTGATACGTCTGGTGTTGGAAGTACATACGATTGTTGCGTAGATTTACCAACATCATCGTTGCTAAAATGCAAAACGCTTGAGGTCAACTATACCTGATCTCTCATCTGAACGCCTTGAGAACATAACTGCACTTACACAGGGCTGCTGAAATATGAAATAATCGTTCTGACATGAGCATTGTACAGTATAATGCAAGAAAGGATCAAGTTTGGCACGTACGCCTGACGATATTGGCTAAAATCAAATTTCGAACTGGACCCTGAGGCTAGGTAATAGAAATCATCTGGCTGTGAATAAGTGCGGTGAGGTAAGGTGGTGAATTGCGACTACAAATGTTTCTTACTTGGGTCGCTAGGCTTGATGGCTGAATTTTGGCTCAAACCTGATCTCAAGTTGGCTTCTGAGGCTGGAAGAACGATATCATCTGGTTGGATATGAGAATTTAACGTCAAATGTTGCTTACTTGGGTCGCTAGACTTGATGAGAAATCTATTTAAGACCCTCATCGTCGAGCTGATCACTCATACATATGGTGGTGTTAAATAGTATGGAGTAACTTGCCATGATCATTGAATGGTCTCTTACCTGGACCTCTTGAAAACTGCCGTCTAAACAAAGAATTCCGAGCGATTGTGAAAAGCCATATCTTGCAAATCATAGAGTTGAGAGAAGGAGACATACCCTTGCTGCAGGCCGGATGTGCCTGAAGCGCCCTCATTTGCTTGCTTCCCAAGACGACTTGCTTTGATCATGTCCTCGCCTGGGTTGAATATATTCATGGCCATTGAGCATCTCAATATGATGGATATGGTGATAAACGTATGTGATAAATTGGGTAAAGAATGCATTTTCGGAGAAAGAGTCCATGTAAAATAAATATTGCCCAAAAAAGAATATATAATAGATGAGGACCAATGCGAGTTTGGTTGGTATAGATGAAATATTTGAGGTAAAAGATGATTACGTATCGACTTGAAAATAAATTGTGTTAACAGCATCGATGACGAGTTTAACAGAATTTAAGAGTCCCGAGCTTGCTTCGTTTGCACATGCCTCAACGGGCGTCAGGGAGAGTGTCACATCAGGTCACATCGGATGAATGCCACCAGGTATGTCCCGACCTAAAGACGATGTCTCCATCTTTTGAAATCTAATCTTGTAGATCCGAGCTCATCTTTGTAAGTCGTTGTGAGCGTCTGGTACATAAACTCTTCCGCTATTCACCAGTGATGCTTCGCGCAAATTGAATAGCTCTTAACTTTGTTTCGATCCGATCAAGTCACTCGACGTCGATGAAGTGCTTCGTCGGATGCCACCGACGATTTGAACGGTCGAGCGTTGAATACCCTGTAGAAGCTTAAAGGCTTTATACATCATCCAAAACGCTCTGGTGATCTTGCTATGTACAGTTCACATTTGCTCGCCAAGACTCGAGCAAATTGGCCGTGAATTTGTGACCAACTTTTCTTACACGACTGGATCACTCTTCGCCGGCACCGATGACAAAATTTCGTATGCCGAGACCTGCCGAGACCTGCCGAGACCTGCCGAGACTGTTGGGGAGGTTAAAACAGCGTCCAGAATGATTTTGATGACATCATCCACGTACAACTTGGTTCAGAAGGCGTTATGTACTGGCGCTCAAGTCGGGAGATTTCTTGAATCACTGATTTTGTTTACAACAAGTATGCCATAGGCTTCAGGTTTCAGTGAAGGATGTACACTTTTTACCAATCACTTTTTCTTATACCCCATTATTATTGATACAAACTCCAACGGTTTACAAACAAATAGTAGCCATTCTAAGCCAATGTATAAAATAGAATCCTTCAATTTTCCTTAATTATAATTCCAGTTAATCCCTACAAGTATGGGAAAAGACCATTTCAATCTCTCTACTAAGGGTTTCTTCCCCTCAATTAAATCTTTCGGTTCAGTTCATTAAACAAAATTTGAATTTCCTCTATAGATGCTACTAAATTTGTACCAAAGTTAACAAATCATACAAACTCATCTTCTTCGAGACAGAAAATCTCAAAAAAAGAAAATCATATTCCACATTATCGTTCACCTCATGTTCTATATGAAATTTTATAACCTCTAACTGAATCTAAACCCTCTCAAAAACATAAATATAAGCAAACCTAAAAACCACACAGACACACAAACTCAAATTAGTCAAAAAAGCTCGCCTCTATTTCCAACAAAGACTTGAAAAATCTTACGGAGATAAAGCTTTAGCACTCAACGGTCCCTCCAAAGCTTCCGTGACTTTTTCATCATTGAAAAACACCCAGTCTTCTTTCCCATCTTGATGATGCTTAAGCCTTAAATGTGCCACATAATGTCCACTATGTACAGACGGACCTTTATGAGAAATAAATCCTTTCAGTTGATACTTTGCAGGTACTTCTCGATCACCAATCGGTGAATCGTCTTGTATTACTGTTGGGTTTTCTGATGGGATAGGTTCCAAGGTGGGTTCACAACCATCATCTTCTGGATGATTAAATAACCATTCAACTGCTAAATCCATTTGTCCATCCTAAAACAAAAACAAAAACAAAAACAAAAGTGTTTCCAAAAATCAATCCTTTCACCTTTCTTTTCTTTTCTTCATCAATTTTTCAAGCAAAACAAAACAAAACCACAAACCGTGACTCGTAAAGCTTTCCTAGCTTGATTAGACGTAAAGCCCATCTCTTGTAAAGCCAAAATATTCTCTTCAGGATGAACCTCACGATACCTAATAGGTTCAGGACGAGGCAAATCTTCATCTAAAGAACTCCAAAGATTTTTTTTCCAACAAACAAAAATCAGAAACCCATGAACAAAGAGTATGTCATCTTGTTTGATACCTTGTAATCTCACCTTTCTCATGTAAATCATCATCCATACGTTCAAATAACCAATCTGTTGCACTTTGTAAGTCTCTATTCCCCGTCGCATGTATAGCTTTCAAACATCTCCATCTAGGAAATCCCATGCTCATGAGAACGCTCAATGTTTCTTGATTGACTTCTTCAACTTCTTCTGTTTTTACAAAAACCAACGAAAAATCAAATCAAAAGGATTCTTACTCTATTTGATTGAGGTTTCAAACACTTACTAGGTGGTGCTTCTTCAATCTCTGGTAATAATTCTTCACCTACTTGTTGACCTTGACCAAGATAAGGTTCTAAATCGACTTTTTCTTCCTGAATTATCAAAGGTACCTCTGTTTGTTCAACAATGTATCAAATCTTTCGTCAAATTTAAATGATCTTGGAATCCTTGAAAGATACAGAAGATACTTACCTAACTTTCTAGGAACCCAATTCACCACTTCAAATCGACGAGCATGTACAATCAAGTATTTAGGAAACGATCCAAGTCGAGAAGACCTAAAGAAACCAACAAAAAAACCCATAACGTATATCAAAATCAATAAAATGAGATCTCACAGTCCAAGGAAAAGAAGTCGAAAACAGCAACAAACGTTATAGCAGTAGTTTTGATCTGACACTTAGGACAAGTATAATCCACCGAATCACTCGCCATAAAGCTTTTCAAACAGTCTTCTAAAGTCACAGGCTGGTAGGTATTCTTGATCACTTGTTTCGAATCTTGTTCTTCATGATTGATCGGAATAGCAGCCACCGGAATACTTAAAGTGGTATGTTCTTCTAATTTATATTTGACTCCTTTACAATTATTACATTGAAGTTTTTGTTCTAATTGAAATCGAAAAGGTTTAGTAGGATCCATGAATTTCACTTCATCTTCAATCTCATTCGGATTTCGATCATTTGCCTTTTCTTTCGTATGTCGTTGAATAGTTTCAAATAAATGTCCAAGGAATTCTTCTGCGTCTTGTTGTTTCATGGTCGAAAACTCATGATGTCCTCGTCCAACCAACACTTTTAACATCATGGGACTAATTCCTTTTTGGAAAGCAGTAGTAGGATTAGGAGGATTAGGTGCTTCAGAATTCACATCTACTAGTGGAGGTGTTGAGATGGGATCATGATCAGGTATAGCATATCGACCAGAAAGTAAACCGTGTGCGATTTTATTCATTTGACAGTCTAGACAATCCGAAGGTAGTGGTGCACTGCATGTAGAGGCATGTGATACGAAATTCTTATAGTATTGAGACTGGAATGGGCTGAGTGAGAATAGCACCTGTAAAACGGAAGCTATGTAGCAACTGTGATAAAATGAGTCAAAGCGAGATTCATGTCAGAATACGGTATCAAAAATCCTCAGACGGTCAAAGATCCCAACCTATTCCCCAGATTCTTCAGACCAGTAAGACCAGGTCCATGTACCGGTACCAAATTTTTACCATCCTCACCAGTCATAGAAAAATCAAATCGAAGGTTATGTTCAACTTGCTATTGATTGTACAGAAAAAAGTTAAACTAATCAGTCTCTTTGAAATGATATTAAAAAAAGAAGAAGAACAGGATCAGTTTGAAACGATGAAAAAGAAAAATTCAACTTCACCAATTCGGTCATACTTTTTTCAGTTTTTTCCTTGTTTTTCAATTTCAATTCCAAAATGAGCTAAATGTTTTGGTAAATTACTATCTGTTCTAGGCATCATCACAATTATAACAATAAAGATCTTGATCACGTTTCAAAAAATAAATAAATAAAAACCAAAGCCAACATCAATTCAATAAATTAACAAGTAGCTTATCAAGATGAAGACTTTTACCTGCAGATCCTTCAGCAGTGATCGTTCCAAGTTTCACATTCACTGAATGACCTGTTTCACGATAATGTTGTAAAGCGTGACTATTTCCACCTGTACCTCCGAATTGTGAACGACCACATCCTAGACTTCCACATTCTAAACAAAACCAAAGATTGGATGACAACTCGCAGGCATGACAAGTCGAGGAAACTAGGATTTCAATCACCCCAAAACAATCAACATTCTCAAGTTGACTTTGGTGATCGAATCAAGTAGATTACCTTGAGGTATTGGATTACATATCTTTTCTTGCTGTTTGAGATTAGTGACATGATTACAGGTCTCTATTCTCTTCTTCCCATGCTGCAACTTCATTCAATCTAGCTGAAGGAGTGGAAGCAAGAATAGCAGCACTAATATCATCAAACTGTCAAAGGAAACAAAACAAAACATAAGGAAATCAAACTCAGTAAAACGCTCCTATAGGAAATAAATCTTGATCCAAGAAGGATGACTAAACTTGTTCAGAAACCGAACTAGGAGTCGAAATAGGATGTCCATCACATCCAACCCCATAACATTTGAGTGAGCTGATCAAATCATACTGATCAGTTTCAATTTCTTCACGAATAGCTAATTTCTTCAATGGTGGTTCTGAGTCTGGAGTTCGTTGAGATTTAGGTTTAGGTATACGTTTGATATTTAAAGCTAGTGGATGATCATGTTTGATAGCATGATTCTTTGCACTAAGGAGAAAAGAAAAGGAGAGCCAATTAGATTATGATGAGATTAAGCATGTTTGATGAGTTATATGATCGGGTAAGAGGAATGACTGACTGATGATGATCAGGAGTCACACATCCACCATTGAAACATTGTAAACAAACATCAATTCCAAACTGATGATCCTGAGAATCTATCATGTTTTTCCAAAGTCCCATTAAATCTCAGAGACTTTAAATGAACCCAAAGTGGGAAAGACGAATGAGAAATTAAATGAATCTTACCGAAACATTGAGTACATTCTTCACGATAGACTATCGAACGATTTGTAGGTGATGAAATCCAACTTAGAAGAGGTTCTGCGTGTGGACAGTTGACGCGTTCTTCTTGTTGAATTGATTGATTCATTTTAAAACTTGAGATCTTTGGTTCTTTTATCTTTTCTTTTCTGTTGGATGATGATAATCGGATTGAGAATGTTTTTCTATGACGACACTGATCAGAGCCTTTAAGTTTTAGTAGAGACTTAAGACTTAAACGCGTTACTTAAGTCTTAAACATCTAAAATTCTAAATCGACTCTCCATTCTCCAAAACTCACACTCAAGCACTCATCCACTTATCACTTTCACTCACACTTCAATCCCTCATCACAAAAACACAAAGAAACCTTCAACATACAAGAATCGATTAGAATCAATCCATCCATCAAATGAATTCAGAACAAAGTTATATCAAATTCGATCATCAAATCGAATATGATCATTTTATAAACAAATTAACCACTCAAGTTAAATCTTATACGGAAGAAGCTTGTTTATCAAATGGAATTCGTTTAGGTAGTTCTGATGCAAAAGCTATTGAAGAAGTGATCTTTGATGTTCGTTTATCTCTTTTTTCCTTTTCCTTTTTCTCTCTCCATTCAAGAGGGGTTTATTTAATCTTTTCAATCATCACAGACTTTTGTTTTTCCCCTTTATGGTCTTGAATCATAGTCTATATCGACCCAAAAAACAAAACTGATTTTCGTTTTTTGTTTTGTTTTGTTTGATCAAGGTTTTTTTGAAACATACAATTGAGCTCATGAGACCCAATTTATCAATCTCAGGTTCACCAATTCCCATCCCAATAGATTTTAAACCTACAAGTAAAGATTCCAAGAAACCCGAATCATCCAAATCATCTCAACTGAGCATAACGGTAGCAAACCAAACCAAACCAATCGATGCAGCTTTGACCGAAAGAGTCGTCAGACAACAATATGCAGTCAATGAAGCTGCTGTTGATAACTCACGAAAACGAAAGGCTTTACCGACTCATTTGATGAACTTGGTCAAGAATGGGATAGATGAACATCAGACTGAATTGAAGGAGAGGTGTGATAAGGAGAGAGAAAGTCATGAGAAGTGGGTTCATGCTTCAGATGAAATCGAACCTAAGCATCGTTGGAAAGTGATCAATGGTAAATGGCTACTTTACTATCTTTCTTTAATTAAACGGTGGTTTTTTTTCTTTCGATTCATATTTGAATTGGTTTACTTATTGTTGATCTTTTTGGTTCTTTTTTTCCTTTTTTTTCTTGAAGATAAACTTACAAATGTAGAACAAGCACAAGAAGATTACACAGTTACAGGTGTCATGTTATCAAAACTATTAACCGTCAGTTTATATATGTATATATATATCTGTTGCTTTGTGATCATTACTAAATGCATTGGATCTGATGTTTTAATTTTCTTGCTCCTTTCTAGTCACTTCCTTCTATTGTTGATAAAACAGAAAGAGCTCTTGAACTTGAAGAAACGTATATCGAAAGTTTTGGTTCGATTGGTTAATTCAAAAACATCTCTTTTGATGATCTTCTTTCTTTCATGTTCATTTTCTTGTGGATTTGATTCATTTCAGTTTGATTTGTTATTATCTTTTCTCATGTCTTATCATTTTGAATTCTTTCTTATTTTTTTCCAATTGTAAGTTTTTGTTATTGTTTATGATCAAGATTGAAACTTTCACGTATACAGTTTTGTTTGTTTTGTTTTGTTTTGTATGAGTAGTTTCCTTCTGTTTTATCTTTATAACTTTCAATTCTGTTTGAATCAAATCAATGTGAATTTTGATCTTAGATTGGAGAGTACTTGGGATTGTAAAGGAGAAAAAGCAGTTGGGATCCATGAGGGTAAGTTGGATTGAGTCTGAGATAGGTAGAGGAACATCTTGTGTTGATGTTGAGGGAGATGATTAGCAGAGGATAAAGAGTAGGATTGGTTAAGTGTGGATGGTAAGTCAAGCTGTAGCGTACATTATTGTACATGACGAAAGAAAAAAAAAACAAGTCAAAACTGTTGAACTGATTTCTGAATTCGAATCTCAGAATCAAACGAACTTCACTTCAAAAACAAAAGAACCAAGTCACAAACAAACAACACCAAATCAAGATGACATCCTTAGACGAGATGAACAAGCAGGACATCAGTTCAAATGCTTCACCAACAAACCAATCAGACCCACAAATCCCAACAGGATCATCATCAATTGATGAATTATTCTCTAGATTGATTGGTCAAACTTTATCACCATCACCTCAAGAGAATCTCACCATCAAATCTAACCGAACCGATCTTCCAGAGAATAATCAATCAGATATGATCAATGTGATGAGTTTATTAGAAGGAGTTAAGAGTCAAACAAACACCATGGAAAAAGGGGAACTCGAGAATCATCAAATCCAAGAGAATAATCCTTCATCATCGTTAGAATCATCATTAGAATCGAAATCAAAGACTAGGTAAGTGATGAATGTGTTGATCTTTGAGTGATAAATTGATCGGGATGAGTTTCAGAAGAAACAAATTTAAAAAAAGACAGATCCAAACCTTTTGAACTTGTACTAAATTGAAAGATTTGATTTGAATTGACTTGTTTTGATTTACAATTTGGCATTTGGTTAATAAACTTCTTGGAACCGATCACCTCATCACCCTTTCAAACTTCAACTCCTGATTGGATTCTATTTGGATTGGATGATCTTTGATGCAAATGTTTAATGATGATGTATATAGTGAGTTTGTTTCTTCAATAAATCCTTTTTTTCCCTTAAAGTCCACCTTATCCTCGATGGTTTGAGTGAATCTACGAGTAAACTTTGATCAGAAGAAGTCTTTTCAAGTAAAATGTCGTTGATTGATTACCCTTTATCTTACATCTTTACTTATTGTGATCAACATTTATCTGATCAAATTTATCATTCAACTCATCCTGACACTCCACCACTTTCACCTTCTCATTCTGATCTCACCACTCCATCCAATACTACATTCGATTCTAAAAGTGTCAATTTATTACCATCATCATCACCACCTTTACCACCACCTACCATCAGTTTACCACTCATCCCAACTCAGCATTCCAGATCACAATCTAATATGTCAACTTCTTCAATTCAACCACAATTACAATTCAATCTCAAACCCAACTCTTCCTTACAAGCTGCTGCACTTCTCAACACTCTCAACAGACGACCTACCAATCAAACTCATCAACGTACTCATTCTGATCATCATCTCAATTCAATCTCCAGTCCTACTTTACTCAACAAATCAGATGAATGTCATTTTGCTTTTATCAATCAAACATCATCAACTCCTATCTCATCCACACCACCTCCTACAACTTTTGTTCAATCAACTGATTTCTTAAGTGGTTCACCTGCACCTTCATCTACTTCCAATCATACCTCCCTCTTGCAATCTTTATCACCTGATTTAGATAAAAAGCCACCTCACTCAAGTTTACGTCAGATTACCAACTTTGATCCGATCACTCAGTCTAATCCAAATTCGCTTTGCAATCATGTCTCTCCAAAATTATCACCCATCTCACCTATTCTTAGTCCTAGATCTAATCATCCAATTCAAACCATCAATCCTCAATCTGATAAACTTATCCCTATGAGTTCTCCATCCATTTCAAATCAAATTGATCCGAAATTACATAAACTCGAAACGATCAATCCAGATCAAAATCAGCTTAGCACAATCAATCAATCATTCGTCAATCCAGCCTCTAGTACTCTTTCACCTCGAAATACCGAACCTATTCAGACTTCATCACAATTACCTCATGATCAAGTACAATCTCAAAGTCAAATCTTAACACCTTCCAGTACTTTACCTGCCCAAACACCAGGATCAGGCACGGGTGCGGATCCTATCACTAGACCGATCACCACTTCATACATGGCTATCAATTTCTTGAATGATATCAAACCCAATCAGTCCAATGAACCAATCGAAAACCCAACTCATATCATCAACCAAAACATGATCACTTCATCACATTCACCACAATCCATCACCATCTCGATCTCATCAGCCAATCATGAAAGTTTGTATCGAGCGAATTCTAAGATCATCCCCATCACACTCTTCCCAAGTTTATTCAAATTTTCAAATGGCAAGAAAGTAGCGGTAGATGGATTTATCTCCTATGCTACCAAAGTAGGTCGAATTAGAGTGATTGATCAGATCAGTGGAGCAAGAATGTTATTGAGAAAACATGAAGGAATTGTGATTGATATGTCAATAGGTAAACCAAATGAAGGGAAAAGATGGAGATGTATTGGAAGTATAGGAACCGATCGAAGGTTAGTGATTTGGAAAGTACCTAATCGATTTGAAGAAGAAAGTGCGAATTATGAAGTTTTGGTGGATTTGGTAATTCAAGATGAATCGATCAAGTTTATGAATTTGAAATGGCATCCAAAAGATCCGTCTGTCTTATTGGTTTCTACAAATGATAAACGATTGATTTTGATTAGATTAGATCGAGCTGGGTTTCTTGGAATGTGGAAAAGAGGGATTGGGATCGGAAGAAGTATTTCTGAAGTGGAAGGATTCGAAGGTCAAGATATTGTTCAAACTAATAGTAATGTAAGTTGACATTAAGAATGGATCGGAATCAAAGAAGAGAAGTCATTGATGAAACTGTTTGTTGATTGATTCTAGGTTGTTGGGTTTTGCTTTAGTCCAGATGGAAGTGCGTTTGCATACGTAACCGAAGATGGATTAATAACTGTAAGAGAGACGTTAAAACCACATTGGACCATTATGGGTGGACAATTGAGTGGAACGAAACCGATTACGAAAATTGAATTTATCACCACATCCAAAACGAATAAACCTATTGGATTTTTGATTGGTAGAGATGAAGGTAGATTACTTGAAATTGTAAGTTTAATCTCGATATCCAAACCGATGATCAGTATAGAGTTCTTGGTACCCGATGGCACTTTGGTCTCGGAATGTTTTGGGGATTCGAATTGGTTAAATCGGGATCAAACGATTTTGGTGTCTAATTCATTGAGAGGATCGATTTATGGATTTAAATTGAAAGTAAAAGAAGAAGAGATGGATGAAAGTCAGCAGATGAATCATGAATTAAATAAGAGTCAGACTCAAACCCATCATCATCATCATTCAGGAAAGATAGAAGACGATTCGATCTATATTGAAGGTAGAAGGAATAAACAAACTGAAGAAAAGATCTTTGTAGAACGGATCGGAGAGATTTCTACACCTGATCCGATCATTTCGTTTGTGATTGATGAAGGATCTATGACGAATCAAACTAATTCATCAGGAGAGATTTCAACCTTTAATATACATCCTAAAGGAATTCATCAATTGTTTTTACCTAAGGATTTGTTACAAGCTGAAGTTGAAGAGAAAAAGATTAAAACGAAAACAGAAGAAGGAGAAGAAACAGAAGAAGGCATGTATAGAAGGAAATCTTTAGCTGGGGAGATTTTAGTAGATGTAGATGTTAGAGAAGAATCGATTGAAAGAAAAGAAGGAGAAGATTTGATCGAGATCAGTGCAACTAGTATTGCAGTTCTGGAACAAGGCATCAGTAAAAAAGTGATTGATTCGACTTCGAGATCTCCTTCTGATCTCGGAAATCCTAGTAAGCATCATCGTGGGTCTTCTACCCGTACTGGTCCTGGTAAAACTCGACAACATTCTGGATTTCGTGATGAGCTCTTGGTTTCGAATAAATCAATTGATGAGAGTTGTTTGAAGAGACTTGAGGAGAGTTTGATTGAAAGGATGAGTAAGATGTTTACTAGTCAAGTCAACCAATTAGGTTAGTTGAAGGCTCTCTCTCTTTTGATCATCATCTAAAAAAAACGTCAAACTGATTTTTTTTGTTCAAATGATAATGTAGAGAAAAGGTTTGAAAAAGAAAAGATTGAAGACAAGATATTAGAGAATGAAAGACAGAGTGAAGTGATTCGAATGATATCGAATTCATTGGAAATCAATACGAAGAAAGTTTTGAAAGAATTGATTAAGAAAGAGATTGAAGAAAAGGTTTTACCTGAGATCTTAAATGTGGTTCAACAAGTTAGTATTTATTTAAGTTTGATTGAATTTCTTCAAAGGAGATTTAATTAATAAATTGGTTTCCTTTTTTTGGGGGGGGGGGTTGTATGTGTGTTTAGACGATTAAAAAAGAAATTCATCAATTAATCTCATCACCTTCACCATCAACTTCATTACGACCGATTCAAATCCCAAACCTACCAGCACCGTCTTCTAACCCATCATCAAATCCGACCACAATCATCCCAAGTTCATATGAAGATCTGTTTTTATCAGCTTTATCAAATGAATCGAATCTAACGATTCATGAATTAATCAATCTTTATTCATTAGAAAAAGTCTTTGAAGTCGGTTTATCCCAAGCTGTTCTCTTAACCCTTTCACATCATTTAAGTGAAAGTTTAAAGACCAAGGATGTGGTAGGTCGAGATGAAGTGAATAGATTAAGATGGATTTGGAGATCGATCGATGCACTTGATCTTTCAGTTTAGTTTTCGTTTTTCGTTTTTTTCCTTTCTTTGATCACCACTTTTCCCCTTGATCTTTTTTGGGCGGGAGGAGGAGGAGGAGGAGGGAAAGGTTTCTGATGTTAAACGTAATTTGTTTTGTTTCGTATTTAGGATCGTCAAACTGGAATGTATGTGGGTAGAGTATTAGATTTAGTTTGTGATGGATTATTAGAATTTAAAAGGTTTATTGATCAATCTAATCATCATCATCATCATCATCATCATCATCAAGGAAACGTTTCGATCGGAATTGATGAAGTGTTTGTATTTCTTCTTTCTTCTTCTTCTCTCTCTCTCTCTCTTTTTGATTAGGTAGAAGAGGATGAAGATTGAATTTGGAAGGAGTTTTTTTGTTTTGGTATTTCATATAGGTTAAAATTAGTGATTGAAAAGAAGAATAGGTTAATTGCGATTCAGAATTGAAGAGAGAGATATGAAGAATGAATTGATACGATTTTTCTTTTTTGGTGAATTGGTGATTTGGTTTTTTTGGTTTTTTTGTGGGGGGGGGGGTTTCTTGGGAGGAATGGGGTTTTTTGATTTTTCATTTTTTGAAGAAATTCAATTCATTATATACATTTCTTTTTATTGCATGAAAAATTAAATTACCTTTTGTTTTTCTTTTTATTTCATGATTATTATCATCTTTATCAGTTTGGTCTCTCTCTCTTTTTTTTGACATTTGTAGACATTCAAGATTTCTTTTTTTTATCTTTTCTCTTTTCTCTTTTCTCTCTTTCTCTTTAATTTCTTTTATATATGTGTGTGGGTGTGTGTGTGGGTGTAGGGGGCGGTTCTTGAGAAACTTTAGATTTTGGTTTTTTTAATATATTCACTTTAAGATCAAATCATTTTATATATAGATTGAAATGATGATAATGAAGAATGATACTTGGATGGAATTCAATTTACGGATTTGGGATCAGTGAAATCAGGCTTAAGATTCAAGAAGATAGGTTGTAAAGTTTGAGCATGGAGGTGTTTTCATTTACTAAGAAGATTAAATACACAGATGAATTGGTCAACGGCTTTTTCGTAATTTCTCGCTTTACCTTTTTATATTTTCTAATGTTTTGTTTTTATCTTTTGAGTCTTTTACACGCAATTTAAATATGTCTTTCATACTTCAGTCATTCTTCCTTGAATGATATCATCAGCCTGTTCCAAGAAAAAAGAAAAAAAAATGAATGAATATGTATGTACTAGGCTACAATGGAATTTTTAAGTAAGTTCTTGTCATCATTTAAGCTATCTGCTCATTTTCTTTGTCTTTAGTGTTTTATAGTACGAAGACAAGTTTTAGGTTTCTATATGATCTTCGGAATAGAAGATCGATGAAATCAACAATCGCATCTGAGTTTTTTTGATTTTATGTTCAGCGACGACTACGTACAATTCCTAAACCTTGACCCTCTATGTCATCCCCTATTTTGGTTGAGGGACATCTCTTTTTTTAAAATGCATTTTCGCTTTTTTGCATTTCACACTACCTGAACAAATAAGAAGACAGGACTACTCTACCAGAAGATTCGGTCATCTATTACAGTGAGACATCCGGGCCGCGGCGGGCCGGAGATGTGGCACGCCAGCCCTGCTTCACCTCCTCAGCCTGGTCACATGTTTATCGAAAGACTCTTTCCCTACGTTTTTCTTTACGCCTTTTGTCCCAGTAGATATCTCTTGCGTGAAGCGCACTTCGCGGTTTCCCAGCTATCAATTTTAATGAGCTTGACAACCAAAGCAGTCTTAGCGCAATCTCCCAAATGTGCAGCTTTTTGTAAAGTCTTAGTTAAACCACTCCTTCCAGTATCTTGAATACTGATGTGAAAGCTGTCTATTGACTGAGCTCATCTGGTTTTCTCCGATGCTCGACGTATACTTTTGATGACATCTCCGATCTCTATCGTAGAACATACTGAGTTTTTATACTCACCAGCTAGATTACCAATCACATCTCGATTGATGTGGTGCTGTAAATCATTATAATGCAAACCAGTGATCACACGTTTTTTTCCTTCACCCCTGTAGCGTTACGATCCTCGAAGGCAACGATAATTCGACGAGCTATGTTATGAGCGAGGACCTGCCCTGGTCCAAGGATTTTGAAATGACGCGGTTTGATTCATTCAGGATTGACATCAGTCGGCCAGTCAACTGAGTGAATGCACTTCGTCATCAATGATTGACCAATCAGCCAGGAACTGAGAAAGATAGACCGTTTTAAAATCCTTGACTTTATCCTTGTTTTTTCAATCAACATCTGCTCAAGGTAGAAAAGTATAGGTGAACAAGTCAACAAATTCGAAGTAAAGAAGCCAGCTTCGATGACCAGTCAGGTTGAGTTAATTGTAAGAGCCGTGATCTGAAAAGGGCAAGACAAGTGAGATCAGATCGTAAGGACTAGGTCAAGCAGAGAAGTGGAGATGGCGAAAGGCTGGCATCTGGATAGGCTCTTTGTGCTTTATTTCGAATGGTCCTAGCCTTCCTGTGCCCTTATTTATAGCTTGCTTTACCTCTCTTTCCATTTCTTTCATCCTCATCTTTAAGCTGAACGTCAATCCTCAATCTGAGTTATTCTGCGCACCTCGTTGCTCATCTTCGACCTGAAAACGTATCCCGCTTACTACCACCACACATTTTTACTCACCATCTTCATATCCTGCCACGGTCTATCAACTTTGAGCAATCATGGCAAACAAAGTACTCCAAACTCTTAAAGATGATTCAAGTTGGCTTCATCAGCTAGATAATCCCTCTCCAATCTTTAATTTGGTCAATAATCCATCAATACCCTTTTCACCTCAAACTCAATCCTCAATTGAACATCAAAACCAAGTACATGATCAATTGAATGCTTATGCGTTTGCTCCCTCATCTCTACCTCAATCAACACTTCCACCCCTCACTACAAATCTTAGTAAGCAAGACGCACTGAGTGTTGATCCTCTGGTCTTTAATCCTTCCAACCTCTCCTCGCCCTCCACATCTTCAGGGGTCAGAGCACAGCAAGCTCGTCGAGCCACTGTCTCACTCTCTTCGCCACAATTCAGTCGGTTGCGCCCTTACCCCGATCAAAACGCTTGGTGTGGACCTTCTGACTGCCGCAGTCATAAGTCGATCAATTCTCCTGTCAAGCGTCAGGATGCTCATCCAAATTCCGCGACTTGGGTTCCGAGAACAAATTTTCATCCTAATTTCACTATTCCGGAAGAGCCAGAGACACCGTCAGATCGGAACTTGCAATCATTACCACAGGTCAACCTTGATTATTTGGTTAGTGCTTGTATACTCACTTTCCATCATTGTGATTGAATTTCTAATTATTGCATACTTCTTCAAAGCTGGGTAGCTATTCTCTACCAGCATCAGATACCAGATTCAGATCTTCCTCTCTCTCGTTTCTGGAAGGTATCTTCCCAACAGAACCACTGCTACGCAGCGATCACTGCGAAGCAGAAGTTGGGTCGTATGAGACATCCAATGGATTAGCCCCTGCGCCTGATCACCCAGACTTCCAGAGTTCATCATCCTTTTCGCAGACTCTCGGAAATCTAGACCCTATGGAATATCACACTTCAGATTGGGTCACACCTCCTTACCACCTCGAACCTTCGCCAACAGGTTCACTAAATCAAGCTCCACAATCTGATTACACTGTCGGTCTCTATCCATCTACGGAGTTGTCCCACCCCGAGATGTCAAGCTCGAGGCCAAGTCCCCCTGGTCATAGCAACCCGAATCGATCTGTAGTCGGATTAGAGGCCTCTGTCCTAGCTTCCGGTGATCTTGATCTGAGCCTTCCCCTTTTCAATCTCCCTGTCACGTCTAGCCAAACAGGGTTCCAGAATAAACAATCTTCTCACAACTGGAATCTTGACGAGACTTCGATGCCACCCCTCCTTCACAAGCCGCAGACTCGCCTGAATCGAGGATTCAGCTTTACATACGGATGTATACCCAATGGAAATTGGGAGGCAGCAGAGAGTATCAGGAACACAGATCAGGTCATCTGGGATAGAGATTCATCGGCATCGCTTCAGGTACACGTTTTTTATATCTTATCACTGATCTGGTTCCTCTCTTGCTAGAAATATATGCTAATTGACTTTCAAATTTATCTCCACCAAAGCCTCTTATCCCTTTGGAGCCGACCATTGAACCCCGGCGTGAATCAGACCCGTCCCCTGCAGCCCCAGTTCCTCAGAGACCATGGGAGCAGCGACATCGCTACTCGATCTCGCACATGCCAAGCGCAGTCTTGAATGCCTTGTTTAACAAGTTGGAATCCGCTTCTTACCTTGGCTATGCTCCCAATCTCGACTTTGCCAAATTCTCTCGAAGTCGTCAATCTCCGAGCTTCTCCACGCAGGCATCTCAGCCTTCCTCTGCGGGACCTAATACTGCTGCCACATCAGTATTCAACGAGGGACTACTTGAACAGTGGAATCAATCCAAGTGTACGCCTTCTCACCCGACTCAACATTCCTTCCCAATCAATGCCGTCGGTGCAAGTCAATACGCAATCCTACCGCCTGGACTCTCTCAAACGTCAACCAGGTTGACTTTGACCAATCTCGATCAATCTCGGCTACCCAGTCAATCCACGAGCCCAAGAGAGCATTCCCGCGGTCCTTCAGATCACCTCCTAAATCAGTCACAAGGAAAGAAGCGGGAGAGAAGCCTCTCAACCGTTTTTCAAGCTCCTCCGTCCAGATACGGTGCGTACAATGAGCCTTCGCGCTTCGGTGGTCTTGGACAGGGACCGTCTCCCTATCCTCCTGGATTACATCAAGGAGTCAAGCCAAAGGAGGAAGATTTCAGTGGAGAGACGGGTGAAGATATGATCCCGTGGCAACAGGATTTGAGGTGTGACGAAGACCTCTACACCCCAATATGGTGTTGAGGTCAGAACGACAAGAAGGAGGGCTTTTGTGATATGTGCGAGGGCGGAGCCTGGCTAAGGCTAAAAAACAGCGCATTTTGGTAAGTGTCTGTAATCTCTCTTGCTACAAATAACAGTAGACTCGGACACCAATTAATATCTTTTCCATATCTGTTATTAAATCATAGGTATCACAAACAATACCATCATGGGGTCAGCTCGACGACTGGCCATTATTTCTACCCACCACGAGAGACCAAACGTGGGCTTTCGTCTGCTAACAGGCAGCAAGTTCTTGGCTTGTGCCACGAGTGCAATGAGTGGGTAGGATACTCTACGATTCCCGGAAGCTCGCGTCAAGCAGCCCAGAGTCAGGCACCTCACGAGGCAAGCGGAAGCGTCAGCGGGACTAAAAACGTGGAGGCTAGCGGGGAAGATCAGAAAGATGATTGTGATGAACTCCTCGAGGAAGATTCACCCAAAAGATCGGGAAACAAAAAGGCAGATGAAAAAGTTCCAACGCTCTGGTACAAGCACGCTCACAAGTGTCATCGACATCAGACTTGTAAAGGGGCCAAGGGAAGAAAGAAGAGCAAGAAGAATGTGGAAGGGCTAGGGAAGGTATCCGGATCGAAGAAAGCCATAAGCTGATCTCTTAAGGCACTTAGAATCGTTTACGTTACTCCATTTCCTTCAATCTTTCATATCATTATTCTCGCTTTGTTTCTCTCGCATCTGTATTTTCCTAAACCATTCTTATCTCTTTACTTTTCAATTCCGATTGTTTGTTTGTTTCTTTCAACGAAACCAAAATGTAAATAGTCGATAAACAAAAGTGACATACTATCTTCTTTTAATTGAAAAAAACAAAAGGATGTCGAGATGTGAATCCGAATCTAAAAAGGAAGTTTTCATTGATGCGGCTGAACAGATTCTGAAGCGCGTTATTGATTGATTGACTTATTAAAATGCCCAGATCTTTAAGCTTAACTAAGCCCCTCACGAGCGCGTTCGCCGCGCCCTCGAAGAGGGGCTTACGACTAAAACGTGTTTTTTGGCTGGGTGACTCCACGGATTAAGTCCCCTTATGTTCTTTTTCTACTCTCCACTCTTCCCTTTTCAATAAATTTTTCTGTCCTCCTAATATGTTGTTCTTCATGCAATTCTACATGACATGGTACAACCCTCTTACTTTTTTGTCCGCGGTAAGTGCTTGCAAAATGTGATGCAAGTTTCATCACATGTACACTGCCTGTTTCAGTCAAAACAGCCCCGGAGAATTAATTGGCCATAAATTTCTAATCTCGAAGACAAAACCCGGGGGGTTTTGTCTTCGAAAAATCTATCCAAATTTGAGAGGACGCGTCACATAACGCGTAACGCGTGGCCTAGCCCAAATGTCTTTCACCTTGAAGTGTGGAAGACATTTGAATGGATCTGTCAGTTGGCCTTAATTTGAAAAAGGTCTATTTTGACAAGACTGAAGCTATGCTATAAGGAAACCCTTTGTGAGGGTTGTGTATTCTTTTGAATACTCAATGCTCACTAAATTTTGTTATATATTTATATATTTATAATTTTTATTTATTTTATTTCAATTGGTATAGTAAATACAATGATAAGAAAAGTGATATAAGAAAAGGAGGAAAGAGAGATGAATTTAATTAGATATAATAGAAGGTTTGTTTGATGAAAGCTGGATCCAAGGCTTTCCCTTAATCCTTATTATTACAGATTAAGGAGTGTTTTGAGATCACTACTCTGGTTGTCCTTAAAGTCACCAACTTGGGGTTGTTCTTAAGGTCACCAACCTGAAGTGCTTCTTAAGGTCACTAACCTGGAGTTGTTGAAGGTCACTAACCTGAAGTATAGTCTACTTAGGGGAAGTAGAGGATCCTGATGAAGGGAAAAGGATATAACTTACTGTAGATGGGAAACTCTAAAGTATATGAAGTGTTATCACTAGTCTTATTAATAAGACTCTTGATTGGTTACTTCAAAGGAACTTTTGTTAGTTCTTGAAAGTAATTGTTATATATATATTTCTATGGTGGTATTTCTTCTGAGGTTAGGAGAGGGGTTTATATATTCTTCTCTCTTAACCTAACTTTTATGATATTTGTTTTTATCACTATTTTGGTTTGGATAGTGATTGCTAATTATTGGTATGTTCATCATAGTTTAAGTTTGTTATGTGCTTTATTTAATATAAGCATATTTTAACTCTTGACACTGAGTTATGAGGTGTTCTTATGTTTTATAGGTTCTTACATCTATGTTACATATATGTTACATACTGTTTTTAGTATGTACATATATGTAATTATGGTTTTTTAGGGTTTTATTATATTCTTAGTCATCCTTTGAGTGCTTGTACATGTACTCAGGGTTGACACCCTTGAGGTGGGAGACAGAGACAGAAGTCCAAAAAAAATTAAAAAAATTGAACATTCACAAACAAACGCATCACAAATACCAATATAATGGAAGGCGAAGATGAAGGTCCCAGAATTTGGCAGCGTCCTTTCATTACATCAATCTGCATTGATCTATGTAGTTCTTTGAAGACAAAGCGGGTCAGTCCAAAGGAGTTGTTTAACGCCTTCTTGGCTGTCGATAGCCCATTCCTAAACGAAGCTTGACAAAAATGGGGTGCTCCGACAGGAGTTCGTTCTTCTTTACAAATTGTACATGCCATAAAAGACCTGTTGTACAAGAGTGAAGACGGAGTGAATGGGTGGAAAGAGTTCATTTTTTCGGAGGTCAATTGTTTGATCTTAGAACTGGATATATATTCAACTGACCATCTTTCATGTTGTTAGGCACAAGCGCTTATTACCCAAAACGTCTGGAAAAAGGATCGAAAATTTTACAGTGCTCAGAAGATTACACCCAATTTTTTTGACGTGAAGGAGATGCACGCTCGCGCGGATGATGTTAAGCAATCAATGCCTTTTCTTTGGCGCCTTATATATAATCAATTATCTTCTAGCATGAATAATCACAGGGTCCTCATGACCGCTGTGGTACGTGAGGATGACACATCCGAAGATGAACAGCCACCACGAACAAGCGACGAAAACGTGATTCACATCGACTCGACAGAGACCGCCGCTCAGGAAGAAGCTAGGCACGATGATGACATCGAGTATGTTCCGGAAGATAAGCAAAAGGCAGCAATCAACCGCGCAAATCTAGTCAGTCTATCTGCTGTTAATATCCCCGGTTGTTTTTTTTGAAACAACATTTGTGATATGTGATTGTTCTATATTCAGGTGGCCACAACTATTTGTGCTATGGTCTCTTTCCTGTGCAATCGACGAGATAATGGCCTTCAGTTACATAATGCTGTGACTTTTCTGGCTGCAGGCGTCTCGGAAAGAACGTTTCAGTTCTTGAATACGTTGGGAATCAGCAGTGGTCGCGAAACAGCCTTGCGAGCAATGAAACATCTACGTATTTCAAGAGCCGCCAAACTACGCGCGATCATGTCCCAGTCATATAGCATATGCCCCATTGTGTGTATAGACAACTTCGACATCCTACAAAGGGTTCAAAAGGATCGAGTGGAAGCTATGTCTCACCTATTCCATGGAACGTGGGGCTATATACAATTTTTGCCCGCCTACCTGAAAAAAGAACTGGGAAACGAAAGTGCTAGCTTCCATCTCCAAAGCTACCTCAAGGCTTTGACCGAAGCTGAGAAAGCTCCAGTTCACTTCGAGCTGTTCCGTTCCAAATCTAAGGATCACATCCAGTGGCGAGCAACTATGAAGAGCCAGCTCGCTTCGGCTATGTCTAAATATATACTTGAACCTGGAACCAAGACGTCACCTACGATCGAAATAAGCCCTCCAGCGGTGGAATCAATACCGATTGAGGACCGACATCTATTCCTCATGAGCTTGATGGACGCGGCTGACAACTCGGCTGATGGAGTTGCGCAAGTCTTTGATGACATTGCCACACAGTGTGGTCTAACAAGGGAGGAAATGGCAGAGTACGTTCAAATAGTCCAGGGTGACCTTGGAACTTGTCAAAACATCGAGAGTCTACGAAAAAAAAGGTATCCCGCCGGTACGCATGTGGGAAGCTTGTCCAGCGTGATGACTATACCAGGTGTCGCCCATATCATGTGGAATCTAGCTCAAGGTATCTTAGCTCATCATTGGGGTGACTGTGGAGATGCTAAGGACACAGGCGCTTGGAAAGCATGGCAGTCTTTAGTGGGTCGAAAGATTAAACCACCCGCTCAGATGGATTTTGGAACAGTCTTAAGAGCTGTGCACTGTATCCACCTTTCAACATTGGTCTCGTGTTTGAAGTGAGTCACCTGTTTGATACAAGCAAACGGCCATTTGTCTAATATATGTTTCAATTGTCAAACCAAAAGGGCCACTATCGCTAAATACAATACTCCACCAGACTTCACACAGGAAGGAGTTGCGCAGGGTATCATTGATAGTGTTTATGAAGAATATTGCAGTTCAGAATCTTTAAGATCATTCAAAGCAAAAGGTGACTCAACTGGATACAACTTGAGACTTCGCATCCGGGATTTTGCTACGGTGGTTGAGGCTGACAACGCAACACATGCCGGAGATGTTGGAAGATTAAAGTGGGTGTGGAAGCAGTGGGCATTGATGGCTCATGGGTTGAAAGGACTCCCACGTTATGCTCTACATCTCACTAGGTTTATTGTTCTTGTTGAACATGACTTACCTCCTGTTCTTGCCAAAATTATCAAACATAGTATGTTGATTCCCTCTGGCCAGCGAGCTGGTCATTTTGTAGGCAATGATCTTTGGCTAGAATATCAAAATTATTGGCTCAAACATCATTTCAATGCCAGTGTGAGTCAGATTACTTGATCCTATCTCATGATTGATGGCTGCTCAAGCTTTCCATTGCACAGGGTAATGGCTCAAGCATTAAACAATTGATTGAGACCTCCATCAATATCCCTTTTGTACGTCTCCAGTATTCTCATAATTTTGAAGTAATAGAAAAGATATCTTGTATTTGATTCATGAATGTGAAAATTTTGAAAAAAAAATTAAATTGGAAAATTTTGAAAAACATTTTAGCTACGAGAACTAGTACAACAGTTGAAAATGCGCAGTGGTTTCAAACCTATACATCGGAGCCACACACATAAGATCACCCCCCTTACGCTTCAAATTTTTTATCAGTCATGGTCCTATCAATTCTTGCCGAACTCCAAGTGCCACTCGAAGTCAATGATTAGTGATTCTATCTTAACCGGCTCCGAAACAATCCAAGATAACTTGCTTCAAGACCTCAAAAATAATGATTCTTCGCGGTACAGGTGGGGTGCAGTGGGTGGTCTTCCAACACCCATTCACAAAGCGGTTGAACTTGTCGGAGGAGGAGGGGCCAGCGAAGCCGGTGGGTTATTATGATCGTCCTTCCTTTTGGTCTTCTTAGCGCGACGAGCCGCCTTAACGGTTGTTTTGCGTTTTGGACCGGGACTTGTAGCCGCGATGGCATCTGTGGGGGAAGGAGAACCGTTTGATTGTCGCATTTGACCGATAGTGGGGTTTGTAGAGGAACACTAGCAAAGGTCATAGTGAAGATCATTAATTGAAAATTCATGAAATGCAATTATATACACAGTTAGAAATTCTCACCTGAGTAAGCCTCACGCCTCTAGCCTCAGATCGGGCCTTCTTTGCATCCTGAGCGGCCATTTCGTGTTCGGCGGCGAGCGCTATTGCTTCGTTTCGCAAACGAATCTCTTCTTTGGACGCCTTCAGAACCGCTACAAAGTTGCGACTGTTAGTCCATAACCCTAAAACTGTTAGCATGTTTCCATATGAACTTGGAAGCGGTTCGCTTCCAAATATATAATCCAGCGACATTCCTTCAAGAATTTTATCATAGTTCCCGCATACATTCCAAATCTTGCTGATAGGGAAGAGGTCGTGGAGTTGATAAAATCCTCCCTGAGGATACTCCATGTTGAACAAAGTCCTCAATTCGTCCACGAGTTGGACAAATAGTCGAATGTATCGGAAATCTTGACGTAGGCGATCAGCCACACCTATTTGTCTGATAGGTCCATAAGATGCAAGATGGTCAGTGTTCGAATCGCCCCATCTGTCTTCAAAATGTCGATAGTCTTCAGGAATATTATGTTGAAGTACTAAGTCGGTGAAATTCGAGCGCGACAATAATGTCTGTTGCGCAAGAAAGTAGTCGCTGGCCTTCGAATCGCAATTGGAGCAAAGGCAAGGTGACATGCCTGCATCCTTCTGTCTCCTGGTTTCCTCGATAACAACTGGGCTGCTTTTTGAAAGTGGTACGTACCCAATACTAACCGTGTAATTAAACAAGTCAGAATGTCAATTACTTAAAATAAAAATGGGCAAGAAAGAAATAAGTCTTCGTGACTCACCGAAGAAGGACGGAATAAGCGACTCGCAAACACACTTCTGTGATGGTCATCGCATGCATGCGATGATCATCGTTCTGCTGACTCTCATGAGTCAGCCCCCTTACGTCGTGCTCGTCTGCAGGTGATAGCGGTTGTACCAAAAAAAAAGCTACTGCCGGTTGGCGATCTCGACCGGCACGGCCCGCCATTTGAATCGCTTCTAACGGGCTGAGCTGTCCTACAATGACCACCCTGCGTACTCGAGTCCAATTCTGACCAAGGCCGAGGGCGTTGGTACACGTCATGATGTTGAATTTGCCATCTACAAAATCCTTAGCACGTGTCGCCTTGTCGATCGGGCAGGTTGAAGCATGGAACCGGCGGACGGAATCGCTCAAACCATTGCGTGAATCGAGCTCATTCTTGCGAGCGGAGTTGATGGATTTCAAAGCGGTGAAAGTATCATTCTGAGAGTGGCAGTCAACTAGAGTGGGCACTAGATCGGAGTCGGCTATTTCGTCTTTTGAAGTGAAGAAATTTTTCAGGTAATTCCAAGGCTTTTTCCCACTGGGGAGAGTGACACGAATCAATCGTATCTCGGGTCGTGTCAGTTCGCCTCGATGGATGTCAATCAGATCGTCAGTGATCTTGAGACTCGATAGAATTTGTTGGAGATGGGGAGGTGGACAGGTTGCTGACATGAGGAGGGTAGGAACGTCCTCTGTTGCTAGGAACCTTATGATCAAGTTTCCGTACGACGGTCGGAAAGCAGTTCGATCTTGAGTTATCGAATACGATTGGAGAATCTTCATTTGGCCACTCATAGCCAGACCCCATTCGTAAATCAAGTGAGCTTCATCGACCACTTTGAGGACCAGGCGTGTTTGAAAGGATTTCGAAAAGAAAAGTTCTTCAAATCTCGGGTTATTTAAAAACATTTCAGGAGACTATGTAATAAAAGTAGCGAAATTAGTCTGGATATTTCAAAATGGAACGCATGATACACTTTAAGAGCGACTTACAACATAAACAAAATTATATTTGCCAGATAAGATATCATCATATGTCTTTTTCGTGAAATTCGCTCGGGTCAGATTGATTGCACGGAATCCATAAAGGTTTTTCTCTTCAACCTGAGAAATGTGCATAAGTCAGTGTTCAAGTTTGTCATCAGGTGATTTTACGTTACTTACTTGATTATCACCGAGAGCATCCAAAGGATTCAAGACTAATATGATTGGGTTGGTTGCTTTTGGAAACATGAGATAGAATAATTCCGGAATGCGAGATTTGCCGTACCCAGTTGCTGCTAGGAGACAAGCGTCGCGCTTGCGGCATAGACTCAGGACCATCTTCACTTGAAGATCTCGGGCGTTTGTCTTGAATTTTGATGAAGATAGTTTTTGAATAACTTCACATTGTTGATCGTCATCTTCTTTGAACACAAACTTGGATATCTCAGGTCGGATAAATTGTGGTGAAGGTTGTGAGTTTCTGGGTGTTGAAGGGTGGGGTTCTTTTTCCGGCGAAGGTTGACCAGATGGTATTGTGACTCCAGAACGTGATTGCGTAACCATGGTGAGTAACGATGAGGTGGTATCAATGAATGTAATGGAAGATGACTTGTTGTCTGGTGTTCAACTCAAATGCGCCAGGCTAGGTACTCAGTTGTGGAGCTTAACAGGTCCCACGTAAGAGTTTTTGACTTTTTGTCATTTCAGGCGTAGTTTTGGGCAAACCCCAAACTTCCAAATCGTGTGTCAGACCTGTACAAGCATTCTTACCCTGTTACAGATGGACGTAACACCCATATCTGAAGCAGCCTCCTGAAAGTGTCAAAGTACAAGTTTGATGTGGAAAGTGGTACCATGTCATGTAGAATTGCATGAAGAACAACATATTAGGAGGACAGAAAAATTTATTGAAAAGGGAAGAGTGGAGAGTAGAAAAAGAACATAAGGGGACTTAATCCGTGGAGTCACCCAGCCAAAAAACACGTTTTAGTCGTAAGCCCCTCTTCGAGGGCGCGGCGAACGCGCTCGTGAGGGGCTTAGTTAAGCTTACCAGATCTTACGGATAAGATCAGAGGCTGAAGCCGAATTTTGATAAATGATTGCTCATGAAGGAAGACTAGTCTTATCTGAGACGTGTTTGTCCACTCCATTTTCCACTTGCCATCACTATTATTCACTCTTGCGTTTTCAACTCATTTGAATTTTAGGGATGAGACAATTTTCTGGCTTGTTGGTGAAGTCCCACCAATGCATACAACATGGATAATCTTAGCCATCCATCTGTGCGTGAAATTGTGAATACACAAGACTACCAATCAGGGTCCGCGGTCGAGGACTCAATGTGGAGATCACGTCACACATCCATTCTCTCTGGTGACGTCGACTTTTGAAAATTATAGTCAAGATCATGAGGTGATTACAGCCAGCTATTTGGTATTTCCCGTGAGGAGGGATGAAGAGAAGCAAATCATGGCTTTGCGGAGTGCTGGTTGGCCACGACTCTTTGTCATTTTGGAATCTGCGGTGGTCATAAGACGGTCCACTCGGTAAGTAAATTTGATGATAAACCCTGATAAAGCTTGTCAACCTTACCACTCAACGCCTGTCAACACCGCTCATTCATTCCCGATCTATTTCTGATAAGTGATCTAGCCCTTTGAGAAGAGCTTGATTGTGAGTTTAGAAGGGAACTTGGTACGTAAGATCTTTCTTCTTCGAACCCAGCTCGTTGATAATTCTGATTGACAATTGACCGAACAGTGACCAAGTCAGGAGAGTAAGAGACCAGTCAAGCGCTCAACCTGAATAAGGAGATGGCGACATTTGAAAGACCAGCGACACCAGATGCTTGGGCAGGATTAAAGTTTTCAAGAGTGATTCCAACGCTTCATGTGAACTCGATTGAAGACTCGATCAAATTCTATACCAAACGTTTACCATTTTATCTATCCGGTCGAGATTCTAATGATCATTGTTGGTTGACTGTACATGGTTCGAATGCCGTCAATCCATTCACTGGTCTCGAACAAGGATCAGTAAATGTTTATCTACGTCGTCATGGATTTGTTTCACGTTATGAAAGGGCAGAAGGAGAAGTGAAAGAAGAAGTGAAAGGAACTGAAGACAATGGATCGGGAGAGGTAGGAAAAGGGATTGTTTATATTCGATTAGATGGGAATGAAGAACAGTTTAGATCATTTTATAAAACGATCGAAAACTCTGGAATTGTAGCTGATCAACATCATCTACGTGCAACACCTTGGGGAACGTTGACTTTTGGTGTGAACGATTTGGATAGAAATCATATTCGGTTCTATGTCTCCCTCCGATCAGAGAGTCGTGCTTAAAGTTTGTTACATTCTTTGATTTGAGGTTTTGTCTCTTTTGACGTGCTGATCAAAGACTTGTTTTGATTGAAGCCTATGTTTTTGTCTTGGACCGAAGTATCATAGCTGAGCAAATGGATAGATTTGATGTCCATGAACTCATCCGAACTCCAATGTAAGTGCTGGTCGTGTACTCCAGTGATACCTACTTTTGAAGTCTTGGCAATGCGTGTTGTAACACTTATTCCTGATCAATGCAAGAATACCTGATTGTAATGTGGTTTAGAGATCCTATGCCAAAAGAATTTGTTGAAGCCAGAGGGTCAAATCCCCACAGGCATTCAATCTTAAGGTGACTATTTTTCTTAATAGTAATTTAAACTTATCCTTGTATGTTTATTGTGAGTTTGAAGATTTTGCAACCTCCATCAACCTGTTCTGCAGAGATATTCTGAGCAACATCCAATTCTTGCACCCTGAGAAGTAGATTCAATCAACATGGAGCTTACAGTCAATGGAAGCTTGAAACACAGAAGGTCAAATGAAACCTGAATTGGAAGCATTTGTGTAAATGTGCAAAACTGTCTGGACAAAAAACAACTTAGACACCACCTTCTATTGTTCCAAATTATACCTCAGAAGGTGACTTAGACTTGCAAGGATGTCATCATGATGTGCAAGACCCATGAGTAAAAGAGCAAATCAAAATAAGATATCTCATTTGATTGACATACATTTACAGCACTCAAAGCTGCTATGTACACGTATGATGATATAGTCTTCTGTATAAAGTTTTTTTGTCAGCCAAACTGTGAATATTTTTTTTCCCTGCCAAAAAAATTAGGTCCAAACAAAGTTGTAATCCATCTTTTGACTTTGAAAACCACTATTGTATATAGAGTTAAAATAACATGAAAGAAAGAAGGCACAAAAATGCTTGTAGATGTGCAAGGATCTCATCAAAATGTAGGAAATACGCATTCAAAATAGCATATCAAGATGAGTGATCTTATTTGTGGACATACAAGATTTAAAAAGAAAAAGAAAAATGAACAAACAAAAATGATTGGTGATCTGTGCTAGCTTGTGATCTAAACATATACCACCTTAATATCAGAGCTTGTGAGCAAGTTTCATGTTGCACTGCATTTGCACATCTTGAACCACATTTGTGCTCATCTATCTGGTGTGCATCAAGGTTTTTTCTGCTCGCCCTCCACATACAGAAGTATACACAAAGAAGCTTCAGCTTGATGATCAAGAGCAATGAAGTGGCACATGTCAGGTTGAGCCCCGAGACCCGGGGTCTCGGGGATCCCCACGGGCGCCCCCGGCGGGTTCAGGGGTCAAGCCAGCCTATTTTTGAAGGCCATACCTTGGGGGATCCTCGGTCCAGGGGGTCGTTCTGGGAGGCAAAAAAATTGATTCTCCCCGGGGAACCCAAGGAGAATCGATTTTTTGAAGACGCTCTAGGTACCCCCGACCCGACGCGTCCAGGGATACCAGTGTCTGGGTTTTACAAAAAAAACCCATCTCCAATTCTCAAAGATGAGAATTTGGAGTATGGATGAGTCTTTCCAGTCCAAAAACAACTGATGTGCATCAGTCTTGTTATAAGTCTTATTGACTTTTTCTTATAAGTCATATCAACTTTTTGAGTCGAAACACTGCGTCAAGAGGTTGTTTCAAGCTGTTCCTCCCTGATGAATGTGACCGCTGCATTGTCTTTGAAGCTTGTATCAATAAGGATAAGCTGCAGTGTTTCATCCCTAATCCCTTGACTGGTCACAAACAGAGCAGCATCAGCCATCGGCATCGCGATGGCAATGCCTGTCTCAGTCAATAACATCAGTATTTGTAACTAGGCTGCTTTTATTCAAAAGGGTCCGGTTGTTTCAGCCAGGACCGTTTGCAGTTGGGGGACTCAAACGCATTAGATTAAGGCCTGGCCAGTTGGCTCGCTTTCAACTATCCCTCTTGATATCATCTTGTAATATATACTGAGGCTTCCTGTCCAATAAGCTTCCTTCATCCTTTTGTGTGCGACCTGCTCTTCCTGTCTGCTTCCAACCTTGAGATCATCTCGACGCATAACTCAGAAGCTAGAGGAAGAGCAGTAATCGCATACAAATCATCTTTCCTTCAAAAGATTCCTTTAAATTTATTTGCTTTGAAAGTATCTTGGCCTATTTGTTTTTCTGGAGACTTTGTTATTTAATTTGTGTGTGACCTGCTCTTCCTGTCTGGTTTGGACCTTGATATCATCTCGACGCATAACTCAGGAAATTAGAGGCAGTGGAGTAATCGCATACAAATTGTAGCAATTAACAGATGTTCAAAGAAGCCTACTTATCAGTCTTTAATTGTCATTATATAATGTCTTGATCAATTCCTCTCTAACTATACCTTACATCCTATACAACACTCATCAATATCTATCAATAAAAGAAGGACACACTGCCCGATTTGAGAATAGTCGTTCAACTGTTTGTAACCTATCACGTAGACCTCCACATACAAACTAAGAATACAATAGCTGCGGCCGATGAACATGAATTAGACCTACCTATAAATGGATAACAATAGAAAGGAACACAAGTAGAAGTGATAAGTGAACTAATCAACAATGATAGGATTAGGGAGGATATTGGGAATTGAGAGGTTGTTTTTGACAGCACGGTACAAGTGTCCAAGTACACAATACCAATCTTTAAGACACACAAGAACCTCGACTGTACAGCAGGCAAGGCGACTTCTTTGAGGTGATAAGACCCTCTTTGCCTTACTGAATACACTTTCAGACGGAGCACTGGTGGCCGGGATTCCAAGGTAGCAGCGTGCCATGCGAGATAATGTTGGAAAGGCTGAAGCTCTGCCTTTCCAATGCTCAAGAGCTTTAGTGTCAAAGTCCGCAGTAGTCTCTCCAAGGTAACGGTTCAGCTCACTGGTAAATGAACCTTGAGCAGGACTATTACTGTATATCTCCTCATCTAACCGTGATTGTTTCCTTGGTTGATCGGTGGTGTTGAGAGTGTTTTCGCTGTTTTCGCTTTCTGATTGAAATTTCCGACTTTCAAGTATGAAGGTTTCCTTCAACATAGCGGGTGTGATGTCATAATCAGCAAGGAATTCAACTGTAGCCTCTCTCTGTATATCAAAGGTGAAAAGTTGAAATGATTCAGTACTGGATAGGAGAGAAAACTTGCCAAGGGCTCGATGTACTGACCTCAAAGTAAACCATTTTGATGCGTGGATCAAGTATCGTCGCACAGATTGCTGCTGGCTTTTTGATTATCAATCTGAAGTATTTATCAAGCTTCTTTATCATTCCAGAGGCAGCAGGAATAAGATTCCTGTGGTCATACATTTGTTTGACCTATTTGAACAAATACCTGAGCATCAAGAACAAATAAATGATGAAAGAGACATCAAACTTACACGCTTCAGATTCTTCATGACACTGATGTACACCAGAATCATGTTGTGCATTGTTGGGAACTTGGACTGGCACATTTCATTTGTGGCTTCCCAAATAGGCTCAAGAAAGTTACACATTTGTTTGAGCTGGTCCCATTCGATTTTGGACAGAGTGAACTTTCTGCAATCAGTCCTTTTGCTGAACTTCACAACAGCGCTTTGAAGCCGTAATACACGCAGAAACATCTGGTAGGTTGAATTCCAACAGGTCTTGACGTCAATTACCAAGGAAATTGCAGTCTTCTTGGTTTTTGCCCAAGAGGTTTCAGTTGGTGGTTCTTGGTCTTCAGGCTCTTCATTGGCAAGCTCCTGCAGTGATGACTCTTGCGTTTGAAGGTTGGCCTCGGACTCAAAGACATGATTATTGTCTCCACCAATCAAACACATTGCTGTCACAATGTTTGCCAAGGCTTCAGACCGTTGAGGGCTAGATCGGACATATACGACTAATCCATGTATGCGACAAGTTATAGAGGAGAGATCAATGGCCAAACCATCAGGAGGATCTACAAGATTGAATAGATCTATTGCATTCACCAATAACTCTTGCTCTTCAGGCTCATCATTAACTCCAAAGAGAGCTAAACCTTCACGTGCAGCAAGATCAAGCACATGGGCTACACACCCAAATAGTTGAGTTTCTGGATCAAAGTTAACATCAGGATGTTCTGCAATTGCACAAGCCATTGCGGAGTTGGTGGATGCATTGTCGGCGGTGATGCTTGATAATGAATTTGTGATCCCATACTTTTGCAAGTACTCCACAACCAGCTGCAGGTCAGAATATCTAATTATGATCTAATTATGAACAAAAGAAATAAAAAAACTTGATGCTACCTTTTATTTGTGGAAGACCGATAGTGAAATCTTCCATGACAAAGTCTTCTGTGATTGTATGTACTGTAATGGCCATGAAGGCCTTGTTGTTCGGAGATGTCCAAGCATCGGTTGTAATGGAGACGAAATCACTCCTTTGTAACTCCACATCTGTAATGTATTCTTGTATTTGTTCAAATATCTTTTGTGCTTGAGCCGCAATTGCATGTTGCTTCACTTGCATTCCTTTGCTTCACTTGCATTCCTTCAGTGCTTGGATTACATAATTTCAAGACATTGAGGAAAGAAGAACGTTCCACAATAGAAAAGGGAAGGTCCACATCCGCAATCAGAGAGGCTACGTGAGTCTTCAAACTCTCAACATTAAGTTGATGCTGGTTAAGTAAAAAAAATAGAAACAATAATTTAGTACAAAAAATTAGAAACGATAATCTATTTGTGAGTCTTTGCTCCTGGAAGTTGTGATAAAGCCCGCAACATACGTGAACTTCAAGTGTCTTTGTTTTTAATAGTCCCTCGATGTTAGCATGTTTTCCCATCTTAGCTGGATCAATTATACCATGTTGGGTTCTAAGGTGACTAATCATAGACTTTGTACTTGAAGACTTGTCCTTGGCAAGTGATGCATTGCATGTGTCCCCATTCTTCGTGATAATGGTACATATATTAGCTTTGTCTGTCTTCTCAAAGTGATTCCAGACAAAGCTTGAAGTTGGTGTTGCAGAACTTTCAGAGGCTGATGACATTGAGATTGAGAAAAAAAAGATGATGAGGACGTTGGTTGGAAAACAAAAAGAATTGATTACTCATTCATCAAGATGAAGTCTCATAACGCAAGGGGTTTATTATATTCTCACATCTAGACCCTTGCTTTGGAGCTTCAAGGGCCTGAGCTTGCCTCCTTCTGGACATATCTTGTCCCAAAGAACTGGGTCAAGCCTTGACCCAGTTTGGTTTTTGTTCTCTAGACCCGGTTAATTGACAGATTCCCGGGAAAACCCCGCTACCCAAGGATCCCCGTCAAGGTTCTTGGTCCGGAAGCCGTTCTGGGCCTATAGCTGACAAAATTTGTCGGGTTTGCCGGGCTTGGGTGCCGTTCTGATGCTCAAAAAAAACTCTAGCTTGCGGTCGCCTCGAAACCCGGACCCTGGGGGCTGGGGCTCATCCTGAGGCACATGTGTTGAACTACTCAGTACAGCATGTGTAGGTTTTGTACAGGCTGTTACCTTTTTACCCACTTTCACCCATTTCCAACAATACTCCAATGGTCCCCCAAGACCTGCAAGAAGGAGCTTGAGAATCTCTAGGTGATTCCCCAGTACATGCCTCATTGACATCACCAGAATGTATTCCATGTGTGGGTAAAGTACTGATACCATTTGATAGTAGAATCCCCATTGAGGTAAGTTGAAATTTATGATGTAGACTTTGACAATTTTGTCGTCATATTCATACTGAATATTGAGAATTTTACATTGAAACAATTCCATTATGTATCTTTCTGTCTGCTTGAATTGGATAAATGATATAAATCATGATCATGAAGATTGAAGGCAAAAAGAGTTTGAGGTAAGCACTGGATCACAGAGGCAGAAAATTGGCTGCTGCATGGTAGGGTCTTGGCCATGGTCAGTCAATAGGGAGGGAGTGTCTCAATCTGAGATGTATTCTAGTATGTAGATTGTTGGATGAGTAAGCAGACAGTAGATACAAGTAGCAGGGAGGTATGGCATTTCTGCTGCTTGTGTCTCTGATATCTCAGTTACACACCGTGCACTGGTTGACGTGGGATTGGTGCATAAAACTACAGCAGATTGCATAAGGTTGAAAGTGATATACATGCAAGGCAATGTTTCAAAATTCAGACACATCTAGATGCATGTCCCATCTTGCCAGATATTCAATCTTTAAGACTGTGAATCAGGACCTGTATTGACCTATAAAATAGGAGACTTGAACACAAATGATTTCATCTTTGAAAACAACTGTCTCTACTCTCCAGAAGTCTTTTGTCATCATGGCATGCAAAAGATTCTCTCTTCAAAATGTGCTTGTTGCAGTCATTTTCATGAATTTTATACACCACAGCTTGTCAGTCAGCCTCAGAAGATTAGCTGGGGGCTCAGTAGATGCTGAATTGATTCACTCAGAAAAGGTGTCCTGTACAATGGAGAATGGTCAGTTGATTTCAAAGTATTTCATATATTGAATAATACCATGATTAATGAGACTCTTTCTGATCATTTCAAGTAAGAGACCCTGTCAAAAATATTAATCCAATTGAAGAAATCCTCTTACAGGAGGAGAATCTTCAGACTTGGAGGGATATAAGAACAATTGAAGAAGTTGTCAAGCAAAATACAGAGGGTTCAATCTTCCAGCGCAGGGTTAAATACTACACAGATGCCATTTTGAACGACTGCCCATTTCAAAACACCCCAAATTCACCAACCAAAAGTACTGCAACTCAAGTGGACTTAGATAAAATGGTTCCAAAAGAAGCACTGGTCTATCACCTCCTCCAGATAATCAAAGGTCACTCCAATCCAACAGAACACACAAAGCTAGATGTTTTGGGAGGAAAAATCTTGACCACTTTCAATTTTGTTCCAGAAATGAACAGAAAGAAAGACAAAAATGAAGCACGGAGACAGCTTCTTCCATTTCTGAATTTTGCTCTCTCAAAAATTGGATGGCATTTATTACTTGAGAATTTTCAGAAATCAAGACCCCTGGAACATGGCTTAAACTACTTACCTCAGACATATGATATTTTGAAAGGGTTTAAGAAAACTGGAAGGGATCAATTGAAATATGGTGCCTATTATAGGGATTATATGCACATCTTTACAGTTTTTGACATATTGGTCTTTGATGGGTTGCAAAATAGGAATATGCTGTTCAATCTTTATGAAATCAAATCCAAACCCATGAAAGAAAGAAAACTTGTTGATGATCATATAGGTAGCCCTAATGATATTCATAGGTACCTGATTAACAGAACTCCATGGGATGGGAAAGTATGGACTCCAGTTCATTTTTATGAAGATCCCTTGAAAACATTGGACCCAAATTCATCCCAGTTCAGTAAAGAAATTTATGAATGTTGGTTGATGTTTGGTGAGAATGACCACAAAATATTAACTCAGCTTGGTTCAATATTGGAGGAGGACACATTTGGGGATTTCAAGGTCCCATTCATCATCAAGGAGATGGAAAATTTGGATTTCTTTGAAGCAGTAAAGGACAGAAACAAATTGACATACCCATTGGTATTGAATTATATGTTCCAAGCTATTGATTTGATATCAACACTTGATGAAGATGAACCTGAAATCCTCTCAATCCTGTGTGAAATTTTCACCAACTCACTCAAATTGATTGAGAAGAAAAGTAACTTCAATGAATGTAAGGGGATTGTATCCAACAGTGTCATGTTCTTCCTATTTATCAGAAGGACTGGAAATGTTCTCAAACATGTTCTGGAAAGAAATTTCCCTAATACACCTCTTAGAAGGAAATTGACCACAGTAGAATCCATGGGATACTATTGGGACTTGACCAAGTTCAAGTCAACACATTGTAGTAAAGATCAAACAACTAGATGGAAATGGTTAGATTTTGAGCTTGGCAAAGTATATTCAGATCACCTTCTTGCTGCTGAAAAGCTTGAGACTTTGTATCATGAACTTCATGTACACTTGCAATCAAAGGAAGTTTTATACAGCAAGACTCCTATGATTTTAAGAACCACCCCAAGATGGAAAGAAAGCAGAGTGCTCGGATCAGGATCTCAAAAGGACCAAAATCTTGAGTCATTTGGAATTTTATCTCTAAACTCAAAAAAATTCCCTTTTGGCCAAGGTGTACTCAATGATGAGTCAAAGAGTTTCAAAAGAATTGCTTTTGATCAGTTGAAGGAGCTTTATGCCAGTGGTAATCTGAATGACATTTTCAAAATCAGGAAAAAAAGACAAAGGAAACGTGTGCTACTTTCACTCATGAATAAAGGAGTGGGTAAAAAAGCAAAGAAAAGAATAGATTCACATATGTCTTCTCAAAAGAAGACCCAATTGTCAGAAAAATCTGCTTTCAATACAGATAGATTCTCCCCAATTGTATGGCCCAAAAAATCAAGGACCAGGATCTCTGATGGTTCATTGAAAGGCAAGCGGGAGTTGAGTTCTTCTCAAAACTTGTCAAGAACAGAATCATTCAAGACCAATAGATCAAAAATTGAATCAAGAAACACTGACCAGCTCTTTACTTGTAGTGATAACCACCTTCATTCAAACATGGATACTAATTTATCAGGTGGGTATATTCTCCTTTCTTGAAATGTAACTCTTAAGTGCTAAAACTCCTTGTGGGGATTCATTGATCAGGAACTACTTTAAATGCAGGCACTCATCTATTCTCTCCAGAATTTGTTCAAGATAACACTGAAAAAACCTTCCAGTTTGGATTTTCTCCTCCAAAAAGGAAGTCAACAATGGACACAAATTTTGATCAAGAAAACTTTTTTGATAGAGGATGGCCAAAAAAGCCAAGGAGAAAGATCACTTGTACTTTATCTTCACAAGGACTTCCAAAATCACAATCATCTTTTGAGTGAGTCCTGAACATACCCATTGAAGCTAGAGGAGCTTTCTAATCAAATTGATTTATTTTAACTCAATTTCCTTAAAGCTTACACAATCCAGGACTCAATATTGCCACATGCTCCAATACCTTGACATTGGGTAAGCTTATGTATCATTTTCTCTTCATCATGTTCATCAGACTAATATTTTTTCTGTAGAGCAAGATTCAAATTCCTCTGAATTCATTTCCCATCAAGCACATTGTTCTAATTGCAAAGCCCTAAAAGAAATATGCACAAAAAAAGGTCACATGTTTGACCTGAATGAAGTTCCAGGGCAATCTGATGTTGAGCAAGATCCTACTGAACAGGGGATCATACACTGTACACCAAAAGGTCCACAATGTATGAATAGAAAGTATCATTATATCCCTGATCTCAATAGTTCAACAGACATTACAGAATGAAAACAACAAAATATGCATCAACAACATTCACACCTAAACTGAACAACATGAAGAAAAGATGTTAAAATATCAGGACCAAACTCCTGAACCGAACTGTTCATATGTATTTAATCTCAATTTATTGTCTTTGACTTCAAGAATTTATGGAGATTTTGGAGAGGCAAAAACATCTGTATTCAATAGAATTACTATCTACAGTGATTCTTTAGGTCATCACTATCTTTTTTAATGATTTTCTTCAAAATTGGAAACTCTCTTGTGTATTCTTAACTCACCATATCTTATCTGCTTTAGTACTATGCAATGTCCACAAATTGGTGTCCTACAGAGTGTTAAAAATACCCCAAAATAATCACAATACCTGTGTACCTGCAACTATAGGTACAAACTGGTTCAAGGGTGTTTATCAATGTTTAAAATCCCACACATCACATAGTCTGCTGTTTCTTACAGTAGACCAAGACTGCAATCAACTTGAACCAAACTCAGGTTTGAGGCTTGTAAGGGAGGAATTTTCAAAATACACATGGTTCCCTATCAAAGATTCTTTGCTGGACCCAAGGGAAAAAAGCATGATGATAACCTTTGTGGGATGTACAATGCAACCACAAGGAAGATGATGCACCCTGGCCTAATATTTGTCTCACCAAAAGCTGGCTCTGAGCCAATTTTAGGACCAGCAGATAAACAAAGTCTCTTGGAAAGCCTTGTTATCAATTCCAAAGAATGTGACATGTGCCAAAGTGACAACCTGAGATTTTAAAAATTAACATTGAAGAACCCCAGTGTCACAAATTGAAAAAAACTGGATAAAAGAATAATTTCACCTCAAATACTGGTCCAAAACCCCCTGTATCTGGAACAAGACCATTTTTATAACCACTTTTGTCCAACTTGCAAACCACAACCCCAAAATCATTGCCTCTGTTGCCACTTTGGCACAAAAAATACCAAAACTTCAAGAAAACACATTTTGAACATTACAAGTTTCACTTTTCTACACTTGCTGAGTTACAAAGGAGATCAGAAAGAACAACATAGATTAAGTCAAAAAGATCCAGCAAACACAAAGTAAAGCAAAGGGAGTGATTAGATTTGCAAGGAGAGAAAATACCTGGATAAGATTGAACCTGTTGGGCAATCTGATAAAGGATTGAAAAGAGTGATGTAGTGAGAATGAAAGATCAAAAAACTATACAAGTCTGGGGTGGTAGTGAGGAGAGAGCGCAGGGGGCAAGAGGGCATTCATCAGTACACAAGTAGAAACAAAAAGGGAATATAAGGTACAAGAATGGGGTCCTTACAATAGCATGACAGAATTGTACAGAGATCAAGGGAAGTGGATGTGTGGACAAGGTGTAAACAAAGTCAAACATATTTGTGTAAAGGATTGACCTAAAGAAGTAAAGAGTCTGAGATAGTACGATGAAAAATATGAAAAATAATGATGATATAAAGTTAGTGTCAAGAACAAAGATAAGATCAACAAAGGAAATGAAGACTTCCAAAGATAAGGATTGAGCTTGAGGGTGGTGGAGGCCTTAGAATCAAGGAGCGAAGGTGACAGAGATTGTTTGGAGTGTAAGCTAGAAAATTTTGATTGGAAAAAACTCTGTAAGCAAACAGAAAGGTGGTTCAGTTAGTTTCAAGAAAACAAAAAAGGGGGGAACTTACAAGATCTTGTGGCAAAAACATGATCAGTAAGGAATTATGGGATGCAGAGTAAAGAATCTAGAAGCAATAAAAAAGAAAAGGAAGGATGAGGTGATAAAGTTAGTTTTAAGAACAGGAGTAAGATGATGAAAATGAAAAGAATCAAGGAAGTTGAGGTTAGGGTGGAGGTGATGAAATTCAAAGGGATGATCCAAAGACAAAAGTTGTAGTGAAATTTTAGAGTCAATTCAGATGAAAGAAAGGGATAGGTATTAGAATTAAAATAAATAAGATTAGGACACAGGAACAGTAAAGAACAAGGGGTTGTAAGAATAGGGGGTAGAACTGACCTGGAGTGTATCAAAACTAAATTGTAAATCAATAGGGAGCATGAGTTTTGGGGTATTCAAAAAAAGATCAGACAAGATTGAGGAGGTTGAATTATGGGTTGGCAAGATCAATAGGATATAAATAGAAGGGTGTTTGTGTGCAAATCCGTGGATCTATGTGTGTGAAAAATTGTTTGTCAATCTCAAGAGTCTGTTATCAGCCCTGGGTTATAAATCCAAGTTTGTGTTATAAGAATCTAGAAAAGAAGGAAGAAAATGTGTTAATTTCTGTGTGTCTTTTAAGAGTTTTCATATTCAGAAGTAAAAGGAAAATGCATCATTGAGTGTACTGTTTCCAAAAGAGTTGTCAATTTGTTGTTTTGGACTCTGATGATTGGCAAGCAAAGTAAAAAAGTGGGTTTATCACATGTAGGTTTTCAAATATAATCAACATTTTGGGGATGAGGTAAGGTCACACTGTCATTAATCAAAGTGTGAGCTACTAGCTTCTGTTAGGCTGGTAGTGCCACTAGAAAAAGGGTATAACAGTGTGATTAACTTCTATCAAACTTGCAGAAATTACAATCTACAAGTCTGAGCAGGTATGCAGTGGGCTCTGAATCTTTACTTGGAATAAGCAAGTAAAGACTTCAGTTAGTTGACCTTTGAACAAAGGTTTTAGCCCTGGGATTATGAGGATTTATTGTTCTGTTAATAATAATTCATTAAGAGAAAACCTATACACAGTCCTCAATCCTGAAATTGAATTGCTTCTTGTACAAAGAATGATCAATGAAGGTAGTGTTAAAGTCTATCATAACACTGGGAACTTTACACTCTGACTAATAGAGATTCCCCATAGATTTAGAGTTTCTTATATCGGGATGATCCCTTGTCTAAAATAAGCAATACTCAAGGACTACTTCCTGAGGTGTAATTCCACAAATGAATATTACAACTTCTGCTGATTATGGATTCTAGACAGGAACTAAGATGGGCTGCACCCACAATATGAGCAACAAGAGACAAAGTAGAGTTCTAAAAGTCTTAGGATCAGGTTTTGAAGGTTTGTATCTATGACAAGCAAAGTTTGAAGGTTCTCAGAAAATGAAAAAAGCTATTTGTACAGTTGTTGTATGATAATGTGATGATCTTTACAAATGATTGGACCTTCAAGGCTTTTATAGTCTGAACCTTGAAATTCCTTCACACTACAGGCGTGTTCAGATTGTGGTTTCAAGGTCAAGTTTATCACAGCAATACTGTTACTATTGCTTTATAAGTATATTTCAACTGTTACATATACGTTACAGCTGTGGAATATATGTAGTTTTTGGTTATATGAAAGTTGTGTGCGTACACACTCCTTCATATCATTTATGCACATGTTACATATGCAAATTCATATGTAACTTGACTCTTGAGTTGTAGTTATCATTTTTAATGCTTTTATTAGTATATGTTGCCCATTGGTACTATGGTTCAGTACTCAGGTCTGACGCTGATATTGTTGGGTCTTTTTGTTTGGAAGATATGTTCTGGGAGATTGGTTTCCTTACACATCCCACCAAGGCTTGGGCTACAGATCCTGAAACTAAGATTGGGATAGACTTCTTCTTGACCACATGGAACTGTGAGGAGGAGTTGCACAGGATTGTGCGTAAGGTGTGCCAAAGGCTTTGCTGGGGTTTGGATTTATCTGAAAAGATTCAATGTCTTAAAAATACATTATCAATTTGTAAGCAGTGCATTGATTCCAAGAAAGTGCAATTTGTAATTTGCTGATGATTCACTCTTTGGTCAATTGCTATTGGGCAGCTGGTCGTCCAGAGGGAACAAGGCCAATTGATCTGGTGATGCCTTGTGATCAAATCACTCAAGCGGTTTGGAATGAAAGCCAAGATGTGTTGAATTCTCTTCATCAAAGTCTGTAATTAACTTAATATTGGCTGTGGATGATTTGGGGCCACAACATACTTACACCTCTCTCAGATACAAGAGGGTTTTGGCCAGGTGCAGCACAATTGAATGAAGGTTTGGTTGGATCTTTGAAAGAACTTCTTGGATATAGTATTGCAAATATGAAAGAGCTAGTGGACGCAAAGGCTGGGAATTCCGAAGAACTTAATGAGTTGGACAAGATTGAGCTGGATATTGTAATGGAGGATGAGGAATGTCTTCATGGAGACTACCAATCAGATGTTCATTTAGGTGAAGGGGAAGGGGAAGGAGATCATTGGAATGTGAAAATTGAATAGTTTGTTGATAGTTATTACTTGCAAATTGTAAATTCAAGTATGATCTGAGATGTGGGGCGAAATCAGCTGTTTTTATGATTTACACATGTACATACACATCTGTCTATTGATTTACATATCTGTTTGATGTAAAAAGAACAAATGTAAGCTGTCTGTGTAAATTGTTGCTTTGTATATTTGTAGATCAAGACTAAGAAGCAGCCATAAAAACAAGAAGCAGATGTGTCTGGTTGTTGATTTATATTTATGTGGATCAAGGCACATCTGCCTTTTGATCTACAATTATTTAGATCAGGAAGCACACAGATCTGCCATGTAGTGTGAAAATGAAGAAGTAGATGTGTCTGGTTTTTGATTCACAGTGTATGAACAAGAAGCAGACACATGGACCTGTTTGAGTATGTGTGTAAAGATCAAGAAGCTGATGTGTCTTCTTCCTGATTGACATTTATATGTGATTCAGGAAGCAAATCTAGAAGCAGATATGTCTGCTTCCTGATCTACATGATTGTAGATCAAAAGCCAGATGTGTCTACTCAAAATTGTCAAGGACTTATCTGTGTAGAGTGGGGAGCAGACACAGCTTCTTCAGGCTGGACATGTCTGGATGTCTGGCCTGGTTCTTGACTTTGGTTTTTTTTTGTATGTTTTTGTTGACTAAAGTCAACTGGTATGAGTTCTCAATGATATTCTACTTATGTGTCTGAATTTTTTCATTGAATTTATGTGTATATAAGATGTGTATTCTGTTTCTAATGTGTCTGCCATTGAAAGCTTTGGAGTGGATCCAAAAACTTTACATGTTTTCTCTTTGGATCAGCTTGATGATGTCTGGACGCCACAGGTCTACCACTGAGCACTGAGCAGTATAGAATTGATGTCTGAGTAGCTGAACTTTGAAATACTGAGCATTTGACTAAATCAGGGTGAGCAACTGACTGCTTAGTGGGTGTTCCTGAAAGCCAAAGTCATCTCTTCTTGTTCTTGAAAAGAAAGAATGTTGAATTTCCAGAGTGAATTGATTTTCCCCAGGAGGAAGTCAATTGATGTTTGCAGTGTGATGAGATCATCACTACTGGTGGACTATCCAAGCAAAAATGCACAATCTGGTGAATTGATGAGTACAATCATCAAATTGATCTTGGACAGGGGGACCATGATGGACTCAAGTCAGGTGCCTAGAATTAAGCAGGTTTGTATTGACTACAACAAAAAACGGAATACAGAGAGACCTCTAACTTTTTTATAGGATCACACTCAAATGGTATGTGTCTGTTCTTCTCCCCTTTCAATCTGTTCTTCTCCCTTTTGAATCTTAACTTAATATCAGCTGACTATCCTTCATTTCACGCCTTACCAACCCAGCTCAAATTGACTTACAAGGCCTTTGATAAACTCCTTTGTCTGAAGCTCTAGGGGCTGTTACCACACCTGGCACAGTGGATGTAAAGAACTGCATGAAATCAATGGATCAAGAAGGTGAGTACTATCTTATGATTCCATCTTCTCATTTGTCTTCTCATATTTCCTTGTCTCAATCCTATTTTTGATTTCATCTTCTGCTTTTCATTGTCATTCTTGTCTTTTTGTCTTGATTTATTTCTAGTTGGGCAACACCAATGCAATCCTAATCAAGAATTCTGGATTCCCCACTTATCAAGCAGTTCCTTGAATCATGTCTGAGAAGCATCCACAAGCTAATGGTAATGAATGATTTGAAACTCAAAGTAGGAAAAGAACAAAAAAGATTTGCTCCAATGTAGAAGATGAGAAGCTCATGAATGTCTTTTTCTCATTTGGAATAAACCATCAAATTTAAAAGAAAGAGTTGAAATGAAGATTGAATAAATCAATTTGATGAAATTTCAACAAAATTGAGAGTGGAGAAGAAGTTGAATAGTTCAATTTTTTTTTCTTCAGACATGCTTGTTTACATTGACAGAACAACATGAAGATCAAGTCATTTTTTGGATGAATGCTTCAACTTCACTTTGATTGGAACGCTTTCAACATCTTCTTTACCATCTACTTTTGATCAAAAGATTTCTATCATTTTGGATGAATGATATTTGATACTTGGGTTTGAAACTTATCTGTTCTTTTGCCAGAGTTTTTATATATACTATCCTTCAACAATGCCATCAAAGAGGTTGAACTTCAAACAAATTTCTTGTTCTCATTTCATATTTAACAGAAATATGATCAATTCAGATTACATTCTCTTTCTTATGACAAAAAAAAATCAACATGTATCATAAATCAGATACAACATGAATCATGATGATATATATATATATATTTCAAAAGTGTAAGGCAGAAAAAGAGAGTTAAATCAACACGTCTAGAAAAAAAAAAGTTAACATACTGATAAGATCTAATTGAAATGAAAAATAATCAAAAATAAATTAATAAAAGAAAAAAGATCATCAAAATTTAAAAATGTGGTAAATCAATCATATGACCTATAAGAATAATCCATCACTGAGGTCAGTAAAAAAAGAACCAAAAAAGGTTTTCAATTGAAAAGATGACTAACCCATTTTAAGAATCTTGGTACGTAAATAACCTTTAACCTCATCACCAATTTCATCCTTTTGATCTAAAACGATTGGAATCCTTTCTATAACTTGAATTTGATTTCCATCTTCTAAATTTCCTTCTTGTAAAGATAAGATTTTGTTTGGATTATTGGTCATGAGTTTGATTTGATTTAAATTAAAATCCTTTAAAATCGAAATCCCAATTTGATAAGTTCTTAAATCTTCATGAAATCCTAATAATAAATTACTTTCAATCGTATCAAATCCTAAGTCTTGTAAATTATATGCTTTTAATTTAGATTCTAATCCGATCCCTCTACCTTCTTGTCTTAAATAAATGATTAATCCATTCGAATCCGTCGAATTCAAGATATATTTCATCGATTGATTTAATTGAAATCCACAATCACATCGATTCGATCCAATCGTTTCTCCTGTAAAACATTCACTATGAATCCTTACAATCGGTTTCGATTCTCTTTCTTGACTTTCTTCCTGAATTTCTTGATACTCTTTCATAGGTAATGCTCCTCTAATTAATCGATCTAAATCAGTTTCTTCTAAAGATTTGATTTCGTTTAATGATTTAGATAAGATTAATGGATTCATCACGATTGCTAAATGTTCTTTTTGATCAATCGTATTCTCATAGACATGTAACCAGATCGGACCTTTAGATGTGGGAATTCTTGTACGTGCTTTACAATTGACTTTCACTTTGAGATTTGTTTGAGGATTACTGCTTTGCTGAGTTGAATTGATCTTGATTTTTTCAAGTTGAGTTTTTAAGATTTCTTGAATTTCAAGTCTGCTTTGAGATTTATGTTCGATGGTTTCTTTGATTTCTTTGGGTATTAATGGGATTGGGGTTTCAATGGAAGAAAGAGTTTCCTGCTTGATTGTTGTGGGTGATGAAGATTCGATGGAAACGGGTTTAGGTTTACAAGGAGTAGTGGTTTCTTGAGATCCATTGGTATTCAAGTTATGATTGGTGGAAGTTGAAATCAAAGTTGTCGATTTAGATGCTGAAATTTGTTTAGACGAACGAGGAGCTTGTTGACTAACGTGAGTGAGATTATCTTTCAAGTTAGAATGATTTGGAGTGGTTTTCTAGATTTTGAAAAAAACCATCAGGGATATAATTAGTATGTGATTGAAATAGGAAAAAATTCAATTGATGACTTACATTTGAATTGGGTTTTGAACCAATTGATGAAAGATGAGAATGAGGAAAGTATTCATGTAAATAATGATTACGAGTTTGACTATTGGAAACCCAAATAAGCAGAATCGGTTAAATTGAATTTTAATAATGTTCGAAATGATAAAAATCAAAACTCAACTGAGGACCGGAAAGAGAAGCAGTCTCTAAGATCAAAGGATCAAGTTGAGGTCTTCTATGATTAGAATTATTAAAATTTGAATTTGAATTGGTAGTAGAATATTGTGAAGTTAGAATTGCTAAGAAATCCAAATCAGATGAAGTTGAAAGATTTGATTTAATTTGATGATGTTGATGTTGATGTTGATTAGCTGAAGTTGAAGTTAAGACTTCCATGTTTGATGTTGGGATGGATGTGATTTGATTAAATTAAGAAAACGGTATTGAAAAGTTGAGGAAATCACTTTTGAAAGAGAAATTGATATTTAAGCTAAAGGAAAGTGAAAACCTCATCGGTTATCAAACTGATTACTAAACAAACCAACCCCAATCAATCCTCTGTTGACTTTGATTACCAATCTTGGTTCATAATCACCGATTTCTCCAAATTTAATTTAATTTAATTTAATTTAATCAAAACCACAGCTCACTTCACTGATTTTCTGCTCAGACCAATCTCATCAGAGTTTCCCAAAGACACACAGCATACATACATATATTAATCAGCCATGGGTGATCAACTCTTTAAGATGCGAAATTACCCGACCGACAAAGCCAAGCCTACGGGTGGATTACTGATCAATTAATCCAGTACTAAATGCAATACTGTGCACTTAATTTACAAAATGATTCTTTCAAACCCTTTGCGAATTTACTCTTGGCAAATTGGATAATTGTTCCGGGTACATTCCATTTGAATAAAACAAGATAAAATTGACCGCATCAAATTATGTAAGGGGTGTCAAATTTATTATTTTACAACAAAAAAAGTATGAAACGGCTAAGTTTTTATGTTTTAACGTTAAAAAACATGGCCGTGTTCATAGAAAACAGCTATTCACCTTGATCAAGGCTTTTGTTGACTCTTGCCTTGATCATCCACCCAGAATGCCAAAAGATCCGGGAAGAGGATGCAAGGTTGTCCTTGCATCCACTATTGAGCCCACCTGGTTCCGACAGTGAACCGCTCAAGGTAGGGCCTCTGATTGCGTATCTTAACCATACTGTTTACGTTTTACGCAAATGGGATACATAAAATTAGGGGGGCTCAGGTCAAATTAGGGAGTGTCAAGTTTGTGTTTTTTTACGGTTTTTACCATAAAATATTTCTCCCACTGTAGCATAAATTTACACAAATTTTATGCAAATGGGAGAAGATTTATGTATCCTGTTTGCGTAAAAAGTAGACAGCTAAGTTTACGATACACAATCAGAGGCCCCACCTTGACCAGTTCACTCTTGGAACCAGGTGGGCTCAATAGTGGATGCAAGGACAACCTTGCATCCTCTTCCCGGTCCTTTTCCCATTCTGGGTGGATGATTGAGACAAGAGTCTACAAAAGCCTCAATCATGGTGAACTCTTTATGACCACGGCTAAGTTTTTTTAATGTTAAAACATAAAAACTTTGCCGTCTCGTATTTTTTTGTGTTGTCAAAAAACAAACTTGACACCCCTTATTGTTTTGCTGCTTAGACCGTAAAAAGCTTTTCCAAATTCCATAAATCATACGCAAACGTTTATGGAATTGGGAAAAGGTTTAAGACATCCCAAATTTTTTGAGCAGCAAATTTACACAAACTGACAGGAACTAGAAAACCCAAATGACTACAAAACAAAACAAAGTACACAAACAGTGTGAGGTTAATAAGGAAGGGAACATGTTAAGACTGACATGATAATCAGCAAACACTGACAAAGGAAAACAAATTATGGATTGATGGCTTTCAAGAAGCCATGTATTGTTGTTAACCGCTGTTGACATTCTCAATTTAAGAATTGGGAAAACTCTTTACGGCATGGAACCTTAAAAAACTTTCCTCAATTTTTTAAGGAAACACCGTAAAAGTTTTGACCTGAGCCCCCCTGCTTCTCCTGTTTGCGTAAAATGGTTGTAAATTTATGCTACAGTGGCAGAAAATTTTAACGGAAAAAACCATAAAAAAACACAAACTTGACTCCTCTTATTGAATACTACTTACCTTCTTTTTTTTAAAGTGCATTTAAGCATATTTGCATACAGCACTATCTGAAATTTGCAATGAGAAAACTATTTGTGTTAGGAGAACGGCCACTTAGTCAAAAAAGGTGTTATGTTGACTGACGATTGTTTGTATATACTTTTCTTAGAAAAACAAAGGTATCATCAGAGGAATGTATCTCCCATTCTTGACTGAGGGGCCTTTGGATGTCTTGATGATCTTGGAGATTAATGAACCTATGAGAGGATTGAATATCATTTATAATTTTTAAGGAGCAAAAGTGTCATCAGAGGGGTGATTTAAACACTTGACTGAGGGACTTATTGATGTCTCAAAAATTGTGATACTCAAAATCACTAGGTTCAAGAAACCTATGTCAAAAACCTACTTTCAAGGTGCTTTTGAACCTAAATTAAGATTGGATTAGGTTTCAGCTCAACTTTTTTATCTATCTCCAGAAAGTCAGGACCAGAAATGGGAATATGGCTCTACATGTCCTTCCAAAAATCTTATGTGATGGGTTTACTAGAGTTATGTATGTGACCAATACATACTGATATGATAAGTCAAGTGTAGACAGTATATACAGGGGCAAGTCTCAATTCTCCCATAGGGGTGAGCATAGGAATCTTGCAGGTTTCTCAAATGTTTTTACCAATTTCCTTCAAATGACCTCCCCTCTCATTTCCTGGTTTCCCCCACTTGTCGGCTGATTGCATAATCAACAGGAAATGAGTGGATGAACTAGGCCTTCCTCAGGCTTCAATCCTTGACAAAAAAGCCTCAGGGAGGGCTGGCTCATCGGCTCAGTTCATCTGAGCCCCTCAGCTGATCCTCAGTGGCATCTCTTGGAACCTGATGATCTGGGAGACACCTTGCTAAGTGATCATCTGACTGAAATAATGCTAAGCCATGACTGAATGGATGCTAAGCCAAGATCAACAAAATACTCAGCCACAGTTGAATGTATGATCAGCCAGGATTCAATGATTTTTGAGCCAAGATGGAATGGTTTCTCAGCCAATATTGAATGAATTCTCAGCCAAGATTCAATAAATTTTCACGCAAGAGCAAAAGGATGCTCACTCAAGATTGAACAAATGCTCAGCCAAGATTGAATGAATGATCAGCCAATATTGAATGAATGTTCAGCCAAAATTCAATGAACACTGAGCCAAAACAGAATGGTTTCTTGGCCAAGATTGACTGAATGCTCAGCTGAGATGGAATGATCAATTTCCAGCACTTCTGAGCATAACAGGCTGATCACCTGAACACTACCAAAGATTGTCAATTGAAGGAACCAGAAAGAAAAGTAATCTTGTTTGGAGAATTTGGGAAAGAGTACTATACTCACCTCTACGTGAGAATCTATTTTTCCCCCTGTGAATTGGGACTATGAACCAACCCTGAGAGAATGTGGGTGGCCCCACGGCTGATCCAGGCCCTGGGTGGACCCAAGGACCTTGACATGTCAACTTGGGTCAACCAAGGTATGCCTTGAATCTTGGGACTCAGGGCCAGGCTCAACTTTAAGCACCAAGGAGGGGATAAGATTTGACTTTTCACTCAAATTTAGGAAAAGGAGACCTTTTTTTAAGTGCCATGATTATGGGATACAAAGTAGAATCTGGGAAAGTGTTCAGACTTGTGCCTCCTTTTTTTGGCTGTAAATTTGAATCCTGTGCTTGGGATTTTGCCCATAAAATCCAAATTTACAACCAAGCAAAACTGGGCACAAGTCCAGACACTTTCCCAGATTCTACTTTGTATCTCATGAATGCCTACTCAGGGCTAAACTCAATTTTAGGCACAAAGGTGAGATGAAGCAGGGGTAACAGCCAATCTGTAATTCAATTTTACACAAGAGAAGCAATTAATTTTGTCCTTACATGGGCTTGTTTATCTGGGCACCCGCAGTGCTTTTGAAAACCTTGTCATTTTAGGTTTGGAGGGGTCAGGGTGCATACCATCTCCCTTCAAACTATTGTTGGGCATGCTTGGTGGGGTGGGGTTGAGACCAGGTCATAGCCCTACATACAACCAAACTCAGTATGTACATATGAAACATTTTTGACCAGAGTTGTTCAGCAAGATGGATTTTCCAAGTTCAATATATGCATGATTAATATTGGCTGGAGATAACCCTTACATAACTTTCAAGACTAAACATCAGAACCTGTATTTTCCAATCTTATCTTGCTCAACAGACCTCTAGGATAATTGATATCACCTTGCTGATGAATTTTTACACTCCTCTTACTCAACAATACCTTTGTCAGTATGCTCTACAAGAATATTTATTCATATACTGTGAGTTTGGTTTGGATTTTCACAACCTTTATACATCTAAGCTTGTCAGTCAGGTATCTGAGTGGGAGACTAGTGAATCATGAATTGATTCAACTGGAAAAAGAATCATCTGCAACAGACCATGGTTAGTTCTATTTGACTTGTTCAAAATACTTCTCACAATGATAACTGATACAGCTTTCCTGATGATATAAAGGAAGCAAACTGATTCAGAGGATCAGTTCAATGGAAAAAACTCTCTTACAAGATGAAAATCTTGAAACTTGGAGGGATTTGAGGACAATAGAAGAAGTGATCATGCAAAACAGATTTGGTCCAGTATTCAAGAACAGAGTTAAATATTACATAGATCCAATTTTGAAGGACTGTCCTTTTGATATCACCAAAGGTTCACCAAGCACAAGTACCAGTACAAAAGTGGACCCAGATAAAAAACCTTCATATCAACTTCTGGTCTATCACCTTATCCAAATATTGAAAGGTCATTCAGATACAACACAACATTCAAAGTTAGCTCTTCTTGAGAAAGAAATAATCGTGTCCTTCAAACATGTTTACAAAACAAAAGAGACAGATCCAGGAAAGAGAGTTACAAAGTTGTATGTAGACTTTGTGATGTCAAAACTTGGATGGAATCTATTACTTCAAAATATTCAAAAGTCAAAAAACTTGGAATATACATTGAAAGACATACCTCAAACGGAGCATGTATCAGCAGAGAAGACAATCAAACTGACAGAACAATTGAAATATGGTACCTATTATAGAGATTATATGCATATCTTTGAGGTCTTGGAAGTATTGGTATTTGATGGTTTGAAAAATAGGAATATAATGTCAGATCTTGAAAAAATTAAGTCCAAACGGATCAAAGAAAGAACACTAGTTGAAAAATATCTTGGTGATCCTCTTGATATGCATAGGTACCTGATTAACAGAACTCCATGGGATGGGAAGATATGGTCACCTGTTCGATTTTTAAAAGATCCCTTCAAGAATCAAGAATATTCATCAAATCATCTTAGTGATGAGGTTCACAGACTTTGGCTTCAACTTGGTGAAAAAGACTACAAAATATCAAATCAGCTTGATGCTATCTCACATGACAATGTAGCAGGAGAGTACAAAGTACCTGAAACATTGAAGGATCTCCAAAGCTCAAAGTCATTCAAAGCTGCTAGTCAGAAGAATAAACATATCTACAATTTAGTCATAAATCATATGTTTCAAGCAATTGATCTGATCTCAAATCATTACAAGGACAATTCTAGATCAATTTCAATTCTGGGCGAGATTTTCAGTTCCTCAATGACCTTGATAATAGAAAAAAGTGACTACAATGAATGTAAAGAGATAATAAACAACAGTGTCATGTTTTACCTCTTCATCAGAAGGAACGGAAATGTTCTCAAACACATTGTGGAAAGTCTTTTTCACAATATTCCTCCAGAATCTAAATTGACTACAGCACAAATCATGGGATATTATTGGACTTTGACTAGGTTCAGGGCAACACAAAGGAGTAAAGCTCAAGCAACTAGATGGAGATGGTTAAACTTTGATCTTGGAAAGTGCTATCATGAGTATCTTCTTGCTTCTGAAAGAATTCATGATCTATATGATCAAATGGATCTGGCCTCTCATTCAGAAGACAGAGATCAAAAAAAGACTTTAAGTTCTTCAAAAGCACTTCCTGGATGGCAAGCAAGCAGAGTATTTGATTCTAATGATGAAATGGTAGGAGACTTCCAGGGAATTGATTCTCGCGCCACCAAAGATTTCTTGCAAGGTCATTACTCACTGGATAATGAATACTATGGTTTCAAGGGAAAGGCATTTGCTGAACTGGAAAAGCTACATTCTACCGGTGAATTATGTGAACTTTTTAAAGTAGGAAAGCAAGAAAAAAGAGATAGACCAGAAAATTTGATTGAAAATTCCCAAAAGAAACTAGGTAAAAAGATACAAGAAAATTCTAATTCAAAAATAGTTGATCAGAAGAAGATGAAATTGTTGAAAACAATCTATTTCAATGAAGATAGACTTCAATCAAATGGATTTTCAAAAAAAACAAGGACTAGAAATGCAAGCAAGTTATTCAAAGATAAGAATGAATTAGCTTATTTCACAAGATCTTCAAGGAAAAGATTCTCCAAGATCAAATATATCAACAAATTTATGACTCATGATAGAGAATCTTTGCAGGGGGTCTCAGATACTAATCTCCCAGGTGAGAATCAGCTTCATCATTTGAAAATGTGACTCACAATTAATAAAAATCCTTTGTGGGTCTAGCAGCTCTAACATCTCCAACATCTCCAACATCTCCTTTAAATGTAGATGACAATAGAATATACCAAGAATATACAAGATACAATTCTGACCAACTCTCCCGGCCCAGTGATTCTCCCAAAAAAAGGAAATCATTGATGGAGACCAACTCCTATCAGAGCAGCTTCTTTGATGAAGGAAATCCAAAAAAATCAAGAAGAAAAACAACTTATACACATGCCATACCAGATTCTTCTAATCAGTAAGTTCTGGGAGCACCTACATAAACTAGACAAATTATCTATTCTTATTACAATTCAAATTCCCACAGTCCAGTAACATCTGTAAGATCTGAAGAATCTAGGACATACAATTCTGAGCAACCTACCCACACTAACTCTTATCAGAGCAGCATCTTTGATAAAGGATGGCCAAAAAAGTCAAGAATAAAAACAATTTTCATACATGCTCCACCAGATTCTTCTAATCAGTAAGTCATGGATGGACCTACATTATATCAACAAGACAAACTGTCTAGTGCAGTTTTCTAATTCCAATTCATATTCTCACAGTCTAAGCAATGAAGGATTGCATGTTACCACAGGCTCCAGTCCCACAGTATCAAGTGAGTAGATATATCTTTTTTTGTCAAACTTCACTAAACAGAAACATTGATCATAAATCCACATTGAAAATCCTTCAACTCACCAGAACAACAAATAGATCGATCACCTATCCAAACCCTGAATGAATTAAGTCGCAAAAATGCTCATACGTTTGACCTGAATGAAGTTCCAGAGTCATCTATGGTTGAACAAGGTTCTATTGAACAGGGAGGAGAGCTGATCAGTATAAACAGTTTTTGGAATAAGTCACTTCCTGATCTCAATGAGCCAATAGAGATGATAGAATGAGATTGACCCCAAAGCTACTGATGTTTATTTCAAGCACCTTCAATCAAATCCTTTGAAGCTGAAAAATAATCATGTCTAGTTTGGTGTAATGCTGTTGAAACATAACCACAGTGCTTTAAACATAACTTCAATTACAAGAATATTTAGACCTATCAGATTAATATATCTTTTCACTTTTTCATCACGCACACAACTGGCTCCTTAGGGAATCTTGACTGATCTTGATTCAAATGCTTTGGAGCTAGGTGAGCTATTACATTTCTCTTTATATCTCATATTATTCTTTCTTATCATTCTGTAAACCTTAACAAGGGAATCTTGACTGATCTTGCTTCAAGTCCTTTGGAGCTAGCTAGATTATAATAAATAAGCTTATTTGGTACTAGACATCAGTTGGAACCCTTTGTGGTCTCCAGATCCCTCTGCTCATGATTACAGGCGTACAAAGATTACCTTCAGGTGAAAGACTTACAAGAAGCTCCTTACAACCACCAACACTATAATTGCTCTGCAACACTGTGAAAATCAGGGCTTCTCCATAGCACTGCAGAGGCTGCACTACAAATTGCTCTGCACTGGGATCACTATAAGTTCCTTTTTTGTGTCTCAGGGTTGCAGAGCAAAACAATACTACATTTTTGCTACATAGCACATCATAGGGGGTATTACTATATAGTGCACTGTATAGCAAAATGCTGCACTATTTGGTTGGATAGCAGTAGAAGATCTTTGCAAGGACAAGCCTTGCATATTAATAGTTTGGAAAAAAATCAGAAAAAAACACATAGTGAGAATGTAATTGGAAGAAAGTATCCAGATCACTTCCACTTATGGTTACAGGTTTTTTCTTGGCTATTTTGTGGAGCAACCTCCGTCCTGACCGGTTGTGGAGCAATCTTACTGCTATGGGATTATTCCCCCATTGATTGTGGAGCGCAGTGACCGCTATACATAGTGGTCCTTTGGCGGTTTTAAAAATTACTACACAACCACAATATTGAGCGGAGTGGTTGAAGTATTGTTACCACTTATCTGTTGTCAAATTTGGACTAGCCTAAAAACTTTTTCAGGAAGCTTCAGACTCTGAAAGGCTTAAGTCTCTGCGAGATACCTCTTGTCTGTGTGATTCCAGTGTGACATCAAGAGTTTTCTTGATAGCTCTGGAAGGTATTTCAGTACTGTTGGAGGATAATATTTTTTTAATGTATCAAGTCTATTAAGGCTAGATTTCATTCAACAGACCCAGTAAGAAGGAAATTTGAAGAGGTTGTGAAGGTGTGCTAAGCATTGAAAATTAGGGGAAGAAGTGAGGGAGAATGACCACTTTGGGTTATACTGAAATTATCATGGTTTTTTGCGTCTTGTCTGTGAGATTTTGTATCCTGGTTGTTTTTACCTTATCAACCCCCCTTCTCTCTCACTTTTCAATCTTTTGACCATCAAGAGATAGATTTTTAAGGTGAGAGTAGTGTTACAATTTTCTTTCTTCAACTTATCTAAATCACTACTAAAAACAGTTTTTGTCTTTTTCCCACTCAATCTTTTTCTCTTTATACTTCCTTAGGTATGTTTTGTTTTTCATCTTCCCCTTACCTTCACCAGGTTTGTCTCACAGAGTTTAGAGCTCTTAATATCTGTGTTAGCCCATGTCTTGTCAGCACAAGGCTAATTGTGTCTTTACACCTTCTAAAAGGGTTATTTTATTTGAGATATTGACAAGTGTTGAGTCTTGTTCAGGGAATTTTATTTCAAGTATGTCATCAAGGTTTTACATAAACTTCATTTTCTCCATTCTCTACCAAACTTCACCTTGTATAGCGCTGCTGCAGTAGATTAGACTGATCAGACAATGTCTTACATATTGAAAGTTTGCCTCAAGCAGGTGCAATCCAACAACTAAGACCTTGGGTTGTGTGATTAGACGTACTGAACTTGCTATATTCTACTTCTTCTGTCTGATTTGACAAGAACACATTCCAGATGTCTTCTACATCCTTCAAGGGAAATTTGGGGCATCTTTGGTCACCTTCTTTCCCCTTGTACCAGTACAACCTAGTGGATGTCATAATTTGATTCAAAATTAGGACTTTCCAACATGACAAAGAACTATGACCCTGAAGTTTGACTTAGGCCCCGTTTGGTATGGCTTACAAAAGCGGGGCAAAATAGATTATTTTTTAAAAATAATCTATTTTTTGCATTTTCAAAATTTCCCGTTTGGTATACAGTTTGCCCCTCTTTTTAAAATGTTTTTCACGTTAAATAATACATTAATCAGGCCAATAATTTGATTTTTTGAAAGCTGCCCTGGACCAGCTTTCAAATTATCCGGAATAATCTATTACACAATTGTATAATTGATTATTCTGTAACGCATTTATAAACAGTGTACGCTATACCAAACGGGGCCTTACTAATTAGGTTCTTCAAAACATCACATTTGTATATACCGTATTGGTCCTTACTAATATCTGGTTTCTTACCGGTCATGCCTTGTTTGATCATGAGATAACAAGCTTGATGATAGAAATAAAAGGAGATTTTGATTGTTAAATATGAAGCAAGACACAAACTCATGAGAGCTAGATGAGGAAATTGAACTCACTGTATCTCTTTATAGAGTTTGTCGGGTAACTCCCTGAAGCAATGTAAGTTGGACAATTTCCATTATTCAAGTTGCCATACTTATCCGCCCGTGTGGTTACACATTTTGAGGCTGCGGGTGGATTTTTAGCTGTAGTTCTTCTAGCATCAGTAGCGCTCATCAACATTAGATGCTTGAGAAGATCTTCTAATGTTTACTTACGATTGATGTTGGGTTTGCAATCCTCATTTGGAAATGAATATGTGTCCTTACTATCAGTGCACCCTAGGAGAATCCAGCGCAAGAGTATTAAGTAAAAATTGTTTACATCTTCATCACACTCATTTTATGCTTTCATGACTCTTTTCAAGAATGATATGCTTACAAGAATGCGTTGGGTCATCTGGAGCACGGCTAAATTGCCAGGTACATTGTTTCTTGCCGGTGCTGACGCTGTGTCCAAATGGAAGCAATGTCAAAAGAGCAAAACTGATTAGAATGTAGGTGCCAGTGGAGAAATTCATTTTGAGAAGCACAAAACGCTTATGATGTAAGGGTGATGGAGAATGTACGCAATCAAGATTTTTCTCATTTGATGGTCCGCTCAAATACCCTCCAGAGCTCTCGCATACGCTCTTGATGTCACACTCCGGAGAGATTCCGGAGGTGTTTTACCGTTCCCGAATCAGTCTCTAGATATGCCGGACGCCGACAACAAGCACATCAATTTATGTATTCAGAGTTACAAGTTGGCAAGGGCTCAGCGCCACGTGCCAATTGTACGGGACGTAGCTGAGCTCATCGGACGTGAGCAGAGCTTCTAAAGACTCTTCTCCTATCTACCAAAGCTTCACTCCTTGATGTGACTTGAAAGTCAACACAAGTTCAAACTCTCGCAGGGCTTTTTTAATAAGATCTCAACACGAGCTTGCACGCTCAGGAGAGATACCGGTGGTTTAGCCTTCACCATTTCCAAATCAGTCTTTAGATATTCCGGACGCCGACAACAAGCACATCAATTTATGTATTCAGAGTTACAAGTTGGCAAGAGCTCAGAGCCACGTGCCAATTGTATAAGACGTCACTGAGCTCATCGGATGTCAGCAGAGCTTCTGAAGACTCTTACTCTATCTACCAAAGCTTCACTCCTTGATGTAATTTAAAGGTTAACGCAAGTTCAAACTCTTGCAGGGCTCTTTTAACACAAGCAGGTCAGGCAAAAGTGCCGGACTAGAGGGTCTTAGTCGAACTTGGTGTAGCTCCTCACGCATCTCGGACGCTCACAGCTACCGGTGCTCATAACCACCAGATTGGGTTGTCAAAGGTTAATTATTATCATCTAAATCTAGATAACAAGATGTTACAAGCTGCTCGCATAGCCACTCAATTCCTGTGTAGAGGTTTACATATTCAAGTGATTATTGTGACTTCTAAATCAGTCAAAGTCCTTTTTAATTTGCTGGTTGCCGGCTTCGGCCGTTTTTCCGCAGTTTAACTCAAAATTTTGATCTCTGTTCATTCATTTGTCACTTATTTTGCTTTGAATTTGATGAGAACACATTCCAAATGGTTCCAATATTCTTCAGGTGATTTTGGGGGCATTAGTGGTCTCCAACTTTCCACTACCAGTACAACCTGATAGGTGTCATAATGTGATTTGAGATGAGGACTTTTCAACACGAAAAAAAACATTGGCAGTGAACATTGACCTACAGGCTATGTTTGTCAACACATCACAGTTATATTTTCCATAACTATCCCGACCATTGGGATTCCCATCCTTACCTATGCCTTGACTGATCATGAGTGCACACCCTTGAAAATAAAAATCAAAGATATATTGATTGTTGAATAAAAAACACAATACACACTCCCAATATCTGCATAAAGTACTTGAACTCACTGTATTTTTTTACGTTGTGTTTCTTGTAGTCCCCAAAAGCCCTACAGGTTGGACAGTTTCCATTTTCAAACCGGGGAAATGATTGGCAAATGGGTGTTTTTGGCTGTAGTTCAGCTAGCATCAGTACAGCTCATCAAGATCAGATGCTTGAGAAGATCTTATGACAATCACTTACGGTCAATGTTGGGTTTACAATCCACACTTGGAAATGAATGTGTGTTCACATCATCACTGCATACTGCAAAGGGTTAAACCAAGAGTATTAACCACAATCCTATACATCTCAAATGCTTTGTAATCTTCTTAAATCCTGTTTCATACTTGACATCAATCCTCTTACCTGACTTATTCCTTCAATTATCACTTGTATGAATATACTTTATAAAAAAACAAAAACTTCATTCTTTTTGTAAATCACTATATAAATTACAAAACAGATTTTGAGAGACTGAATATTATAAGTTTTTTTCCTTTTGAAAATCAATGAAAATTTCACTCTGAGAATTTAAAGAGAAATCCAAACAAAAAACAACTAAAAGGTTTCAGATCAATCAGGAAGTCTTAGATTAATTTGTGATCTTTTAAGGCACATTTGCCCAACCAATTTTGGTCAAAAAATCACATTCTTCAACATTTAAAGTGTCTGTTTGGCTGTGCATGTTTCATTTTTGCATTAAAAAATTGACACAGAGTGATTTCTGCTCACAATTTGCTTCAGTGAACACACCCTTACACTAGAAGAAAGATCATATTTTTGAAACAGATTAGAAAAGTATTGGAACAGAAAAATATCAAGAGCTCAGGAAGAGGGGAAAAAATACAAAAAAAATATGCACCTTGATCCCTGCCATTTGCGCTTCGATCTGAGTCTTTTTTGGTATTTTAAGAGTCTATATTGATGATTGTACTAAGGATAAACTTCATAATCATCAAATACCAATGTGTAACATATCCTGAGATTTGTCTGACCAGTTTCAGGAGTACAGTTTGATTTCTAAGAAAACACATAACTTGTGCAATTCTTGCTCAAACACCTCAGGTTTAACCTCATTGGAAAGCTGAATGCCTCTTGCACATACTTTTGTTTAGGAATCAAAGCCTTATGTATGTGGCCAAAGAAGTTATTGAAGATGGAATCAATTTTTACATAGAGCCACATAAAATCACTGCAATACTAGCTACACATTTGAAGTCTTACCAAAATTTATGGAGACAATGTCCAGCTTTTGAGTGAGCTGAAATTGAGGTATTTGAACAAAAGTGGCACAGGTTATGTGCTTTCTTAGAAATTTAAAATATACCCCTGAAACTCATCAGACAAATTTCAGCATATCTTACAGGTTGTAATTTGATGATTATCAAGGTTTATCTTGAGTACAATCATCAATCTAGACTCTAGAAACACCAAGAATAACTCAGATTGAAGCACAAAATGTAGGGAACAAGGTCTACATTTTTTTCTATCTTTCTTCTTCCTGAGCCTCCAAAATTTTTCTGTTTCAATACTTTACTAATCCGCCCAGAAAATATAATCTTTCTCGTAATGTTAGTGTATATGGAAGTTAAAGCCTATAGTACTGACTTTCTTGAATTGATTTTCATCTTTGGTGGATTGAAATTCAATCAAGTTTTCAATGTTCTAAAAATTTTAAATTCATATTAACAATCCAGATCAATCCAATGTGAGAAAAATGTCATAATTGTTTCCTATGTAGTTTAAAATCAACTTCAAAGTTTACAGTGTAAGATGCACATACGCTTTGATTCCAAGAATGCTAAAGATCATTAAACTTTCATTTACATGATTTTATTTTGTTTATTCAATGCATATATACATACTTGAACTAACCCTCAATCTTTAAGCTCATTAGTGAATTATTTACCAAAGAAAACACAAAAAACTCACAACTGATCTTAATCTTCTTCAGATTCAAAACTATCTTCTTCATTATCTTCTTCTACGACTTCTTCTTCAAGTTCGGTCAAACTACTTTCATCGTCATCATCATCATCATCATCATCATCGTCATCATCATCATACATCCCATCCTCATCTTCGTCTTCTTCGTCATCATCATCTACTGCAATTTGATTCATCATCATTTCTACTCTATCATCTTCGTCCTCCTCATCAAGATGATTTCTATCCATCCTTGAAGATCCTTCAACCTCTTGACTCTCATCATCAACCCCCATCTCATCATCAATCCTCTCAATCTCTTCCGTTTCAAATTCTACACCATCACGATTCAAACCAGCTTTAGCTCTTGCTTTGATCCGATCCTTAGGTTTAGATTTAAATGGATTAGGTCCACTCCTAGTAACCCCAAGCTCTTCTCGATCTTCATCTCCAATCACTTTCCCAATCGTTCCATCATACTTCACATTCTTTCCCCCATACTTCATCTCACCTACCGATTTACGTTTTTTCGATAACTTCATCGATTCTAATCCTACATCGATTTCCAATAAATCCACAAAATCTAAATCCACTAATCTCTTCTTCCCTTTTCCATTCCGTTCACTTTGATCTTCATTTAATAAATTAAAAAACTTTCGACGTAAGATCGATCGGATTTGTTCAATCGCATTAGATGTATACCATCCATCTCGAATTCTACATTTCGGTTGTAATCCTTTTTTAGATTCGATTAATCTTTTTAATAAATTGTCTTTGATATCTATTAATTGATATGTTCCTATACTATGATTTAATTCAATTCCATCAAAAATATGTGTTTTTCTATTTTACCCAAAGATCCACGTATTCATTGATTACCCGAAAGAAAAATTCATTAGTTTTCTTCCCGATCTTGATTCGATGAAGCAAAAACAAAAAGAAAAACACATCTTAGGGAAAAAAAGAATTACCGATTGATCACTTCTTTTTCTCCTTCTTCTCTATCATTTTGTTTTGAAAATGGATGTCTCATTAACTTGAATGTGAATTTTTCGGATAATTTCTTATTATCTAAATTTCTAATTGAAATCCTTTGATAACTAATTAAACCAAAAACCATATATATGGATTAATGGCTTGATATCAAACTTTTAATGATGATAAGAACACATCACTTACAATCTTGCATTTGGATCTACACGTGGATCATAACCGAATTTAATCAAAAGTTCTCTAAAAACTCCATCTGAGAACATATAACAAGTATAAGCTAAGATGTGTTTATTACTATTGATTTGATCAATCAAAGTGTTCGAAAGGAAAGAGAGTGTGTGAATAAAAGTCAATAGAATGAATGGTCTTCTTTTTCTTTTAGTGATCATTAATGGGAAATAGACGATCAAACGGATTACTGACTGTCTCATGGTCCGACATTCTGATGGAGTCAGTTGATTTTGAAAGGCCACTCTACTCCAAACTGGTCTTTCTTCAAATAACTAAATCTCCCCCAAAAAATCTTCAGTCTTCAAAACCCCACTTCTCTTCATCATATTCACGTCTAGAGCCAAATTGATTTAAACCGACTTACACGTAATGCTTTTTGATAAAGTTCTTCATCTTCTGGTCTTTTCATTTTCATATGTTCAGGAAGTGCAGCTTGAGGTACCTAAGATCGAAAGCCGATCAACAAATCTTTACTTTTCGAAAAACAAAAACCACCAACATTTAGGAAATCAAAACAGAGAGCTTACATTAGGATTTTCAAATGTAATTGATTGAGGAGTTGAACAAATATACCTAGCTTTATTGATCAATCTTTCGGGTTTACCATTCTTTTCTGATAAGATTGATCCTATATGAGCTTTATACCTAAAAGAAAAAAGGAAGAAATTCTGTCAAAAAAAAAGAAACCCAAGATTGATATATTGTTGTTGAAGAAGATTGAAAGAACTAAACTGGTATAATGATGGAATCATGTATCTACTAAAGATAGGTGGAGGGAATAAGCCGATTTTACTCGAATTGGAGTAATCTTCAGTTTCATTTGAGAATCTAAAATTTAATACACCTTCAGCTAAAAAAAACACAAAATAAAAATTAACCAAATTCATGAAAGGAATTGATGGTATTATAAAATCATAAAATCAAAAGATATAGAATTACGATTTAAATTTTTCATATTTTGAGATAATTGACTGATTGGATGTTGAGAATCAGGTATGAATTGAAAATCAGACATATCTTATTCGAAAAAAAAATCAAATTCTCATTAATTCTCTTTCCAAACCATTTCAAAACCTTGAAGGCCCTCAAAAGAAGAGTAAGACTTACGTCTAAACCTAACCGTATCAGAAATCATTCCAATTCCTTCAATCTTATAAACCCTTTGAACTTCTTCAATTCCATTCTTAATGATCTTCCTTTTCCTTTTAATGACTTTAATTAAGATATTATTAGTCGAAATCCATTCACCAGGGATTGGATGAATTAAAGTGGAAGATAATTTAGTAGATCCTAATTGTAATTCGATTGGATGATTTGGATTCTTTAATTCAAGTTTTTCATTTAAAGATTTCTTGCCTCCTAATTTTTCAATGATTTTTGAATATGAGGTTTGAGTGGGTTGATTTGATTTGATTACCAATGGACATTCTATTGAGATTAAATTAGTTTGTGATGGTAATCTTTGAGTGAATTTTTCGGTGAAAGTCGAATTGGGTTCTTGTGGTTGATTTAAATTTGAATGGTCAATCGAATCAGTTGATTCATTTCTCATGACTTGTTGATGATTTGATTTGGTTTTCTTGATTTGTTTGATAAATTGGTTGAGTTGATGAATGATGACTGAAATCTTGTTGAAATGGTTTTGTAGAAAAATAAAATTGTCACATAAAAAGGGTGTATGTATACCCAATGGATCCAACCTTAAGGGTACAGACCATAAGCTTGAGATAATCTCAAATCAACTTCAATCCAAAGCCTTGGAATCTTTTTCAAGAACATTTTACAATATCAACCAACTATGTCTAATTCAACAATCAACCTCTTTTCATGGGTTCTTCAACAAGACCAATCTTACAGTTCAATGAATTATCCGCTATAAAGCATTATCATTTACAGTCAAATGAAAACTCAAATGGCCTTTTTCTATCACATCACACTTTCTTCTTCACCTTTAATTTTTCATGGCTGTCCTAGTGACCCTTCATCTGCTATGGATCATTTGCAAACAGATAGTAGCATGAATAGTCATCTCTCAATACCCAAATCAATTCACTTAATCTAATCACCTCTTATAATCAATCACTCTATCAACATTTTCTTCAATCATCACCATACAAACCTTAACTTATATTTTTATAAACCCTAAGAATGGTCCTCATCTTTACGTGAAGTAGAAGTAGGATTCCAAGATTGAGGTGTCCATTGATCATCTGGATTTGATGGACTTGGCATGAAAGCTTCTAATGGTGATTGATTGATTACATTCCATTTTCTTACTCTTTCTTGTTGATCATGGGTTGGATTAGCTATTTTAAAAAAAGAAAGTGAAACGAAAGAAAAAAAAAACATGAAATGGATTTGAATAAGTTTAGGTTTTGATGAAAACAAGATGTGATTTTTTTATAAAAGTTGAAGAACACAAACATGAGCTAGAGCTTTGATGAGGATCTGAAAGAGTTTTTTGATCTTGATTTTCAATTTGATTAAGTTCGATTTGATGAACCTTTTGACGTAAAACTTCTTGTCTTAAATAATCAGCTTGAAGTTCCTAAAATAAATGAAAGATAAAAATAAAGATGATTTGTGAATTATTTCAGTTTTTTACGATGATAATCAATAGAAGGTTTTGAAAAGAAAAAGAAGTGATGAACTTCGATTGTAGGTTCAACAGTTCGAGTGAATGATAACCAAGCTGCCCATTGAGGTGGTAGTCGATTTGGATGATATCTAAAGATTCATATTATCTTCAATTGATTTATCTTAAATACAACTTTTGAATGATGAGTCGACTTACAGGGTATGATCGTCTCCGATAGCTTTGAATTCTACCCTTCGCTTGGGTCGTGATGGACCTATGTAGAAAACTTATGATAAGTTCATAAGCCTAAAAAAGGGAGTTGAGACTCCGCACCTGTCTATCAGATCACTTACCGCCAACCTAATGATTTTCACCATCGATAAACAAAGTTGGTCTTGAGCCTAAAAAAATTTGTCTTTGGATCCAAGTGAGACAAAGGACGTACTGGACTAGGATGCTGGTAATAACTAGCGAATGTAATCAACATCAGTCTTGTATAGAAGGAAGAGCTAATGGATGAGAAAAAAATGACAAATATCGATGAACGAACCGATTACCCACTAAATCATAACCTATCGAATTCAATTAATTTTTTTAAATCAGTCTGATATCTCAAAAAGGAGAGACTTGAATCAAAGAACGTACCTACAAAGTATTTCTCCTTTCCAATACCTAGATAACGTTGTAGAGAACGAAATAAGTTGGACATAGCTAAATAGATAGATAGTAGTATGTAGGTAAATGTTAAAAACTGAGAAATGAATTGTGTTTTTTGGAATTGTAAAAGGTAAATATGTATCGATAGATTTCAAGTAGCCTCAAGGAAAGTTTCAAACTTCATGTGACATCTCAAGTGATTCTAATTTATCTTCACTCATCACTACCCTTACTATAGAGAAGAGAAAAAGAAGAAATCTTCACAATTCGGTGTTCAAATGCTAACCTACGCTTGCTAGCTTGAACTGATCAATATATGATTATTTCTTTCATCCTTGTTTGCTTCGACATGAATTTCTCGATTTGAGGCTAAAGTGAAGGTTTCTTCTTCAGTTGGACTGAGTTGTCACTGGTAATTTATTTTTTCTCCCTCGAATCAAAGCTAACGTTCCCAAACTCCGCAGAAGTCCTTGTTCTTGTCTCTTCATACTCCTTATTTTCCATGTGCTACTCTAACTTAACCAAGTCTTGGATCTCTCCTATGCATGGCGCGCTTAACCTCGCAAGCTCAATTCTATCAGACACTCAAGCTTATAAGGATCAATTGTCCTGCTGGAGCGACCGAGTTGAATTAGTATCATGAGGCGTTGTAGGCTGTGTTTTGTGTGTGTCTAATCAGTGTGACTCAATGTATATTATTTCCTTGAGCTTTTGTTCCGAAGAGAAGTTCTCTAAACTGTTACCCGCTGGAGGCCGCTCCAGCAAATCAAAATCAAGCCTGCGATATGTGGAAGTCTTTCCCAAAAAAAAAATTCAAACATTTCATTCTTATTCCTAGCAAGTGTCAAAGTCATAGGGATATTAGTTCAAGTTTACATTAATAGAAATATGGTGAGTTTTGTATAGTGATGAACCAGTCTGATGTGGGATTCTAGACAGTGATTGTTTGAGTACATCAGTGAAATCCCCAAACGTGAAAATGTTGTCACTTGGAAAAGATCTCTACATCAAATCGTGTTTTTAAATCCCATGACTTTCAAGCTAAGTTGAATGCTTTCAGCTTACTTTTCACTTCCCCTCTTATACCCAAAAATTTACCATAGAATGGAAAGGTCATCTATCTTTGATGATTTCTCACAACCCAAACCAATTCAATCCATGGGCCCATTGAGCTCGTAATCCAAATCCTGATAACCAAATTATGTCAATTCAGATGACCTATACAATGAAGATTGAGTTGACACATACCAACATCCTGATGAGGTTCCAATTTAGATACAACATGACATTGGATTCCGTGAGATTCAAGAGCTTGATCAACCAGTGTAGCAGCAACGCTTGTTGGACCACTTCCATCCCATCTCAAAATAAAAACGATGTGACGTAGGTTAGGTGCTAAATTAAATGGAGTTTCACCTGTCCATTTCAGATGCTCCCAAAAATAAGCTGGTCCATAATCGATATCTATAGCGGATATTATCAAAGATTGGCCAAGTCAGAAACAACTTGGGCATTTTAACTTCATCAAAGTACTGAGTGTGTTGACTGCGAACAAAAAAGTAGTCTTGGAAATTCTATTTGGATAGCGCGTTCTGGATTATTCTCGCTAAATAAAGGTGTAACCAGACCTTCAAGTATGCTCCTAATAGGTTCTAATATTCGTTTAGCCTCCTCAAAATCTGAATGATGATCAAATTCAATGAGTTTCAAACTTTCTTCTGCTGACTGACAGATGTGAATGATTCCATCAAGGTTGTGTTGAGTACGTCTGGAGCTGAAATACCGTAGTTTTGACAAGGCTGGTGATTTTGATTCTAAGCCCTCCAGATCAACGTATTCGATGCTCAGACTTTCAAGGTTGAGAATGGCGAGAAGTAGATCAGCTAAAGTATCAGGATCTTAAATTCCATCAGGATCTAGTGGTCCAAGAGCCTGTTCTTTGAGATTCCCTTTTTTAAATGTTTGATCTTCTTTATAGCCCTTATAAAGCTTTGAGGAATACCAAAAGAAAAAAGGAACACCAAAGTTGACTGGTTGAGGTTTAGACCGATTAACTCAATCAGCTTTGTCGCCTGATCCATAAAAATTGGAGATTCTTCTTTCAGACGGTATAACCTATAGAATGTAAACAAACGGGAAGCGTTTAGAAACATTGATTGCATTAGATGAAGTGGTTTAAAAATTACGTGCTTCTTTTGGACTCGTCTCATCGTTTTCTCCTAGTTAGCCAAGATCCTCAATCGTACGACGCTTCACAGGGAACGGAAGGTAAGGTGCATAGATTGAGCTTGACCAGTTTTTGAAGATAATTTGGGTTCCATTTGATCCGCGGATTTTGAAAAATTGAAAAGCAAATGGTGCTGTAGATTGTTTCCATGTTTTAGAAACTAAATGAAGTCTGAGTAATTCAGTGTATGTTGACGGTTGATTGTCTGAAATAATTTCATATGAGAATCTTCTCAATTGAAAAGCAAATGTCTCAACAATCCGAAAAATGAAATCGAATGATAGCCAATGTTAAACAGGTTTATTGAGTGGTCGATTTGGTAGAAAGTCGTCCATGGTTTTTTGTTTCTTGGCTGTGAAGATCTCCATTCATGCGAGGATGATGAAAGTGAAAATTATTTTTCAGCTGAAGTGGAATCAATCATCACTATCGTGACAGACACACTTTTGTCTCTCCAACCTGAGACTCTCCGCGAAAGTCCTGGTTTTCATTTTCTTCAGTCTGAATATCACCTGGGTGTCGCCTCTGCCAAACTGCTAAGTTCGTCCCTAGATTCACCCATGATCTCTACAACGGCTTTGATCTCTGCTTAAAGTTCCAAACACTACAATCAAACCTCTCTCGACTCTGAAATACATAAACACTGCAGACATAATCGGGCAGAATTCATGAGAGTGGTGTATAATCCCATGTTTCACTTCATGGGAGCTCACAAGTTACTTTTCCAGATGACTGCCCTTTATAGGAGCATACTGAGGTCCAGGTCAGACTTGGTAAATTGGTGTTATACCAGGAGTTCCAATCATGATTCTTTGTACTCTTTGGGTTGTCGGCATGAGGGTGCCTCTCAAGAACTTTGCTCAGTCGATCCATGGTGATGCGGGCACCTGCGTGTTCCCCGTGTACCGGTAGGGACTCATAGACCTTCATGTGCCAGCAGGTCATGTGGAAGTCTATCATGGACTGAATGTGTGCTCACAATCCTCAACCTTTGATGCCCCTGGAATTCCAGCACCTGAAATCCAATTAGAATAGACTTGAACGATCGAAGAAAGTGTGAAGAAACTGTCGTCTTGGTTCACCGATCTTACGGTCAGATTCGGGTGTAAAGTTTCCTTGCAAGCTTCGGCTGTGGTGCTTGGTGGAAATTCTAAAGCGTTAGGTGACTATCGATCTCACCTTGACCGGTGTCGTCATCATGATACATATAGCCTCTTACCTTGTGAAGGGAGTAAGCGATTTCGTGGCAAACACTTTAGCATCAAATTCAGCACATGGTCTTTTACATGCTTCATGGAGCGACGATCCGACTTCCCGACGAATGCTCCACACTTTAAAGTCATTCGACGTTCACTTGCTCTGCTCGCTCCGATTGCATATCGTTGACCAGTGCACCCCTAGTTCCCCCATCTGATCAATCGATAGAATTACAAGTGATTTCTACCCAGTGGAGGCTAGGGAAACGATATACTTTGACCATCTTGAACAGCGTCCCGATGGGGGTATTGCATCTTGATTGTTGATGAGTCTATTTCATGTCTCCATACTTTATAACGTGAATGGATGACCACGGGCTCATTTGATTCATCGTCCTGAAATCTCTCACTGCCCCACACAGTTCACCTTTTCCTGCATTTCGAAAGCTGATAGGATGGTGTTCAGATACCTTCCTGTCCTCCTAATTGTGCAATGCGTTGCAGGTCACTCACCATACTCTCAAAGGGACACATTGCATTCGGACTCTCAAAATCATTCAACCTACCAGAAAGGCTATTCCAAACGCGCGTTTGTGACCGCCAAAGGGGATGGACATCTTTATCTTGACGACAGGCTGTTCGATTTCCGAGGGTTCAAGTAAGTCTGATCAATATTTGCAGCTTTCCCATTCTTGCGGAACGGGCACCCAAGCTGAATTCTCGACTTGGATTCACTTTGGAATAGTGCACCAACCTTACTCGAAGGTATGCCCATTTGATAATCATGATCCTCAGAAAGACTAGGAACTGTAAGAGTGCTCTTAACCCGGTACTCTAGAAGTACCCCTCACTCAACCACCCCTCAAATCTCTTCTGCAGGGGGTGATTGGCAGGCTCGCGATTTGCTTGAGACTATCAGCGGTTTCGGAACACCTGCCACGAGGACTTATCCGCTTAGAATCGCGAACACTCAGTTTGGAGGATATATTCCACCATCATCGGGACAGGTGATTGGTTGGGATCACGATAGGGACGGTTTGTGAAGTGCACCAATGTTCACTCCCCCGAGTCAATGCTGAAGTATATTTCGAGTCTTCTTTTTGAGGTACAGATTGGATTTACAATGAAACCAAATGGAAACAAATCGATCGCGTGTATGTCACTTCATCTCCGTAGCTCTCTGACTCTGAAGCAAAGACTTTGACGACCTAAATATTGACGGTCTGGTTGGTTTCCCAGGTTAGAGATGTCGTATCGTCATGGAGTCAAGTTGATTGTTCCAATTATCAATCAAGTAAGTCGCCACTCACATATCTGGAGCGCCTAGATTCTTCACTCATCATTTCATGATGCCATACCTTCTTCAGGACTATGGTTCATCTTCGACAAACTACATTGGCAACTTTAATGACGTAGGTTTCCTTTGATCAAGAATACGGTGCTAGGAACGATATACTCAGCTTTTTGACCCATTCAGCTGATAAGACATAGATATAACATAACCGACTATGACACGGCTCGTAATGCAGTCGATTGGTTCACAGACCCAGAGATGCTACGGGTGTTCAAAAAGCTTCTTTCCAAGTTTTTGAATCGGATCAATACAGTCAATCACATTCGCTACGGCAATGATAATACTATTCTTGCCATCGAGACAGGGAATGAGATGAATTGGAGATCACAGAATCACACCAGCTGTACGCTGAATTTCTATCAATGACCTGCCAAAAGTGATCGTTGTCAAGTGTCCTTACATTGTTTTCCCCTTTACAGTTAGGCGATCCCCTCCTGCTAATGTAAGTCACCTCTACTCATTAACTTGGTATATTCGAGTCTGTTGATGCAAATACTAAATAGTGACTCATCTTGATAGTGGACATTATCAGTGGCACGTCATATCAAGTCACTGGCTCCTAAACTTCTCGTAATGGATGGTAGCTAGTTGAGTGGGCGAAACCTCCTAAGCATTTAACAAATGTGATTTCGTTGATAGAATCTCTCGAATATCATTCAGCTCCCGAAATATTGAAAATCCATGGGAAGAAGATGTACTGAAGTCTCCAGATGTTGACATACTCTCTTACCATCTGTGTAAGTCAAGGAGCCCTATTCCCGTTGATGCACTGTATGGTCACACCACGAGTTTATTCGGTACTGATAATAATGAAATCTATGCACTAAAACTTCACCCTCTATCAAAATAAAATATGATAGATGGAGATGATAACATAGACTACTTCGATGGGTAAGCCTCGTGCTCGTACTTCTTCCAATTGCATAATTAACTTTTTCTTTCCAAAGGTTGAACAAACAAATTCGTCGGCACAACAAAACTCTCATCGTTGGCGAGCATGGGTTTTGTGAGAGTGCTCCTTGATTTCCTTCAAATGAATCCAGCTAATGGAGTGGTATGATTTATATATAGACTCCGACACTTCACTCTATAAGAAAGCGTATGATCTATATAATTGCGCTGGAACTCTCATCTGGTCTTTGACAGCACATTCAGAGAAAGGAGGTTTTGTTACCCACTCAGAGGGTAATGCAATCTATAGCTATCGTATGTCATAATTTCATGATCGAATTCGTAATCCAGTCTCAGGCCATCATCTTTATCATCAAGCTACTGAATTATTTTTGTGGAGGTAACAGATGTACCAGGTTGGGCCACTCAGATTGCCAGTGACTTCGATACGCAAGAGCACGCAGTCGTTCACTCTACTTATCGAGCAAGGTATGAGATAGAATCTTATGCCCTTTTCCCATCGATCGTCATAACTAAATTGAGTTCTTGTTCTCGATAGCTACACAGCCTTAGGGCTTCATCCACCGCCATTCCCTATCCCGGGTAGGCCTGAAGCTTTCTTTGTTCACAACGGCTCTCATGTCGGGATTTCGTGGAGGGGTGCAGCATGGGCTTACAGCTATCAAATCTTTGGGGTACGTAAAGTCTAAGATAACCAACAAAAAATTAAAGATAACCAACAAAAAATTAATCCGATCAGACACTGACATTTTTCATATCAGGCTCATATACGCAACTTAGCTTTCAATCTTGTAGCGCAGTCTCTCACTGATAACTTAGCAGCAGGAGACGTATTTTTGCCTGTTGATCCCACTAAGCCAACCCAAGCAATTGTCGTGAAAAAACTTCCGGCTCAACCTCAAAGATCACATAAAGGTTGGAAAGATAAGAAATGGGGTCATCAATCTGCTCATAAAACTCAAATCCCATTGAATAATCTCAAAGAAGTGATCCCTTCGTCGAATCAGCGAAGGGCATTAGAAGGAGGTTGGTGGATGATTAGAGGGATAAGTGTGGATGGGATTGCAGGTCCATTTTCAAAACCTATCTTTATGACGCCATTTTCAAAATTTGATTCATGATACATACCTATGATAACTCTCAAATCTTTGAAGCTCAATGATCCATCATGTTGCATGTTGCAATGTTTCTTTATTTATGCTTGAACAGTCATGATTATCTTTTTATCTTATCTATTTTCCATAAGCAAATTGTACATACATCAATTATAATGCCTACTCTTTGATCCTATAACGGTAGTGGACAGTGAAATTAGTGATCTATCCAAATTCAATCAATGAGAACTCAAGGGGAAGAAGCTCTTTGTATTTAAGCTTGCAGATCTCTGCTCTTCTGTTCACCTCACAAACTCTAAGCTTCCGAGTTATGGGATTCTTATATCTCTAAATCCAAACTGTTCACTGCCCACCCCGTGGTCCCTGGCCTATAAATAGGTTTCAAGCTTCCTAATTCCTCCTACTCTGAACTTTTATAACGCTTTTCAATCCTGATGACTGCACTCTCTTCACATCAATCTCAATCTACCAAGATCAAAACTGTCAATCAACGCAAGAAACGACATACAATCCAAAACAAATCAATACACTCAGTAATGAATGCTCATCAATCAATCAATAAACTCGTTTTCTCCCTCATGTCACCCGAAACAAAAAAGAGGAAATGAGGAGATAAAACTGAACCTATGAGCGTAAAAAGAGAAGTCATAATTTTTTTTTCGGAAATCGGAAAAAAAAACTTAATTATACACAAATTAGAGAACTAGAAATGTAAAAACATAGTTTAATCTAAAAAAAGAGTATTCGATATGAATTTTCAGGAACGATTTCTTTATTCATCTGTTGTTACTTTAGATTTCCTTTTCTTTGATTTCTTTTCACTTTTGCTTGCTTCATCTGTTGTTGTGTTCATCACTACATCTTCATCAGTTTGACTTTTTCTCTTTTTACTTTTAGTAGTTTCAGATGTAGGTAGTTCTTCTTTAGCTTTCTTGGCTGCTTTTTTAGCTTCCTTCCTTAATCGTTTAGCAGTCTATGATAAAAACCAATCAATCAGAAAGACAACTTCAATGTATTTGATTTTTAGAAAAGGCTTACAGCTTCGGCGTCTTCATCATCAGCTGTCATAGAAACCTCAGCGATTTCTTCTTTACTTTGAATTTCTTCGATCAAAGGTTTTTTCTTCTTATCCTTTTTACTTCTTTGAGGCACAAGTTCATCCTCATCCATCGTAGTCCCATTATTAGCAGCAGGAATCATAATATCGTCTGCTGCAGGATTATAACTACCGGCATTTGGCATCCTCAAGGCAGGAAGTTGTTGGTATGATTGTGATGATTTTCGTACAGATTGAATTCCAATCGATTGTTCTAGTCTTCGTAATCTTGATTCCAATTTGATTCTGGCTTCAATACCGATTAATGCTGCTTCTTCTGTTGATTTGGTGTCTGAATCTGCTAAAGCGTCATGTCGAATTGAAAGTGCAGCTTTGGCGGCAGTCATACGAGCCATCTGATTTATAAAATGTAAAGTTAGAAACCAAGCTTTCCTCGGGAAGCAGATAAGGTGAAAAACTCGACTACTCACCTTTCCTTTGAGTTTTCCAGGAGCACTACCCACTAATCCCGAATGAAAGATTAAACCATATTTAGGTGTATCATGCTTAGTCTTCAAAGCTCTAAACAAAGCCTTTTCAGCTCCCAAAATCTGAATAGTAGAAGCAGGAGCTTTGGCAAGATTGATAAGACTACCACTATGAGCGATCAATCTAGCCCCAACCAATTCGCCCAAGATAGCTGTCAGATTAGGTGCAATAGCTGTCATTCGGTTTCTCAAATATTCGAAAAGTTCGGTACGATATTGCATAAGAGAAATCACTTGAGAAGCGAGTGACTGGATGTGTAAGAGATCTGTATCCGAGATTTCAGTTCCCATTGAAATTGCAGCTGCTGCTTTTAATGTGCCTTCAAGCTCTTCTGGCAGAATTTCGGAAAAATCGGTTTTATCATGATCTGTCCGAACACCTGAGTATCACAAACGTTGAAAGTCCGTGAGTAAGTATGCTGTGCAACTGAATTGAGGGATGATCAGATCTTTCGAGTCATTCACTTACCCATCGCTTTAACAATCTTTGCGTAAGCAAGATTGTCCGTGATGATCTTGGCCATCTCAGGAAAATGCCATCCATACCATTCCTTGACCCGCATAGCATAGATATTCACCTCCTTGTCCAAATCATCTAATAAGGCAATGGCTTGAACAATCATTGTGTCGACTTTGTCGGTAGAATACTTCAATTTGAACCTGTTGGACAAAGGAATCAATCTTCAGAATCTGACGTATTCAAAAAAGTCACAAGACAACTGACCGACTCAAAGAGTGACTGAGACCTAGGTTCATGGTGTTTAGATCACTTTCTTCTACATTATATTCACCAAGGAGTCCAGCCAATTGGGAACGGATTCCTCGAAAAAGATCAGTAGTAGTAGAATCTGAAATCACATTGAATCCAAGTTTCTTTGTAATAGCTCCACCTAAGATAATTCAATAGACTTTAAGCTGTGATACGAAACACAATTAGGACAGGTGAATGATCATACCTAATTTAGGATCAACAACAGCCAATGTCTCTTGACTGTTATTGCCTTGGGAAAATTCCTCTGTCAAGAATTTTTTCAAACTATTCGTATGTCATCAATCGAAGAGATAGCTTGCGTCAGAGAATCATGATACATAAAATTGTCTTAATAAAATCCAATTGGAGAAAAAACACATTACTTTTTTGAGATTTTTCCTTCACCAATGGCGCTCATATCTTCAACAGCATCAGCTGTACTCTTGAACCGATGGATACTCTGTAGCTTGACACTAATGAGTTGAATGATATTGCGAAACGATAAAGTCCGATGTAGGAAAAGACGACGAATTGGCGTAGGGATCAGTAAAGGTGGTATCTCTAATGAGGGACCGTAATCCTTTGATCACATCACATCCCCAAGTTGTCTTTATGTCGAAAGAGGAAGACTGACAGGTTAGAGGCACTGGCTGGAGTTTCGAATTTTTTGTATAGTTTATCATCGCTCAATAATTTACCGTTATCGGCTACTTTGAAAAGACAGAATCCAAGTGAAGACTCGAAGAGGACCAACCTATTGTCAAAGAAAGGTTAGACATATCATGTTAGTTTAAGAACGTCGTGATATCCATTCTCAAAATCTTGAACGTTGTGACTCTCGTCCCAGTCTTGCTAAGATGAATGTGATAGCTTGTGTTTATCTGATTTGAATATGATGGAACTATTGATTGAAGATATACTTACATGATTGCTAGAGAATGTTTTGCTTGATTGAATATGGCGGCTTTGAGGGGTTCTTCAATTTAAATTTTAATGGAAAGAAAGTCTGAGGGGTAACTTGAAAATCTCAATGGATGCAGTCGTTTTCAAAAAAAAAAATTACATAGCAAACCTAACTGCTGTATGCATAGAACCAATTGTGGTATGTACAAGACATTTTACTCGTTAGTAGCATATTTCGTTCAAACACGCTTTAGGAAACCCCATCTTCAGAAGTTGGCATACAGTCAAACCCGCGCATATGCATAATCAGCCAAAATGCATAGGTTTTGCCCTCCACCCAGCTAGTCAGGGCTAAAATAGATTTTAACTGCATAGTGCATAATGCATAAGGTTTTAGGAAAAAATATTAGATGTTGGAAGTGGGAATGCATAGGCAAAACCCACGGATGTGCTGGTGATACTAACAAAAAATTAAAAAAGCAGGGTACCATGAATCACCAATGAAAAGTGATATGACCCACATCACTTGGGCTTTTGATCCTATAAATCACATTTTTGTCATGTCTGCTACTGAAGGTGATGAACCCTCCTTGGGCATCCAATCACTCAAATTTGACAGTTCTTCTCCAATTCATGCCACACATATTGGCAACATAATTTGTCTTGCACCATCACCACTTAAGCCTGCCAATCTCCAACCAGACTTGATTTCAGAAGAGCATGAAGTACATCTCCTTGAGAAAGGTCTTACAAAGCTTAAAAGTGACGCCAACCAACGCAGTGACAATCTTGAATCCCACCAAGAAGCTGGCAAAACTTTGGGTTGTGAAGACAAAGATTGACTTGATGATAACAGAAACTTAATCACCGAGCAGCTTGTTGTATATAGTTTTTTAGCCCTTGAAGGAACAAAACCCCTGTCTTATGCATTCTTATCAGTTTGAAGCTTTACAATCTATCATCATGTCTTACCAGTCTATCCTCTCTGAAGCTAACAAAAAGAAGATGAACAATAAGAAAGAATATCAAAATACCCAAGGCACAATCTTGACTGGCCAAACCAGTCCAATCTGCACAATCCAACCGCACAGAACCAAGTTCAAAGCAAATTTTCACTTATAGTCAGCGTGTTGAGGTGCTCAATGGTATCACACCAACGGAGAAAATCAAACCAAGATGTTCAAGCATTTCTCTTTATTGTATCCAGGTATGGGAGCCAGTCCCTAATATAAGCCGGTGGCTCAAGGATGAAACACGGATCCAAGATATAGCTTCAACTGTCAGTGGAACAACTAAGCGTAAAATGGATGTCAAGTTTCCTAAGGTTGAAGGACTACTTGTAACCTGTGTCCATGCATGCAAAAACAGTGGTCAATTTGTGACTGGAGACCAGATCAAAGAGAAATGGACTGTGAGGGGTGGGTATTGTTTTGAATACTCAATGCTCACTAATGTTTATAAGTATATATTTATTTTGTATATTTTTATAATTTTATTTATTTAATTTCAATCATATGGTAAATACAATGATAAAATTAAAATAGTATTTGGTTGAGTGTTTAACCAAACAATTCTTAATGAAGGTTGGATCCAATTCCTTCCTTTAATCTTGAAAGAACTGATTAAAGAGTGATTATAGACCACTAATGTGGTGGTCCTTAAAGTCGTGAACTTGGGGTTATTATGAGGTCACCAGCCTAAAGTGCTTCTTAAGGTCACTAGCCTAGAGTTATTAAAGGTCACTACCTAGTGTGTTTCTACTTGGGGAAAGTAGAGGACCCAAGGAGGAAGGAATTAATATTACTTACTTTTAATCAGGGAACTTTATAGTGTTTGAAGTGTATCACTAGTCTTCTCTGTAATACTCTTGATTATTACCTCAATAGAACTTTGATAGTTCTTAAAAGTATTTTTGTAATATATTCTATTCTTGGGGGGATTTCTCTGAGGTTAAGGGGGAGGGTTTATATATTCCTCTCTCTTAACCTAACTTTTGTGATATTTGTTGTAATCACTATTTTGGTTTGCATGGTGATTTCCAATTGTTATTCTATAAATTGCTCACCACAGCTTGGAATTAGATGTAATTCTATTCAGACGCAGGTCTGACTTATTAAGTTGTGATAAGACCTTGATTCACAATGGCTCAAATGAGGTGCTTTACTAAAGGATATTGGTGCTGAAGGTGGTACAAGCTTGTGTACAAGGCTTCTATGGAGCTCTCCTCAGTTTTTTGTGAGCTTGCACAATGTTTAGGAAATTCCAAAGTGGAGTTTTGAGCAAAGGTGCTCAAAATTCCTGCTGATATCAGGCAAACTCAGGGCTTATGTCATAAGCCCCTATATGAGAACACGGAAAAGACGCTTGCTAGAGGGGCTTAGTCAAGCTTAGGCAGAAAGTAACTAAGGGCAATTTCCCATCAGAACTCCTGAAAATCAATATTAGAAAGAAATCTGCATGACCACTACTTCATGCAATCTAGACATCAGGCAGGTCACAGCCATTTCTGTAAGACAACACTTGGCAAGGTCCTTAAGATCTTTAGTCCCAATCAGTAGATAGTACGTGTAAGCTCATGTGTTGTGGACATGCGGATTGTAGTCAGAGAGATATTGGAAAGAGGAGATATCAAACAATCTTCTGAAGGATGGCACTATTTGGGAACCGGTATTTTTAAAACAAACATCCTAAGATTTTTTGGTCCTTACTTGCAATATTCTTGGAAACCCGGACCTGAATGTTCCAAATTTCACCGCCGCTGCAGCCAATCCAGGCATCAAATAGCTCATTTCAAAATTGTGCTCTGCTTCTTTGGAAACCGGGCAGTTACACTGCCTCCAATCACATATCAAACCGGGCTACCACCTTCTTGACTTGATTGAACATCACACATCCCACTATTTCTCTCTGTATTTGTTCTAACTTGTTTGAAAACTGACAATAAATCAACCTCAACCATTAAATCAAAAAGGCAACATCAAATATGACTGCCTCAAGATGGTAAGCCTCCTCTTCAGTCTCTTTATTTCATCCTGAGTCTCTATCTATCTTTTGTTCTTTACACCCACACTTACAGTTCACCTTGTTAGATCTACAGAAGCCACCTTTGCAGGTTGGTCCTTGTCCATTCCTTTTCCAGACATCTTTGGCAAGCACCCAACACAGCCATGCTTGACACCACCACCATACCAGCCTGGACCATTTGATATCAAGATCAATTGGCAAGGTGGATTGGTGATTAGTAGTAGTCTATGACCAAAAGAGGCATTTGTATTACAATGATTGGTTTCTTTCTCCTTCATTTATCATTTAGTTTGATAATTGGCTCTCTTCATGCACTCATTTACGTCTCACACATTTGAAACTTAAATTTACTTATCTTCTTTGTATGTACCCTATCTCACACAAATCCATCCATAGATGGACTGTGTTATTTGCATATTCAAGGGTTGTGCTCTATGTCCTCTGACAATGAGTCAGCCTAGGATTGGATGAGTTGAACAAATACACATTTTACACACACATCTTGCTGGCTGTGTACGTTGTATAGTGGCTGGTCTCCAAATTCAAATCAAAATTAAAACCGGGCGTTCTTTTTGTTTTTTTAAAAAGTGCGTAATTGCTTTATTGCATATAACACTAACTAAACACGTTACATATGACAGGATCTTTAGCCTTAGGAGGACAGCCATGATCAGAAATAGGAATTTGTTGGCCGTAAATAAAAAAGTTGTTCTCTTTTTGGTAAGACAAATTGCCTTTTGAAAACTTCTTTTGTTAGAATTTGTTTAAAATCACCTTTATGCTTTTAGCACACCCAAAGGAAAGTGGTGACCCTTTAATATTCACACTACCGTGTTTTAACACATCCATTTGGAGTTTTGCGGAATGTTAAAGTCATATAGACTTGTACTTCTTGGAGGTCTCCACAGAGCTGAGCAGGCATTTGATCCCCCTCCCTAGCCCCCTATCCTAGGGTCAACCGGAGTCACGGGGGAGAAAGAGAGTTGCTTTTGGCGTGAGGAACAGTGATGGACCGTACCAAGATTCTGGATTTTGCCACACAAGTTGGTGTTTGAGCTATGCATGTGTTAGATTGTCTCGAGTAAATCAAACCCTTTTGGGATTGAACAAATCTTGTTTAACACAAATTGAATTGATACTGTCTCAAACACAATTTTGAACCCTTTTGGGGATTGAACAGATCTTTATTAACTGCCTTGAGAGATAACTAATTTATTTAGGCCTACGTCCTCCTTTGTTCTGTGTCCGTTTTCTTTGGTCTAGATCCTGTATATGTGAGTGAAAGTGAACAAATCTTTTAGTTTTATGAATATATTCTGCTAGTGAAGGAAAAACTTTAGGTGTGTCCAATAATTTTCTAGCACTATTCCAGTCTACTCTAACTTCCTCTTCTGTTAATCTTGATCTCATTTGTTTTCTTGCTTTTGAATATTGTCTACAGTAAAGTAAAAAGTGATTAGTGTTTTCAATTGTCCCGCATACATCGCATCAAGGTGATTGTGTAAGTTTTCTCTTGAATAGATGGGCATTTAGTGGGCTGTATTCTGCTCTAAGTTGGAAAATTGCTGCAGTAGAACCTTTCTCGAGATCAGCTAGACTTTGTGCTATCAGTTTGGGTTTAGTCTTAAATTTGTTTTTTACCGGTTTGAAAGGGAAGTGTTTCACATTAAAGTTTTCTTTTGCTCTTTGTTTAATGCTTCCCCAGCTTGTTGGTAGGTCGATTGGTGAGATTTATGATGTTGCTGTTTTGCCTGCTAATTTGTCAGCTACCTCATTTAGTTCTATGCCTTTGTGGCCCGGTGTCCAAAGGAATTGGATCTCCATCCCTTCTGGCAGTTTCTTTAGTTGTGATTGGATCTGGATTTGGAGGTGTTGGCCCAACGTTGCTCTTGGTATTTTGTGGGCTAGTTGTATCGCTCCTTGGTTGTTGCTGAAAATTGCAAGGTGTTTGGGTGTTGGTCGACTTTTGCACATTTTGTTAGCTAACTCTGCTGCTAGTAGTATTCCTAGTAGCTTGGTCTCATGATTGGAAAAATTGTCAGTGTAATTAACCGCTTGAGCTCAGCTTATGTCTTTTGACACTGCTGCCGCTCCGCCTCCTTCCTGACATACTGAACCATCTGTAAATATAACTATGGCTTTCCGATCTATCTCTTCTGTGATGATTTGTTGTTTGACTTGATTTAATGTGTCTTCTTTCTTCAAATCCAAATTGTAGATTTCCCCTACTGTATCGGCCCAAGGTGCTGTTGGGTGAGGATATATCGTTTCACACACTCCTCTGGCAAGATTTTCCAATTGTTGAGGTTGTAGGACGTCTTGTACCGGGCCTCTATGAGTGTTGAGATTTGTTGTTAGTTTGTGATTTATGAAGGTCTGTGTTGGATGATTGTTGGGAGCTGTTAGTCTACTCAGTATGAAGTTGTGGTGCCTTTGTGCAGCTGTCCATGTGAGGGGGGAAAGGTATACGTTGTGGCTTAGCATTTTGTTTGAGGTTCCTTTGAAACCCCCTATTGCTATTCAGTTTGCTGAGTTTTGGATTGTGTCTAATATCTTTGTTGCTTTTGTTTTTGTTTTCTCTGTGAGCCACGCAATACTACCGTAGAGAATTCGGAGAATTAAGATTGTTTTGATGAGTCTTTTGATTTCTTTGGTAGATAGACCTGAGTAGCATTTATTGAGTCAGCTGAACTGTTGGATGGTAACTTCGCCCTTCTTTTTCACGTGTTGGAGGTGGCTGTTAAACTTCAGTTTGGGGTCTAGCCATAAACCTAACCATTTTACCTCGTTTTTTGGTTGTAATAAGTTGTCTCCAAATAGCAATGGTGGGGGTCTTTCTTTCCGTTGAGTCGTGAAGTGCATCAGCTGTGCTTTCTTCTTGTCAAAGATTGCACCATGTCTGACTGCCCACTCTAGTGAATGGTTTGCATATGTTTTAAGTGGTATTAGGTTTTTGTTTAGGTTTTCGTCGAAAACCGGGCGTTATCCCACTTAAAAATGGCGGCAAGATGCCAAGTATCCGTAGTCAGGGCGTCGGGTCCAAAAAACCGGTTGCCAGATAGTGCCAACCTTGTCTGAAATATCCTTCTTTTCCTTGGCTTAACAAAGCCCCAGTCCACGCCCTCGCAGAGGGGCTTATGACTAATCCTCTATTCCCGGCATGAAATCTTCATGGGTTAAGTCCTGTTATGTACTTTTTCACATGTTTCAACTCCCCTTATTTAGAAACATAGATTTTCTCAATTGTCAAAGTTGTTCAGATTCTGCTTGTACAAATCCTTGTAGTCTCAAAACCCAGGTGTCTTGAGAGCATCCGCTATCGTTCAGTAAAATTTCGGTAAATGAGCAGTACATGATGTGTAGATTATAGTATCTTTACATACAGATCAGTCAAAATCCACTATCGTTGGATTGTTTGGCCACAGTACAGTAAATAATGTACAGAAAAGTGGTTTTCCCACTATTGTGAAGTTTTTTGATTTCTGTAAATTCCCAATTGGCTTGCTCAAGGACAGCATGCACAAGGGGATCAAGTGTTTAGCTGAATGTCTTTCATTTCATTTCAGAATTTTTTTTTGAGTTATTCATTCTTTTTGATAAGAGAGATAAGAAAAAGAAAAAAATTCCAACATTTTTTTGACTTGCAACTGTTTTTGAATATGAAAAGGAGACAGATGAAGATACAACTTTTCCGGTGGTTTTGGTCAATGGTTCTGATTCGATTATTTGGTTTTGGATGTTTGAATCCATTGAGATGAGATGTTGATTATGAGATGAGATATTGGTAGAACAAAAGATGAAATAGAAAAAACGATGAAAATAAAAGTGTAGTGGAGGGGAGATGAGGGGTAGTCGAGGGAACTTGGGGATGAAAGTGATTGTTGGCTCTGTATTCTCGGTAAAAGGATAGATACCGATTCGGTATAGGTCCAGTAAATTTACTGGGCCTATACCGAATCTCTACCGAATCGTGTTTTTGACACGATTGGGGATTTTTGGCTTCGGTACAGTAAAATTTACCGTACCGAAGCCATTTACCGCGACGATAGCGGATGCTCTGAGTGGTGCAGCTAATAAAATTGATTGAAGATATTTACAAGGGAGGCTTAAATTGTGACCTTTTGATCTACCAGTTTCTCCCTGGAGTGTCCTCCGGACTTTCTGACAAGGCACTTTCTTCAAAATCATGTATACAGAGTATAACAAGTTTGACATAAGAGCTTGAAAACTCACCTCAAAAACGGGATGATGGAGCTTCCTATCCGGGATGCTAAAAAGTTGAACACATGTAGAAGATGCCAAACAACTTTGATGATCAAAAAAATTGGTGTTTATAAATCAGAGAAGTTGGAACATGCAAAAAACCACGTAACGGGACTTTTCCCGTGGAACTCTCATGCCGGGAATAGAGGATTAGTCATAAGCCCCTGTGCGAGGGCGCGGACGCGGCCGCGCAGATAGGGCTTTGTTAAGCTAATTCTTTTCTTTATTCTCGCTTCATCAAACGATCACGCTACTGTTCATCGCACAATCTTGGCAACATGTCGTAGATAGCAGATTCGCTGAAACAAACATTTTTTGGGTCATACCGCAAGTTCTTATGCCTCATTGGATTCGGTCCTCTCGATCGAATTTGTCTCATCTTTCATTTCGACTGATAACTCAGCTCCCCTTTGCACCTCGCGAGCGACATACGTCATAGTGGTGATGTCCACATTAAAGCTTTCTGGCAAGCGGCTTTTTTATAGTTTGACACCCAGTTTCAATACATAGCCTTCAGACCTTTGTATGTCGATCAGCCGCTTTGCACTCTATGAACTTAACTCCAAATTGAAACTTCGGCTTATGTGACGTAGTGCGTGGATTGTGAAACTTGAAATTCAACAAATGGTGGCCAGATCGACCACCACTCGAATTACCGTATGATCTCCAGTACGCCGGAATTTTCTTTCAAGCACCGCACATCGTGAAATTTAGCCGAATTCAACAGCGACCTTTACATCTCGGCTCAATGGATAAAATAGTGCTAATGACGTCAAAGGATCTGCTTACCTGTAGACACGCACCGGCTCATATGGTTGTTTCTATCCGACTTGCAGGATTGCATCAATGAATTGCTTACACCAACCATGGGGTGAATCATCAGGGCATAGTGAGGCTATAAGTCTGGGTAGCCTGACTGTATCTGATGCCGTTCTGTCAACCAGGTGACATCCAAGTTTTCTGACCCAATCAGGCATGCGGAAATGCGTTCAGAGTAGACTCAAATATATCCATGTATCGGCGGCTTATTCTTTTGACCGAGTGGCTGTTCAGTGCAATCAAAAATGTAAGCTTGCTCTTAATTTCTGTATAACTATGTATCATGGATGCCGATGAAGTTTCATCATTTACGTCTGGAAGAACATACACTTTCTTAACCGTACGCAGTCTTTGACTTTGTCTCCAAACCGGATTCATCTTGCGCATGCGGCTTGCAGTGACGTATACATACAAATCCTGCCATATCCTGATCGCTGATTTCAGCCTTGTGCCCATTCAAAAGATGAGTTTCAGTGGTGACACTGCCTCGGAGTTTGTTTATCATTGAATGAGATCATCATGGGGTGCTGCGCGTTAATTTTCACTTGCGGCTTCTCTCCCGAGAGGTCCGCTCATATTTATATGTTGTATAAAAGTTCAAAAATGAACGGGGAGCATGAGATCTTATCTGACCCATCGCACTTCTCTTTCTTGCGGCAACAAGAGGCAATACCTAATTTTAGATCATTTTAGATCATTTTTAGTCATTTTAGTAGCCATGATGGCCATAATTTTTTTTTTGAAGGCATTACTTGGCTCGTCTTGCATCTTATCACTCAGTGTAATCTCAAATCCCATGTGGCGGTTCCGGTCCCACAAGTCCGCTGTGAACGCACTCCAATCTCCCGAATTTCATGAGTTGACCGAACTCCAATGCATAGGAAAGAAATCATCGATGGAAAAGACACTGGTCAGACCCAGCATAACCAGGCGAAAAAGTTTTTTGAGTAAATGCGCCTCAAATATAAAGTCCATGAATCCTCAGACAATTACGACAAAACAAAACAAAATCAAGATGTCGGCTGATTCCACTGAACCGTCTTTGCAAGATTGGAGCCTTACGGATAGCCTCGTTTATTCAAGACCTTTGACCAAAAAGGTCCACTCAAATAAAAAAAAGATGATTACTGAAGACGAATGGTATGCTCTGATTAATGACCAAGAGACTTCCGCTACACTCGGTATTGCATTCCTCGGACCACTTAATTTCGAATGTGTTTGAACAAGAAACTAACAATGTGTTCGGAATTTGTGGTATACCTTGCATCGATGATGACAATAAAATACGACCAGATATCTTTACTCCGTGTCTTTTTCAACTTTCAACAATTCTTTCAGTCGCCAAAATATCTGACAAGTTCAAAGCGAAGCTCAGCGCTTCTTTGGAGACGCGTTGGTCAAAAACCAGTACGAGTAAACTGGAGCAGTCTTTGATTGAGATCATCTATGATATGGCAAAAAAAAGAGTGCTTGGAACCGAATCAAAAGAAGCGGTCAGAGCAAGTCGGGGAGATATATGCACCATCTTAGATAAATTCGCTATCACATCGAATGACGAAGCAAAGAAGGAATTGGAAGATATCGTCAAGAATCTTACGGAAATGTGGCACAACATAGAAGAAAAGATGCATTTAGAACAAATGCCTTCACGTGAGGAAGACTCTCTCTTTGTACTTCACTAGGCCATATCCAATGTATCTGAAGCTGATACTTTTGATATCTTCGGATAAAAGATGGAGTCTTGTTCGAGGAATGGGACAAGGCAGGTCAAGTCATCGTGAACTGCTTCAAACTTTTAAGCTCAGCATGTCTAGTATACGGGAAGACCTATGAGGATAAGATCAAGCAAGAACTCTCTTTAATGGGGAAAAGAGTGGGAGACCTACAAATTCTTAATTTCTTTTACACCCTCACCAAAGAGCTGATGATCCAGCCGAAAAATTCTAGATTAGCTTATTACGAGCTGAAGCGTGACGAGTTTTTAAAAGGACTTGAGCGCGATAGTGATGTTGTTAAGAGTACAGAGTCGCTGCTTAGGCGTACGTATAGACTACAAAAGGATTTGAGGCTTATGCTTCAAGATGTAGACGATGAAGATCGTGAGTCTCACAGTTCGCTATCACCACACAATTTGACGTTGCGAATTGCTTCAATATATTCTGATTTTGATGAATATATCTTAAATGCAGCTATATTTCCAATAGGAATACACGTTCCTATAGATCTTTTTGAAGAAGCAGATCAAGCGCCAGAGGTTCACGCATCTACGTTTCGTACCCTGCGTAGCGTCTCTATGCCAAACAATCTCAAGAATTCACCATCTTCATCAACTTAGATCTTTTTCTCATCTTTTGGTATATCTTCCTATCAGACATGGATGACAAACTTAATAATTCTCGGTGTTTCTTCATATCCTCGGAGTTAACTTGGATTAACTTACGTGTAGTAAACTTAATAAGATAGACATGATATGAATATAGATGATGCAAAGCTTTGCAGAGCCCAGGTGTCGTGTAGGATTGTGAAAGACTATACATAATAACACGGTACTCAAAGTTGTATATACTTTGCTGTATATAGTTTTTTCCTCTCTTTCCACAACTACACACGACCTGAAAAAAGTATGTTCCATGATTGAAGCTCAAAAATATGTACTCTTAAACCAAGGACATAGTTTTCCCTGGTTTTGTGTAGTTGTGGAAAGAGACAAAAAAACTATATACGGCAAATTGTATACAACTTTGAGTACCGTATATATCTCAAGAGTTTTGTAGAACATTGTGTTACTCTGTTCCTCAAACAAGAATTAAACAAAAAAACTTTGGTCATACAGAAAATCCTTCACATTTTTTTCTATCTGAAATTGAATCTTTGGGTGCATTCAGGTTCATGCCTTTCCTCTGAAAACTTCGACTGGCTAGATAGATCGGTGAGGAGCTTAAGTATAGTTTCAGATTATTTTTATTGATGTTCATTTATATGAAACAATGATCAAGGTAATCCATATAAACAGATAATAGAATTTTTGTGAAATTTTTGTAAATATATGAATCATTGGATCAAATCCTTCAGTGACAAATTCGATTTGAAAACCGGGATGGTCTCGTAATACCAATGTGAGTTTGCAAGGCCAGTGAATCTGTTATGACTAACAAAAATTACGTAATATCTATGACGTGATGCCCTGACTTGATCAAGACATCATGCCATGATTTATGAAGTAATCAGGATACGTTTCTATTTTTTGATTCATGTTATCATTTCAATGTTTATTTATTTCTCTTAATTCTATTTCTTTTTCATTCAATCTCTTTACCTTTATTTTTTCTCATTGCGTCTATCTTATTGTTTCAGAAAAACTCAATACTACACGACAACTTCCTTCAACTATAAAGCTTAATTTAAATCAGACTCTAATCTTTATCGATATAGAAGGAGGTATATAAATTTCTGATTCACTTTATAATCATTTTATATTTCATTATAAAATTCTTTTATCTAACTTCTAATTTCTAAATCACTGTAGACTTCTTTCGAACTCATAGTTTGATTTAAAATCTTTGTTATAAAGTTGAATCTTATTAGTGTAGTTATTGTTAAAGGTGAATTCTTTTCTATTTCATTTCATTTATACAAATTGTTCATGTGTACTCATTTCATTATTGTTATTGTTAAAGAAATTAAATTTATATATTTGTTCCAATAAAGAGAGATCTCACCTAATCACTACATGGTAGCGAGAGACTCCTCTTGGCAAATTATAAATATTTCTTACATTCGTAGTTCTCCTGAAACAATCAGATTAATATGTCGCAACCGATCTTCGCTTCTAAATCGATCGAAAAAACCGATGAATCTGCCTCAGATTCCGAAGACTACAAGTCATCAAAAGCGAAGGTTATTAAACTGACCAGAAAAAACTGGCATGAATGGCAAATTAGATTTGAGAACATTCTTGTTAGCAAAGGTTATGACGATTTACTTGACCCAAAATGGGTTTCTTCAAACATCGACAAACCCTCCTTCAAGCGAAAGAACGCTTGGGCAATCAACAAACTCTTCGAAACCGTCTCTTCGGAACTTCGAGCTGTCTTATTGAAAAACAGCAAAAGTTTCCATGATGCATACACCGCTTTATCCAAATCATGCGGAGTATCTTCAATTTTATTGATTGGAATGAAGATTCAACAGTGGATGTCGATTCGTTACATTCCAGGTTCTTCAATTCAAGAACATTGTGATTTGTTCTCCGGAGTTTACACATCCCTGTCCGCGTCTCTTGCGGCAGTCACACCTCCTCTTCTCACTATTTCTACCGAATTAGCTGCAATCTTCTTTCTTCTAAGCTTCAACGACGATGAAACCTTAACTCCTTTGATTCAAAATTGCTGGGATTTGAAACCTTTTAATTTCGAAAAATGTCACGACAAAATTATTATGGAACATAATCGTCGAGAATCTCAAGAACCAAACATTTTAAATTTTGTAAAAATCAAAGGAAAAAAGTTCGACAAACAGAAGATTGCTCCCACTGTCTCTCAACCAACCTCTTCCTTTAATCCTAAAAGCATTATCACAACCAAGAAACCTTTCGTCAAGAACTTCGAATCTCTCGATGACAAGGTTGCAAGACTTGTTGCCCAACAATTGTCAAAGAAGTATTCGTCCGAAGCTCATCACATAGAATATCAATCTGATTCAGATGATGAAGAACAAGTTGATCACGTCGAGCATCCTCAATTAGAGGACATCGAGGACACCGGGTTCATGCTTACCGAATCAATTAACTACATCGCCGCCGAAAAATTGCAACTAGTCTATGACTCAGGAGCTACAAAATCTACTGTCAACAATCTAAGTTTATTAACTGATGCTGTCCCAATCACCAAGTCTATGAACACCTATGGAGGATCCATCGCTATTTCCCACGTTGGGAAGCTCAATTTCGGAGGAACTATCATTTATCCCATCTATTACTCTGAAAGCGGTCCCAGAAATTTAATCTCAGCTACTCAATTAGAAGATCACGGTCTCACCATTACTCATTCAAATCGAAAAGTCCAAGTTAAACTTGGTGACAAAATTATCTTCAGATTCTATCGTGAAGGGGATTTATACATCTCCAGAACTCCTGTACCCTCCTCCGTCACGAATTGCATTGAGGAAAATTATGTGACTGACTCTAAAGATTGGCATATTATACTCGGCCATCCTTCAGATATTTATCTCAAGAAATTTTTACAATTGAATAATATCAAGTCTACTGCCGTCGAAGATAGTTCAGGTTGTCTCATCTGTCTTCGATGTAAATTGAAAAGTTCACCTCATTCGAACCCCATTCCAAGTGCTACAAAGCCTTTTCAAAAAATTCACTCCGACATATTACAAATAACTCCTATCACTGGTGTCGGAATTAAATACGTTTTAGTACTTATTGATGATTTCTCAAGATTCAATAGAATTTATCTACTCAAAAAGAAATCAGAAGCGCCTAATCGAATTTTACATTACATCGCCGAAATCAAATCAAAAACCGGAAGTAATCCGTCCTATTTTCATTCAGATCGTGGAGGAGAATTCACCTCAACCTTCCTTGTCAACGAATTTGCGAAATTGGGAATCTCAATTGAGCAAGGACCTGCCAATTCCCCACAGACGAATGGTCTTGCTGAAAGATTTAATCAAACTTTACTAGTCAAAGTCAGATGTATCTTAGCTCAATCATCAGTTCCAATTAGTTTCTGGGATGAAGCTGTGCGATATGCGTCTCAACTCATCAACATCTTACCATCTAAACCTTTGAACTGGATTTCTCCGGTCAGTGTTCTCGATAATCTCAACTTAAATATAGAACCAATTCGAAAGCTTACCAAATTGATTCCATTTGGTTTAAAAGTATTTGTACGACACCCGCAAGATTCAAAAACTTTACCGCCATCATCACCAATGTATTTCCTTGGATATGAGCCTTTCTCCGATGCGGGAAGATTTCTGAATCTGAAGAATCGTCATATCATAATAAGCAGAGATTACTCAGCAGTCCCCATGAATTTTCCTTATACTTCCGAATCCGTACTCAAAAAGCCCATCGAAACTCTGCCAACTCGTAAATCAACATACAAATCTGAGAACGTTGTCATTGATCTCAAAAGCGCAAGCAAAATTACCGCTACCTCCTCCAACAGAAGTACCCCGGCAATAGCTTTGTCGCCACCATCCTCTGTTCCAAATTCAGAAATTTTTCAAGACTCTGTCGAATCCCCCGCTGTCACTCAATCCACTTCAAAAAAATCTCATTACGAATACATTCCCTATCAAGATAAAGCCCCAAAGGACATATCTTCCAAAATAAATTCGTCCAACATCCTTAAAACCACTCGTCGTAAACCTGGGATTGTACCTGGAGATACTGAAGAAGAGCTGGAAGTTAATTTGGCAATTGATGTTAGTTTAAAAGAAGCTTTAGTCAATGCTGAAGAGGCTCCGAAATGGGAAGAAGCTATGACAAGTGAGTTTAACTCGTTAATTTCAAAAGAAACTGGAACACTAGTTCCTCCTCCTCAAGGTGAAAAAATCATCGGTGGAATGTGGAGGTTAAAGAAAAAATTAAATGAATTCGGTGAAGTCTCAAGATTTAAAGCTAGATGGGTATGTTTAGGAAATGATCAAGATGAAGGTGTACACTACTTCAAAACCTATGCCTCTGTAGCTCGAAATGAATCATTCAAATTACTTCTAGTCCTTGTCGTTCAACACGATTTCTTTGCTTATCAATTCGACGTCGAAACGGCTTTCCTTGAAGGGCTAATCGACGCGCCAATTTATGTGTCTCAAGTCAGTGGTTTCGAAGAAAAAGGCAAGGAGAATTGGGTTTGGCTCCTATATAAATCATTATATGGTACCAAACAAGCTCCTCGTCGATGGAAAGCAAAGTTGGTCGAAGTTTTAGCTATCACTGGAATGAATCCGTCTCAAGGCGATGAATCATTATTTATCAATGAAGACAAATCAATTCTTTTACACATTCATGTCGACGACGGTTTCATTGTAGGGAAAGTCAAAAACTCAATTCTCAAACTGCTAGACGATCTAAAAAGTCATTTCACTTTAAAAATCAAAGAAAAACCAACTCAACATCTCGGCTATAGCATCAACTGGAATGATGATGGCTCTATTTGTCTTCATCAAACTGATTTCGCCAAGAAGACTTTAGAAAGATTCGAAATGTCTGACTGCAATCCCATAAAAACACCAGCCCCACTAAATATTCACTCTCTCGTGGCTACTCAAGCCGAACCAGTTAAAGTTCTGACTTGTCAACAGGCTCTCGGCATGTTAAATCATTTAGCATTGCACACTCGACCAGACATAACTTTCACTGTAAATTTACTCTCACAATTCACCACCGCTCCTAACAAAAATCATTGGGCAGCCATTTGTCATTTATTTCGTTATCTCAAAGGTACCCTTTCTCTCGGATTACATTACAGCAAATCAACCAGCAAGAAATCCGAACTTTGTGGTTGGGCCGACGCAGATTATGCTACTTCATTCGTCACAAAGAAATCGACATCCGGATTTACTCTGACTCTCTACGACAATCCCATCTCTTGGACCACCAAAAAACAATCAGTAGTTGCACAGTCCACCACGGAGGCCGAATACATTTCATCTAATAAATGCGCCAAGCAACTAAGGTGGATGTCAATACTAATGATAAGTCTTAACTTACACATTTCGAAGCCACCTTTCATGATGAACGACAATACTGGAGCAGTAACAATCAGTCAAGAAGCTCAATTAAATCCCAACTCTAAACATATTGAAGTTCGTTACCAATACCTCAGAGATTTAATAATGAAGAATTTAATGTCAATTCAGCAAGTTCCTTCTGCAGATATGATAGCAGACGTTCTAACTAAACCCTTAGGTACGGTAAAACACCAAATTGCTTTAACTCAACTCAAGATGACGTGTTGTGATTTAGGGGGAGTGTTATGACTAACAAAAATTACGTAATATCTATGACGTGATGCCCTGACTTGATCAAGACATCATGCCATGATTTATGAAGTAATCAGGATACGTTTCTATTTTTTGATTCATGTTATCATTTCAATGTTTATTTATTTCTCTTAATTCTATTTCTTTTTCATTCAATCTCTTTACCTTTATTTTTTCTCATTGCGTCTATCTTATTGTTTCAGAAAAACTCAATACTACACGACAACTTCCTTCAACTATAAAGCTTAATTTAAATCAGACTCTAATCTTTATCGATATAGAAGGAGGTATATAAATTTCTGATTCACTTTATAATCATTTTATATTTCATTATAAAATTCTTTTATCTAACTTCTAATTTCTAAATCACTGTAGACTTCTTTCGAACTCATAGTTTGATTTAAAATCTTTGTTATAAAGTTGAATCTTATTAGTGTAGTTATTGTTAAAGGTGAATTCTTTTCTATTTCATTTCATTTATACAAATTGTTCATGTGTACTCATTTCATTATTGTTATTGTTAAAGAAATTAAATTTATATATTTGTTCCAATAAAGAGAGATCTCACCTAATCACTACAGAATCTGCATCTCCTGCTGAAAAATTTTCAACTGATAGATATTTGAAATCTTCAAATGATCTTTACCTATAACCGACATTGTAGAGATCAGTTCGCAATAAATAGGGGACATGTAGGACGTAGACTACCAAGACGTTTCCGCACATTGGACCCATCTTGATATCACATATCAATGAAGTGGTTCAAAGGTAAGACAAGTAAAACCCATAGTGTCATACAATGATCAATCCCTGTAGAATTTGAATAGGTGATGTAAGGAGAATAATCACCTTCCGTAAGGTGGGGATGAATGATAAGACAGTGAATTTGAATTTGAGAGTGTAAGCTAATATTCCAGGCGCAAAACACTTCAATCATAGCTGAGATCTTCCCTAGGCATAGTTTAATGCGCAGTTTTATCTATGGCGCTTCAGCTAAGCGTACATAGAAAAAGTGAAAAATGAATCGGAAGGACGCAGGAGGATTGAAAAAGAAATATGCGAAGATACTTGAGCAATTCAGTCGTGCCTGGCCCATGTCTGCGTTTGCGTTCACATTGAACTAAGCTTAACTTATAAGCCCCCTACAAGCGCCTTTGTCGCGCTCCGAACGCGCTTGTGAAGTAATTAAGACACCGCTTTAATGTCCAAACCAATCTTGACAAAGGTTTCGGTTCAAGATCCACCGTTGCAAGATCAGAGCCTGAAATCTTAAATCTTCTGAATGCTTCATTTGTGTTTCAAGTCTATCGATGAAATCTTTTGATGCCATCACGCTTAAGTGAATGGGATCTTCTATCCAGAGAGGTGGGATAGAAAGGCAAATATATATATAAATCAGTTAACTTTTAAAGGTTGGAAGGAGATCGAGAGATGTTGATCTTCTTAATTTTCTTAATTTTCTTTCTCGTCTGCTTTGTGACCTCGTACCCACTTGTGCCTTTGACAAAAGGAATTGAGAATGGTACAGAATCATTTCATTCTCTGGCAGGTCAGATGATTTCAGATGAAAAGCTTTCAAAGAGTTCGACATCGGTCTCCTCGTCAAACGCCGATGCACATCTCATCAAGTCTCGGACAAAAAGACCGTGGCAAGGATGTGGGATATTAAAGAACTGCTTGAATCCGACGCGACAGGTCGATGATGCAGTCATATCACCTGGTTCATATTTAGGTTCATCTCGCAAGCGCGTCCTTTCAGGCTCTCCAACACCACCCAGGCCTTCGATAGTTGATGATGCATGGACCACCTGGAAGGAACACAAATCACATGTGTATTTTCGCGGTGAGGTCATCAAATCTTTTAACTTATGATCATGACATGCTGATCAAAGCCTGAAGGTCAATCCGTAACGCGTGAGTAGAGCGCTTGGATCTTGCCGTTTTTCACCTTTCTTATTCGCTCTCAACTTTAAAGACATCGACCAAGTCTCGGAGAAATCTCATACAATTCATGAAAGAGCTCTATAGCTCGCCTACATCGAGCAAAACGGAGCGTTCAATCCTTGCGCTTATTGACCGAGCCGTCGATCTTAGGAATCAAGGAATCAGAATGGATATTATTGTTACTGAATACAAATTACAAGCCTATGAACTTCTGAAAAGCATAATCTTAGATGACAGTGATGAAGAAATGAAGCTCGGATTGAGAACAATTGAGAGATTGCTCGAAGCTGGTGGTTTGCCAACACGACCACAGCAAGTGAAGATGTTGCTTTCAGGTTTGAGTTATATCCTCTCTTCCTCATCTGCTCCACGTTTATAGTTGATCTATTTGATCACCTTTTCATCCAGCTTCTGATCAAAATTTAATAGAAGAATGGGATATGATGGCTCAGTCAATCATCAAGAGCATATCATCTCTTTTAGAGATTATGGAGAATTCTAAAGGTCAACTTCGAAATTTTTTTAAACAGGAATTTCTACAAATGCAGGCAAGAGTGACGAACAAGAGAGTTTTTGACTTTTTTTACAAGCTCAGTCTCACTTTGAGATCAGAATCTAAACATCTAGACATCATCTATGCATCGGAGAGGGATAAATTCCTTGAACGATATTTACCTGAAGAGGCAGCCATCGAAAGGAAACGCATGATTGAGTATACAAATCTCTTGGAAGGAGACTTGAATCACATGCTTGAAGACATGGGCCGTCACCAAAGTAAGCAAAGTATGTCCAATCATTTGGAAATTCTGCTCAATTCTCTTCCGCGCTCATAGACATTTCACCCGCCGAGGTTTTTCCCGATCCTAGTCACGCGCAAGAAGGTGTAAAGAATATGCTTGAGGTTCACCCGGAATCCTTAAAACACTTTCAAAGGATTCCCAAACCTCTATCAAGAGATCCCGCAGAGGTCGATTCTCCTTCAAAAAGTGATCCCGGAGAGGTAGATCTCCCTTCAGAGGTTTTATTGTGAGTGATTAAGGGATGATTTCACTCTACAGTCATGTGACCGGATTTGATTTTTTGGCGTACACGAATAAATCTTTGAATCAAATATCCACTTGATGATTTTTGAGAGAGATCTGATTGATGATCATAGTGATAAATTTCTCAATGATAGAAAACATTATGTAGAACTCAACATTCACATTCATTCCATAGCTTTTTATATCCTTTTTGTTCAATTTGATCATGATTGGTATACATAACAAATCATACTTGTTTTCAATAAGACTAAGAGATAAAAAGTGTTGAAAATTTGAAATGGTCAATACAGTGATATAACCAATGAAGATTTCAAAGAAAAAAATTGCAATCAAGTTATCCAACCTATTCAAAGGCTTTTTTTGCCAACCAAACGATTGAAAATTTCTTTTTTCTTTGAATAATGTCCTGATTTTGTATCTAAGGATTACTGCACCAGCATCTGTGGATCAATCAGAAGATCAACTCTTTTCTTGAGCTTAGATGATATATCAATAGCCTCAAGAGAGAAAAATATGAAGAATCAAAGAATTCCTCAGCCAATCCTTGTCTGGCTCACATACCAAATTTTGTTATGCACAATTGCTATTCAAGAGGGACTTACACTACCAGCAAAAAGTATTTTCCCCACAAGAAGAAGAAAACATATTTAGAACAGCAAAGGGCCTAAAACACAGATTGAGAGCATCCACAGTGGCAACCCCCAAATTGAGGCCATTGGCAAATATAGCAATAGGGCCTCAGATTTTTGCTGCAGTGGCAGCCCCTATAGCCAAATTATTTTGGGGCCGTCACCAAATTTTGTGCTTCTGGGGCCAAATTTCACTGGATAGCAGCAAGCCCCAAATTAAGACTACTTGTCCTTTCCCTGGTCAGGTGAAGCTCAGTCCAATTGAGAAAAATTCTTTCATATATCTCCTTTGAGACTCATTTTGGAATATATAACACTCACCACCATGGACACAGCCCTCCTAGCACTGTCAATTCATTTCAGGATTCAGATCATCTCAAGAATGAAACTCTCATTGACAACATCAACACAGAAACTAATGAAGCCCACAACAATAGAACTCAGATAGATGATGGAAAGGATAAAAACAAATCTTGTGGAAACCAAGGAAAAAATCAGACTATTCCAGAGGACTGCCAACTATGCATCTCTGGGGGTGAAATCAGTGTGGATGCAGTTGTGAGTACTTGACAGGAGCACAAATCCAAAAAGGTCAAGAAGATTGCTTTGCTCACTACTTGAGTTTGAGATTATCTTGTTGATTGGCTCTGATGGCAACTCGTGCTGGTATGGGGTTCAACTGAAGCATTTGATGCTTGTGAATGGGTATGTACACATCCCCACACCTAGCATTTGTAACCATTTGGTTTGGACCCACACCCAACACTGAGATCCTCCTTAAGCATTTCCCCTAAAATCTGCCTATAGAGAAATCCCCGGTCCTGCTCCAGAACTGAGTGATTAGGAAAACAACTTGGAGGGTACTATACATATATGAGGCTGGACCATTGCATCTGGAGTGTCTGGTGGTCCACTAAAATTTAGTTTCAGGGCTCTGGGGGGCCTGAATTTTGAGGGCTGTCACTCTGAATACTCTGAATGCAAAAGAATGGAGTGAAATCCAAGTTTAATGTAAAATCCAATTCAAATCTTCCAATCCATTCTTGCTCAAAAATCCAATCACTTTTCTTCCAGAAGAAATGATTTTTTTCCCCTTGGTAGAGTCTTTAAACTTCATGAATTGTGAAAAGTCCAATTTTGAAAAGGGGTATTGGTTTAAAATTAGATTTGGTGGGATTAGATTTTAATCAATTCTAAAAAAAGGATTCATTTAGGGCCCATTTGGTAGCCACGGACTATTGTAGACTACTGTAAAATTGTAATACATTAATGACCTGATATGACAGTTTTGAGTGAAACTTGTTATTGATCTGTGGTACAAAATTAATGTACCCTTTTCAGCTGTATAGTGTTTGGTAAAATCAAACCAAAATCATCCAAGCTTTGTACATACAACTGTACATCATCATGTCAGAATCTCTCTCTCTGACAGCCTCTATTGCCAGTTTGGATTCAATGCTGAGCATTTGAACTGAAGAACTGTTTGAAGAAAACCGAATTGAAGACGCTCTACACGTAGAATTAGAAGGTAGCATTATGAAGACTTGCAAAAGACAAAGGACAAAGAAGTTGGAAAAAAATTGAGTTGATTGGGATTGGAAGGAACTGGAACAAAGATAAAAAAAGTTGAATAAAAAAAGGAAATGAGGTGAGTTGGAGTCAAAGAGAGAAAAGCAATGGGGTAGAGTGAGGTATGGAGAAGGGTGAATTTTGGACAAGTCCCCTTCTCACGTAGGGAATGAAATTGTAAAAGAATCCAACGGAGAAACTCTCGACGTTGTTGACAACTTTAATAAAATAAAATAATATAAGATCTCTCGACAGCGAGTTGACGAGACTCGAAGAGATCAACAATAGGACAAACCTTTAATAAAATAAAATAATATAAGATCTCTCGACAGCGAGTTGACGAGACTCGAAGAGATCAACAATAGGACAAACCTGACCAAGGTTTGAGAAAAATACTTTTAGATTTCTTTTTCCAATAGGTGAGGAAAAAGATAAAAAGAGAGAAAATTCCACTGAGCACACCTTTAATAAAATAAAATAATATAAGATCTCTCGACAGCGAGTTGACGAGACTCAAAGAGATCAACAATAGGACAAACCTGACCAAGGTTTGAGAAAAATACTAAAAAGAAAGAGAAAGTATAAGAAAGAGAAAAATGTGAAGAGTAACGAATAGATTTAGTTAATTCTACTATAATACTATTAGAAATAATAATGAAAACTTTACCTTTTAGATTTCTTTTTCCAATAGGTGAGGAAAAAGAAAATCTAAAAGGGAACAAATGACCCAGCCAATATAAGAGACAAACGAAATCTTAGAAAAACAGAAACGGACAACAGCCACACCACCCCTGCATAACCGTCCTCAATACATCAACACATCATACCTCAATTACTCTCTACTCGCTTAACCAACATACACACTGCAGACGTCAGTAAATTTCATTCTTGTCTCAACGATGAAAGACTTGACTAAAAAGGCAATTCGCCAAAGTAAACGAATTCCAATACTCCCCCTCAAGACTTTCAATGTTAAGACTTAACACCCAGCCTACTTCTCAACTTGATGAACTGTTGTTTTCCCAAAGCTTTTGTAAGTAAATCCGCTACCATTTCATTTGTCGGACAATACTTGACGATCATTTCTTTCTTGTTAACAACTTCTCTAATCCAGTGATATTGAATTTCAATATGCTTGGTTCGGCTATGAAAGATGGATTTCTTTGTAAGATGAATAGCACCGAGATTGTCACTCTCCAGTACTGTAGCATTCTTATCATGACATCCAAAATACCCCAGCATTCTTCTTAACCAAAGTAACTCTTGACCTGCTTCCGTAATTGCTCTGTATTCAGCTTCAGTCGAAGATAGCGCTACAGTTGGTTGAAGACGACTTCGCCAAGATATAGCTCCTCCAGCCAAAGTAAAGATATAGGCGGTGGTTGACCTACGAGAACTATGATCTCCCGCCCAGTCTGCATCGCAATGAGCCACTGGGAGATCAAAGCTACGTTGTCCAGATACCTTAGATGAATTTCGTCCTGAGTAGACAATCCCTAAGTTAATTGTACCCTTGAGATATCGAAACACGTGTAAGGCTGCATTCCAATGTTGAATTCCTGGTTTGTCTAAGTGTTGAGACAGTACCCCCACGGCATAGGCCAAATCTGGTCGAGTACATTGGGATAGGTACATTAGAGACCCGACAGCGCTTCTGTAATTTAGACCAAGAAGTGAGAAATCCCTTGATTCTTCATCAGTTGCTCAACACAGTTTGAGATTAGGAGTCAGAGGAGTAGAGGCGATTTTGGAAGATGACATCTCGAATCGGTTGAGAACAGTTTGAGCGAATTTCGACTGAGTGAGAGCATAAACAAGATCATCACGTCTTTGAATTTCTATCCCAACAACCATTCTGGCCAGCCCCAAATCTTCCATTTCCCATTTAAGTGAGATTTGTGATTTGAAGTTGTCGATATCATTTCCTGTGATGGCCATGTCATCAACATGAACATACACAGCAGTAAATAAATCTTCTTTTTCACTACATCTGATATAAACACAAGGGTCAATCTCGCATTGATGAAAGCCGATTTCTACTAAGAATTGTTGAACATCATCTTGCCAAATCTTAGGTGACTGTTTGAGTCCGTAAAGAGATCGGTTGAGTCGTAGAACTTTATCTTCAAGACCTTTAACTTTGAAGCCTTCAGGTTGTTCAATGTAAATTTCGTCTTCTAGTATACCATTTAGAAATGCAGTTACTGCATCCATCTGATGAAGCTCCCAACCAAAAATAGCTGCAATAGCCACAAGAAGACGAAAGGAAGTTGGTTTTCCTGTAGGTGTGAAAGTTTCACCATAGTCTACACCTTCCACTTGAGTATTACCCATAGCAACATATCTTGCTTTGAATTTTACAGACCCATCAGCCGTGTCTTTCTTTCTGAAGATCCACATACCCCTAATGACTGACTTGTGAGTAGGTCGATCACAAAGTTCCCAGACATCTTTCTTCAGTAGAGATGCCATTTCCTTCTTACAAGCTTCGGTCCACAGCTGGGAGTCACCCGACGCCATGGCCTTCTTGTACGATTTCGGATCAGGAGTAGGAGAATGAACGTGATTTAATTCAGGAGGAAGACAATCAAATTGAGAGAGATAGTCGTCATCTTCAAACACAGCCATACTAGTCATACCTTTGTAGTCAACTTTAGGTATGTTCCTGAATGTGAATCTTGTTGACGTTCGAGTTGAAGTAGTTTGATTTTGTGTAGTTTCAGATTCTGTACTCTTTTGATTAGTATCCAGAGATTCAGTGTTGTCTTCGTTCATTTCGGTTGAAGAAGGGTTGATAGGATTTAAGAAAGGATTTGAACTATTAACTTCATCAGAATTCTTATCAGACTTGTCTACAGGTATTTCACTGTGATCATCTTCTAAAGTATCTTCATCATTGAAGTAGAACGTCCTTATCACATTCTTATCACTATCGTCAATCTTAGATGAATGAGTACGAAAGGGAAAAATTTCTTCATTAATAGTAACATGTGGTGAGATATGAAATTTCTTGTGATTTAGATCAAAGATTCGGTAATTGAAATTGTCTTCGTAAAATCCAACGAGTACCCCTTCTGAACAGACAGGATGATACTTTGAAGATCTGATTTCTTTTCGAATGAGTCTGAACGCTTTACAACCAAATACCCTAAGATGAGAGATAGTTGGTTTTCGATAATGCCAAACTTCAAACGGGCTCTTGAAATCTGAAAGTGCTTTAGTAATGGTTCGATTTGTTAAAAAGACTGAGACTTCACAAGCAATGTACCAGAAGCTTAAGGGAACCCCTGACTCAATCATCATACAACGCGCTTTGGTTATAATTGTTCGGTCGCCACGTTCCGCAACTCCATTCTGCTCTGGAGTATGACCAGCAGTGAGATGTAAGACAATACCAAGATCAGAGAGTTCACCACCGAGAGAGTTGTTAAGGAATTCTCCCCCTCGATCCAACGTGAATTGCTTTAGTTTGCAGCAGGTTTGACGTTCAGTAAGTGCAATATAAGACATGAACACAGTTTTAACTTCTTCTTTGCTCTTGTCACGAAGTCCAAAAATATGGCGGTAACTGGAAAAATCATCACAGAATAAAATATAGTATTTTTCATTTCCAACACTTGTTACTCTATTAATCCCACTGAGGTCAACATGAACATTTTCTAGGAATTTAGTAGCTCTAGGACGAGTGTGGTTGAAAGGAAGTTTGGTGTTTTTAGACAAAGAACATATTTCACAATTTGTTGAGTCCAAATCCATATCATTGATCCCATCTACTGTCTTGTTATTAACCATCTGTTTCAAGTACTGTTGGTTGACGTGACCTAAGCGGCGGTGAAGAACAGATGAGCACGAGGGATTATTAACCTTGACTACTATCGGTTTGCTTACTGGATCAATGATAATATTCATGAGACCATTCGGGAGAATCACTCCATTGAATATAGCTAACCCTTTGTTGACTAAAGCAAAACAGTTAGGTTCAGTTTTATCGTAGACTTCTCTAACACCCTTCATTTTCAACACTCCTCCAGCAATAAGATTTTTGCTGAGTTCTGGAACGAAAAGACAATCAGATAATTCAAACACTGTTCCATCACCCGCCTTGAGTTGAACTCGTCCAATACACTCCACAGCCAAAGACACATTTCCACCAGCAAGTTTCAATCTACGATTTGATTCTTCAATAGGTTTGAGGCTATCTTGAACGAATATTGATTTTGTATTGAACATGTGGTGAGTTGCACCAGTGTCATGTAAGGCCCAGATGGTCATAGAGTCTTCAACTTTTGAATGATTTGCAGAGGGTTCAGAATCGATTTCTTCGAAGATCGTATGACTTGTACTGATATCGATTATGGATAAGGAGGTAGATGATTTAGAATGATCAGATGAATCAAGCTCGGCATTAAGACACATCATGTCTAATGCAGCGGTAACAGCATTAGCAGAAGGAGTTTCAGTTACTCGTCGCATTCCCCGAACTTGTTTGTTATTGGTGGAGATTGGAGCTGATGGAAATCTAGAGGAGGTATTTGATCGATTTGAAGTATTAGATCTATTACCTCTTCTTCTGGCTAGAAAATCGTCTCTATCCTTGAAATTCTCTGGTTTAGACCAGCACTTCTCAGGAGGATGGTTCCCTCTACACACGGTTTCAGTACAGACAATACGACTTCCTCGATAGGCAGCATGAGCATTTGCCTCGGTATAATTTGCTACTCGAGTGGCTTCTGTTGAGAAAGACTGACGAGTTTCGAATTCTCGAAGATACTTAGAGACACCAGCACGAGTGAGCGGAACAACGGTGGTATGTATAAACTCTACAGTGTGACTTGAAAGAGTATCCAGTGAGTCGATAAGTCTGAGAGCTGACTGCATGTCGTCCATCTTTCCACCGTATCGTAAGAAATCGACGAACAAGTTTTCGAATTTGTCAAGAAAAGATGAAAGAGATTCACCCCTACTGATCTTAACCGTGCTTAGAGTTTTAGTGATAGACGCAAGTCGCTGAGCATTCACCAGAAAGTGTCTTTCTTTGAGAAAACACCACAGTTTGAAAGGGTCATAAAGAATTTCTTGAGGATCGTTGGGGTCACATAGATGAGAGATCGATTGTGTTTGATTCTTCTTGTCAAGATAATTCAAGATATAATTAACTATAATCTTTCTAGTTTTTGAAACTTGCTCATCCGTGAGTTCTGAGTCCACATAATCCTTAACCAGAATATAATGATGTAACTCAATGGTTTCAAGATTGACGACTAGACAACGACTCCACACAGGATAGTTCCCATCTTCCAAGACATCCGTCAACGTGAACTTGCTCAACGCGTTGTTCAATTGTTGACCGTATTTCTGTAATGGATTACCAAAAAGCGAGGTTGGATTTTCTTCGGTTGGCATGATGTTGGAAGAATTGATAAGAGGATCAAAGGTAGAAGATGTAGGAATTCTAAGTCTAGTGGTTTGATCAGAAGATGCTGATGAACTAGTGGAAAATACTTCTGTAGTCTCGTCGTCGGTTAGAGATGGTTCTTCAGACTGAGGTTGAGAAGGAGGACTTGACATAAACGATAAGACCGGTGTCGAATGACACTCTCGCTACCATAAAAGAATCCAACGGAGAAACTCTCGACGTTGTTGACAACTTTAATAAAATAAAATAATATAAGATCTCTCGACAGCGAGTTGACGAGACTCAAAGAGATCAACAATAGGACAAACCTTTAATAAAATAAAATAATATAAGATCTCTCGACAGCGAGTTGACGAGACTCGAAGAGATCAACAATAGGACAAACCTGACCAAGGTTTGAGAAAAATACTTTTAGATTTCTTTTTCCAATAGGTGAGGAAAAAGATAAAAAGAGAGAAAATTCCACTGAGCACACCTTTAATAAAATAAAATAATATAAGATCTCTCGACAGCGAGTTGACGAGACTCGAAGAGATCAACAATAGGACAAACCTGACCAAGGTTTGAGAAAAATACTAAAAAGAAAGAGAAAGTATAAGAAAGAGAAAAATGTGAAGAGTAACGAATAGATTTAGTTAATTCTACTACAATACTATTAGAAATAATAATGAAAACTTTACCTTTTAGATTTCTTTTTCCAATAGGTGAGGAAAAAGAAAATCTAAAAGGGAACAAATGACCCAGCCAATATAAGAGACAAACGAAATCTTAGAAAAACAGAAACGGACAACAGCCACACCACCCCTGCATAACCGTCCTCAATACATCAACACATCATACCTCAATTACTCTCTACTCGCTTAACCAACATACACACTGCAGACGTCAGTAAATTTCATTCTTGTCTCAACGATGAAAGACTTGACTAAAAAGGCAATTCGCCAAAGTAAACGAATTCCAATAAATTGATTATGGATTAAATAATGCCCTTTTTTGGCATTATGAAATTCCAATGGTACAGTTGCCTCTGCTAAAACTGATAGCCGTCAAAAGCAATACTCTTGGAAAACCAATACATTATTGGCCAACTATATTCTTATTTGCAGTCAGATTTCCCTTGACAAAACCAATACTCGGCGAAAACCAATAGTTTTTGACCCAATTTTTTGGGTATTGGTTTCAACAGAGGTGACTGTATTTGGAGATTATCATCCAAATAATGCAGTACGATAATCTCCAAATTTGGCCCACCAAACAGGCAAATTTCAAAACAAATTATTTTACAGCGTTTGTAAAATCACTGTGGTAAAATCAGGGCGACCAAACGGGCCCTTAAGAATTATAATCACTTTTTTTCAACTTTCATTTTGATCAAGAATTTATAAGATCTACTCATAACAAGAAAAGAAACCCCCATTTGATGCAATTTTTTTTCTTCTTCTTCTTTGAAAGTCTTAATCAACTGATGCCTTTGAAAATAGTTTAGTTTCATGATCAAGTTCCCAAGAAATGAAGTATAAAAAACCAAAACTGAGTTTTTTTGATATGTGAGTCTGAAATTCCGGAAAAATGAATTACAGAACTTTTATACACCTCACTACATAAATCATCAAAACTTTAATCAAACTCTCAATCCATTCTTAAGGAATGAAAAGATATTGTGATGGAAAGTAAGCTGATCCCCCATCTGAGCTTCTACAAACAACTTTGAGCTCAGTCATAAAAATAGACCAAGGTCAAAGGCATAGATAAAAATCCTAGATTGAGATAATTTGAAAGAGGGTTATGTAAACACATAGTAATAACCCTCACCACTTTTCCAATCCAATTGAAGTTATAAAATGAATGATCATCAACTTTCAAAAACCCTTTTCAATTTTCTTTCTTTCTCTTTAAAATCATTTTCTTTCTTTTCAAAAATTAAGATTCAATTCATCCATTCTCTTCATAAAGCTACAAAAAAAAAATCAAAAAAATAAGAAAAACCAAACCAAGATTTCCTTTTAAACTCTTTCTCTGTTCTCTTGAAAAAAACTTTATAAATTCAATCAATCAAAAGAAAAAAAAATTCATCTATCTATCCATTACCAAAAAAAATTCAATCTCCAATCCCAATCCACTCCAAACCCAATTGTTCTCTTTTTCTTTAATATCCCTTCAATCCATCATAATATAAATCAATGCTACCAAAAGAAAAAAAAAGAAAAGAAAAAAGAAACTAAACCAAAGCAAAAAAAAAGTAAAGTAAATGAAAAAGGATCAAAGTTATGGGGGAAAAAAACTATATCAAGTTTATTTAAAGAGTTTTCATCATTCTGACCAAAATCATTCATACCTATTTCTCCATGTTCAAAGTCACAACAAAAAAAGGTTAAAAAAACATCCTTCATCCAATCTTTCCACAAATAACAAATCTCTCTTCTTCCATATATAAGGAAGGAGAGTAGGAGAGGTTGATGATCTTGATCAGGAGATTAAAACCTTTTAATGAGGTCTTCTAATTGTAGCATGTCTCTTACTAGGTCGTTCAGTCACCACATCCATCATCATGCTCTCCTGATCATCATCCTGATCATCTTCTTCATTCCTCTCTCCTACTGAATTTTCCATCATAGTGACCATCCTAGTTTGAGATGGGGAAGTAGGATGATCAATAGGATACCGTCTCTTCCGAATACTCTCGTCTCCATTCCTAACAGACTCGGGTAATAATTCAACCACTGAACTAACTAAATCTGTCGTTCCACTTGTCGTACATCTTTCTCGATCTGTCACTCTCTCTTTTGCTTTTCCTTTACGTCCTTCACCTGTTCCTCGAATTCTTCGACTTAAGATTCCGCTACTTGAATTGGTCAGATGTTGGGCTTGATGATGTGGATGAAATTGAGGTGGAAAAGGTGTGGCTGGGCTAAAGTTGTAATCTATCGTTGGTGGAGGTTGTAGGGTAGAAGGAGGCGATATTGCGCTTTGAGTCGTCAGAGTGCTGGTTGAAGTGGGAGGTACTGATGATGAGCCTGTGGAACGAGATGGAGGGGCTGCAGATGAAGATCGCAGGGGTTGAGTATGAGGCGGAGTGTGACGACGAGGCGAAGTACGTCGAATGGATTCGGCAGGCTGAGGTGCAAGAGATTGAGTCGAAGTTGAAGCGGACGGAGGTGGGACAGAAGGCTGAGGATTGGGAGTTTGATCATTAGGTGGAGGGGCTGGTGATGACCTAGGTAGATCTTTAGCTTGAGATGCCGGAGCGGGAACTGTAGAGGTAGTTGATGAGGTTGAGGGTGCGAAACGAGGCTGTTGAGCATTGTAGTTGGAATGATTCATAGCTTCGTCTTCACCTGAGTCTGCTGATTCGGCTCGCAAGGCTTCTTGACGGCGCTGTAAGAGTTGACCAAGATGAGAATATGTTTGAAAGAGTAGACTTGAAAGTGATGAGTAAGAGGTAAAGAGGCCAAGGGTTCTCACTTCGATATAATCCATCACCCGTTCGATGGTGAGTGCCATCCGTTGTTCGGAACGCTGAGGTCTCGGTAGATCCGTTCCATGGTCAAGTCCGGCTCTGATTGATAAAAGATGGATCGAGATGAATGTCAAACGAGATTGGGATGTATGTTCGAAGAAAGGAAAGACAAACTGTAGATATTCCAAAACGTCTTGAAGAGCAGCTGCATAACCTAAAGAATAAGCTAAAGAGTGAAGAGTGAAGAGTGATTGAGATGAATCAGATCAAGATTTACGAAGAAGAAAGGAAGAATTCAAATCGGTTTACCTTTCCTACCATTCTCCGTAGCTCTCTTATAGAAAGTAGCGATTCCAAGTGCAGCAGCACGAAAAGGAGCCTGAAGAACTTGTTCAGCATCATAACCATGAAGAGGTAATGCAGTGGATAAAGATGGATGTAGTGAGTCCATGAGAGGACAGGAGAGTAAGTAGATGTGACGGAATGAAGACTTGAAAAGGGTTTTAGATTGAGAAAAGTGAAGATAGGAAATCGAATCAAAGGTCAACAAGATTGAGTTGGTAAGTAAGATTTAATTAAACTTGATTTATCCAATTTGATTTGATTTGATTTTGATTTGATTCGGTTGAGATTGGTCAAGACTCAAGAGTGATTGAGGGTCGAATTTGAAAAGTGATTTTATCTTCAAACCAGTTGACATCCCTCAAAACCAACTATCACATCTACTGACATCTCATCACTCAAACAACTCACACACTGTACATACAACAATCACTCCCTCATCTTCTCCTATCGGATTTGTTGTGTATGTACTCAGCTCAAGATATTGTGTCAGAACATGATGAGATCCTCAACTGAATGGATCTCTGAACAAATTACACAATCACTTTGATTCATTTGAACATCATCCTGATCTCTAAGTCATGCGATCGAGGCCTCAACAACCGCCATCGCAGAGATGTAGGCTTGATGAAGATGATGATCACAAACACACCCGAGCCGATGAGTCAGATGATCATGAGTATGTGACCAACAGTAAGGCAGTGGTTAAAAAAGCACTCTAAAATCACACTCTGAAACTGATGGTATCTATCTATCTATCTACAACTCAAACTGTCTTCTTCAGGAGTTCAGAAGACAAACAACTCAGCTTGTAGATTTCACCAGTTCATTCATCAAAGGAACACATCTAGTGTTTGAATAGTTACATAGTCAATCAAACCAAAAGGAAATCATCGAGATACCCACTTACCCTATCAATCAAGTTTAATTTGATTCATTGTATCTCTCATAAGCCCTGTACTTAAGTTTTAGATTATTGAACCCTCTCAAGAACTTTTTCATGTAAGTATATGTTTTGGTGAAGGATTCGAAAGAAAGGAAAAAATGAGATAAGTTTGATAAAATACATTTCATCATCATCATTCACGTATGATTCATTTCATCTAACTTCAATTATAAAACTACAAACAGAATCAAATCCATCAGGAATATTGAAATTCAAATTAAGTATCATCTAGATGTAAAAAATCCAGAAAAAACCCATCATCATCATTTGTTGAGTAAAAGAAGAAACCCGTTCGAAAGCTAAACCTAATGACCAATTAACCTCTTCAATTTTTCACGGTCTTTACTTGATCGAACCGATTGAATCAAAACCCAATCATGAGCCTACGTTTCGAATTCTTTCAATCCTACATCACATCTCCTCACAAGTCTTTGTGAAAAATTTCAGTCACATTGAAGTTTGTGCGTAATCAATCAAGATCACAGAGTGATCTCTTAAGCGTATGAGGCGTAGAGACGCGTGTTCATCTAAATCCGCATTACATTTTCTTTCTCTTCTCACTTCATGACACGATATTGAGTTCTCAAGTTTATACATATAGAAGAACCCTTTTTCTCTTGTTGTTCTCTTTCCAATCAAACTCAATCCTTTCAATTTTGTTAAAATCTCCTCTTAGATTGTGTTTCCATATTGATCATTCAGTGTCTCCCTTCAATGAGACCCTATTTGATCTTAATCCTTCTCAAAAGAATTGAAACAACAAATACCTTTAATTGTCTTTTACTAGATGGATCATAAGTTGAAATGAATTTGTTCAAAATATACCCCAACCCATTTTCAAAAATTCTCAGTTGATTCTTGTCAAGTAAAGTAAGTCAAATTTCCTCAACATATTTCTAGAAGTTTCATCAAAGGTTTTGTCAAGTGAACCAAAGATTTTGTGAAAATTTATTTATCTTTGGCTTTGGAGTATTGTAAGGCTTAAATAGTTTGTGAGAGATTGAGACCCAACATATGCTTTTCAGCTGAGCCTTTAATGTTTTCAATTTAACAAATCTTATGCGAAATTTATATACATAGTCATGTTTTACTACTTTTTTTTCAATTTGACGTCCCCTATCGCCGCCAACAATTGGAGATGCTCTTAGATTAGAAGTTAATACGTATTAACACAAAGAGAGCCCGTCGGGTAGGTTGTGATTGAATTTTCAGTACGTAAGCCTATTTCCGCGCGCTCAATAGGGGCTTAGGCAAGCTCATGATTGTAGGATTTGGAACACAATTGACCTGTGTGCCAACTCATATATCTATGAGTCAAATCACAAAGAAGCAATTAAGTCTTAAGTCAGGAAGTTGATTATAGTTGATAAAGTGACGAGTTTGAATGGATGAAGAATAGGAAAACATAATATAGCTAAGAGTTGAGAAAACGCAGGGATGAGAATAGAGAAATATATCAAATGAGAGAATTGACAAAAAAGAACCATGAGAAGATTATAAATGAGCACACATAAAGATGAGATCACAAACACACAAATGATGAAATCATATTTCAAAAATATATATCTAGATTTTTAATAATAATTAACAACAATACCGCCTGATGAATAATTCACTGCAATCACATAGCTCTACAGAGATTTTTTTTTTGAAAAAATAAAAAGATGCTAACCTCTCAAATTGGGTTTAAATATTCCATGGCTTGTTAATCTTGGAGGACAAATCAGCCAGATCATCTCATACTATTCTACTATAATTAAACCTAAAGAAAGCTAGTTTTGCATCTCTTTATATACGAACCCACTATATACCCTATAATTTTCAAAGGCTTGAATTGATATTCATCATCGTGAAATTATTAGCCAGTCTTTTACTCATCTTGGTCTTCACTCTTATTGTGTTTGCCGTTTCCATCCCGGTTCCCCAAGAGTTACATGCAACAAATATTGATGAGACTAAGTTTATCAGTTACAGTGCGTTATCAAGAAACAACATCCCTTGCTCAGAAAAAGGGAACAGTTCTAGAAACTGCAGACAGCCTGCTATGGCTGCAAATACTTACAACTGTGGATGTAGTAGGATAACAAGATGCCGGAGTACAATGGATGAAGGAAGAAGACTTGTTCAGGAATTTTAGACTGTGAGTATGATATCGTATCAAAAAGATATCTTGTACATAAACTGATCAGTTGATGTTTACTTACTTTCAGGATATATGTTTTCAGGACTCATCATTCTTGAGTTCAAGAAGAATTGTATCATAAGATTGTGTTTGGAAAATGTTTGTCTTTTTCTCCCATGGTTTTCTATCTTTGTTTACACCTCTTACCCCAAATAGGATTCCATTTTTTTCTCTGTCATCTCTCTCAACCCTGTTTAAGCTTTATTCACTCATTTGGCCCAAAGAATATTTTTTATCTTTGATACTGTTATACATCTCAACATGTACACTTTCTGTAGTCTCCAATTAAGGTTCTCATCATGTTGCATTTTTCCAATTATATTATTCAGTGATATCACAAGCAAAATGATGTTAAAATTCCTTCTTTGTTCTCTTCACATTGTTCATGATTATGTTGTTATTGTTTGCTAAATCCTATGTTCAAGAACAGAACACTTCTATTGTATATAAGGTCATTTCTGGCACACTCACATGATTGAAAAAGAAGAGAAAAACTCAGATCCACTTGATTCTCTCAGTAGGAGTGGTCCAGGTCAAACTCATTGATAGCATTTGAATTTGATTAGTGATACTAGATTATAAAATAATATGACCCATGATTTTGAATAATAACTGATATGGTTCATGTCTATGTAGATCTTCAAAATATTAACAATCAGAGTTGATGAACAAGATCACATCCAACACATTCTCAGATTAATGAAAAGTGCTATGAATTTTTTATAAAAAAATTGAATCTATACAAATCCAAAGATATATGATAATGTAATCAAGAACTGAAGACAAACATGTATCACAAAGTTCAAGTTAGAGAAGGCCTTTGACGACACATTGGGCATGAAAAGTCAGGCATGTATCTTGCTAAGTTGGTAAAACATTTTTCGTGCATCCAATGTGGTTCATTTGGTGAGATTGTAATACAACGTTGGCCGATATTGAAGTTCTCAATACAGATAGGACATTTTTCACGTTCTTCTTCAGGTAAATCAGACTGAGTTTGAACCACAAAAGAGGAATCATTCATAATACTTGCGAATAAACAAAGGCTATACCAGTTGGGGGATCCAGGAGTAGGAAGAAGATTAACAAGAGAGATCTCTAAGTTTGCATCGATTGAGATTTGATTGAGTTGATCAAGAAGACGTCCTTCGGTTGCCGTTGCCTCTAGCCAAGCACCAATATCACTTTCATTCAAGTCATCACCCATCTCTAATACACGTATGTCAGCCTGTGAATCCCAGATGCCGAGAATCAAAGAAGGTAAACGTCGCCTTTGAACACCATTGAGAGGTGGGTCTACCTCGTCAAAAGTTCTTTGAATGGATTGAATGTGTTCTAGAAGTTTTGAGTAAGACATATTGCGCGATTGAGTTCGTTGATTTTAGAAGAAATTAAATTGAAATTTGATCGGTTAAAGATGTTGATGGACTAGATGGATATTTTGTGGAATAATTGGTGATGATGATTACGGTGAAGAGTGCAGAAGGATCTCTTGATGTCAGTCCTTTTGGCATATTTTATATTCAAACCAAAGCTGATCCCTACTCTGCGATCAGCATCTGATAAGATGCTCAGCTCATGTAACCACTTTCTCCGTAATGTTCGCATTTTATCAATAATTCTCCCTTTATGTTCGCTGAAGGTCATTAGCCAATACAGGTTATTTTCATTTCATTCAAAATGTATAATCAAACGGTCTGCATTTTCAGCAAAGGGAACAAATTTCACATAATTTTACTCGATCTTTCGAATTCTTATCTTGTGGGCTTTTCGGGATTTTCCAGGTTCAAAAAATGATTGATAAGACTTGGGTAAAAAACAGTGAGCTTTCGATTATTGGCCATAGCATCCTGATCACATTTGATTGAAGAATGAAAGTTTTTACATTATGACTAGAAAAATGTAGATCAATTCGAGTCAAAAAATAACCTGGATCACACTCATCATGCAAGTGATGGAGTGACAGATCGAATCCCCTTCACTCTGCATAGAGATCACAAGTTTCAAACAATCAAATCTGAAAGACTATCTTGTTCAAGTACTGATTAGATTCGGGTACTTTAGCTCCCTTAGATAAACCTGGGTTCATGGTCCTTAGGAAATATTAGTTGATGCTGAGAATAGTAAATTATGTAAGAAAACTCAAGTAGGCCTCACTTTAAGATATGCATTATCTTCCTCTGCCTCATGATTAAGGTGAAAAGAGCATCGCGCAGAGCTTTAATCAATTTTCATCTTCTGTGATCAATGAACAAAAGATCAAACTTGTAAGTCACTGAATCTTACATTCAATTTCTGAAAAAGTCAATGATTCATTTCGTTGCAATAAATCACGCTTTCAATGAATTTCAATGTCTTTCACCCTCTACGCTTACCACTTTGTCTCTTGCGCACAAAACCAAAGAAACATAATGAACTGATGAGGTCCCAATAAGGTCTTCGGAACTTTGATCATATGAAATTGCATGGGCGACCGGCTAGGAATGACCTGAGACTCATGCGGGTACCACAATCAAGCGAGTAGAGTTTTTGCTGATATTAAACTACGGATGACTCCCGGAACCTGTACCTCTTTATCAGTCGGGTGAATACTTTGGAGATTTGAAACTCAAGAGAATCATAGTATGCAGTTAAAATACTTCTTTCCCAGCATGGGTTTACGACGCGGCTTATAAAATCTGGATGGTTTAAAGAATGTGTGTGATCTCGCGTGTGAGAATCACCTCATCCCATATAACCGCTGGTTCTAATGATACATAGCGGTTCATAAGATCTATAAGATTCATTGCCTATGGAGATCTGGCTGTGCTATGATATTAATCCGAACTTCCCTTTCCTGTAGCAATCCATGAAAAGTGGTTCGTTCTGTATCATCAGAGTAAGAAAAAGACACAGAAATTTAAGTTACAAAGATGATCAAATCCTTTTGGGACAAGAGGCATTTGTCCACTAAAATCGTTTTTTGCTTGATGTAACCAGTTTCATAAAGCGTTCCATAAACAGTGATATTTCTTTGGAAATTTTTCTCAATCTAATTTAACAATATCTTGACAATCTTTAAGGCTTTATAACTGATCTGAAGTAGACTGTTCACAATTGTGATTCGCCATCAGAATCATATACATATCATGATTTGGAAATTAAACCATCGTAAACATGAAATTGAACTTATAGAAATTTATCCTAATAAAAAATGGTTAGGTGTAAGATCAACTTCTTCAGAAAGAAAGATCAAGACCATGGTTTCGCCGTTCCTCTGAGATGTCAGTTCAAGGATGTTGCCCTCGGAGTCGTACTCAAGAGAAGTAAAAAGGATAGGTTCGCGCGAATGTGAACAATTACAAAAAGATAGAGATCTTTTTTTTGGTTCTACTAACGGTCTGAGAAAGAGAGTGTATGATAGAGACAAGACGATATAAAAGAAGTAAAGATCGATGAAGGTTATCGTTCATCACTTGGCGAGTCCATCAAAAGTGAGAAATACTCGGCCCGGATGAGTACCGACCCGGTTGAGTTTAACCGAGATACCTGATTGTGAAAAATCATTGGTCTTTGATTTTTTGAACATCACCCTTTGCCCTTCCTTCTACTTCTCATCCTTGGATACAAGCAAGATGACCTCAGATTTTCCACGGTGAAGAGTATTAAAAGAATTCATTTCATTTTGAATTACAACAAATTCAATGTCAATTGTAGTATTACTTCAAAAAAAAAATCAAAAAAAAAATCAAATCAAAACTTGCAAAAGCAAGAGAAAAATCCAAAAAACTCATTTGTTTTGCAAAGATTTTTTTCAATTTAAAAACCCCCCTCCTCTCATTCAATTCTCATTCAGAATTCAATTGTCCAAAAGAAAATCCCCTAACACACCCTAATAAAATATTCATTTTTATTATTGATTATATATATACTTAAAGACCTTTAAGATTTTATTAATAAAATAAACCTCCCATAAAAAAGGAAAGAAAACAAAAAAACAAAAAACAAAATAAAACAATTCTTCCAAAATTCAAAATATGGAATTTAAAGAAAGATAATAAGAAACTAAGGGGAAAGAAAACAAGTTAATGATATGGAAAAAAAGGTAAAGTAAAGACGAGTTAAAGGAAAGGGAAACAAAGTTCTCAAGTTTACAAAAAAAGGGATTGGATTTTTCAAAAAAATTGAAATCAATTTTTGGAAAAAAAGGAAAATTATAATATATATAAATATATATAGGTGTATGTATATATAGAGAGATGCATATGGTGGAAGATATATAGGTTAGATGCATATATTACATATGTAAGGTTATCCTCTTGAAAATCTACTTGAAAGCTAAAAAAGCAACCAAATCAGCGAAATCTGGTACTTCCGTTCTCTCGTAGGATCTCTGTCTCTACTTTTGATCAATCGGTTGCGCCATCAAAGTTCGGTTATTTTGGTTCAAGTGCTTGAACAATGATCACAGACTTTGAGGTGTTTTGTTACGGTTGACATCGTACCAGAAAAAAGACCTCGTCTGGTTCATCTTCAGTTCTTACCAATACTCGTGTTGGAAATCACTTCAAGTAAATCTTAAAACATTCATCTTCTACTGCGACTTCTGACCGATCAGGCACTCTTTTCGATTTCATTGTGGAGTACTAGTCATTCCAATATAAAGATTGTGAGTTTGGTGAGGTGTAAGAAATTCAAAACGTGATCCAATTGGTTGCATTGCGCCTCACACCTTGTTAGAGTTTGACTTTTTGAACGTTTTGATTGAGCAACGTGTCTCATCGGAGTGAGTGACAAGAAGATGATAAAAGAGAGAGAGAGAAAATAAAGAAAAGCTCATGTGATTTATTTAGAGAGTGTTGGATTGAAATCAAAGTAAGATATGAACTTGATGTCTTACTCCATATTTCATTCATTACGAAATCCCATCGGTCATATGTTCTGTCGAAAGTTTCATCCAAAATGACTCTCTTTTTTCTTTTGCCACAATTGAACAAATGAGTTTGACATTTCAAAAAAAGATTTAGAAGTCTCATCTTTTTTAAAATAATTAAACAAAGAGTTTTCCAGTGAATTCAAAAATTGGTATCGATTTTTTTCTTCTTAAAGTTGAATTTTGATTTTTAAAATCTTAAATATAGAGATGAGTTTAATCGAGATGAAGAATTTGATCCTTCATATCTTCTTATTTCTATTTCTCTTCAAACCTTTTTCATCTCACGCACTTCCCTCAATCGAAACCTTGTCAACCAAGGCACCCCAACATCTTATGGCTCAAGAAATGAATCCCCAACCTTTGAGAAATTCAGTTAAGAGGCACAATCAATACGAATTATTTCACAAATTGACCCCGGTGGCAGAAGAAGCTCCCGAAACATTTCTGTCCGAAAGATGGCAACCTGAGCTTTCCACATGGATCAACATGGAATCCGATGGTGAGTGAGAAGATCAGGTATTGAGTGTGAAGAACGATTTGCTCAATCAAAATGATCTCCTTTCTCTCTCCGCATTCTTCTACTTTCCCTTTCTTCACGGCCTAGTTTCCAAGATGGACCAATCAGAAACTCTTTTAAATGAAGATGATCCTAAATCTGATTTGATCATACGTGACGTAGGATCTCAACTTAAAAGATCTAATGCTCAGAAGGGTTGGTTTGATCAAAATCAACTGAGTGAGATCTTGAAAGGATTCAACCAAGAAGTTGTGATAATCAATTCGCCACAGTATGAAGATCAAAGAAGAGCTTCTCTTTTTATGAAATTACGTCACAAGAAGGAATATTTACCGAAATTAAAGAATTCATGTGAGTAAGAAAGTAAAGAATTTTCGGATTTCTGTATCACTTATGGATCAACTTCATATCGCCTAAAACGCTTTTCATCTTCAGGCTGTCCGATTTTTAAGATGAATGAACATAAAAGAAATTGAGCTTTTAAAACTTTATTGCAAGCAGATTCGAAGAACTTGGTGGAAACGTCAAAGTACCGAGAAGAGAGTGTGAAGGAGTGAGTAGTAGTTAAACAATCAAAATAATCATCATCATAATTGAGAGACTATGAAAAATAGTGTAAAGGTAATTTTTAATTCAACAAAAAAATGAGATTTGGAGTTTTTTTTTGCCGTTAAGGAAAGAGGAGTAGAGTGAATCGTGTTGGTTGGTTTTGATCGCTATTGATCAATCTTGATGGAAAAAAACCCATGCGTCTTTCGCCTCGTGTTTCTGGATGGGTGAAAGGTTTTGCGAAGAACTCTAGATAGGGATTCTGAAGGGTTAGGTGATTATCAATGTACGCGGGTCGATAATCTCAGCCTGAGACTGACTTGAGGAATATGTAAGGCGAAGATTGTGGTTTTGGAAACTCAACTCCACCACTACAATTCGTCCAGATGGCTGTCTTACAAGGTGTGCCGTGCCGTGTGAGCGCATGTCGCGTATACCGCTACATAGGTCTCCATGTCCCATGGGCGTAAGAAGCACTTCGTGCGTTGTAGTTCTTTCAAAAGAATTGGTCATGTACCATCGGGTAAACCAAAAGCAACTCATTGATTGGGTAGCTATATCTTATCTTTGTGTGATCGGATACCCGAAGATCTCTTACCGTCTGGGTTGAAAGATTTCGTTATGGAGTTCTCAATCCAATCAATTTTTCTCTTACTTATGGGGTTTTGAGTGAGCTAGTTGAATGTTTTTTAACTACACAGGATGATTTGAGATCGCTAAAAGATTCTGATCATCAGTTCATGTCTCTGCCTGAATCTCGCGGAAGGATTATCGGAAGGAGAGTTCTATGTGATCACTGTCCATTTTCGTAGTATAATTGGATAGATGCTGATTTGCAGCACTTGCTCCTTTTCGGAGTGAGGTCTGCTCAGCTAAGGGCGTTAAATGCTTAAGGGGATTGGATCCCTTTGGACCATGGGCGGGTGATGGGATTTCTTTCAGAAATAGAAGGGTTCAAAAAGAGAATTCGACAGGAATCAAAAGGTCTTAAGAGCTCAGAAAGGTGAGAATGAGTACAAGAACATTGAGAAGGAGAGTGAGAAGGAAGTTAACTCAGAGCTTTGTCCTTTGAGCTGTCCTTCAACCAGTTGCTCATTCGATCAATGCCTGAGTTAGGTAAACTTCAGGCCCAGAGCAACCGTCACCTCTCTCTAGCGCTCAAAGAGACGCGTTGAGGGTTGGCACTTCAACTGGCGAGTCTGTAACACCTTACCTTCCTGTGACATGGACTGAGGGAACTCCTCGTGTGAGCGTTGCACCCCACTAGATAAACTGAAAGTTCAAACCCATGTTTTCAAACTTGTCTACTTCCTAAGCCCTTACAAATCCCAGTCAAACGGAACTTGAATGACATGCAATAGGTTTGCTACCGATCTCCGCTAAGTAAGATAGAGTGATGTTCTCACCATTTCAAATATCTGCTTGACTTCAAAGATCACTTGACCGAACAAGTTGTCTGATCGGAGCGGGGCCTGATAGGGGCATGAGGAAAGAAATATACCAGATCAAAAAGAGTCAATCATCAGAGAAAACTTGTGAGAGGATCTTACGTGAAATTCATGTAAAGTTTGAGATTGGTCTAGAATCGATTCAGCATACACATCGGGTATGACTGTGACATCGATCAACATGTTCCTCACAGATCGATTTGTGACTAATTCTCCCCCCTCCCCCAGTGACAATTTTGATCTAGGTCGTAGCCTGATAATTACTCAAACTTTAGTGCTTATGGGTAATGGATTTATTTGATAGTTTTCTTCAGTGTAAGAGATTTTTCTGTTTGCCACAATTAATTATATAAGTTAAAATCTTCTCAAATACATAAATCTATAACTTCTCTTTCAAAACATCTCAATCCATTATTTTTGAGTAAGATTTATGTAAATTTTCATATTGATTGAAATCGAAAGAAATTCAAATTACAAAATGAAATCCATCAAATTTAAAACTTTGATCATTCACATTTTCTTATATTTATTAATCTTTAAACCATATTCTTCTAACCCACTTCCATCCATAAAAACTTATAAAACATCAAAACTTTCTCAAACTCTTTTAACTGAAATCAAAAATCCTCAACTCTCAAGAAGTTTAGCTAAGAAACATCAAGAATATGTAAATCTACTACTTCCATTGAAAAAGATCAGACTAGAAATTCCTCAAAACTCGGTTTTAGTCAGTAAAAGAAAGGAATCTAAGTTTTCGAATTACTTAAATAAAGAAGATTCAAAAGATGATGGTGAGTAAGAGGATAAGAAGTTAGAAAAGAATTCGAATTAAGAAACCCTTTCGATCATCTGATCTGATCCTGATTCTTTTTCCATTTGGAATTACAAATTCAAGCATTCAAGATCAATCAATCAAAAAACTTATTGGATTCAAAACCAGAGTTGATTGTAGGTAAAGAACCTAAGCTTAAAAGATCTTACGCACAGAAGGGTTGGTCTCAAGATCTGGAACTAAATCAGATTATCAAAAAAGTTAACAATGAAATCAGAATGAAAAAGATTCTCATCGTTTGAAGAGAAAATGGTGACCAAAACCATCCTTAGTTTAAGGCCTTAGTAGCGATATAATCAATAAATTGGATGTGAGTAGGAATGAAGAGAATCACACATTCCTATGATCTGGGTTTTTTTTTTCTCTTCACCATCATTAATTTGTTAATCATCTTCAATCCATTTTTGATCAAACCACTACAAATCTCATTTGATTAAATATATATGGTGATTCCCACAAACCCTTTGAATTGAAGATCAAGAGGATTTTATGATACCAAACTCTTGATGAATAATGAGAAAAAAAGAAAACAAGATTTGAAGCTCATGAATTTTTTTCAAATCAGAAGATTTTAATTTATTTTTCCTTTTCTGCTCAAAATAACAAACACTCATCCTCCTTGGTTGTTTTTTCATTTTGAATCTCCATCAACTATCTAATGACTATCTTTCTTCTATATATCAATGTATCTCAAACCTTACTAGTACATTGTAGAAAGTTTTCTCACTCGAATAAACCGATTTACATCCCACTTTTTTCCCCTTCACTTCTCTTTCTTGACTTGAAATCAAATCCTAAGTGATCTAATCCTTACTTCAACTTCAACTTTCAAATCTCTAAATTCTTTCAAAAATCCAAAACTTAACTCAACTCAATCAACTTTAATGAGTTCTATAAAAGTAAAAGTAAAAGTGTGAATGAGTGATTGAGAAAAATGAAAAAGGTGAAGTTCAGTTTTGAAAAAATAGATTGGAAAAAGAAGAAAAGATGTAAACTTTTTCTTTCTTTGAAAATGAAGAAAAACCTTGGATGAGTTAAAAAAGAGAGGTCATGATCACTTGACAGTTCATCAGTCTTCACTACACGAGTACCTCATGAAGTCAAGTCAAGTCAAGTCATGTTTTTTTTTTGGTTTGGGATTATACTTCAAGATCAACTTCAGGTTGTATATATATATATCTCATTAAATAAGACTTCAACTTGAAAGTTAATTTCTATATCTCAATGAAGAAAGTTTGGAAAAAAAAATTCTTAAACTTGACTCCATCCTCACTTTTTCATTTTCTTTAGGCCCCCCAAAGAAAAAGAAAAAAGAAAAAAGAACCGGGGGATTCTATAACCTCTAAAATTCTACTTCTCTTTCTCATCAAAACACACACACAACAATAAGAAAGTTGACGAAAAAAATGATCATCATCATCATCATCATCACTTTAAGTTTCCTTTCAAACTAAAAAAACCAAAATGAAGTTTTTTATTTTCCTCTTCTCTTTAGTGTATGACTTCATCAACAGACAAAACACACACACACATTCATCTATGAATGAAGATTGTAAAGTTTAAAACCAACATTCGAGTGTTTTTCTTCTTCTTTTTCTTCTTCTTTCTTCTTCTTTTTCTTCTTTAAGAAGCAGAAATAATCGCATTAATTAAATCTCCATCATTTTCTTTTAAAGCTTTCACTATTTAATTTTTTTTCAAAAGATTAAAATTCAAAAAAAAAGATCCATCAAGAGTTTTTTGAGGGGTTTTCGATGGTTGAAGTTTGGGTTTTTGTTTCAGAATCAGGTCGGATTAAGAAATTAAATCAAGAATCAGTAAAACCAAATCATCAGAGAGAATCAAACTTTTTTTCTTCTTCTTGTTGTTGAGGATGATGATAGAAGTCATCAAAGTAGATTGATAAGAATAAAAGAAGGAAGAGAAAGGAAGAGAAAGGAGAATTCAAAACTGACCGGCTCTGTTTCTAGAACAATTCACTTGAGTCATCACCGTTTCGATATCACTCGGATCCAGTCCAGTCTCATCCATAGGTTCTTGATCATCTTCATTCATATCTGTAATCTTCCCTGCCACTTGTTTACCAGCTGAGACCATTGATTCAGCTCCGAATCCACCTCCTACTCCCATTCCTCCACCAGCACCTCCTCCTCCTAGGTTCAAACCTGGAGCTGTTTCTTCTGTTTTAGCTTCACCAAAGACGATATAAACGTTTGCAGTAGCCGACTTGAACACTTCTGCATTCGCAATCACAAAAAATTGTTGCTATTCGATTCAACCAAGCAAGTGAGTTGAAGAAGAAGAAATCAGTCCGAAATCGATCAGAGAGAGAATGAGTTTGAAGCAGTCAAGAAGAGATGATCAGAGTGAGTGAAAGAGAGAGAGAGAGAAGTAGTGAAGAGAACTAAACTGATTTAAATCGTCTCATGGTCACTCTACTGATCCCGGTGACTTTCTTTAAACCAAGTTTAGCTAAAGTTTTACGTGCTTTACGTTCGGATTTGTTTAGGATTAAACTCTCATCTGCTAGAGTATCATTGATGTCCATCACTTTTTGATGAGATGATTCATGATCTGAATCTAATTCAGTTAGGGTTGATGGTTGAATGGTCATGATGTAAAGTGAAGTGAAGTGAAGTAAAGTAAAAGTGAAGTGAAGAGTGGTTTGATTGGATTTGGGATGAAGTTGGATCGGGTGGTGGTGATGATGAAGATTTGTGAACAGTGGAACTTGTTTAAACCCATACTACCTGTTTTCATTTCCCATAAAACTCGATTTTCATTTTACATTTTGGAATTTCAAACTCAACACTTCCCTTTGATTGAACTCAAACTCATGAACTTCAAACTTCAAAAATCAAAAGTAAAAAAGATATTTAATTCAAAACTACTTGATCAATACCAAAAAAATAATCATCATCAAAACATTTGATTCATTTCGAATCCCATCCTCGATCAAAGAAATCAAGTTGAGTAGAAAAGATATTGACATTCCAATCCAAGGAATTCCCAAAAACTAATGATCTAAATTGAATTTAATCAAACAAAATCTAATCAAACTAATTCAAAAGATGAATTCAGAATCAGAATCAGAATCAGAATCATCATCACAAGAAATTGAAGAATCAAAACTAAATTCAAGATTATATGAATGGACGAATTTATCAGGATGGATCACAAGTTATTTAAATAAACCAGGAAAAGCAAAAATCAAATCCAATTCAGAAGCGTTTGAAAAGGTTTCAAATTTATTAAAGATACCTAAACCGTTTTATAAACCGATTGATCCATCAATTACTACTACTAAAACACTTTATTATATTAAATCAAATCAAGTTAACCTGAATTCTTCATTCGATTTGAATTTGATTAAACTTGAAAAAGATTTCAAAGAATTAATTTATTTTATTGGATTAAATTCGAAGTTTAAAATCAAAGAAGTTTATTTTGATTCAAAAAAGATAAAATTAATCGAATTTAAAAAACACGATTGGGTTTTATTTAGTTTATTAAATTTGATCGAATTCATTAAACTCTCTTCTTCTTCTTCTTCTTCTTTTGATTTATTAAATGATGATTTATCATTAAAAGAAATTTATCAAATGAATTTTAAATTTTTAAGAAATTTGAATCAAAGCATTGGTTTAAAGATTGGAGTTTTAGGGTTTTGGAAAAATGAATTGGATGGATTAGATAAATTGAAATGGAATTCAATTGAAAATGTTAGATTAATTGAGATTTGGAAAAAAGGTAAAACTCTTTTTCTTCATTTTTCCATAATCTTTGAATCATTGAACTTCAAATTAATGTGTTTTTGAAATGAATTCTTTAAATGTTGATCTGTAGATTATTTAATCACTTTTACAAGTCAATCGACAACTTCAAATCCAATGAAATTTCAACAATTCTTACAAAAATTAAAAGAAAGTGAATTTAATTCAATCGATTCTAATCAATTTCTCAATTGGTTACATCTTTTTACTTTTCATCAATTAATTCCCACTTCAAACTTAACTCAATCTTTATTAACTTCATCATCTACTCATCCTTCTTCTTCATCCAATTCAATTGAAAGATATTTCTCTAAATTAAATTCCATTCAAATCATTTCTAAATCTCTTGCTTGGCCTAAATATTTAATTGGCGATACCTTTTTAATTCAAAATCATTCAAAAGCTTTATCAGATCATCTGATCAAACATCCAGGCGATTATTTTCCAAATCGATTAAATTTCGAAGAAATGTGTAAATTGAGTAAAAAGATAGATGAGGGATTGATCGAATTACCTAGAGATGAAATGAAGAGTTTAATCAGATTTTCAAGTTTGATATCTGATTCGATTTGGAATTTAAAGAATACAATCTTGATTGTTTCGGAAGAAGAGAAATTGAATTCGAATGAATTTGATCAGTTTTCTGTAAGGGTTTTTTTTCCTTTCAAATCTCTTTATTCTATTTAACCTCCTTTTTTTGATTGGAGAAGGGTCTTGAGAAAAAATAAACGAGTTTTGATTTGATTTTGGTTTTTTTTTTCTTTTTTTGATTTATAGTGTCAAATCATGAGTTTTGATGAAGTTTTTGAATTGATGGATAAAGAGGAAGATGAGTAAAAAATTAAAAATTAAATCAAATTTAACTTTTGAAGGATCTTGGTTTTTTGGTTTTAGTTTTTCTAGATTTCAAGAAAAAAAATGATTTTATAAAATTTCTCAATCTGTATCTCTAATTTTAAAAACAAAATGTGTCTTGGGAAAAGTTAAGAAGGATTTTGAAATGTATATCTAAATGTTAAATCTCAGTTTTCGAAAAGAAAAGAAAAACACTTGATCATTGGGGCTCAAAGAAGATTAAATTGATTGAATCGATTGAATTCTGATCAAAAAACTTTTATCATTTACAAAAACAAAAGAAAGATGAAAAAAGATCAAAGAAAAAGAAAGGAAATCAAGTTTTTTGTAAGTAAGAAAGAGAGGATCATTTAGATGGTTTTAAACCTGTGACTAATTCAATCCTACGACATTCTACATAATTCAACATAACGTTTTTTTCAATTTGAATTAGTCATCATTGAAAAACAAAGGAAAGGAAAGGCAAAGAAAAGAAACTTTACCAATCTCTGTACGTGAAGGATCGAAAGGAAGTTGACAAAAAAAACTAGAAAGAAGAAATGGAAATCAAATGAAGAAAAAGAAAAGAAAACCCAAGAGAGGTTTGAAAATGAAGAAAGGGTGAGATTCAAGTTTTGATTTTTTTTTTCATGGATGATGACAAAGGTTTTGTTTAAAAGAAGAACAATCTTACCCTAATTTTTGCATATATTCAAATAAATGACGACTTTCGATTTTAAGTTTAATACAATCATTCTTTAATGATGAAGAATAAGTTGAAGGAGTTTGTAGATTAGTTGGATCTAATGAATTATTTCGACATAATTCAGATAAGATTAATCCTCGACCTGGAGTATCGAAAGAATAAACTAATGGAATTGCAAATCGATCGGTAAGATGGTTAGGTTCTGATTGGTGGTGGTGTTTTCTTTTGGAATAATAAAGTGAGCTGGATTGATACCTGAGTTTGGTGATTGGTTTATAAACTAAAGAAAGAAGTTAAATGGGTTTAGTTTGGTTTAGTTTTTTTTTGGTTTTTTTTTGAAAGGATGTGAAGAACTTAACTGAGTCCACTTTTTCTTTTTCTTCGATTGGAAACTTTGAGTTTGACATGTTTGAGTTAGAATGAATGAGTAAGAGTGAGTGGGAGTGTGAGGAAGTGATGAAGAGCGTGATATGTAAGTTAAGATTGGTTGACTTAGTTAAGTGTTTGGTTACTTAAGTCTAATAATTTGGAAAACACTTCCAGTCAAAATCAAAATCAAAATCAAAATCAAATCATCAATCAATCCATCAAAATGAAATCAACTACAAAGTTCATCAACTCAACATTCTCAAAATCAATTCATCAACCTAAGAGAAACCTTTCGATCAAATCCAATCTAAGTCCAATCCCATCCATCATCCCAGTCAGACCCAGAACATCAACTCTTTCACCACCGATCCCATTACATCAACAAACCAATCCAACTCATAGATTAGTAGTAGCTAATCTAGTCTCAAGACTACCGATCATCTTACCCAAACTGAATCGATTTGAAACATCATATTTTCAATATCAAACTCAACTTTCAAAAACCTTGGAAACTAAATTCAATACTTCATTCTTCTTTAGATCTGGATCACAAGCTGAACGTGAATTCTTAGAACAAACTACGAATGATTGGATTAATGAAAGTAAAGATGAAGATAAAGATCGTATTAAAGTAAATGAAGATTTATTAGATCAAGATGAATCTAATTTAGAAAGAAAAAAAGATAGAACATTGTATTTATTAATCAAAAAAAATCGGGATTCTCATCAATGGCAATTACGTAAGTGATCATCCATTTGATGATTTGAAAATTAAAAAGAAAAAAAAACACTTACACTTATTTCCAAAAACACCATTTTTTTAAACATTTATGACATCTTCTATACCAATCAATCAAAAAACACATTTTCTCAATTCTGTTTTTTTTGTTTTCTAAAAATAACAAACTCATATAGCACAAGGAGGAATAGAAGGAAGAGAAAGTTTAGTCCAAAGTGGATTGAGAGAATTATATGAAGAATTAGGGATCGATATGGATCTCTTCTCGATCGGTCAAATCCCTGCTGGATTTTATTCTTATGAATCTATACCGAGTTCATTAAGTTCAACTAATTTAAAAGGAACAAAGGTAAAGTATTATTGAATCGATGATCTTTTATATCAAATCAGGACTTGAGTTTTTTTGATTTTGATCTTTTTTTGATTGATTTTTTTTGGGTAGGTTTGGATTATGCCTTCAAGGATTTTAAGAGGTAAACCTAAGATCACAGAAGTAGGTAAATCAGAAGGCATCATTCAATTTGCTTGGTTAACAAAAGATGAAATTCAAGATCGAGTTAGTCATCAATTATGGTCAGCTTTAGATCCGATTATCTCTGAAATTTGAAAATCAATCAATCAAAAATAAGAAAAATGTTGAAAAGTTTTTCGAATCAATCAATTGATGATGAACACTTGACTTTTTGGAGTTTGAACTTCAATTTTGAATTTTTGATCTATATATAGATATTTAATTTTTGAGAGGGAAGAAGACTGGAAGAAATGGATCCAAAGGTAAAATTGTATATTAGCAAAAGAAAGTTAAGATTAATTTCTTTTATTGAAACTTAAAGAAGGATCTTGAAGGAACAAAAAAGAATTTGATCATTACTTGACTTATGAATTATTATTTTTTTCATTGGTCTGGGGAAAAAAAAGGAGAATTCTTATCAGTTTTTGTTTTCAAAAGTGTGCTAGAAGGTCTTCTCCCACTTGTTCCCTAGTGACCATATTCCATAAAAATCAATCAGCTCCTGGATTAGATCTTGAGGAATCTGTTGGTGTGGCCTCCATAGAAGCTCAATATTCAGAAAGAACAAGTTTGATAAACATAACAGTGTTACCCTCTTTTACCCTACTCTGTTGATCATGCTAAACATAATTAGGCAAACTTTACCTGAAACGATCAAATTTTCAAGCCCGGACACATTCCTTTTGCATCTATATGCTTGACCTTGATGAACCAATCTAGATTGGAACATCTGAGTCTTCATATCACCAAGAATTATTACTCACTCCAATAATTGGTACTTGACATATTGTTTTACACCACCTTCTTATCTGTGGTCTGTATGTAATCTTGTCATGATCATACCCATGTAGATCAGTACCCCATATCCAATCATCCAAGTCTTTTGATGAAACTCTTCATCATCAATCAAGCAATATGTATCACATAGATTCAAACCTAGTGTGCAATTGAATAATCAGTCATCTTGCATTGCCCAGGACCTTCTCAGACTTGGTATGGGCTGAAGCTAGGTATGTTGGATGATTATGTTAAAAATGATCATGAATAAGTCAAAAGTAAAAAAAAAAAGTTTTGGAATGCAAATTTCATGGATGTGAATCCAAATAAAGGACAAGAATTCAATGAATGAAGTATAATTAAATTCTTCAAAAATCCATACCCCTCTCATCCCATACTTTCATCTAACTCATTAAAAAATTGAATTCATTAAATTTATACACAACACAGGCAAAAATTGGCCACAAACTTATACCTTCATTTTACAATTCCTATAGCCCATGAGTTTGTTTTTTTCTTTTAGGAAACCTAGTTGATCTCCAAAGATCTATAAGTCAAATTTGACAAAATTCTAAAGATTTATGAAAAGAAAGAAAAAAAAACACTTTGCATGCTTGTGTAATTTTTTTCAAGATCATCAGTCTTAAGATGTGTTCCAAAAGATTTTTTTACCATTCAACATATCAGATATTAAAACAGAGTTCAATGTGCCCTAAAGATAGAGGATAATCAAAATGATCAAGCCTTTCAAGAAACTAATCAGTAAAGGAAAAAATTTCTTGGAGGCAAATGAAAGATTCATAGATATTTACACTGCTAGTGCCAAACTTAACTAAGTCCCCCATGAGTCAGTACATGAGCTGTACTAGCTTGCTTGCTGCTTAAGTCACATTCACTCTTCAAAACAGCCACTCATATGAGGTCTAAATGAATGTTGATATCAGTGTTCTCATTCACATTAACCTTTTTGTCTTTGAAATCACTTTCATACATCTACACTCACTGATGGTAAAAAATCCAGATAGCTGAGATTTTCTTTCTGGATCTTTGTTGTCTTCATTTCATTTGAAATGAAGAAAGCAAAAACTCTGATTATCAACTCCTTCATCATAATTGACATTAGGGGAGTGTTGAGCTGTTGAATGTGTTCTTGGATGATGAACCACTTGCAGTTTGGAGAAGCTGTATTGTAGAACCATGTACCCAGCTCAGTAACAGCATTGGAATTCACAATTGCCTGTAGCAGCTAGCCAAATATGAGTGGTATGTTATGATCTTTTGGGTACACTACATGTAGACTTACATACACATTGTCCTTTAGCTTATACTTGACTAGTGTTGTTGATACTCCTGAAGGTGGAGGAGCTTTAGCAGTCACTGGTACAAGGTCCAAATGTATGTCAATTTTTTAATTCAATAACATTTCAAACCACAAGGCCAAACTACTAGGACTGAAGTTGGCTACCCAACTAGTGAATGAACAAGTTAGAAGGCCAAGACTGTGCCCCTTCCAAAATGATATTTCTGGTGTTAACCAAGGTGTACCCAAAGTTGAGCACAATGCCCCCAGAGCTTCCTCAGGCCAATACCTAACCATTGATATTTGTATCAATCTCAAGCTGGTATCTACTGATGTTGTTAAACCCACAAGGGCTATACAGAGCATAGAGAGGGTAAACTAATAGTCATAACACAATACTAGAGCTGCCTGAGACTGCCTCTCTGAAAGGAATCAACATGGGGCTTTTGCTGATGTTCTTTGGAATAAGTGAGCAGAGAATTTGGTTAATTCTATCTCAAACACAAACTACAAGATCACACAATACTTATTTTCAAATTATCCTCCCAGACTTATACTGATATATCCTCATTCTCAATAACCTTGAGAATAAACCTTCATACCACAACAAACTTCTGATATGATATCAATTAAAACCTGTCTTCTAACTTCCTCTAAAAATTATTTGTACTATTAGTTGAAACTTAATTGTGTCCTCCTTCTTATATCTTAAATCTTGATATTGGATGTGTATATTTGAAACTTTTAATCTTAATGTCAAATTCATAGTGATTGTATTTTTTTAATCTTTTGATATAATGCAATGTTTTTTGTGGAGAGTTTGATCAAAAATGAATGGAAATAAAAAAGTATTTGTTAGGAAACAAAATTGAAAATCATAAATAAGTTATGAATGGATAAATTTGAAAAATCTTTCAAATTTCTTAATCAATAAGAAGTCCTGCTCACTACAGCAGAAGAAATCTTCTTCCCAAATGTGCCTTGTGAGAGTGGTGATTAGCCAAAGCCTGCCCTGTTTGGCCATACTGGTGAGGTAAAGAGGTTAGATGAGAATGGTGGTGAAGTAAGATCACCTGGTCAAACCTCATGATTCCCATTTTGTCATAACCATGATAGATGTCATACACTTGGCAAAAATCATGAGAGCCTCTATAATCACATGACATGGGAATCCACGGGAGCTCGAAATTTGTATTTTGTGGTGACTACCTTTTATAGGAGCGCACCCAGCTGCTGAATTTTTCTTGCAAAGCCAGAATGGGGACCAACCTTGTCCTCCCAGGTAATGTGTTCTTATTCAGAGACCCCGAACGGCCCCCGGGAACGGCCCTCGCCCAGGAGGTGGGCACGGGTTGGCTTGAGAGCCAGCCGATCCCCGGACCTGGCGGGGGAGACCGCGCGAATCTCCGACTAACCGGAGTCTAGTGCGGCTCATCCTGACCAAGGCCCAGCGGTATGGCCATGGTGGCTCGTATGAGTTTTCACCACTGATTTCTTCCTCAGCTTGGAGTAAATCTCACAGAAGCTTAAACTTCATGTTCAAGTTCAACAGGCAGTGCAATTTGATGCAATTTCAACAGAATTCACTGTATCCATTCATCTCCTTCAACTTTGGAGCGGGATTGAGGATGAAGATGAATGAAGGTAGTGGATATGAAGGCTTGAGTGGCACTCTCAAAATTGAAATTAGATGTGTATGCAAGCCTTGGAACTTCACTTCATTGACTTTTTTTTCTTCTGTAAGCCTGTCTTGCGATAGCTTCAGTGACCTTGGAAAACTCAATATTTAATCCAGCTCCTTCCCATCTGTCGCAACTGTCTCCCTTTCCCCCTTCTCTTAGGTTCCTTTTCTTTTCATGATAAAACGTGTCTCATCTCTAAAGAACCTTGTGTTTTTTTAAACATAATCATAAGACAAAACAAGAAAATACTAGTGATTGAAAGGTCTTAGTCAAATTGTCACGCCTCAGTCATCCCACCCAGTCTATTGCAGAGCAACAACGATTTTCAAGCGACAGCCTTCCTAGAAGCCATTCACCCGACCCACCTCATTGAAAATTGTGAGGTATCTATCAACAATCTATAAGCAGAGGAGATAAGCTCATCTAGGTTGGTATGAATTGACTTCGATTGGGCTTCTAGCTCCCTTCACGCATCTCGTAACAGACTATACTGACGCGATTTTCTTCAATGGATCTTCTTCCGGCTGCTTTCTTTATCAAAGTCAAGGACAACGACCTCCGGAAGCCAAGGCACAGGCTCAGCTAGTTAACCATCGAGACGACCTTACCGCCACATCTCAACTCAACAGTATTTGTAGGTATAGGCTTTTTTATCTTCCGTTTCCCTATGCCCATTGCTTGACTACCAGACAATACCTCATCCGGTAGTAGGAGATGTTTTCTTTCTTGTTTGTTGACTACCATGTCAACCCGTGTATTGACTCTTTTCCTTGGGTGCTTCTATCACATGATCATTCTTAGCATAGGACCCGCTTTCGAAGACCGATAAATCGACTTCAAGATGAACTTCAAGACTGCCCTCTTCCTTCAAATCGCCTTGGGTTTGCATCTTTGCGTGATGTCATGTGCGGGCGCCCCCATGGAACAAGACGAAGCGGCACTCAAATTACTCAAGCGAAAGCTGCACGAAGACTCTCCAAAAGAGTACCAAACTGAAGGTATGCGGGCGTTCCCGATCTGAAATAGATGACGATGTTCCGATTAAGTTCGTCTCATCAATTGAAAGTGAGTCACCTCGAGACTGAACCCTCTATTACTTAGAAGAATGCCTCTTCTAAAAGAATGTCAACTTATCAAATGACCGTTGACTATACTTTCATAGGAAACTCTTTATCGCAAGCTTTCCACTTCCCAATCCATCATGTCTTGCTTCTTTTAGTAGCATTCTCCACTCAGGGTGCTTGTGGCTTTCAAAAGCCAAAAGGATCGCATATTGAACCTCCCAAAATAGTATACTACAAAAAAATGGTTGTTCTTTTTCTACTTGATGCTTAGTTTTATGTTTCTTTCCTCAATACGATGTCACGATTCTTTTATATACGATAAAGACTATACTTGGCCGGCCTCATTTTCCTGAGCCTTACTATTATCTATACCTCCATATACTATGTATCATCACCCCCCCTTCAACATTTTCTTTCGATTACTCAAGGCTCAAGTTGATATTCACCTTGAATGTACCTTTGTTACTCAAGGGGTATTTATCCTACTTGAAATTTCTATGATTCCGACACATTGACGGCCGTATCAAAAAAGGATCGTGTAGTGAAACTATGTTTCTAAGACTTACTCGAGAGAAGGAATTCATGTGTGATATGTTTTTTGCCGAAGCGTAATTACTGCGTTCGTCGAGGCTATACTCGCCTATCATCGCCTTCTCATAAAGTCGATGACATGAGAGATATCGAAGTGGACATAAGGCTGAAGATTGCACACTTGAAATGCAAATCTTTCCAGCAACCCTTGGCTTGCACTGGCGATCACAGATATTGCATCTATCTCTTTTCTAGTTATGTACATACATACATAACATCTCAGCCCGTGCCACTATTCACACCCACTTGACTCGGACATCAGCAGTAAGAAAATCCAAGAAGGATAAGTTCAAATCTGATACTCTGATACCAGGGCCTGTCCGCATCAGATTTGAGGCCTATGCCCCTATGACTGATTATGAGACTATGGACATACCTTGTCAGATGGGACGGCCACTTCGTTCATCCTGCTCATGAATCATCAATTGTAACTAGGGTATCAAGGGAAGGTACACGAGTTTTTTTGAAAGATCAAGTGGAGCACTCGATCAGAGGCTGGACCTTTCTAAGATTGTATCATTGCCTCCACCGTTGTATAGGTTTGACAGGCCAGGGATGAATTCTGTTCTCATAGGTGTGAGGCTGTGTGAGGTCAGGTGAGCGATACATATATGCAGATATGTACTCTGAAGGTCTCTGTAAGAATTTAAACTGAGTGGGGATGAGGACGGTCGGCGCCGCGGAGGGGTCGCATCAGTGGGTGACGGAAGGGGGCTGATTGCACTGTCGACGACTCAACTGTCCAGTCATTTCAGGAACACATCCAGATCCCACCACCCCATCAATGTGACTTGAAATTCTGGCGTTCGAAAGTTGAAGCGCGCTGGCTTTCAGATCGGTGAGTTCGGATTGTCCCAGAGAATTGCGGTGAGCATCGTTGGGGATGGGTGAAAGCGTCTTCGGGCAAAAAATGACCCAGACACCACCTTCGTACGGCCCTGTACCTCGGAAGGTGACACTGAGGACCGTCACTATCCTTACTCGTAAAGCTGAGACTGAAAAGTCAAAAGACATCCTATATTCAATACTTCGAAAGGACCAAAAGGATCATTCAGACATCGTAGGTGCTCAGTTTGACCTCTACTACACAAAATGATTGAAATCGGCGTATGTGTCTTGATAGATATGCAAACGAGTGACGCTTGCTTTGCACCTACATGTTGCTTAATTTATGATCCTCCATATTATTCATATATAGGATATTGACACTATTGTGCTTCAGACAGTCAGTACGCTGGCCAAATTGATCCAAGCAGTATCCCAACTTCTCAACGAGGATTCTGACATCTCCTGATCTGCTTTAGAGTACGTGGAATAGCTTTGCAGATGGCTATGGAATAAACCTCATGTTCTATGGTCAGATCAGAAAGAAGATGTTAAAAACTAGAGGGTAGCAATAATCAAAGCAATCAATGTGCTCATTAAAAAGCTGACAAAGATTGAACAGACATATCAAAACATGTAATTCAATGAATAGAGTGGAAGGAAAAGAACATATTAAAATAAGTGACCTGATTTGACTGGCATAGATGGTAAAAAGCAAGAAAGAAGGAACAAACAAACAGAGGCATTTGGTGGTTTGAGCTCTTGAGCAAATTTTATGTGTACATGGTGTTTGCTCATCCTGGACCACTTTGTCAAACTCATCTATCTTGTGTGCACCAAGGTTTTAAATTTTTTGTCCTTGCTCACCCCAGCCTACTCACTTTCCTACATGCATATGTACATAAGCATACACGAACAAGCTCGAACCTGATGGTCAACAACCGCGAAGTGGCCATCCGCATTGAACTACTCAGTACAGCCGGTATAGGTTTTGTACAGGCTGTCACATTTTCGCCCACATTCGCCCATTTCCAACGATGCTCGAATGCTCCCCTCGAAACAACAAATGAGGAGGTAGATTTGAAGATGGATGAATGAGGAATGCAAGTCGAAGTCAATACCCCAACCTCGAAAATCACAGAAGGTCCCTGGCGTACAGTTGACCTGCAGAGATACACACCTCCTTGGACCTTCACGGAGAAGTGTCTGGGAGTCACATCGAACCAGCTTGTTAGAAAAAAAAGCAAACCTCTCCTTGCGCCTCTGAGACGTGGTGAATATTTAAAGCGACTGTCAGTCCCCCCAATTAATATTTCCTTCATCACCCCCCCTTGTTTTGCCAATTTTCCAATTTCTCGAGTTTCTTATCGCTGACCTTACCAGCTTCTACTACCAGACGAATCTCCTTTAAGGTTTTGTCTTTTATTGTTGCTCCACCTTGTTTATCAACCCCAACCATACCTTTTAATCCTTCTCATACCACACTTTAAATCGCTTCATTTCTCTGAGAGATAACTTACTAGCCCCTCTTTGCCTGAAACAATTGAACTTATTCGAACTTAAAACAGCCCTATCAACCACTAGCCCGTAAGTCAGTCCTTACACAATCACGGTGAGCTTTTAAAATTCACACCACATCCAACCTGAAGTACTACTACATCTGTGGCGCTAAGTTTCTCAATCATTTCTCAATTTCTAAACAACTAGTTTCAGTCAACAGTTATCACTGGTAACCTCGTCTTCTACCTGCCGTCCGGATCAAAGCTCAGTGTATGCATCGCAGATTCTCTATCTCCATTGGTGATGAGGGATACAAGCACTCCAATCTTCGATTGGAAAGATGGCCATACAATTGCTGATCTCTTCCTTTCTGGCCTTATTTTCATTTTGTGCAATAGTTTTTGACACCATAAAATCAATCAAGATGCAGATTATCAGCAGATCCCTCTTACAAGTTGCTCTCGCTCTATCCATCCTTGTCGCAATTTGCTCTACTGCTCCCACTACCACTACTTCGCCGCAGGACATTTCAAATCTACTCAAACGAAAGCTGGACACCAAGAAGAATCAAGTCAAGTCTCAGTTTTTTCGAGCGGCCCCGATCTGAGAGTTTCTTGAGCTAGCAGGATGTAGTCTAAAGTTACAGTAAGATACATTTCAAACTAGTGCAACCTTCGTATCACACAGCTCATCATCTACGACTCTTCCTCCCCGTGTCTGGCAGTGAAACAAGCCTCTCACTAAATCTCAAAAGCTTACTCTTCAATCCATGATCTCTATCCTCCTGCTTCAAAGCAACAAACTTAATTTGAATTGCTCTTTTCACTCGAGTGTTTCCTCTCAAAATCTTCACAACCAGACTTTTCGAACAAAAAACCATAAAAAACCCCATTCAGTATTCCTTCTCTGATGAACAGCATAGCTGGGTGGATTGAAGAGACTCTATCTACCTGTCTGTACATTAATTCATCTCTGAAGCTCTCGTATTATGTTTGTAGTAGCCTATTTGTTCCAATAATCAGTGATCAAGTTTAAAAATCCTCGTATGACCCTTCGATGCTGCTCTCCTGATCAGACTCGCGCACACAAACTTTTTGAGATGTAGTAGTTTTACATTGTCCAACCTATCGATTGTTTTCCATTTTATTTCAGTAAAGGTACTGTTATCTAAGGACATGAAATTAGTTTCAAATATTCTCACACATCAAAGCTCCCCATATGGAAATCAGGAGCACGCCCTAGCGTCGAAACTTGAGGAATAAGAGCATCCACAGTCGTCTCTGTAAACAACTTCGGTACGGTAAATTTTACTGTACCGAGCCTTAAAATCCCCAATCGTGGCGAAATCAAGGATCGGTATCTACTGATTCAGTAAAAAATCGGTAGAAATCGGTAGAGGTCCAGTAAATTTACTGGACCTCTACCGAATCGGTAAGGGCCCGTTCGCTAGGAAAACCAATATACCGTTACTGAAAAACGGTATAATGATCTGCCCCTATATCAAGGGGCAGATTAAAATACCGTTTATTCGGTTGTGTAATTTACCGAACACTCGACCAAAAAGGTCAACAAATGATCACAATGATCATTGTTGACCTTTTGATCACCGTTCGAGTGTTCGGTAAAGACGATATGAAATGAGTATATTGGATGAAACTTGAAAATCATCCAAAGGTTGTTGAGAACGATCGATTCTTTTTAAAAACCTCTCATCGTGATTTTAAAAACCACTCATCGTGATCATCAAGGTTCATGACCTTTTACAAACTCTCGAATCATTTTTAAACCCATTCATCGTGGTCATCAAGACCTTTCATTCAATCAAACTCACTTTTAAACCACTCATTGTGGTCACATCAACCACCTAAAGGGTTCATCTTCATTGTTTCAATCAAATCACATGATTTGATACATCATGGAGCGCCATTCTCGAGTTCATGCTGTAAGAGCTGAAAACCGTATCAAACACAGAAAAATCGTAAAACTCCAAATTTTAAAAGAACTACTTGCAGTTCAACACAATCAATTTCGTGTTTTTTCTTATTTTACCACAAGTGTACAGGCCTGTATGATGCAGATGTTGCCTAATCTCACCAAAACTCCACGACTCACGTCCTTGCTCAGCGGTCAAGCGTGGATTGATGAGCTCATTCATCATCCAAATGAAACGGTTTTTCATCAGAATCTTGGAATGCACAGACATGTCTTCTTTGAACTACGATCTGTTCTTGAAGACTCTGGAATTTTGTTCAACTCACGTTGGGTCACCATCACGGAAAAGCTGGCGCTTTTTCTCTATACTCTTGTAACTGGCCTGGGAAATCGTAAACTTCAGAACCGTTTTCAGAGATCAGCTGATACTATTTCAAAGTGATTGTCTTCTTTTCACATTTTCTCATCACTCTTTCTGACATGCTTTCTTTCGAGTAGAACAATCAATCACCTTGTCAAATCAATCTCTAGTCATCGAGAGTTACTCAGCAAGTATATCCCTCTTCCGAATGCCAATACACCACTCCCAGATAGCTTTACTGAAAATACAAAGTTCATGCCTTATTTCAAAGACTGCATTGGCGCAATTGATGGTACACACATTCCGGTCACTCCTCCCGCTTCCGAATACATTCCTTTCTCTAATCGTAAAGGCTACACCTCTCAAAACGTCCTTGCTGCGTGTAATTTCAATATGGAGTTTGTCTATCTATTGGTTGGAGCTGAAGGAAGTATGGCCGATGGTGCTCTTTGGACTTTGGCTCGAGGTCGTGATCTTACGATTCCAGCTGGAAAGTATTATCTTGGTGACGCTGGCTTTGCTCTCACTGAGGATTGCATTGTTCCTTATCGAAGAGTTCGTTATCATCTTCGAGAGTGGGAAAAAAAAGGTTTCAAGTGAGCTTGATTTTTGGTTCATCTTTTTCCATCAATCTCATACTTATCTCCCTCTTTCTTTGTCTCTGCCACTTTTATAATTTTATCTTAGACCAACAAACAAAGAAGAATTGTTCAATCTTCGACATGCTAGTGCGCGGAACGTCGTTGAGCGCATCTTTGGAGTTTGCAAGAAACGCTTTGTGATCATGGCGCATGGGTGTGAATACACAATTCAAGTTCAGATTGCAATGGTTACTGTCATGTGTTTTATCCACAACTTTATTCGTGTTAAAGATCCAAAAGGTTCAGCTGACGAATACCCCAAATTTGGTGATGGATTTATGCCGGATCCTCAAGAAGCAACAGAAGCGCCTACTCAAGAAGAGTCTGGTTATCTTCAAGCATTTGGTAGCACCGCTGAAAGAAATACCTATGCTAAAAACTTCAGAGATCAAATTGCAGAAGATATGTGGAGGGATTATGTAGCAGAGACGGAAAGAAGAAAGAGAGTAAATCGAAGTAGACAAAGACACGGACAGCCTCCTATGTATCACAATATTTGAAGCACATGTAGTTTTTTTTCATTCTTATCTTACAACTCCAATGCATCTTCATCTTTTACATGTATCATTTAATTGTATTCTTATTTATATGTATCATCTCATCTCAACTCAATTTAATTTTATTTTCATTTCTATGTATCATCTCTTTTTATTTATATGTATCATCTCATCTCAACTCAATTTAATTTTATTTTCATATATGTATCATCTCAATTCATCAGAACACTCATACTGTTTGAAATTGCACACACAAATAATACTAACTAATCTGCCAGTCACTGCTACATTTGTATCAACATGTATATATACAAATGTAGGTTAATTTGAGAAAAGGAAATCACAACATTTTTATTTAAAGGTTTTATAATTTTATTTTGAGAAAAGGAAATCACAACTTGTTTATTTAAAGGTTTTATAATTTTAATTTTAATTTGAGAAAAGGAAATCACAACATCTTCATTTAAAGGTTTTATAATTTTAATTTGAGATGAGACTGTTTCCACATATTTTTTTAAGGGTTCAATGTTCATCTTCAAGATGACCAATAGAAATGAAAAGAGGAATATAAATGATGAGTCAGTAAGTATTGGTTGAATGATAGTAAGTTCAAGTAATTACTTACTTGATTTATTGAGGAGGTATTGGAGCCAATCATTGCGCTCATCAGATGGTGTGTTCACGTAAGTCTCAGCCATCAAAGGCTTATCAGCAAATAAGGCTACAGCTTCGTATCGTTGAGTGCGACTCATGTCAGACGCATAGACTAGCTTAACGGCTTGGGCATGAGAGGATGGAGGTTCAGCAAGGGATTGAGCGGCAGAATTGATGTTGGCGGAGGTTGAGGTGAAGGTGGATTCGATCGAGGATCCAAAGTCTTGCATGGAGTTCGACAGACTGTCCACGATCTCGACTCCGGATCGTCTCTTCTTCTTGATTGGAGCACGGGCAGCAAGGACCGCCTTGGACTTACGGTGGCGTGTCACAGCAGTAGTGTCATCAGCGCTCGACTCGCCTTCGTCCAAAACCGAAGATCGAGCCGGAAGAATGAATGGATCGGAATGCGGGTGTGGAGACGAGTGTGGAGAGGCAAAGGGAGAGGGAAGAGAGGAAGGCGAGTGGAGATCTTCTTGAACTTCCTTATCGGTCGTCGCAGAGGGTTCCGGGTCAGGTTCCTTGACGATCGCACTGTCGACATATTTGCCAGTCGCTTTGTGACCTTCAATCAACGGAGCGATCGAGTTGAACAGCGGAAACGGTCGGTCTCGGCACTGTAAAAGTTCCTTGGACCACTTGGTCTGGAGATCAATGAAATGAGTGCAAAGAGATCAGCAAACAGAAAAAAGGAAGAAAGAAAGGAAAACAGGAAGAAACTTACGTCGCTCTTGGCAATGATTGGTGCCCAGACCTCATCGGACAACGTGATACACCCATTCTCCCACCCAGCGCCACTAAGTCCGTTGAGGTACTTGTAATTGGCGTAAAGGTTTGTTAACTACGAAATAAAATCAGGTCAGTAAAAAAGAAAAGAAAGAGAATGAGATGAAAAGAGAAAGAAAGGAAAAGAGAAAGAAAGAAACTGTACTTACCACATACCAGCGGGGTTTGCAATTCTCGATGGTTTTGGGAGCACTAAGTTGAAGGACTCCGTTGACCATCTTCTTCTCGCTTCCTGCGAGTCGATCAACGACACGCTTCCAGGTGGGTTTCTTGAAGCCATGGGCACCGGTCGCACTCTCAGGTCCAATGGGCCCGTTGGCTGGCTGACGTTCGGCGGTGAGTACCTCGATCATTGCTAGGTCGTCGTCTTCGTCCCACTTGGCGCGAAGCTTAGGATTTGGCTGGGGGGTTGCTTCGATCGAGTTTGGTGTTGGTGTTGGTGTAGGTGTAGCAGGAGGAACAGCCAAAGGTGACTTGACAGAAGGACGGATGGCCCTTGGGGCCCGCGGTCTCTTGGGGTCCTTCATAGCGATAGTATTGAGATAGAAAAAAAAAAACCCGAACTAATCAAAGGAGTTATAACGAAGAAGAGTGGGAAGAACGAAGAAGAGTGGGAAGAACGAAGAAGGGTGGGATGATCAAAAGATCATAACTTCGAAGGATGAGAAGACCGAAAAGGGGATAAAAGGTTAAAAGGGTGGAGTAGAAAGGGAGACGGTTGGAATATGGTCTATATGACTGTATGTGATTAGGAGGGAGGGTGATCGAAAGGAAGGGAGAAGGGAGAAGGGAAGAGGGAAAAGGGAAGAGGAGGGGAAATAGAGAGAGGGGCAAAAAGACTTTTTCGATGCGATATACGGCCTCAAGGCTGTATATTCACATCGAAGAATATATTGGAAAAAAGGAAAAAATTGTTTGGCCAATTTATTTGGCCGAACACCCCAACCTTTTTGGATTTTTGATATACGTATATCGTAATATACAGTATATCACTTTGGTGTAGTATATTACGATATATGTATATCGAGCTCTACCACGGGCCCTAAAGTATTCTGTAACTTCGAATTCCCCCTATTCCTTTTCTGATTCACCTTTTCATCGTTTATTTCTTTGTTTCACACGAGATTCATCACAATCAATCAGTTCTCTCTTCAAATCAGTCAACAACACAACTTTTCAAAAAATTAAATTTAAAAATTCAAAATCAAAACATCAAATTTAAAAAATCAAAATGAGTCAAAATAATGAAGATGTTGGAACAAACAAATGAAGCACCTGATGCATCAGATGCTTCCACTAATAACCCTTGAAATTCAAACTCAATTTTTTTTATTCTTTCTTCCAAACAACTGTCTCTTATTTGGTCAGATATATTTTAATTAGTTTGTTTCTTTCAAACTCATTTTTTTTATTTCTTTATTTCAAACACTTTTTTCCTATTCTTTGGTTCAGATATAAAACATTGTCTAAAACTACTCTGTGATGTCTTCAATATGAAATCAAAGCTCATCCACCAATCCAAACTCGAGCACATGATTAAAATTTTCTCATCAAAAGTTGAAACACGAACCAACCGATTCCCAATATACTTACAGATTGTATACAGAATCATACGATTGGGGCAAACTCCGTTTTCTGTACAGTACGTACTGTACAGAAAGCATTTTACTGAAACGAGTGAGGTTTTCCACCTTTCAGTACGTACTTTTACCGTACTGCACCAGTACGTACCGTACCGTTACAGTAAATTTACTGTAACGGCTGTGGATGCTCTAAGCTCCAGTACCACCAATGATTTCCAACATACCCTTTTTCCCTCATGGTAGTGATTTCAAGTTCGTCAAATCTTCAACATCTCTCAAAACTAACGACAATCCGTCTCCAAAGTTCCAACAACGTTGAGTTTGCTCACCAATCATTGCTTATGGCCAAACTGCCACTGAATAATTAGAGGACACATCTGAGCGTTTTTTGTTTGTGAAATCACAATTGGATGAGATGTTTCCCACTCCTGGAAAGTTCGATCCAGCTGATCTGGTGTCTAGAAGTCCAGAATCATCTTCAGGCTTCATCTTATTCCAAGACGCGGCTCCTTTGTGGCGGTTCAGGCTTCAGGTAGGTGCTAGAGTAAGATTTGCATCACTCTAGGTGATCTATATATCAAATAATACTCTATCATGCCATCAGTTTTTAATCCCTCTCCATTGAGATCATCATACTCGAACGGTGTCGGGATATTGTAACATATATGTAGTCGCTGTGAGATAAGTCTGTGATTCGTTATTTGTATTATTCACTAAATATGCATTTCACATCCCTCATTTATCGCTCGAGTCAGTATACCAGAGGGATCGCGCTATTTACTTCCCAGGTGTTGGATAAATTCATACGCATCACGCCGGGCAGCCGCAAACTCGCATCGATGGAGCTCGGATGCCTCACCAAAACTATATTACATAATAATTTGTGAAGGCTTTTGTCATCTCATTATGACTTCGCAACACTTCAAGGACTGATCCCAATCGAAGAGAATTTTCAGACGCATTGACTCCTACATGAAGCTACGTTCTGACCCAAACATCGAGCGCTGATCCTTCAGTAACCATAGTAGCATATCTGTTCAACAAAATTGCTATCAAGGTCTTTGCATTATTGCTTTCAATTTACATTCCTCTCGGTTTACCGCGCCAATCTTCAATAAATTTGTGTGAAAAGAAACTTTTAAAGGCTTGAACATCCGAGGCATTCGAAAAATTGAATTTACTATAAGAAGCAATCTAGAATTGAGTGGGAAATGGATCCGAAGCTAATCATTTCTAACACTCGTCATATCTCTGACTTTGTTGATTCTGGTGTAATTTCATATCCTTTGACTCTAATTTCTTCTTCGCCAGTATACCAAAGCTACCCGGTACAATTCGTTCACCTACTTCAATCCGACACAGAATGGCTTCACACTTCGTACAAGGCTTTGTAAACACTCTGGAAGAGATCGGGAAATTGCCGCATCCCTATGCAGCCATTGCTGATTATATCGAAAAAGTCTCACTACTACCCAGGAGGCCGGTATGGGCACAAGTGTTATCCGTCGCAAATCTTATCGCCAGTATTTTGTGGGTACTTCCTTTCCATGATTTCTTTACATTTCTGTGGACACTCTAACACTTTTACACGCTGAATCTTGTAACAGTATGCTTTGTGTGGCTATGTTGACCTGTGCCATTCAAATTCGAAACAAAAGATTCTCTCTGTACTCTATCACTCAAGGTTAGAAAAAAAATTGATTTCGTAGAGTGCAGTGGGTAAAATTGAAGGCACATATTAACAAGTGGAATTCCAGATTATATAATACGACCGAACGCTGCTATTTGCTTTGCGATTGGATGCATTGGCTATTCAGTCAGTAAGTAAAGCATACGATATGATTTGATATATCTCGGTTGCTGAAATAAGATCTATTCCAGTGTCAATAGCAGAGATTTGGCTAGAGATCGTCCAAGAAAAATCACCACAAGACAATAATGCACAGGGTAGAGCGGCTCTAACCGGAATCAAGGGTTTTTTTCTATGGGAGGGAGCTTGGTGTGTCTATCTTGAGCTCACAAATAATAAACGCAACAATTGTATCAATATGTTTCTGTCGTTGCGGGTTGCAGGGGTTTTTCGTGGAGTAGTGCAGGTCAATTCATCTGTGCCAAATGGAGACCTCCTTGGCAAGCTGATTCAAGTTATAACAAGATACCTTCTTGGGTTATATGGGCCCTCAATTCAACCTTCATATTGATAGCCATTCTAGCTGCTGGACGTAAGGATTTATCCAATTTAAATATATCATCTTCTTCGTATGGCTTACACCGAATCCACCACCTACCTATCCTGGTCTAGTCCCAGTGGTAGCATTCGGATTGTTAGAGTATCGTGAAAAGCATTCCTTGGGTTTGCTCAATTCCGCAATTAAAGAACTACGCATGATGGATAGAGACCCTAAAGTCGAATTCAGCTTAACCACGGCTTTGCTTGTTCTGAAGCCGCTATTTCAATTATTGCCCGTCTTGGTAACTTTCTTTATCGTATCTTCTTCATTTTTTCTTTCTGTGGACTAACTTCCGACCTTTTTGTAGGATTCCATTATATTTCTCTTACGGCTAGGTACCATGTCTTGGCTTTGTACGCTGTTTGTAGCAATGTTGGTAAGCGTGAAATCCTATCGAATCAAACAAGTAAAAGCATTCTAATGTGATCTTCATTTCCAGGCACAAGCCGGTCTCATTGGTTTTTCATTGTGTTACCAGAATGAGATGGGAACTACGTCCAGTATCTGGGATACCTTTTTACAGATGTTGATGTTAAGGCCTCAAGAAAAACCGTCGACATCATCTGCGGTCGATTACTTTCGAGAGAGCAATGTGACGGTGATTATTTCGATAACAATCTTAGTGACCGGTAGCTCTTTCATTCCCATCACAATATGGCAGGTGAGTTGGTTTGAATCATTATATCTACACACTTTATAACTGACATGTAGGATTTAGTATTATAACACGAAACTGGAGAATATTACCTCTCTCCCGTATTGGCTAGTGCTAGACTTGGTATGCACTTTACCTTTTTTCGCTCTGTAGTTTGACCAACTTGCTCAGCTGATTCGTTATTCCCAAAATCGCAGTCATCCAGTTGTATCTTATCGGTGGTAGTCAATGTGTATGTTTCTTTGTTTGAACTTAGCGAAAGAACTGCTTGCAATTAGTTAACCAAACTTCCCACATATTCTTTTAGCGTGATGTTTGCAACGCTTAAGCAGATCATCCGAATTTCGAAGCCAACTTCCAATTCCAATTCCAAGAATCATACCATGATGAGCTCAGACGAGATACGGATGCAAAGGTCCATCTGGAGCGTGAATGGGGCTCAATCACAGCTACCACAGGTCGACCTCGAGCAAACATCAAGTGACATTGACTGGGGCACTACCGAGGATTCCTCTGGCTTAGAAGTTATATATGAGAAGTGAAGCAAAAAAGGGCCGAAGCTTTATGTAGCGGGGTAGGAGAAACATTTTTTGAACTTTTGCCTTTCATCTTATAAGCTCTTAATCACCATTTTTACCATTTATATGGAAATCTGTTCTATCACCTTCGTTTGAAGACTATAGGCGGGTTATACCTATTTATTGCATTATCATCACCCACCCACCAATGTTATATCATCTTTTATAAACCACCAATCACTGCACTGCCATTACATTTTATTTCTTCCAGTACATAGCTATTGATGAACACAACTGGAAAAAAGGTGTTCAAAGTTGATCAGTGTGAAAGCTTTCAGCCACTCTGTTCCAGAATTGTATTGTGAAATCATATCAATATCCTATGAGTAAGATGCAATGATGGTCTTTTAGTGATTAAATTCAAGCCATGACCCTCAAATAGTGACCAAGAGATACACCACCATTGCCACTAACTTGACTGAGTACCCCTTCAAACTGCGCATGTCCTTTGGAGCTTGCGGAGGAGGGACTTACAACTTATACACGTCTACTTGCCTGGTACGCTTTTTGAAATTTGTGTTTTTTGACCGTTTTCAACTCCATACTTGACTCACTATTAGCCAATGGACATTTCCAAATCAGCCAAGTTGTTCTGCTACATCTTGTACTTCTTGCTCCCCAAAATCCAAATGTGTTCATTTGTATCTATAGTGTTCAAATGAGAATTGAAGACTGCAACATTGATCTAGCAAAGAATCAAGCTTAACTAAGCCCCTCTAGCAAGTGTAATTGCCACACCCTTGTAGAGGGGCTTATGTCAGGATGAGACCCGGCCCCCGGGGTCCGGGTTTCGAGGCGCCCGCGAGCTAGATTTTTGTTTGAGCATCAGAACGGCACCCGACCCCGGCAAACCCGACAAATTTTGTCAGCTATAGGCCCAGAACGGCTTCCGGACCGAGAACCTCGACGGGGATCCCCGGGTAGCGGGGTTTTCCCGGGGTTTACCCGGGAATCTGTCAATTACCCCGGTCTAGAGAACAAAAATTGAACCCAAATCTTGTTTCGACTCAAAAAGTCAAAACAAGATTTGGTGCACATCAGTCGTTTTGGGCCTGGAAAGACTAATCCATACTCCAAATTCTCATCTTTGAGAATCGGAGATGGGGATTTTGTGTAAAACCCAGACACTGGTCTGCCTGGACGCGTCGCGTCGGGGGAACCTAGAGCGTCTGCAAAAAATTGATTCTCCCCGGGGAACCCCGGGGAGAATCAATTTTTTTGCCTCCCAGAACGACCCCCCGGACCAAGGATCCCCCGAGGTATGGCCTTCAAAAATAGGCTGGCTTGACCCCTGAGCCCGCGGGGGCCCCCGCGGGGATCCCCAAGACCCCAGGTCTTGGGGCTCATCCTGAGGCTTATGACATAGGCCCCAAGTTTAGCCTGAGACCAGCAGGAATTTTGAGCACTTTTGCTCAAAACCCCAGTTTGGGGCTTTTAAACTTTGTACAACCTCACAAGAAATGGAGAAGAGCTTCTTCAAGATCTTCCGTGTCTCCTTGTAGCAGTTTTATCCTTTCACCAATTGTAGATTGTGAGAAAATTGGTTTTCAAGATCATGTGATGTCAAAGGGGTCAAGCGCCAGATGTGATGAAATTCTATCGTGGGTCTGGCTTACTAAGTTGTAATAAGACCTCAATTTACAATAGCTCAAATGAGGTGCTTTGCTCAAGGAAAGTGGTGCTGAAAGTGGTACAAGCTTGTGTACAAGGCTTCTACAGAGCGCTCCTTAATTTTTTGTGAGCTTGTACAATGTTTAGAACCCCCAAAATGGGGTTTTGAGAAAAAGTGCTCACCTGCTGGTCCCAGGCCAAACTTGGGGCCTATGTCATAAGCCCCTCTACAAGGGCGTGGCAAACAGACTTGCTAGAGGGCCTTAGTTAAGCTTAGCAAAGAACCAAGTGTATGTAGAATGACTTGTAGTCACACCAATTCAGTAGTTGAAATTTGGAATTCCAAAACAAGAGCTTCATTAAAATTTTGATCTCTCAAGCCATTAGGAAGAATCTGGCTAGACCAAAAAGATTGGGAAGACAAAGATCTACAATTACCTCAGCTTGGTTCAAATGTTTGAATTGTGTAAAATGTGGTCAAATTGGGGGGATGGAATTAGTTCCAGCCAAATTACAAAGGGTATCACACCACAATTCAGTATAAGGTGCAAGCCCCGCCCCCTATCCGCAGGCTCTGGAGAGCTTCGGAGGTTTATAAACTCTCCTCAAACAAACCTTTTTTTTGAAAAATATCCATGTATGTATGTAGGACATCTTCAACATTGACAAGAATTTGAGGCTAAATCAATTCAATTTTGATGGCAAACCCTTGGTGAAAGGTTTTAAAATTCACTGTATCTATATGATTTGAAAAACCAATCAAATCTCAAACTCAATTATCCTACACATAAACCAAGAACAAAATTCATCTTTTTCATCTTTCTCTCCTCTCTCTCCCCTCTCTCTCTCTCTCTCAATTCATGATTTCTTTTTGTTTTCCTTTTATTGTTTCATTCATTCCTTCAACCAAATAAGAAAAAAATTTTTTTAAAAAAAACTTCAAATCAAAAACTAAATAGAAAAAAAATCACAAAAAAAAGAAATCAAAAAAAACCTTTTTTTTAAAAAAAATGAATATCTAAAAGTGAAGTATAAAAAGATTTCATAAGTCTGTGTGTATGTGTGTGTGTGTTTTGTTTTCACTCTTGGTGTCAGTGCTAAAAAAAGTAAGTATATAATGAAATTCAAAACCAAAAAAAAATCACTTAAAAAAAACTATATATATAATGCAATCCCCATTTTTCTAATATGTAAAAACCTTCATTTTTCCTTCGTATATTGATTTCATTTTTTTTCTTTTTATCATCTAATTTTCTCAAGATTCAACGAAAGAAAAGATAAAGAAGTATGAAAAAAGTGAAAAAGAAAAAAGTGAAAAAAACGATAAATCCAGCAAAAAACAAAAAACAAACACAAAACAAAACAAAACAAAGGTTAGAAGTAAGAAAGAATCAAATATAGAAAAAAAAATCAAATCTCAAATAGAGAAAAGAACAAGATCAGGAAGGTGAAATGGGCATTGAAGAAACTGATAATTCAGGTTTAGGTGAAGTTGTATTTGTCGAGTTTAATGATTGGTTTTCATTTCCGTCTCCATTATTACTTGAATTACTGGGTTGCTGTGATGCTAAAAGTTCTAAAAACCTTTCAGTTCTAATAAATTTCGGTACTTGATCTGTTGCCATCAATCTAAAAAGATGCAAAACGAAGATCAAGTCAGACAGGAAAGAATCATTTTTGATTTCTTCAAATTTTGAATGGTAATTAAAGACTTACCGATAGATATGATCTGCAATTCTTTCATAATGTCGTAAAAGAGCTTGAACTTGAGTAGCTCGAAGTGCAGGCATAGCAACATCCGGACTGGGTGTTAGATTTCCTTTAACTTCGTCTACCGCTTTAGCCATATAACTAATCACATCTCCTCTTAATCCATGATCAATATTCAATTCTGATGGTGATCCAGGTGCAAGATAAGTATTGAAGATCAATAAGGCTGTTGAGACTAGTTTCTCTTGATGTTGTTCCATGGCTGAGGTAGCTGAGGATTTCTTCTTGGATTGTCCTACTCCTACTGCTGTAGAGGAGGTGGCAAACCTCCTTCTGAACTCTTGTACATCTATCCAATAATGTAAATTCTCTTCACAGATATGAGATCTTAAGAAATCTCGAAACAATGATCTAAGAGCCGGTTCATCTAAGATGGCCTTGAGTCTTGCTGTTGAACTAGTAGCATCCTTTACCCAACTTGAACCTTCTGATGGATCTGGATGCAGAATGTCTCGCAAGACTTGTCTACCTCTTGCTTGACTTTCAGCGACGATGGCTAAACTGGTGGCTTGAACAGATGGTGAAGGTCTAGGATCAGGTCGAATAGGTTCAGCTGAATGAGTAGATGATGCGTCTCCTCCTGCTTCTTCTCGTTTCGATCCTTCGCTTTCCGAGCCACTTAACCTCCTCCCTTCATCGGTGATCCGATAAATCACCTTGGATCCATACCGGAAATCGCCCTCTAGACTAGCTGAACCACGTGGCTCATTCATCGGTGCTCGTACATTCACTTGTGCTACCTTATCACCACCTTTGGATCGATCGATATGAAGCGTGATTAGACCGTATCGAACAAAGTGAGCCAGAAGCTCAGCAGCTTCTTCACGTCCACAACACGTTGAGAAATCAACTAGCCAATCAATCGCGCCCGTAGAAGCAAAGACATGTTTGATAAGTAACGAGTTACCTGTCGAGGATCTTTCTCGTACATCTTGTAATTCGATTCCCAAACTTCGATCAAAGTTAGCTGGCAAACGAGCGTTATCGATAAATCCCTTTGCACCATGCCCATGATACACATCCGACGGTTCTGCCACATAATTAGGTTGACGACCACCTGAGAATCGTTTAAAGACAATATGGATCACATTAGGCGTGATATGAATCTCATCATCTGTTGGACGTCTTTCGAGGTGTAATAATTTCATACAGATCGGTTGACTAGTAAAGACTCGGACCAAATGATCTGCATGAATCCCATTCTTGGTGATAAATCGTTCAAGGACATGTAAACCTTTAGGAGTGATTTGATAAATTCCACGTTCTTTGAAAGTCGGATTCAGCGGATCTGCAGCATTCTCAATCAATCTAGCGTCCATAAAGTGTTGACAGATGCCTTTTGCGATGTCACGATTCATGGAAAAGGTAGTAGTGGTAGTGGTGGTGACGATTCGAGATGGATCATTAGGATCAGTAGACCGGTTCGATTGAGAGAATCGTAGGGAAGCTAGATTGGCAGCTGCATCGTCAGTGGTGAATGAATTAGGATAAGATCGAAAGAAACGAGTGTTGGTGGATAATTGGAGAGAGGCGACCAAAGTTGAAAAGAGGTCATGTGTATCCTGTAAGTGAATGAGTTTGAATTAGTAAAAAGATGATAAGGAATGTTAATTTGATTGAATCTTGACTAATGAAATGATGAGAGAAAGGTAAAGAGAGAAAGAACAAACTTTAACAAACGGATTTCCACGTTTACCAGTCTTCAAGATATGAGAAGTAGATTGTTGACGACTTCTTGGATCAGTTAGATTGGCCATTCCTGTGGCTGAATTGCTATTGTTAATCGATCGATTTGAGAATGCAGGCATTAACTAAACGCCCAATCAAAGAGAGAAAGAGAGAGAGAGAGAAGACTAGAATGGAAGCTGAAAGCGGAAAGGGAAAATGGTAAAGAGCTAACTTTTGCTATCAAAAAAAATATAAAAAATTAAATTAAATTGAATCAACTTCTTATATGTATATGTATGTACTTTTTTTCGGTTGTTTATGTAAATTTCAAATCTCAGCCACTTTTTTATTAATCGATTCGGGATTTCGAACTTTAAATTTAGAAATATCAATCCTACAATTATCCAAAATCGATTTCTTGGAAGTAAAGGCTCTTCAAGATTGCAATTCGATGGAATTTACTCAAATAAAACCAAAAAATGAAATCTAACTTCAATGCGCTCTAGAGATTGATTAAATTAAATTTTGGATTTTTCAATTTCAATTCTGATGAGGTGAGAACTTCTTGAAAATGTTCAGCTGATTAAAAAACAAATTCAAAAGGAAGATTGATTATGATCAAAATATGGTGAGAAGTGTCTAAAAGCGTGAAACGTCGGACTTGAGAGAAAAAATAAAAATAAAATTACATATCAATTTCATATATACATGTAGGATTGAGATCACTTCTATTGGTGAATCAGTTCCTTTCTTTTACAACATCAAACCATGTAAGGCTTCTTGTTTTCTTGCTCAAACATCTTTTTTGTCCTTGGCTGGCAGAATTGATACATACAACATCCCTACTTCTGGCTATTGAGAAGACTGCTATGAGTGCTCCAAGCTTCAAGAAGCAAAGGATTGGTTGAAAGGATCAGGCAAACCTATCCTCTTGTCATAATCCAATGTTTTTTGCAAGACCAAGAAGATAATGTTTGATCTCTTGTGAGTCGAACTCTTAGTCAAACTTTTGTCTTAGGGAGGCTATGAAAGTCAAACCTGGTCCCAACCCAAATTTTATCTATATCTTCATCAAATATCAACTTTTTTTGTTGGTCCTTTGAAAGATGTGCAGAGATTGATTACCATTGATTGAAATATACCAGATAACCTACTGACAGGAGTATCATACACAGAAATAAGAAGGGAAGATAGGAGTGATGAGATCAAGTCCAAGTCAAGAGTGGATCAAGTTGAATTAAGCGGATCAAATGGAATTCTAATTGAGTGGATTGACTGAATCTGAATCTTTGAGTGGATCAACTTGAATTTGAATCGATTTTCAAAAATTCTATTGCCATACTGTCTAAATGAGTGTCTGAGCCATGCAAAGATTCACCTATCAAATGAAAATACATAACTAATCAGTGTTGTGAGTATATGGAGTGAAATTGAGATTTTCATTTACTGTCTCTGTGTCTGCACAGACATCAGTGTGTATAATCTTTTGTAGTTTTCCTGAAGTTAGAATGGATGGTGAGAATAGATTGATGTTCAGTTTGACCACACCAAATGAGATTACAAACCTGGCTGTATATTCTCAAGAGATCACAAGTGATCAGGGCATTGAATCCTGTCAAAGTTTAATCATACTTGCTGGTGTGATGAACAGATTGATGCTAAACAATACCATTGAGATGTGTGAGAGGAAGTTTTGCTGAAGTGTCAATATAGTACTGATGGCTGAATGGTTGCAGTAAGGGGAAGTCTTCTTGTGCATAGTGCAACATGGCTCTCACAACACATGAAAGGCAAGTGTGACATGTATGAAATTGATGTTCAGACCTCCTGGATTTTTTTGAGACCCTGCATCATTAGCCATGAATTGAGTCATGATCTGTCCTGGCTTCACAAATTTCCCCTTCACCTGCACTCCTTTCACTGGCCACATACGCCCACTAACCAATTTTTCAATGGGTCATGGCTTGAGAGAACTTCGATCACACAAAAAAAGTGACATACCGTTCTGATAAGATAGATAGCCAGGTTAAATAACTTCTAGTCATTGACCAGGTGACATGTTTCCATAGACCCATGTTGAGATCACCCCTAGCACAGTATCAATTGGTGATTCAAAGATTGGAGGAGTGGTGGAATTTGATCAAAAGGGATGGAATGAAGACAAAAAAGAAAGAATGATGTACCAATTTGGGGTATCAAGTTGGGAAAGGCTGATCAAAATGGCAGGGAATTTTTGTACTGGGTTAGCTAGATCTGGAAGAGACAAGTGGGATGGTGATGTACAGGTACTAGAGGTACTATACCGGGTATAGTACCTGAAATTTGGATACTGGCCTTTCCAGTATTGGTATTGTACCTCTGTTACAGTACTATAACCAGTACAGTACCTTGACAAAAGAACCTTTCAAGACCTGTAGTAAAGAGCCTGCCTGTCAGGTACTGTACTGTTCTATACCGGCACAAGTACAGTGTTGTTTCTGTGTTGATATAGCCTTCAAAAGAATCTTGATAGACATCTAAGGGCAATTTAAGCTCAAACAGTTGCAATTTCAACATGTAGCATTCCAGGTTGGCCCTGGGTAGCCCTGAATTTTCAGGGTTGGGTCACAGCCCTACAGTTGACTCTGTTGAGATGTGAAATTGACAAAATAAAAGTTCATTAGAAGGATAAACAAATAGAACCCAAACAAGAGGAATATGAAAATCAATGTTATGCAAAGAGGAGACATATGTTATTAATTGCCCCAACAAATATGAATTATTCATTACTCATACTAGTTATATCTGAATTCAACTTACTTCTCTTTTTCCCATCTTTGGGCAGAGAAGTAAGTAACTGTTTTGACCAAGTAGAACATTGTCTCTTTTATAGAACCAGAGATCAGTTATCTTGCATTTGATAACTTATATACTAATCAGAACATTGTTACTCTGTACCACATTATAGGTCAGAGGTCTTTTCTTTAGATAGCTTGTTCAAAGTGGTGCTTATCAGAGCAGTAGTGCATACTACCAGATCTGTACTCCAGACTCCAAATACATTCATAGACTCTCTGTCAAAGTGTGGCTGAATAAAGTCATAAGTCTCTTAAGACATAGAATTTTGCTGCCATTTTTGGAAGTGGCCCAAATTGAGGTTAAAGGCATAAAATCCTCCAGCCTCTTACATTATAAAGTTATGTGCTGGACCCAGGATTCTTAAAGCCATAATTTCTACTCAACCCAGTAGACAAGACACCAATTGATTGAATGGTGACTTTGGTCAAAGCGGCTTCTGAAGAGCAACTTGAAGCTGAGCAGCTCATCATGGAAGCCCTGCCTTAGCCTGCTCCAACGGCTGACAAGGGTATGTAAGCTGTATTGGTTTTACTCCCTTTCATAGGAGCGGATCCATGTGCTGAGCTCAAAGATTTAAATCAACTTTGACAAAAATTACAAAGCACAATTGATTGAAAACAATCTTTTCCAATCTCTCTGAACACAAACTATCATGACCAATTTTCTCAAGCCAATCTCTACTCAAGATGGTGTTTCTCCTCTCAGTAGTATTTGATTATGAGTCATACATGTAATGATGCATACAGTCACGCATCATTACAAGCATATCATTATAAACATAATCACTCAGGCCCTAGACCTTAACTATTGTTCTATATATTATCAATTGCACAGCAAAGATTGGCAAGTTATTTTGATGAGCTTTCTCAGACTTTTTCACTTCCAGAATCAAATAGGTTCGCAGGTGGTAAAATGCTCTAGGTTGGGAATATGATTCAAATTTGACTATCCAGAAGATTAGCCTGCACCACAAACCTGAGCCATAACTCATATTCTACATATGTCCAAGCAGCTGGGTAATTGTCTAGCTATTAGCTACATACAGGGTCACTCAGTCATCTGTTCATCTAGATAAGCAAACTATGTGTAATACATTGTGTAACTTTATTCAGTTTGTGAAAAGTGTTTCAAAAATGGACTACATATACCACTATGGCTACTTGGTAAATATCCATGAAGGTGTTTGACAGTAAAAGGGTGGGAATGTGTTCTCTGTTGAGATATATGCTTGTATCTACTGTTTATGGTCAAAGATCATTTCGTGTTTGTAATGGTATGAAGGTAGTATTGGGATGTTGGATGGTTGGTTAGGCTAGTTGGAATATCTGTTAGCTGCATAAGTGGTTATGCGCGCTAGAATGTTTGTCGAAGTAAGGGGGACAAATAGTAAGGGGGACAAATGGTACTCAGGGTTGAAAGATACTTATACTTGTTCTCTTCTTGTCTTTCGCGCGTTCTGATTCTTTTCACTGTCGAAAAGAATCAGTAAGTGAATCCACATTTGTTCTTGTTTCTCTATTATCAACTTACTAACATTGTCGATTGATTTATGTTGCTTCATTCTTGTTTCTTGATTCATCAGACTTCATTTTATTGTCTGTTAACTTTTTCTCACCGCGTGCTCTTCACACTTCTCTTTGAGCTTGCAGGTAGACAGCTTTTCCTTTACTTAATTTGTTTAATTTTGTTTCTGATTTCTTTTCTCTTGACTTTTAGGTCAGTTCATTTGTGTCGTTGTCGACAAGCCAGAAGCTTTGTCTGACTAACGTATCCTGTGCCCTCAGGTGTGTTTCACTGTCGAAAAGAATCAACTTCATTTTATTGTCTGTTAAATTTTTCTCACCGCGTGCTCTTCACAATTCTCTTTGAGCTCGCAGGTCAGTTCATTTGTGTCGTTGTCGACAAGCCAGAAGCTTTGTCTGACTAACGTATCCTGTGCCCTCAGGCGTACTCTGTGTCTTTTAGACAAGCTTCTTAGGCGTTGATCTTTGTAGATCTGAACTGTTATCACTCAAGGCACTCAATTCTTTACATTCTCTAAGACTCATTTTTCCACCATGGGACCTCTTTAATACTGGCAGTTTCTGCTTAGGTTCATCCTTTCAAATCTTTTTTCAGAAGATTTTTTACACCAGTGAGATGCATGACCCAAGTAGTGCATAAGAATGGTTCACTAAAATTGTGTTGAAGTATTCAATCGACGAGGTAAATGAGGATAAGAATTAAGTGAAATAGAACGTGAAATAAAATTGATAAAGATACGCGAGAAGAGAAGGAGACATTTTAAGATAAACTACCCCAATGGTTTTCACAATAACATTACTTATAATACATACCTATTAACTCGAATTACTTCTCTTTCCCCATCTTTGGGAAGAGAAGTAAGTTATATTTCAAATTTTCCTCTCATTTCTTTTATGGCTTATAATGAATTGTTTTTGACCGAATAGACTTATAGTTCTTTATCAGAACCAGAGATCAGTTATAAACTAATCAAATCATATCATTCTGTACCTAAATAGGTATTAATTGTTTTCAATTCATTCTACTATATATTTTTAATCTTTCCTGATCAGTTACTTGTGTGTTATAGGTCAGATAGCCTTCTTTATCAAAGTTGTTCGAGTTTGTGCTCATCAGTGCTGTAGTGCACACTACTAGGTGAATAAATATATCTTTGGGAAGAGAAACTTATAGTTCTTTATCAGAACCAGAGATCAGTTATAAACTAATCAAATCATATCATTCTGTACCTAAATAGGTCAGATAGCCTTCTTTATCAAAGTTGTTCGAGTTTGTGCTCATCAGTGCTGTAGTGCACACTACTAGGTCAGATAGCCTTCTTTATCAAAGTTGTTCGAGTTTGTGCTCATCAGTGCTGTAGTGCACACTACTAGATCCCCGGATTCCAAGACTCCAATTACATTCATATGGTAGCGAGAGTCTTATCTTCGATCCGATAACGAATGAGTCTTAATCCGGACGAATTATTCGCACAATCAACAAGTCCTGTACCTTCGAGTAATAATTCTGAAGACGAAGCTAATTTAACTGCCGATCAAACCGCTTTCGATATATCTACTTTATTACACCAGTCATCTCAGAATCCATCATACATTCCAATTATGTCGACTTCAGTTCAAAACGAACTAAGTTCACAACAACAAGCAATCCTCCTTAATCAAACATTAGCCAGATCTGTGAAGATATTGAATGACGATAACTATATGTTATGGGCATCCTTTATTCGAACCGGATTGAAATCAATGTTCTTATCGGAATACTTAAGCTCAGATGAAATCAAATTAGAAAACAGTCAATTTGATGATGACGTTAGTAGAGCATGTATCACTAACTGGATTTTGAACAACATGGACGATATTAATCGAGCCAGATTCGAACCGAAAATTACCATCTATAAAGATGATGGACCTGATACCCAGAACTTACCTTCAAAGTTATGGAAGACCATCATATCTCATCACTCAGGAAGATCTGAAGAACTCAGACTTCTATTAGAACGAGCTCTTAATCTCATAGTTCAGGGTCCTAATGTACCCTTACTCAACCATATTCAAAACTTCCAAGATGCTGTTACTAAATTTAAAACGGCTGGAGGACAAATTAGTGATGAAGACCTAGGAAGGAAATTATTAATATCTTTGAATAATTCTTACTTTCAAGATGCTAAAGAGATCACAATCGCAGGTGTAAAAGATTATGATAAAGTAGTGTATGAATTGAAGAAAAGGATTGACGCAGTTTCTATGCTTACACGAAACCCCATCTCTACGAAGCAGTCAACCACAATTCAACACGCGGCTGAGGCGAATTTCGTATCTAGTTCATTTAATCGTAATAAATCTAACAATAAATGTACTAAGAGAAGATGTACGGGTATAAATCATACCGCCGAAAATTGTTTTAAGAAGCCTGGGAATGAGCACTTACAGCGTGAATGGATTGAACAACGAGTGAAATTAGGTCAATGGCAAGGAGAACCACCCAAAGACATAATGAATTCATCAGCTTCAGCAATGATGATAAATACAGAACCAACCATAGAGCAATTAGAAAACGCCTTTAACTCGTTACAACCTTCAGCCAGTCATGTTACAGCTAGATCTTTGTCAAAGCTGAATTCAAACAATAGAAATCAAGACATCGAAGTTCTGATCGACACGGCAGCATCTCACCACATGTTCAAAGAGAAATTTATCTTTAGCAACTATTTCAACTTAGAGGATAAAAATGATACGCTTGACATGGCAGGTGGTAAAGCCACTCTTAAAATATACGGACGAGGAGAAGTAAATTTTATTGGTCCAGACGGACACAAGTTTAATCTTCAAAATTGCTTATATATCCCAGAATTAAAACATAGCTTAATAGGCGGCACCATATTACTCAGAAATGATTTTATCACTAAGAAGGAAAATCAGAAATTTATCATCATGAAAGATAATCATAAAGCGTTTGAAGGCCAGTTAAATGAAGGCACTAACTTACTACGATCTATCGTGAGACCCGTTTTGAATGATACATCATCTCCTGAAGCAAATTCAATAATTTCGAAAGCTGATGATGCCGTAATTAATTTGCATCGACGTTTAGGTCACCCGAACATAAGATACATGAAAGCTTTGATATCCAATGAAAGTGTATTAGGGATAGATATGAAATCAAATGTTCTTCCTGATAGTTTTTCATGCGAATCTTGTGATTTCTCTAAAGCTCATCGTCTCCCACATAACAAAATCCATGTTAGAAGTTTAAATCTATTAGAGAATATTCATCTCGACCTAAGTGGTATAATCAGGACGAGTGCAGTATGTGGGAGTGTCTACTTCATGTTGTTTACGGATGATTATTCGAGGTTTCGACATGTTGTAGGATTGAATAATAAATCTGCAGAGAACGTATTCAATAAGATTCAACAATATATTTCATTAGTAGAGAGACAATGTAACTCAAAAGTGAAATCAATTACTCTGGACAATGGGTATGAGTTTATCAATGAGACTATGGTACCATTTTGTAAGGAGGTGGGAATCTACTTAAGAACCACAGCAACATACACACCTGAGGAGAATGGGGTTGCAGAGAGATCAAGCAGAACAATAACTGAACCAGCCAGGGCAATGATGATAGAAGCTAATCTACCAATCCGATTTTGGCTATATGCAATCAAATCAGCAGTTTACCTGAAGAATCGAATGGTAACATCATCTTTACCAGCTGGAAAGACTCCATACGAATTATGGAATAATCGAAAGCCTGATATAACTCATGTCAGACCTATTGGATGCTTATGTTACGTGCTGATCAGGAAAGCTATTCGTCGAGGCAAGTTTCAACAAGTATCGAGACAAGCTGTACTTCTAGGACACACCGAGCATAATTTAAATTACGAATGTTTTATATTCGATACCAATACAATCGTAATTTCACATGATGTGATTTTTAGGGAAACAGTCTTTCCATTTAGGAAATTGAAACAGTCGAGTATCATGAACTTATCGTTTGATGATGACGATACAGCATCAATAACGGATCCTTCCGCAATTGACTTGAGAAATCAAGAGCAAAGCGACGACGTCCAATTACCTGGTGGTGAAGGAATGCACCAGGATGATGATATACAAATTATTCAAAATGTGATAAATACAAATGAAGAAGTTGAAGAAAATATTGAAGAAGAAGAAATTGAACCAGTAGTGACTCTACGTAGATCTGAGCGTGATAGAAGACAAGTAGAGAGATTTAATCCATCAGCAAGTTTTGCGTATTGGGATGATGAAGGGGCTTTTGTAGACTTACATGACTCTTTTCCATATGCATTTGCTACTGGTACGACGGTACGATTAACTCAGGAACCTCATAATTTTAAATCAGCAATGGCTAGTAAAGATAGAGATGAATGGAAAAAAGCTTGTGATAAAGAGATGAAGAATATGGAAGATAGAAAAGTCTGGAGGCTAGTTCCACGACCATCAGACCAGCCAATAGTAGGAAGCAAATGGCATTTTAAGGTTAAGTTGAATCCGGATGGTACAATTAATAAACATAAGGCAAGAATAGTAGCTAAAGGTTATACTCAGACTTACGGGGTGGATTACACGGACACCTTTGCACCAACTGGTAAACCGGCTTCCTTTAGATGCGTGGTAGCATTCGCAACTTATCATGGATTACCCATACACTCTATGGACGCTATAGCAGCCTTTCTAAATAGTAGATTGAAGGAGAAAATATTTATGGAGCAGCCAGAAGGATATGAAATAGAAGTAGATGGTGAGGATTTAGTCTGTGAATTGCTGCAAGCACTATACGGATTGAAGCAATCTGCAAGAGAATGGAATGAGGAGTTTAAATCAAAGTGTTTGAAAGCTGGATTTAGACAATCACCGGCGGACGAATGCGTATACATTAGGAGAAGATCAAATGAAATCTGTTTATTTTATTTGCATGTTGATGATTTAGCAATTACCGGTAACAATATAGAAGAGTTTAAGAAGGAGATAGGAGGTTTTTGGCCAATGGAAGATATGGGGATATCAACATGTGTTGTTGGGATACAGATTGTGAGAGCAGGAACGAATCATTACATATTAGGACAAGAGGCAATGGCCAAATCTTTACTCGAGCGTTTTGGAATGACTGATAGCAAGCCCGCTTCGACTCCGTTTCCAGGTGGAACTAAACTCACAAAATCAACACCTGATGAAGCGAGAACTTTTAGCTTAATGAATCTTCCATATCGTAGTGGAGTAGGTAGTCTTATGTATCTATCTCAGTGTACTAGACCGGATATCACATATGCGGTAGGATGCTTATCGCAACATTTAGAAAATCCAACATTGAGGCACTGGGAAGCTTTTAAGCACGTTTTAAGATACTTGAAGGGTACTATTGATTACTGTATACATTATAATAAAACGCCTTCACTTACTATATCAAGCAACAACGGTTATGCATTACCTCAACATTTTGCGGATTCAGATTGGGCAGGAGATAAGAGTACAAGACGTTCAACAACGGGCTACGTGTTTATCATCTGTCAAGGAGCAATTAGTTGGCGGAGTAGACTACAACAAACGGTAGCTAAATCATCCACCGAAGCGGAATATAGAGCCGCGAATGAGGCGGGAGACGAGATGATATGGCTAGCAAGGTTTCTTAAATCAATTGAATTACCACAAGATAAACCATACTTACTAAATTCAGATAGCTTAAGTACAATTGATATTTCAGAAAATGCGGTTATGCATGGTAGGACAAAGGCAATAGAGATTCATCATCATTGGTTAAGAGAGAAGGTTAAAGAAGGAGAGATTAAATTAGTGTATTGTGCATCAGAAGACATGTTAGCGGATATACTTACGAAGCCGCTGCATCCAGGACCTTTCAATGAATTTAGATCAAGGATAGGTATGAAGGCAGTGAATGAATGAGGATATTTTAATTGTGTCGATTGAGGGCGGGTGTTGAAGTATTCAATCGACGAGGTAAATGAGGATAAGAATTAAGTGAAATAGAACGTGAAATAAAATTGATAAAGATACGCGAGAAGAGAAGGAGACATTTTAAGATAAACTACCCCAATGGTTTTCACAATAACATTACTTATAATACATACCTATTAACTCGAATTACTTCTCTTTCCCCATCTTTGGGAAGAGAAGTAAGTTATATTTCAAATTTTCCTCTCATTTCTTTTATGGCTTATAATGAATTGTTTTTGACCGAATAGACTTATAGTTCTTTATCAGAACCAGAGATCAGTTATAAACTAATCAAATCATATCATTCTGTACCTAAATAGGTATTAATTGTTTTCAATTCATTCTACTATATATTTTTAATCTTTCCTGATCAGTTACTTGTGTGTTATAGGTCAGATAGCCTTCTTTATCAAAGTTGTTCGAGTTTGTGCTCATCAGTGCTGTAGTGCACACTACTAGGTGAATAAATATATCTTTGGGAAGAGAAACTTATAGTTCTTTATCAGAACCAGAGATCAGTTATAAACTAATCAAATCATATCATTCTGTACCTAAATAGGTCAGATAGCCTTCTTTATCAAAGTTGTTCGAGTTTGTGCTCATCAGTGCTGTAGTGCACACTACTAGGTCAGATAGCCTTCTTTATCAAAGTTGTTCGAGTTTGTGCTCATCAGTGCTGTAGTGCACACTACTAGATCCCCGGATTCCAAGACTCCAATTACATTCATAAATTGGCTCAGATCTGTGTCTAAGAGTATTGGAGTAAAACTTCCTGAGAACCATATCCATAGGAATGAAACTGGTTAACTTGTGAAAATCCCATGTTGCCAACAGTAACTGTGATCACTGAAAACTGGGCACGTTCTGATGAAAATTGAAATGACAAAGAGGGTATGAAATTTTGGCTCCAGGTTATGCTACAAACACCCTTTCCAAGATAAAATGCATTCATCTTTCAGCCTTAAATTGGAGCTAAGTTCAGGCTTACTAAAACCTCTAGATACTTGAAGAAAAATACTACAATTAGGGTATACAAATATCAGCTCTCTGTAAATTTTCAGAACAATTTCCAGATTGTCAGAAGCACAAATTTGGGCTTGTACCCACCAAAGTTTGGGTTCCTGGCATTCTGTAAACCATTCTGGAAATTTAAAGAACACATATTTGTATATGATAAATACATATTTAAGGCATGTATACACTATAGAACTGGACAAAAAACTTTGGACCAGATTCTGAAGAGCAAAAATCCTGGATCATAGAGATCTGTCCTAGAAAAGAAGAAGAAAAATTTTCCAGTAACAGAGTGCAAAGGTAAATTATTTGGAATCTTTTTCATCTGTTTTTGTATAGCTCAAAATTTGGTGTGTGAAAGACATCTCATTCTACCTCTTTATGCAGTCTTGAGGCATCATTCTTGTAAGATATGAATTCCATTCAATAGATGACAAAATAGGTATATCCTTGATTGGGAACCCAATATACCTCTCTGAACCTGGCTGGCTTGTGATGACTGATTTGTGCCATGAATCCAAAAGACATAAAATTGCTTGACTTGGAAATCCATTCTTATCAGCAAATCCAGAAAGAAGCTTGAACATTTTAATAGGATCATTTAGCACATTAAAATCTTTAATTGTGTTGCTTGTATAACAGAGCAGATTTTGGATATTGTTTGGGTGGAAATCAAGGTAATCCCATCTACCAAAATTCTCCTTGAGAAAGCTTATTGCACTCTCCATTAACTTTTGAAGTTGCTCTTCTTCCAAGTCTTCTTGATTGAGAATTCTTATCATGCCAATAAAAGGAACAACCACCCTGTATTCTGCCATGCTGACAGCTTTGACAACCAAAGCAAAATTTGTTGGATGAGATTCACTGGAGACCACTTGTGCTCCAGGTGACATGTTCTGGGAGTCATGAAATTGATCAAAATGATTGTATGAGATCTGTAGCTTTTGAATCAGATCTTCAAAAAATATATGTAATTCTTCACATATATGTCTACCAACATTTGTATGAAACTGTGCAGAATTTGAAGCCAACATCCATATCCTGTGTGATACACCTTTCCCATCTCCATACAAGTACCACTTTGACCTAAAGAATTGTTCAGGTCCCCAGAAAGAATAATTCTTAATTCCAATTCTCTCATAAAGTCCACCTTTTATTGATTTAGAATCATGGTTGTAAGTATTGGTTATTTGATGCCAATATTTGGATAAATCTTGAGGGATTTTGGATTGCACTCTTCCTTTTGACCAAAGTAAACATATGGAGTGAACCAATGGCAGTGGTATTTTATTGACCCCACGAATTTGCTTCAAGTATCTCAAGTGAAAATTTGGATCAAAGGCTCCACGTGAATAGTACTGCACAGATTTTTCAAAACCACAATCCTTGAGTTCCACTGTTTCCCATTCACTGTAAAAATTTTTCATGAACCTCCAACCATCATTGAGTAAGTTGTCCATATCTTTCATTCCATATGTCTCCCCCTCAAACACTATCAAGATGCCCAGGAAAGCCATAACAACCACATTTGCATTTTTGATAGCTAGCCTTATGCCTTCAATTTCTTCAACACTGAGTTTGTTCTGAGATTCAATTCTATTGTGTATTTTACAAAAATACTCATATGGTTCATAGCAAAGATTTGGTGACCTACTCGAATGAAGCATCCCTATTTTACGCAGGGTAACAAGGTAGATACCTGACTCAGAATTGTTCCTGGTTCTGGAGATACAATTTGAAAGGATTGGAGATATTTGGACTCCTTTCAGGAGACCTTTTCCTACGGCATCATGAGCTACATCTTTAATGAGGTCACTATTTGTCTTGCTTCCCTCGCCCAATGGTATATCACTTCGATCTTTCACCCTTTGAGTCAAATCGGCAGTATTTGATCCTGAGAGCCTTGCACCATCAAGTATAGGAGAACCATAAAAATGTTCTTTTCTCAAATTCTGAACCATTTTCCTTTTCCTGTCCTTTGATTTTGCAATACCAGGCAGGCAGATCTCTGGGTCCATAGCTACATGTCTTTGGAACTGTGTGAATTTTTTTATTTCTCCTGATGAGGGAATCCCCACTTCCACCTTCTCACTGAAATTATAGTTGTCTATTGATTCCTGCATCTGGTCTGGTACCGCTTGAATTGGAAGGCTTCCAAGTTCACCTTTTCCATGTACTGCACTATCATCCGTTGCTAGGCCTGAATCTTTGTGATCTACTATGTGGGAAGGAGGTTTGTTTGAGTGTTTGCTAGCTGAAGACTGGTTCTTTCCTTTGAGTTTGACATCACCTTCTGAAAATGGGTTATAAATTTGCTGCAATCCATGAGTTGGTTCTCCTGGACCTTGGTGCCAAGAGTGCTTTTTGAAGTCTTCATATGTATTCTGACGCCTAAAATAATCAAGATATTCATTCATGTAGACATGAGTATCAAAGATGTCATCTGTTTGAGTACTTGATGGCATGTGGATTATTGGCCCAATATGAGTTGGTTCACAGATATTTTCAAATGATGTTCCTTGTAAGTGATGCCAATATTGTGGGTGGCTATTGATTGAGTACTGGTCATTGTAGGAAGGCTCAAATATATCCTCTGACATACTGTTAAAATTTGATATGTGTGTTGGAAAAATGTTGGGCTTTGAAGGAGTGTCATTAGTTTTGCCAAAACTATCATAGCTGTGATCAGATACTATATCAATTTGACCTTCAGTCTTCATCACATTATGTGAATCTTGTTTATATTTTCCTAGTAACAAAGGATCTTCAGGAGAATCAAATTCATTGCCAAAGTGATATTCTACTGTTCCCTTTGTTTCACCTGATATTCCAGATATGAATTCTAGCCCTGAGCATATGTGATAAGATGAAAGCTTCAGCACAGCTAGCAGAAAGGATGTGACCACCCATAAGTTTCCCATCATATTTGGAGAGTTTAAGAATGTGGGGTCTGTTGTAATTTTGATCTTCTTTGATAAACTCCTTGTGCCAGAGGGAAGATGGGGGTTTATAAATCTGAGGCAAAAATCCCATATGTGTATTTGGCAATGATGCAAGTAGGGCTACTATCTGAAACATGATCCATATTGGAACTTTTAACCTGATTCAGAATCTTAATAATTAGGATGATAACAGCTCAGTGCCAACAAGCAGGACTTGAACTCAAAAATTGTGAGGCATCCATGCAAGCCAAATATGATGTTATCACACAACCAGGTAGCAAAATCAAAATACTGTATCTCATCTCAACCAAGTGAGATCTTTGATACATAACCTTCCAAGAATTCACTGATACTTTAGGCTTTGAGAGCACTCTCCTCCCTAATTTGCCAAGATATTTTACATCCACAAACCAGTATATGATCACAGGACACTGGTCAAAGTTCAGTCTCCACCTACAACAATTACTTACTCCCTTATCATCAAATTCATAATCTCTGAATGATGACTTCATTTTTCATTTTCTTATGAAATTTTGTACTGTCTATCAAACAATGAACCTTTTTGAATGTCTGCACAGGAAAAGTCGACTGGTCAGATCTATTTTGAGCCATCTTTATAAAAACACATCAAGATTTGGGTAAAGTCCATTCTACAACCGCTCAAACTTGATAGTTCATTATCCTCAATTTCATAAATGCTTTGTAGTGGACACAACATTCGATTCTCTTATCAAATGAGCCTGAAATCCTTACAAATGATTTCTTTTTATGTTTTGTAAATCCATCAAACTATGGACCCTCTTGATGTTTAAGAGATATCAAATGTTCAGGGTTTTATTTGGCTCAAGGATGTATCAAAGATTTATCCACAAAGATTCAAGGTGTCCTTGGATGGCAATACCCCTAGCCACAATGTACAAAATATCTGATCCAAGGCTCTTCTCAATGCCAACAGAAACCTTGGGTCTAGGACACAGTGTCCAAGGAGATCTCCGCCCAAGGACACTGTAGATTTTCAAATTTCAGGTATCTTTAAATTGATTCAAAGCATCATTATCTGCTTCCAGGGATCAGCTACTTGGTCTAAAAACCCACATTCAGCTACAAATACATCCAAAGTTAACGTGAGTATCTACAAGCAGTTCTCCCCCTAAAGCAATTACAGTTAAGGCCACAATACAGAAATTTATAGAATCAACTTCCTTCTCAAATTAATTAAGCTGTATTGTACAGAAAGTTTCCTATGCCTGACTCCCAGGCCTTGATAAGCGATGCTATAAAAAATGAATGGTCCAGAAACGAAATATGGTCAATTGAAAGGTGATCCTGCTCAAATTTCACTCATCAGATTCGAATCTCCCATGGAATCAGCCAATGACTTCAACATCCTAGTTTTTTCTCTGATTGATTCTTTATGACGTATAATCACTCCCAAAGTAGAATTCATCTCATCCACATTTTCTTTGGTTAATTGTGCTATTCTTCTCTTAGTTTCACTATATCTAAACCCGGACCAAAGAGTTATTCCGAAGATCAAGATGTTAAAGAAAATGTGAGGTGGAAGAACTTACCTGACTTTCAATGCCTCTACTTCATGCTTTAAAGTTAATTGATTGTTTTCTCTTACGCTTTGTAATTCATGAATCCTTCGTAAAAGTGATTCAGTTTGCTCGTTCATCATGCTCATCTCCAAAGAAAATTTCTATGATTCGTAAGAAACAAAACGTCAATTTATCATAATGTAACACAAGATCCGAGAAGATAAAGTTTTCCCACCTCTTTATCTTCCTCGAGTTGTTTGGTAAGTTCTTGAACAGACATCTCCAAAACCTGTAAGCTTTCCCGCTTCTCCTGTTCAGTCTCATTGACGTTCAAAAGTTTTTCTTCCATGGACAAAACTTGATCAGTTAATCCTAATCGACTTTCGATCGCATTCTTCTTCAATTGAATCAATGCAGGTTTAATCTCAATTGTGGGATCAGGTAATTGATCAGATCCTCCATTCACACTTTGACTAAAATCAATCTCGTCAAACGGTTCAGGTGCTCTAGGTATCAATCCAAGTTTGACCGCTTTGTTTTGATAACTTGTAATCAGTTTCTCAAGTCGATCTGATGCTTGTGATGATTTGATTTCTAGATCCATCATTGCTTCTGTTAATTGTAGATGTTTGGTGGCCGCAGCTGCGGCTGATCTTTCTAATTGGACTCGAGTGGATGAGATCTGCTGTAGTTCGGCATCACTGATATTTTGTTTCTCGACTTTTACCAGTAAATCAGCCTTCTTATGTGCTAGATCTTTCACCTTGAGTTCTATAAAAATTCAAGGAGTTAGCACATCGAAAATCAGGGTTTGAACCAAATGGGATAAGTCTATACCTGATGCTACCAAACTCTTCTGTAATGCCTCATTTTGTTTCTCGGACTTCAAGATTTGGTCTTTCATTTTACTAATATAAGTTGAAAATCCTTCAGCATCTCGGGCCAACTTAGCATGCTCCTTTTGTGAAGCTTCCAATGGAGACTGAGAGATATGACACCACATAATCAATGAACACCCACTTGAATTCATTGGATATTGTGATATCAAGAGACTTACAGGTCTTGCTTTCATGCGCGCGGCGTCAGCTTCTTGCATTGCTGCGATTGACTCTAGTTGTTCAAGTTCTGATAAGAGTCCATCCCTCTGTCTCTCTGCCAGCGAAATGGTAGGAAAAGGTAAGCTCTCATATCGCTCGAGAAGACATTCCACGATATGACAGAGATGATCCCGGACCAATCAGCACTTGTTACTTACGATAATAGTCCTCAAGCGGTGGTTTATGAAGCTCCTTATCGTAGTCATCAGTTTGGAGGAAAGAAGGATATGTACGTCCAAGGTATTCGAACCAACGACTGTGCGTTGCCATGGCTTGAGCATGTAGGTCTTGCGAGGATGGCTCGCTGTTCGGATCTAGATAAATATGTGGATTCGTCCTTGCTTCTTCACACAGCTTGATAATCAAGAACACACGTTAACTTCGAAGAATATGTGCTGTACCAATCTCAAGACTCACCTTGATCGTCATCACAATCCAATGTAACATAGCTAGCATCGTTGGCCAGGTATGCATACTACCAGCAGCTTGTAATCCACTCTTAGAGATCGCATCAACAGCAACATATCCCATCTGTTTCAAAAGAGGTAACACTTCATCTTCAAATTTCTTTCCATTCATACCCCAACGATGCCCAGGATCAGAACATTGAACCAAAAACTTTAAAATATTTTGAAAGTCTTTGTTGGTCGGAGTTTGAAGCGTTTTGATTGTTATGGCTACGTATCCTCTTTCGACTAAAAAATCATGAACATCCTGCTGCCAACCTGCAATAATCTTCTTGTCTCTTGGCCTTGGATCTTTGAAAAATAATGGTGCGCCAAAAACTGCATTGGGTTGATTATGAGAAGGAAACGTCATTGCAGCTGATGATATACGCTGACCAGAATTCTGAAAGTTAGGTCTGTTGACGTTTGAACCAGGTGTGACAGGGTAATGGAGCGCTACATTTGGAGCAAAATCGTTCATGTTACTATATCGAAGATGAGCATGATCTGGTCTGCTTGCAGAGGCAGGCATTCGAGTAGCATTGGGTAGATTTCCGGTGCTGGTACTTTGTCGTAGTGTATTATAAGGAGCTTGATAAACTGAGGAACGACGCGGATCATTTTGATGAGAATTAGAACGTTGATGGTTGGAAGTTTGAGACGAATTGATGAGGGGGTCGGATGATTGAGAATACTTGGGCTGTGAGTTTCCTGGCAAGTAAGATTGTCGGCTGCCTGTAAAACGCAAATCTCTCGTCAGCATTTGATGCATTGATGTAATCTTTCAAGAAAGATATATTAGCTTACTTTGGAGAGTACTAGTAGAACGCTGAGGCGCTAACGAGTAACGAGTGTTCGCCTCTCGGTTGATAGTTTGAGGAACTTGACGTTTCAAAGCTGATGACGGGACAGGAATATGAGAGGAAGCTTGAGGTTCAGTGGCAGCGAGGGTTCTTCGACGTGGGTCCATTTCGATTTGATGAACTAGTCAATTGTGATATCTTGACGCGTACTCTTGTGATGTTTAATCGATCGGTTTGGAGAAATATTCACGCAAACTCTTAACGCGCGTACAATCAGTGTCAGCCGACTCACAGCTTAACAACAGACGCGAAACATTTCCATCGGCCCATAGGTGGCGAGCTCAGGCACCGCGGACATACCCTACCCGGGATCCCGGCCCGAGCCTTCCTCATTTCCTCTGCAGGAGCATAAAAAAACGATGGCTATCTAACTTGCGTAAAGAGTTATGGACTCCTCTGATTCTTGTATTAGAGTAGATGACCCTTTTCATGGTGTACTAGTCTCCTTCAGCTAAATAGTTTAGATGGTGTAATATGCAATAAATCAACTTCGCACTTTGAAAAAAATGTGATCTCATGCTTTCCCAATACCTTTATTTAATTTGTGCTCTTGATCATTCAACTCTCACTCCTCAACCAGCTATATTCTGACTGTTATCCCTCATTTCAATCTTCCTGAAGAAAAGTGTGGAGGGGTTAAACCCCGGTATGAATCATGAAGTGGATACGACAAACTTCAAGGATCAACAACTGGAGAAGTGGGATTCATGTCAGGACTTTCCAATATATAGACATGCCATCTGAATGGCGCTATCGGACAAGATTTCGGGGAGAATGAAAGTGAACCCAAGGGAATAGAGTAGATTGATCCTCTTGAAATTTGCGGCAGTCTCACAAGTCTCAGTAAAGATTTTTCGCAGGAGTGAAATTGTATACAAATGTACTACGAGGATATCTACAAAATGACAGAATATATTACAAATAAGTTAATCTATGAATGTTTTAAAATACAAGGTCAAAGTTCTATTTTTTCATATTCGATTTCTACATCAAAGAATCAAAATTCAAAAAAAATTGCAACATATAAAACCTCTATCCTCATAAAAAAACACTTGATACAAATTTGCTTTGTGATGATGAACAACGTATCAATGATCAAAACAAATAGACTAACAAAAGAACGACAAAGAGACTAAAAGAAGGAATGATCGAGGACGAGAAAAACCCAAGGAGATGAAGGATAAGGTGAAAAAATAAAGATAAAACGGTATAAGAAATCAGCGGAGAATTTCTCTTGAATTATCAACATAACTTTTTCATGATCTTATTCAGATGAACTCCAATAACTATTACTCTGCGCCTCATCAGTACCAATATCGCAAACTTGACTTAAATGAAGGATTAATGCTCTACTGAGTGCATTCCCGAATCGAACTGTATCATCCGGACCTGGAATCTCCAACTTGTCCCAAACTCTATGCTCCATTTCTCCAACAGTTGTTCTTCTTCCCATTGATTGCATATTAGGTCTCGTCCCTCCAAGAAGAGAGATATCTCCAATATTCTCAGTTGAGGTCTTCAGAATTTCAGTGTGGGGTACACTGCTGAAACGTAAGATGTTCGGACGTAGGCATCGCTTCCCCTCCAATATTATTCTGCGATCCATGACTTGATACGAAGGCCTTGAATCAGCTCTGATGGGTGTTGAGGATTGAGGGAAGATTGAAGCAGGTGTAGTTATCCCGGACCCCAAGGTAGTCGTAGTCGTAGGAGTTGAAATTGAATCGTCATTATTAGACCCTTCATTTTCCCAGAACTGACCATTTAAAACAAAACAAAACAAGAACAGAAAGTGAGAAATGTTGATGATGATGTTGGATAAATTTCATATATCTGGACTTACCAAATCACAAGAGGTAGGTTGAACCGACATCTTCCTACGATTCTTCTTATCAAGCAGGGTAGAAAGAGGTGGAATAGAAGATGAAGGTTTTATTTGATCGAAATTTTTCATATCACCTTCAAAGACTCTTGTAATCAAAGGTAAGGGTTTGATAGTAGGAGCAGAAACCATATCAAAAATCACACCGCTTGATAACACAGCTTGAGAATCTACAATTATTTTGGCATTTACATCATGCTTGGTCATCATTGGCTGGAGAAGAAGGCGGAAAAAATAATCAGACTTCAAGCTTGCATCAAGTTAAGATCAGTTTCTAATGACTTACGGTTGAAGTGACTCGAAGTGGATTTGGGAAATTGGTTGGTTTTGCAGGATTGGGTTCGGCTATCAATGTGCTAGTACTGCAAACATTCGAATACATTTGATTACCAAAAAAAATGAAGAACTTGGAAAATGGGTGGAAGTTATAACAACAAAAAATTTGGGCACCGATCAGGTGAAAATAGAGATAACGACGCTACTTACAAAACAAAAAGTTAAACAAATGATTTTGTGATTGTGATGGAAAGGGGTGAAGTGGGATGGAAAAGACGAGGGTGCCAATGAGCTATTTAAGCTTGGGTGTCAAATAGTTATCTTATCAACTTCTATCGATCAGATACATAGCTCCTCAGCGGTCCATCATGTGAGAGTGCGCTTTGATAAAGGTACGCTTTTCTTTAAAAAACCATAGATCATCACATAACAAAACTCCACCAAATCATCCTACCCTGCTTATTCTCTTTCGATGTATGGAATCTGGATAACCCTTTCAACACCCTGAATATGGAGCAAACTTCATCATGCCCATGTTTTGAAAATCGCGAGCCAAAACCAAGACAAGTCTGCTGGAGCCGCGACGTCCCTTAGAGCCAATGTGTACATTCCGCCCCGCCGCCCCCCTTATCACCCTGGGAAATTAGGCGTTCCGTGCCTGCTTCCTTTCACAGTCCATGATCAAAGTACCAAGTTTGAACTCATGAGAAACAAAAGACTTGAGCAAACAAAGAGAGCAAAAAAGCAGCCGCTCGGCGCCCATCACTTTTTTTGCAAGGCATGGAAGGTTGCAATTGTATTTACAGTATTTCCTCTACTACATAAAACTTCAAACCCAGCACGCGACGTCCTGGGGGTGTCTTGTCAGTCTTTCGTGCCTCGCTGCAATGGTGGAAACCTGGGCACGATAGGACCTACTTGAGCTGGAATGTGACTAGGAAATGTGATGGATTTGGGTTCTTGAAATCAAGTGCCGATATTTTTTCTTTCTGGTGACGTGGTGAGGGAAGTTAGGGACAAGATACCTTGCTCCAATTTGAGCATTGATAACGATCAGTGATCAGTGGTGGCAGTCCTGTCTGGACCTGATTCTGTTCCAATTGTCCATTACTTGAGATAACCAGGCACCAAAGCAGATGGATATCGATCGGAACTTCAAAAAGAGCCTTGCTGTCCATTTTAACGGGATCGATGAATTTTACAGACACCTGTTTACAGACATTGTTGTATGTAGAGTAGTGTGTCCGGAAAATTACAGATTGCCCCGGATAAACTTGAAATTTACCACGCCTTGTCAAAATCGGAGTGTATGTAAACAAAAAGGCTGTACACATATGTATGTAAACATATATCTGCCCATTCTCAATGTGGAAATTTCAGTTCGATATCTTCCCACATTTAATCATCTTTCAAAATCTTCACCGCAAATAGCTATAATTCTCTATCTAGCTATAAATTCCCGACGCATACCTCACAGGTGTTTTTATATCCGTAAAAACACTTTCGTCAAATTGAACTCACCGGGTCCAGACTCGAAATTTCCGAATCAAAGCTTGCGAATGAGAGGTTGCAATCGACCCTTTCTATTCATTCAATTCAAAGTCAAATTAATTGTGGTTACCCATCCACCTTTGGTGGATGGATGGGACGCTTCGAATACTTTTGGAATCAAATTTGGGCATTTGATTCCATGCTTTCATATAGAAGAAATGAAGAAATCAAATCACTGACAGAAGACTTCTATTCGAAGTGTCTGTCCAATATTCTCCAACACGATACCCAAAAGAGAAACTTTTGGAAGAGCTTCTTTCCATTCAAAAAAAAGCTTCACTTTTGGAAGAGCAGTCAAGCTGCTTTCCATTCGATTTTTTTTATTCACAACAAATTTAATTTTTAATATTCTATATTTCCTTTTTTTCATTCAATTCCTTTTCATTCATTTATCATTCAAAATCACATTCAAAATCATTATCATTAAACATTCAAGTGTATTCGTTCTTCCGAAATGAACAAGCACTTTCATTCCGACTCCGATGCGCCATCCATTGCGCCCAAGGACTCCGAAACTGAATCGCCATACATGGAAGACGAGGACAAAGTCCATTATATCAGCGGTTATAATAATGATTTCAGCCCAGAGATCGCAGCAGAAGGTGCCGCCACTCACCTCTCAACTTCAGAAGAAGCGCTGAAGCCAAAGAAAATCGGCAAAAAGGGGAAGAAAACGTTTGGTCTTCCCCTTGATAGGCCATCTTTTGAAACCTTCATCGATCACAATACAATTCTTGACGAGGAAGGCTACCCCAAGCTGCCGAACGCCAAGACCGTATTTGTGAGGCATTCAGGCCAGGAAATCAAGAATTGGGGCACTTTTGCTTTCACTTACACGACGTCTGGCGGTGGTATCAAGAAAGGACGTCCTGACTGGAGAACTGTCCGTTTCCATTGTCTTGGCGTGGTGGTTTGTGCCAACGCCGATTGTGATTACCTGGGGTCCCCGCCAACGGCAAAAGGCAAGATTGAAGAAATGAAGATTGCGTTAGTTTATATGATAACATCTCTTCATCATAAGATTCAGTGGGCTCACTCTGATTCTTACAGGCCGCCAAAATGTCCAGCAGCCTTGTGCTCAGATTATCTTCGCCACATTCCTTGCGAAGATACTATCTGTCGAATGGACGAGCACCTGCCCACTGGCTGGGGAATCATCCGGCACGCTGGATTCCATGTACATCCATGGCCACGTCGTGGAAAGCCGGACAAGCTCTCACTAAGCAAGTTTGCCGAACGCGTCGTCAACAATCCCTCCGCTGGGCCTTTGCAACATAAGGCAATTTATTTATTTTTTTTGATGTAGTCAGCATTACGAGTGCTGACTTACTCATACCATTCACAGGTTGGTCGAGCTCCTGCTGGAAAGCAGGAGATCACCACTGCGGCTGGTATCCATCCAGCCTTTGGTAACTTGCACCGGACAGCGTACTACCGGCGCAAGCTATTGGTGGATGCAGGTGTCATTCCTGAGAAGAAGATTCCAGGATCTGGCGACAGCTTCCTTCTTGATATGATTCACTGGTCTAAGTGAGTCATATCAAACAAAAGCTTCTTCTTTTTGTATATTTTATGAATATATAATTGTCATTTGTCCCTTTATATATTCAGGCTAGGCTTGCGGATGATTTCTTCATCTTTTTTGGCCGAAAACACCCACATGACGTTTCAAACCAAATGGATGGCGGACCAATTGCTGGCTCGAGAGGACGACGGCAGTGTTTACAGAGGGGGTCTCTTATCAGACGTAACTTACAAGTTTTTCACCAACGGTTACCTCATGACAACTTCGATGTATCACTCAGTACTCCACCGGTGGATACCAATTCAGCTGACTTGGTTATATGGGCTTTCCGAAGAGCACTACACCGCTCACTTCACCACTTTGATGAACCAAATTAAATCAGCCCAACTGTTACCAGCGGAGCGAGATATACTTGTTAGACAAGTAGTAGACTTTTCAGCCGCACAGAAGAATGGCTTTATTAAAGCTTACATGGATGTCTTTGACGTGACAGATCGCAAAGAAGCTCTAGGTAAGCTCAGAGGGTGTCAGGAGCACTTTTGAGCTCAGGTGACTAGAATCAGGCGAAATCTTAATATTGTGCCCAAGCATCAACAGGTAAGATTTTAACAAACTTATCATTGAACTTATACTCATTGGAATTTCTCTTGCAGGGAGAATTTGTCAGGCTCACCGAATCTCTGTTGACAAAGGATGAGCCAGGAAAGGACTCATTTGAGGTGAATATAGCAAAGTTGCGCCGCTTGTTTCCAAAAGCCAAGCGGTGGCTTGATTGGTGGCAAGCTTCAGACGTCGAAGCTATGCTATTTAGGTCAAGGCAAAAGCAGGTAGATGACGATGGCCTATGTTCAGATATTCCTGAGACAACAAATGCTCAGGAATCATTGCACCGTGTATACTATATGATTTCGTAAGTATTTTTCTGATGTTGATTTCTATCATGCTTAATGCTAACCTCTATGCATAATTTTATTCTTAATTTCAGGGAAGGAAACTGTACAGTCCAGGTTGGACTGGTACAGCTCTATGCATTGGTCACCAGTCTTCAACGTGATAACAACGACCTCCTTCGTGGTGTGGCGATTGAATACGGTGCATTCAAAAACTACAAGAAAGTCGCCGAGACTTTAGGTTGGACAAAGAAGGCTCGAACTCGAAAAGATAGGTTTAATGATGGTCGTGCTCCAGACACGACTGAGGCACTTCTTGGGCCGTCTTCGAAAAATCCTGGACGACCGGTAGGATCAGTAAACATTGACCGGAACCCGGTGACCACTTTCCAAGGTTTCTACGCCTCAAATTCAGCTGGCCGGAGGAACCGATGCTGGCTTGACGCGATGGCTGAGTGCTTTCATGCACTGCAGTCGCCACTGTGGTTTCATGGATGTAAAGGGAAGAGTGGACACTTATACACCAAGTTAATGAAAGTTCTTTCCTCACGAGCGACATGGGAGATGTCCAGAGAAGGAAGCATCAAATCAATATTATCCCTCGGTCAAAATTCAATCCACCATGCAGCTCAGAAGGTATCATCAAGTTTCCCTACTGATCAATTTGCTTCAGCAGACACTTTTTTCGAGTTAATATTTGACTGTCAAAATCAAGACAAATCCGTTCCAGCTCCTGCCAGGACCCTTTTTCGTTTAAACCGTAAAAGGAAATTGATTTGTTCAAAAGATCCTTCTCACCGAGTCAACGAAAATATTCCAACTAATACAATTAACTTATCTCCTCAAGAATTCGGACAACAGTTCACTTACATTCAAACGCCACAACTGCTCCAGCAATGGGCTTCTCCGACTGGACTTCGAGGGGTTTCATCCCGGCACTGTCAAGTATGTGAAAAAGGATTGGATGGAGCGCCACCTTACTTAGAAAGAAATCAAATAAGTTTCGATCCAGATCCACCTCCTCCTCACCTCTATGTCCATCTGGAACTCTCATCATTCTTGATTTCAGATACTAAACATAGCGAAATGATCAAGATGCAAGGTGAAATAGTCTTACCTTACGAACTAAAACTGTCAGGTGTACAGTACTTCATGCGAACACGGGGCTATTGGGCCAGAGGGCACTTCTGGTGTAAGGTGATACGTACGGTCAGTGGCTTGACGGGAGTGTGGTATCACAACGACATGGAAAATTCAGGTATTGCAACGTTGGTAAGCAAGGATCTGGAAACCATCGGCGGCGCTTCGCCAAGTACAAGCTGGGCAATGTATAGTCAAAATCCTACAGCTGTCAAATCCGACATAATTGAGGCGGCAAAAATGAAGATCAGAAAAACTAATCCAGAAATTCATGGAGACATACCTTTTTCTCAGTCTTATACAACTGAGAAACAGTCTGGCAACATAATTGATCAACCTCTTGACCTCAATGGCGAAGCAGACACTGGTAAGTGTCACACCATTGCTGATATGTCAAACATATGCTGACTTATGTGTTTTTATTGCAGGTGACTCAAAAGAACTTCTTGCGACGCTCACACAGGAGGAAATGGACGTTCTATTCTTCTCCGACCAAGAGGAAAAAGTAGAGGTGAAGAAGATAAAGCAAGAATTCTTCTCCGACCAAGATGAAAAATTAGAGGTGAAGCAAGAGGTGTTACAACAGGAAGAGGTGTCTTTAGTAGTCGAATCAGTAAAGCAGAAGAAGCAGAAGAAGGCAAAAAGGATCAAGGCCAGTGCTCCTTTGGTTGAGAAGGAAACCAAAGGAGCAAAGGAAGATACTGATGGAAAACCAGGTTCGTGGTTGATTGGTATATTGCTTTTGCTCAAACTTCTCAGCTCACATCACGGTCTTTCTTTGACAGCAAAACACAAAAAACGCAAGGGTTGGAAAGGTTGGGCTCTGGTTGAAGAGGACGCCATTGAAGCGGATGTATTGGTCCAGGAGGAGGATGCCACAGCTGGCATCAGGAAGTCCAAGCGTAAGAGAGAGTGAATTTTTGTCTCCATTTCATCATCTTATTTCGAATCAATGTCTCTTTTTTCTTTCAATGATATCTTAATAAATTCAGTCGTCTTATTGTTCTTTTAATGACTAGAGAACACGCGGGCATGCCCGCAATTTTTTACTGGCAAGTAGAACTTGCGTTTGGCACTGTATTGCAAATTTGTCCCAAGTGCCAACACGTTACGTAGGTACTGTTAAACTACATTTTACAACCATGTCTGTTACAAAAATGTTCATAGGCCGAGTCACAAAGTTTAATGCCATGTTTACAGTCTTCTTGGACCTTTTCAAGTAAATCTGAGCCTAACCAATAAAGAATTTAATTTCTCGTAGGTTCAAAACCTGCTTTTAGAGATGCATGTGTTACTCTACATTCAATATACCTCAATACTACCTCAATTAGTAATAAAATATTCTTCCTCCATGCGCCTTGGCATATTTTTATTACAATACCTAGCTTATCCACGCCAGGAACTCGCTTAAAGAACCTAAGATTTCACTATATTATTCATGAGTCATTATTGTTGAGCAAATTCACAGGGAAACATTATGTTTTAATACAGTCATATTTTGTTCTAAAGACAAGCTCCGCACCTCAACTTTCCATCAAAACAACAACAGGTCACACATTTTAATATCTAGTTAAACTACCTACCTGATTTTTAGTGTCTTAATCTTCCATCGCAAGTTTCAAAACTATGTTTTTTGTTCGTGGCCATGTCTCAGTTGTCGCCAGGGAAACGAGAACACCTCCGAGTGATTTGCATCGTGACAACGCTACGTAGAGCTGGCCATGTGCAAAAACTGAGTTAGGTAACAAAATCCCAACTGTTTCCAAACTTTGACCCTGCGCTTTGTTGATAGTTAAACAAAATGCATCCGCTATTGGAAATTGATATCGGGAAAATTTGACTGGCATAGTTTTATCTGCCTCGTGTGTTAACCAAATCTTAGGTAGCATTATTACCGTCCCCTTTTTCGGACCAGATATGATTTGACATTTTAATACTTTGTCTGAGAAATCAATCACTAATAGGCGAGTACCGTTGCAGAGGCCGTTCGCTACGTTCAGGTTTCGAATTAGTATAACAGGCAAACCCCTACGAAGGTTCATCTGATGGTTGGGAAAACCGTTGGAAGAAACATTATTTAAAAACTCTTCCCCAATAGGTTCATAGCAATTGTCGTCCAACACATCTAAGGATTTGGATGTCATCACTTCCCCGCCAAGTCTCTCATTCATTAAATGGTTTACTGTTCTAACTGTTGAGTTTAATGGAGTAATAATCATTCTGGCTTCATAATATATCGCCAAAGAATCCCAATTTTCTGCTTGTGTTAGTACTTTCACCTCCTTATAAACATGATCTATAATTTTCCTGTCTATCTCAACTCCCGGCGAGACTATGTTGGTTTTTATATAATCAATATTAATTAGTTCCTCGTCGTTATTCTGCAAATAACCCGAGCCCAATTCTAATAACCAATTTGCAAAATTCATTGCCTCCCAGTCAAGGTCATCACCGGAGCCAAGAAGTCGGACATTTTTTCTTAACTGATATTTACTAAGTAAAGGCCAAATTTCAGTTGCTTTCATTGAAGCTAGGTACTGTTCATGAATAGTTCCGTGACCAGTCACTGGAAGTGTTTGTCGGAAGTCTCCAGCAAATATTACTGAAATTCCTCCAAATCTGTCTTTGCTTCGTAATAGTTGTTGTAAGCTACGGTCCACTGTTTCAATGCAATGTCGATGTTGCATTGAAATTTCGTCCCACACAATCAATTTTGTTTTTTTCAAAAGTTTGCTGAATTCATCTCTACCTGATAAACCACACATTGAGTCCTTCTCTATGTGGAAAGGAATCTTGAAGGCGAAATGCGCCGTCTTTCCATTTAAGAGTAATTGAGCAGCAACTCCTGCTGATGCCACCGCCACAGTTTTACCTTCTTTTGCCTCAAAGTAGTTTAATATCGTATTTAATAAGAAGGTTTTCCCGGGTCCTCCAGGCCCGTCTATGTAACACAACATTTGCTTTCCAGATTCAATTGTCGTTGTCACATCTTCAAACACTTTTCGCTGCTCTGTGTTAAGAAGTGGCATGTTTGTCTCGACGAAGGTATTGTATTCCTGGAGTTTAGATGTATCTTCGCATCTCGAAATTGTTAAATTTTCTAGCACCGTGTTGACCTTATCCTGATCGTCGTCGCTGAATTTAAATTGATTCCAATCGCCACCCATTTCTTCCACTACCTGTCGTAATTGAGACAAACCATAAGCAAAGATCGTCTCTTGAGGTAATATTTCATTACAACCTTGCTTTGTTAACATATATTGACAATCGTCAGTGAGTTGCAACCGATGCACCTGCCAAAGTCTATTTGGATCCGAAGGTGAGTTGTGAACTATGATCATCGCAAATAGTTGTCGCAAATGCAGGCCTGTCATCCAATGCGCTGCCTCTCTCAAGCACAAATCGTAGTGGTTGTCTGATTCAAGTAAGTTTAATTTCATTGCTGCGTCTCTAAATGTGTCGCAAACAACACCTGCTACTGTTTTCAAGTCAGAAAAGGAAGTTGCCCCCTTTACGTGTGCCAACAAAACCCGCAGAAAGAACCTCTCTCCAGCCTTTGGAGAAACGTAGTCGAGTCTCGTCGCGCAAGGTATATTCCTGACCCGTGAAGTCCACCTTTTAGCCTTCGTCCATGAAAAAAAATCAGGTAAATCTTGATATAATAAAGTTTTCACGTTAGTTCCATTTCTTCCAATGGCATTTTCTCGATTAAGGCGAAAATAGTCAAGTAGCATAGTTCTTGAGGCTTTTCCTGCATCTAGCTCTTCCTCTAATCTGCCATCATCCCAAAAATAAATTTCCTGTTCGTCTGGCAAATGAATCGGAAGGCGATATACCCCTGGTGATCTGTCGGATAACTCGTACTGCAGTAAACGCCAAACAGCTGCAAGATATGCGAAATTAGTACGTGCACTAATTGCGTGGGAAGCGCACTAACCTTCGACTGGTCCAACATACCGGCCCTGAATGTATTCTTTTATTTCATTTCTCGCTTTGACTTTTTTGCCTTTTGATAAGTTTGTACTTGCTAAACCGCTTTCGTCGTCAAAATCGTCAACATTTAAAGGAATTGTCTCTAGATCATCGGCCTCTCTCATTTCTATATTGCTGCGGTCGTGTCCTTTCGATACGTATTTATAAATATATTTATATCCAAGGATTCCTTGAGCCACCTCAACATTGAAGTGACATTGGTACTTCATCAGCAGAAAACGGTTATATGGTACCACGTGCTGATTGGTGAAGGTGAAGCCATGCTTGATAAATTTCCTGCCGTCATCCCGCCGACGGTAAAGGGGATAGGCATTTTCTTGCAGGACAGTTTCGGACTGGAAAGGCTTTGGAAAGCGCTTTTGACATTTCTTGAACTCTTGATTCCAACAAGGACTGGAATAGCCCTTACCACAAGGTCCGTGCAACATCGAATCTGTGACTAATTTATGTAGAAGTGGTTCTTCTTTTGGGTCAGGTAATTCTGCGCAAACTAAATCGTCAATTATGTCAATAGTAGTCGGAGCGTATGGTTTGTCTAAAATCAGGATGATGTGAGCATGAGGCAATCCACGTTTCTGAAATTCTATGACATAAACCCATGATACTACCACACCTAGGCGATTGTGAACAGTCAAGTCCTCAATCACCTCATCCAACTTCATTTTAAATACCCTAGCAACTATATCAGGCCGGTCACTCGCACATTCATCGTATTCGAGAGCATCTTGAATTTCGGTCCAGTTTGGATTTCCAGTCATAGTAAGAAAGAGTGAAGGTGGACCGTATTTTTTACTGGAAGCAATTGAGTCTTGATATAAACCACGCATATGACGTGGCCCACCAATGAATGACGCTGGAAGAATCACTCTACGGCCTTCAATTTCGACGTTTTGTTCTAAATCTTCTAAGATGTTTTTATATTTCTCGACCTTCATTTTGCTTTGATTAAGATCATAGTAACAAAGCCGGCCTCGTTCGACACAAAGATATAAGTCAACGACCAATTCCTGAAATAGACTCCGACAATGTAATATTGGGGAAAACTTGTTGTCCCGTTGAAAAAGAAGCCACGCGAACCATTGCAAACTTGTAACGCGTTTGGTTGATTCTGAAGCAGGAGAACAATAAGCTGTTATGTTTCTCAGTATGGAATTCATGAGCTCGTACCTTCGTCTCCTGTATCAATAGTTCTTTGCCTCTTAGCTCCGGTTGGTGACTTGTAATGCTCTGACCATTGCTGAGCACCGTCCGGAAAACATAGGACGTATCGCATTGGGAGGTAACCTGTGTGCATGTCTGTGATAGCTACCTTTTGACCATTCCTTCTTTCAAGAATTACTCCTCTCTCTTCTTTACCAACGGCTCCATCCCCTGGAATTACCATACCCACTTCATCGACGGTTGGTTGATTGTATCGTTTGAAATCGTCTTTCTTCCCCGGCTTTAAAGATTTGATCACCAATTTGCTACCACTATTCCTAGCCAATACCTCCTTGGTGTTTTTAAACAGTTTCGCGTACGGGTTGGAGTTATTGATCGTTGCTTGCAGGGCCAAGAGTAGGTCATTGTTCAATTTGTTGTTGTAATGTTTCTGACGCATCGCCGCTTCTCCAGTACCGCTGTCCCCAAGAGTGTAGATCTGAGAAAAACAAGGAGGTTGGCCTTGCAGAGGAAGGGTCGAACCAGCGTAATGATGTAGCTGACCTCCAACTCTGAAATGGTAGATTCCCTTTTGACCTGTAACCGAGCGGTCCTGATGTGGCGCGTACATTGAAGTAAAGGAAAGGACATTATTGTAGTCTCTAATTTGTCTACGCGCCGCCACGGCATCTACGTGAGAAACAATTTAGTATTTGAATATTAAGAGTTTGAGCAAGGCATGTGCATACCTGGAGCCGGCGAGGTCATCATCCACTTGATGATATCTGGAGTGTTACATTGAGGAAAATAAAATGTTGGTAATAATACCTTTCCAGTTTGACAACAGTTTGAATATATCTGTCTGTTGGTACCACGGTATTGTTTCGTTCTTTCATTTGCCCAACGTAATGCATGACACGTTTCACACTGTTTGTCACATTTACCTATGTTAGACATGAAGTCATCTCCAAAAGCACCTCTTAGTGATTTTTCCGACCTTGAAATGGGGCCTCGAACCATGATAGGCATTGTGTGAAGGATCAACAATTCTTGAACCTAAATTGGTAGTAGTTTCTTCCGGACTGAGTTATCCGGTAATAGAACTGAGTCGAAAAAATTTGTATTTATGAAAAAATAAGGATATTATATATTGCTCTTCCGCAATAGCCAGTGTTCGCCCGAAGGAAACAGTAGGTTATTTTAGGAGAATCGGTGTTGATTTACTTTTGATTAATTTGCGAGAAAAATGTAGTAATTTTGAATGATGATTAGGACAAGATTGGGATGACATCGTCGTAAGTTATATTCGCTGAACTATAAAGGAAGACCGCATTTGTATAATGTCGTTAAATAATGCTTTTCGTTTCAACCGGAAAAGGAATTGAACTTTTAAAAGCACTTCATACTTAAAGGTTCTCCTATTTGCATCACCCTAAGCCGCATGTTGTGGTACAATCCTTCGACTGATCTTTGTTGGCAAATGGTCCTGTGTGGAAAGATAACCTTGGTTCCACCGTGTGAAACTGCCATACACACAACAGCGTACACGGTAGAACCTCGCTACACACACACCCGGCATGTCCTGACCACTGCCAAAAATCAGGGAGGAACGATGCAAAGGAATTATCTAATCTCACAAAGTACTGAGCGCGCTCGGTCATTTTTAGGTCAAGAAAGTGCTCAACCAAAAGTGGCAGACGATGTGCCATGATCAATCGAATTTCAAGCCAACCTAACACAATATATTCTGCTTGCATACAAGATGGCACAAAAGTACTCTGAATCCCTAATAAACCACCTTTGACGCAGATGTTGTGACACACATGCGGATTCAAATTAAGGACCCTTTTTAGGCCTCTTCCCACCCCTCGACGACCCAGCTTCTTCCTGAGGTACGGAAGCTACAAGCTTAGGAGATTCAGGCTCAACTTTAATCTTCTTGAAGCTGCCGGAGTAGAAACATAAGCGCATTGTCAAACCACGACAGAACCGATGAAACCAAAACATACAATTTTCCCCGAGCTCGGCCAGCAGGAGTTGAGACAGTGTCTTCAACCTTGACCGGCGAACTTGAAGCCTTCTCCGTTTCACGACCCGATGTTAAATTTATACCGGTGACCTACATTGAAAGGACTCCGTACAAAAATCAACGGTGACCATAATAACAAAGTTACGAAAAGGCAAGAACTAACATCAACAATGAAACGGCTGTTATCCGCATCGAAATCCACTATATACCCGGTAATCACTGCTTCACGATTGACCTGGAACAAAGTCTGAATAGCAAGCAGGTTCCGGACAGGTCTAATATAGTACGCCACTTTGAAAACGACCATCTCCCTAGACTAAATCAAGAGTTAAATTTTAGTCTGTAAGATATAAAGAGCTTGACATACAGCGTTATCATAATCGGCGTGTTCAACTATAGCTACGACAGTGGGCTTGTCGTAAGAATCTTCCTGAATTGTATAACGGTCAAGAATTAATCCAAGGCCTGAAACAGCTGTATTATCCGCAAGTGAACCTTTGAGATCCTTGGAAGTGGTAACCAAAACCGCATGGTCCACTTCGTAATATAAGGTAGGAAATGAGTCCTCTATATTCGGAGCAATCATCCTTGATTTTAAGACATAGACTCCGTCGGCTTGTAATAGACTGGATTCATTTGCGTAAGCTGAGACTTTAACCTGGTACTCGTAGGGATTGGTCCCAACAGTGCCTCTGCAGACAATAGAGCTGTATGCATCTCGCAATGCGTAGTTGGCAGATGAGTCAGTTGGCAACTGCGGCAAGCGGAGCAGACAAATAATTTTCCAATTAGACGACCCATGATTAGATCCTTTCATATGCAAGGAAAATGTTAGTAAAATACTAACGACTTCGTATACATCCAAGGGACCCGATACGTTGAGAGTTCGCGCCTTTATTTTATTGCTGACCGGAATAGTACTATTGGACATGTCTGAAATAGAACAACCAAATTTGTTTTTTAGCGAAATATTGGGTAGGAATATGTTCCAATACTGAAGATTGACCAATTGAACGATTGGTTCAAAGGAGACAACGAAAAATTCCAGATACAGATTTGGCCAATATAAGTTTTCAGGTAGTTTGAATGTAAATTGCGGCAGGCGAGGCTCTGAAAGTGGAGAAAATATAACTTTGAACAAGAGCTATACAAATTGGAATAGGTAGAAACAGGTTTCTTGTCTTCTGAAATGGATTATCTCAAAAAAGTGATATTCGATAAAAGTGTTGGTATGACTGCTTGTAATATGTTCGAGCGGGGACATCCTTCTTATATATGCCCACTCTTCAACCAAAGTGCTTTCTCAGGAAAAAGCAATGGCCAAAAGGCGAGCGTTGAATAGAACAACTATCAAAGGAACCAAATGTACGGAAATGAAACAAGCCATGGAAAAAGGCAAAGAACCAGGTACGGAGGCTAACGTCTCATTGTCCTGATTCTGTATATTCAACTTAATTGAAATGGCAATTTCTATTTTAAGTTGATAGGTGCTCGTCCTACCCAGGATCGTTGTCTTTGAAATGACCGATTTTGAAAAGCCCATGGACCTTTGCTTTTATAGAACTCTTGTATTAAGCTTGTAGAGGTCGATGAAAAAGAAAGACTATTGTTAAATGCTCATATGTGGCAGGGAACATCAATTGGAATATATCAACAATCGGTCATACTTGTGGATGGTTTTAGAAAAGCGACATAAACGCTTGTTAATTGTTGAGAGGTTTTAGAAATCATCAATTGGAATAGATCGTCAACTGGAATTGGCAGAAAATACTCATGAACGGTTCTACGTAAAAATTAATTCGTCCGACGATCAAGAGTGGAGGACAAAATAACGAACAGCTGACAAACTATTGAAACACGAAAACGGAAATTCTACATGCAACTAAAAAAGCGAAGCATGTAAATAATCATAAAAGCCCAAACGGGGAGAATAAGTTGCTACTACCCGCAGATGTCCTGTATGAAACTTAACATGGATATGCGAGTTCCTTACATCTTTTTGGTTTTTAGATTAATTCAGTCTTTACCATTGTTTGTCCTTGAATAATAAGTAACTTTTCCTGGTGTTTATTGTAGACCTCACTTTGCATTTGTGTTTTTAAAACTCAAAAAAAATTGCAAAAAGGGTTGTAAATTTGAATAATACGTCTGCGACATGTATTATTACGAACACCTTTATTTACGGACGAAAATGTCTGTAACAGAAAGATCCGGAATGTTATAGGATACAAGATGAATGTGCATTTTCACAGACATTTTTTCCTTACAAAGCATTATGTCTGCACAGTGTTCAAAATTTTTTTTGCAAAAATATACAATTTGATTTCTAACTCACAACTTTGCAAGCAATAAATCACAACAATTTTCATTTCCGAACTTCTCAAAAATTTAATGTCTGTAAAATTCAACTTTTTCCCGGTGAGAGTTGATTTCTACAAAGAACGCAATTTCCGGACAATAACGTCTGGTATTCGTAGTTTGTAAAAATCTCGGACCCCCATTTTAACTCTTTCGCCTTTCCCCCAACCTTCCGTCATCTAAACCTTTCTCATCCTTAATATACTTCCGATCATATTGGATTATCATCTCTCTTTTCTCCATTACCTTTTCTTTTTACCTCATGCATTCAATTATTCCTGACAAGAACAATGTTCACCACTCGATTCTCTCTGTCCACAATACTCCAATCTTAGACACATCCGAATTTATATCCCCTCATCCAAAACGTTCAGGTTTCATCTTCACTTCAAGTGATTTAGAAAAAGTGCCAAATCATGATCACACAACACCTGTTCTTAATTATCAACCTGAATTCCCAATGTCACCGCCACCATCCATTATCAAGAATCTGCCCATGATCATGAATCAACCGATCATCCTTCATGAATGGTGGATAAAAGATCTGTTTCAAGTCAGAATTCTCAATTACAAGACTATTGGGTAAAGATCAATTAAATGATGCTATGAGATGTGAGGTTTTAGATGGAGATGGCAAATTATATGAATTTAGTCAACTTTTAGACAGAAGATCGCCTACAGTGGTGATCTTCATCAGAAACTTTAGGTAAGTTTGTTTTCAAACACCTTAAAGTGCTCTTTCATTGATTTAACGTTTTCTAACGTGTCTCTAACCATTCTTACAGATGTGCATTTTGTCAAACATATATTCAAAAATTATTCACTATTGTTAATGAATGTGAAGAGTATGAACCCATCAAATCAGCTGGGATAAAAGTCATTATCATTAGTCTTGGGAGCCATTCAATGATTTCAAAATACGGCAAATTACTCTCTCTGCCCCCACCAAATCATATGTGGGGTGAAGGTATGCAGAAATGTTAATTGGTTCTTCCTCGCCAACAGTCCCCTTCAAGTGTCCTTACCCAATACATACAGATGCCTCTCAATCAAATGAACTCTATGGGGCTCTGGGAATGAACAAGAGAAGTACATAAAGCGGTCCTGAGACTGAAAAAGGGGATTACTTAGACACTTTGTCTAACCTTGAACTTTTCAAATACGGTGTCAAACTAAGCAAAAGTTTCACTGCGTTCCCATCTCTACATCGCTTCCTTTGAAAATTGATGTGGAATTTCATTTGGCGCCTTATCAGAACTCATTGGAATTAACAGCATTGAAATCTTGTGGGGAATTGAAACAATTAGGTAAGTGGAGAATTTGAAAGCAAAAGCCAAATCTTCATTTTCTTTGAACTGGAACTTGTGAATGAAAACATAGGAGGAGAGTTCATCTTCAAACCAGTACACCACGGGGTGGCCGGAATGTGAAGATCAGGTGAAATTGGCCTATGCCAATAAATCCTAGGCTCTTCACACTATGCCACATCTACTGGCTACACATGAAAGCCAGTGTGACCTAATTTACCTGAGTCCCACAGTCAGACACTTTTTCCTCACAAGCTCGGGTGTCTGTACTGGGACTTACAACTTATCCACCGGGTTTGGTGAGCCAGCAGGGGGTTCAAAAAATGAGGTTGGCTGGGAGGTTTTTTAAAACCTCAAACCCTCCCACTTGGTCTCAATCAACCCCCGTGCCCATCTCAACTAGAGCTTCTTGTGAACATTCCCTTAAAATTTGTCTATTCAGATTTCCTAAATTTCACTCTGAGCTTTCTCAAGAGATACAAGAAGTTTTTGAAGTTGAAATTTGGTCGCAGGCAAGGACTCTATTTTTGAAATGAAATTTTGACATGACTTCTCCTATTTTTCTTTCAAGAGGACCAGGCCTTGCTCAATGAACTTCATTCAAAAAGCAAGGTGGTTCATTTCCTATATCTGAATGTTTTCCTCTCCTCATAATCAGTGTAGTGCGCCAACTACAGAATATGTGAGACTGTAGAAGGGCAGGGATTTTTGGGCCCCTGCTTGCTCACCAAAACAGCTCACGCTCACACCCGGCGTGTTTTTCGGGGCCTGGGGCATGGCTGGGGCCATGGCCTTACACCCGGTGTGCCCTGCCCTAGTAAAGCCCTTGTGAACAGGGGCTTGACCAGGGCGCCCTGACCTCAATAGAGGATGTTGCATTGAGCTGCATCAATCTCTCAACACGCCATCAAGTTTTGAAGATGCCACCCACACCTACACGTAGAACATCAACAAATTCATCTGCAATACACACATCCACATCATTAAGTTCACCAAGAAGCTCACTAACAAATTACACATCCACATCATTAAGTTCACCAAGAAGCTCACTAGTGTTGTGATATTGTTCACTGGGTACTGGTCAAAGATAATTACCATAAGTAGTAGTAGTGTAGAGTGAGAAAAAGGGGTGTTAATGTGGGTGTTGGAACTAGTGGATTGTAAATGAGTACGCAAGGGGTAAATGTCAAATCAAGGGAGATTGTGGAATTTTTCTTGCATCTTATTTGTATAGACTGTTTCTCCCATTTTCATCTGTTCTGATTCTTTTCCTTATCGAAAAGAATCAGTAAGTCATCCACTCTATTATCAACAAAATACGTCTTTGTTCTCTTTTAGCTAATAGTCACGTCTTTTCTATCTTGGGTTGTGTTCTCAGATCATCATTTTATTGTCTGTTAACTTACCCTGTGCTTGTTGCGCTCGTTCCTTTACTCTCGAGCTCGCAGGTAGAAATAGTTCTTTCTCTTTCTGACTTTTAAGTTCTAGTTCTCTGATAGTTTCTTCTCTGTGTTTCTTTTCTTTTCACTGAACCGTTGTAGGTCAGTATCCTTGTTCTCGTTGAAGACTAGCGCGTAGCTTTAAGTGTCTCATACGGAAACTTGTGCCCTCAGGTGGGTATCATCGAAAAGAATCAATCATCATTTTATTGTCTGTTAACTTACCCTGTGCTTGTTGCGCTCGTTCCTTTACTCTCGAGCTCGCAGGTCAGTATCCTTGTTCTCGTTGAAGACTAGCGCGTAGCTTTAAGTGTCTCATACGGAAACTTGTGCCCTCAGGTTTTCCCTTCTTGGCACTTTGAAGCAGGTTTGCGTCTAGGTCGAATTCCCGTAATCATTGGGAATTGAGACATTTAAAGAATTCATTCGAATCTTTACAACTAGAACTACAAAAGCACCTAGAATACACTCGAGAATCAATTAAAACACGTACATCCTGGGTGTGGCCTTTCTTTGAACCCGGAATTGTAGGCAAGAAAATTAAGTTCATATGCAAGCTTCCCTCTGTGAAATCAGCCAGTGATTTGTGTAATAGTTCTTTTGCTGAAGATGCAAAAGGCTCAACTAAATCACTTTCACGACATCTGGAACAAACTCATAGGATGATGTCACAGAAAAAAAAGGCCCAGCTCTCAGGGGACAAATCAAATGATATGGTTTGTTCTTTTGTTTCTTTCTTAGCTGTTCCTTTTTTTAGTTTGTTGACTGATAGTTTGAGTGATCATGAATTTAATTAGGAACCTTTAACATCCAAATCTTTCAAAAAAGCAATAGTCAATATGTGCATTGAAGATGAGATGCCCTTTCAATTTGTCAACTCAGATGCATTCCAAAAGCTCATGTTACTTCTCAATCCACAATCTGAGTCTTTCTTCATAACTTCCACTGCATTGAAAGACAAAATTTTTGCGACCTTCAATCTTTATCAAGCCCGTCTGGTCAACTACTTTTCTTCTATCAACCATATCAGCCTAACCTGTGACTCTTGGACTTCACCCAATCATAAATCTGTTTTTGGAGTAACTGCGCATTGGATTGATCAAGATTTCAACTTGAAGAATGTGATTCTTTCGCTTATTGAAATTGATGGCCCACACACCGGTCAAAATCTGGCTAATCATCTACTTCACATACTTAACAAGTTCTGCTTATGCTCAAAAATATACTGTATCACCGCCGACAATGAGTCAAGTAACAATACTCTGGCCTCTGCTCTAGAAGAAGTCATTCCCCAGTTCTCTCGATCCCAGCACCTCAATGGCTGCTTAGCTCATGTCATTAATCTTGGAGTCCGTGACTGTCTCAAATACTTCACCAAAAGTCTAAAGCCCAGTTCAATGACTGAACCGTTGGATTTCGAAGAAGTAGCAGATCAAGTCATCTCACAAAAGATTGCTTGTCTCCTCCAAAAACTCAATGAAATATCAAACAAGTACAAGAACAGCCCTCAATTTGCATCAGACATACACGAGCTAGCATCCAAGACTCCGGGAATTGACAAATCACTTGGTCTTCGAACTGAATGCCTCACTCGGTGGAACTCGCTGTGTCACGTCTGTGCCCGAGCTGTTTGTATGAAATCTGTCATCAACTACAAGCTTGACAATGATCCTCAATATATTAACTTGCGCATCAGTGAGGTAGAATGGGTTATACTCGAGAACCTTGTTCGATTCCTCCAACCGTTTGAAAAAATCACATCCAAACTTTCAGCTTCAGAATACCCCACATTCTCTCTTGCAGCTCTATCATATGAAAAGATGATGAGACGTCTCGAAATAGTAAGTCAATACCATCTTATCTATCTAATTTGTCTTTTACTGATGTTACTGTTGTCAAGTGAAGGCTATGGATGCAGCATCTACAATGCCTGGCCTCCAAAGCGCGTTAAAACCAATGTACGATAAGGTTTTTCAATATAGGAACAAAGCAATCACAAAGTGTACATACCTCATAGCCGCCGTCCTTGATCCTAGGAACAAACTTGAGGGTATTTGTCCAAATATCTTACCACGCAAGGACCTTGAGGATCACCTCAACAATGAGTGCACTCGTCTAGGAATTGCAGGTCAAGTTGAATCAACTGAAGCTCAACACCTCCTGCTAAGCTCCGACTCAGACCTGATTGATGAAACTCCAACGTTACACACCGTTCATGGGATTCAAGACGAGATTTCATCGTATCTCGGTCGACCTCTTGAGCCTTGTTCATCACCACCCCTAGGCTATTGGCTTCTCCACTGCTCAGAATATCCTCACCTTGCCAAACTCGCACAAGCTACACTTGCTATCCCAGCAACAAGTGTCCCTTCTGAAAGCAGTTGTTCTTTGGCAGGCCGTGTTATGGATGACTACAGATGTTCCATGAAGATCCATACTCTCATGGAACAGGTCTGTTTGAAAAGTTGGATGAAGCTCTTAAAAGGGGAAAATAGATGATCACATGAAAAACTGGCAGAGTATCTGGTCTGGTCTTCGCTTAAAATTCAACCAAAACCAATCGATCATAGATTCAAACAATCGAGTTTGAATAGATTTCAAAATCTACAAGAACAAACTACATACACTACTCAAGAGCTTGATACATTGCTGAACTAAACACTTCCGTTTACATCTTCTACAAATTCTCTTTTGTTAGTTCTCTTCATCTTCATCCTTAACGTATCTTCTTTCAACAGATTGTCTTGTCCGTTACTCTCAGTCTTGAATTGATCCGATGATTTTGTTTTTAAAACAATCGGTTCATCTTGTTTTTCAATCGGATTGGCCTGTTAATGTCGTTTGTTTTTCTCATTTCTCACTTCTCCTGCAATTACAAAACGATCGTTCTCCTTGTTAGCTTTCCTCATTTTTGAGCGATAGCCATGAGGCGCCCTATGGCACACAGGGCATGGGCCAGGGCATGGCCTAAGCCCTAGGCTCAGCCATACCCGAAGCTGTGGCGCCACATGGCACCAGGGCCCCGGGTGTGAGCGTGAAAAACAGCTGATAAGCCGCAAGTCCCTAACCAGGGCACCAAGCTCGCAAGGTCAAAAGCGCCCTGCAAGAATCGGGGCTTGTGTTAAGTTAGCAGTGTGACCATCACCCAACATGGCCATGTGACCACAAGGTGATGGCTCACCTGGTCATCAGGTGAGTAAATCAAGTACAGGCAAAGAAAATGTCCCATGCAATGTCCAAAAAAAATTGCCAACGTGATTTGAACACATGACCTGCTGCTATGGATCAAGACTGCAGGTTGCTGCTCTAAACCACCATGATCTATGGAGAGCTGTACAGTGGGCTTGGCGCTTTGACAACTATAACTTGCATACAGCTACTTTGCACTACATCAGGCTATGCAATTTGTACATACTTGTTCATTGGTGTGTGATGGTCATATCATCCTTGCAAAGCATTCTATATATATGATTGGAATAAAGCACCATGAAATCTTGATATTTTTTTCTGAATATCATAAGATGATTTGTATAATTCAAGAACAAACATTGATACAACAATTATGTCAAATATTTCTTTATTATATGATCTATCTCTTTTCATTCCTCAATTTCTTGTTGAATATCTTGGTTGTGTAAAATCCCACCAAGAATTTGTTTGAGAGGCTTGGTAGTCTGTTGTAAGACAACAAACACAAGAAGTTGAATTAGACCTGGATGACAGGTTGGTCTCAGACAAACCTGATGTGCCTACTGATTGGCTGGTAAACCACACTACGCCAATGTGCTCACTTTCTTCATGTTGTGGCTAAGTGACGGCCATGTGGCCTCCCTCACATGCTTGTCACCTAAAATCATCTTATAATTTCACAGCCACACCACACAATGCCACTATGTCTTGTTTCAGGTGGGGCCAGTTCAAAGTCACCCCGTGGTGTACCCACATTCAATCTGGCAAGGGTATCTATCAACCTTAACACCTTTGATTTGGAGTAGCAAATATCAACTTGAGCCCATTGTCACTCTATACAACCAAATCTTCCTGCACAAGAAACGCTCGAGTAAATCTGTCATTTGATTGTTCTTTGAATTTTATTTCCTCAACTCAAAGAAAGCTTTTGCCTATTTCAATTGTCACTGATTTACCTCTTACAAAGGGTACGGTATATATTCATTAGGGGTATTCAAAACTTGTGTTTTGGGTCCTAGAAGTGTCCAGAAGTGACATCCAGAAACTTCTGGGACATCTCCAAGATGTATCTGGAAGTTCACTTGATTTTGGAAACTTTGTTCACACAAAACACCTGTATGCCTAGGGTGGCATGACAGACCTTTCAGAGCTTGTATTACTTGATGTCATGCTGAGACTTGCAGAATGTTGGGAAGGTAGGAAGAGTCTTGGGATTTTGAATTTAAAGTAGTGCTCTCAAATATTGCCAGAAATGTCCAGAAGTGACATCCAGAAAGATCTTGGAGATGTCCCAGAAGCTTCTGGATGTCACTTCTGGACACTTCTGGGACCCAAAACATGAGTTTTGAATACCCCTATTGTAAATTTGTTCATCAAATGAGCAGAGTAATCGAAGGCCTGTGAAATTTTCTAGCCGCTAACAACTAGCGGCCACCATCTAGTAATATACCCCGCAGCACAGATTAGCACTCGGTTATGCTCATCCGTGAGACGTCTGTACAGGGGTTACAGCTACCTTAGCAGCACCGAAAAGGGATGCGCTCATAGGCATGATGTCTCTTTTGGTTCATCCTTGGATTCATCAATCCGTGCTCGGCAGGAGGTGCTCGGCGTGAGGTCCTTCCGCCGAGAAGTGTCGAGTGCCACTGGAAATGAAATCTGAATGAATCCTGATATATGAATGGCAAGCCAATGACCATCATTTAATGCTGTGCATTGTGTCACCACACAATAAGACCCAGAAAACCATCATCAACACATCTGATTATCTATTCAACCAGTATGCTAGTCAAAGATCTTGTTCTTCAGCTTAATACCTTATATCCCAAGACGTTACTATATATCTGTTCGAATTACTTGTGCGTACAAGTTGACTACAGCAAGATGTTGGCCGAGCCGTCTTTGCTGTGGATATGTGTCCCGGACTGGAAATCACGGCGCTGGTGATCCAACCTCATTGTTCCCGTCCCATGGATCCGCGCGGGTCAGCGCTGTCAACGACATATTCCTCCCATTCCTCCCACAAATTCCAGAGGTGACATATCCTTGCGGAAATGTCATGGGAAACTGTCAATCTATGCTCAAAGTGGACAGCTGCGTGTATGTAAGTGGACATGGCTAGCCACTAATATCTAGCCGCTAGAAAATTTTACGACCCTTCTGATGCTCCCCAAATGAGGTAAGTCATATGATGTAGATTGCAGTGTTTTTTGAAAATCTCATGTTATCTTTTGTCTCTGGATTTTAGCTTTACAAGAGCTCATTCATCTTTATATGATTTGTTTGGTCAACTCAAGAAATCTTTATCTTGGCTCTAAAATCTGATGTAGCTTTCAACAACCTATTGTTTCTGAAATTACGTGTGATATTTCCGTCTTTCCACGTCTGTGTCAACTCCCAAAACTTTGATGTATGTTTCTTAATTAGATGTTTCTTGAGCTTATCCTTAGGTTACTCCTCGTCATCCAATTCTTCAACAAAAAATTCCTACAAAAAATTGTGAAAATTTCGCATCAACATTTCATCTTGGTGATCTAGATAAAAGCTTGAATACAATCAAACAATTGAAGTTTGGATCAATAAAATGAAATAACACTGTTGCTTTGTTAAAAGCTCATGTTCAAGATCTGATGGGTACAACAGTCGTAGTCCCATTGGGAAAGGTAGGTAAATTAATTCTAGACCCTTTGATCACTTTATCCGTGACCATCATACCCCATACAATCCCACTGGTAGCAATGAAGATCGAAAGGGTTACGACGATGATAAAACCATAAGGAGCTTCTTCCAAATCGGTTTTTAAATTCATTCCAAAAATTCCTGTTCCAAAATCGTTCATGTCAGAATTTGACAATTTTCTGAGTAATCAATGCACTTACCTCCCACTAAGGCTGCACCTCCTACTCCACATGTAAAAATCCCTACTCTTGTTTCCAAGGTTGTTAATGTATTGTGAATATAATTATGGTTCAATTCTATCAATTTCCCTGTGACTTTGATGTGATACTGAATCAAAACAAAAGAAGAAGATATCTTTGAGATTAGATTGGTTACGATGGTATAGATTTCAAAAGCTTTTGATATTGATATTGATATTGATTTTTAACAGGAAGTGGGTAGAGAAAGATTGATTGACTCACAATGATCAGTTCAGCCTAAAATCAATTTAAAAGAATCAAGATTAAAATCGATCGGAAAAGATAAATAAATATTGATCAACATCCGAGGCATGTAAAATTCTCTTACTTTTTCCTTCAAGTCTTCTAGAAATCGCAAACACGATTCCAATAAGATTTCTAAATCAGCAGTTTTATGAGTTTGATTATTCGATTGATTTGATAGATACAAACTGGTTAAAATTGATTCTATTTCGGATTAAAAGTCAGCTCCAACAAAAGGAAAGAAAGATATTGATTAATTCATGGTGGTATCCATAGATGAACAAAAGGTTGGAAGCTCATTTATATAACTGTTTGTGACTGAACTAACCTTGATCTAATGTGTTTTTTAAACATTTGATAATTTTGTGAATTTTTCCTGATAGATGATCAATTTGATGAGAAACTAATAATAATTTCTTTTGACTTTCACATTCTGTAAATTGACCATGTGAGTTTCAAGTATCAAAATCAAATGATGAGTTTTGAGGTGATGGGAAGGATCATGAAGCTTACGCATTTTAACATTCAAGCTCTCAATGAGGATGAGGACTTCTTTCTTCATCTGAGAATATTCATTTTCTAATCCACAGCAAATAGTATCTAAACAGCAAGCAAGTGCTCTAGAACACCATCAAACAAGCAAGCAATGTTAAGCGAAATAAACGAGGGACAATACAATCAGACTTTCTCACCTAAATTCATGAGGCATAGACTCTTCCTTCTCATTTGAAGATTGGAATTGATCATAGATGGAAGAAAGCTGATAAATTAAATGAGAACGATCAAAAAAAGTTGTATTATTTTCTGCTGTAAGACTTTCTTCAAAGATTAAGATCGAATCAACAATAATCAATGCTCTTAAACTCAAGATATTTAACTGAAATTTGAAGGAGAAAAGAATTTAACAATCTGCATGAAATCAATAGACACAAAAAAAACAAGTGTTGATCAAGTAACTCACAATGATGACGGTACCGCAATTGGCGATTAAGGGTACACTAGCACGAGAATCAAAGTCCCTTAAATCCCTGAACTTGAAAAAATTGGGCCAAGTAAACGAACGCCAACATGAATTGATGATCAAATTTGTTAGGATGGTTCTCTGAACTTACCTTCAGTCCATGAAGATCGCATAATTCACGTCTCGTGATTGTTTCAACACTACTCACTCTACCTGAGGAAGATGCGCGAAAACAATCATTATATCAATAAGAATACTTGTATCATCCTTCAAACTTTGCAATTTGTGAAAAACTTCATTGATAATGTCGCATCAGAGGACGGGGACTAACCAAATTGGTCAATTTTCTTGAATCTTTCAAGTTGATTTCTGCTCCAATCTTTCATCCTTAATGATCCAAAAGCATTTGCAGTAGTGACTTTACCTCCACTTGTTTCTGTTGAGAAACCATTCTCTGTTTCCCAGAACAGATGGTCGAGTCTTTATTTCAAAGATATAATACATTTCTTTGACAAGGAGTTAACGTACCACTGAAAGCAGTTGGAGACCACCCTGAGTTACTTAATTGAATTTCAACTTTGTCGTCTGATACATGGAGATTGTTGATAGCTTGGATCCCATTCATTGCTACTCGAATATAATTCAAAGTTGATGTTGTCAGTATGAAAGACTTGAACATTGATGAACGATTTTGCAAAAAGTTGATCGAAATTTTTTGTAGAGACAGACTTACCCATTCAATACAAAGCCTAGAAGGGTTTTTTTTCAGATTTAATTCGCTTAGAAAGCTCAAAATCAAAGAAAAAATCAAGGAAAGATATCGAAGACCTGGGGTTAATGAAGGATAAATGGTAACAAATATTGAAAAAAGAGGTTTGTTTCTGTCAAGATCAGCCTCCTCGAAAGATGATGTGGGATCAGTGAAGTTGATAGAAATATTAAGAAAATCGTTGAAAAAATGTTCAACTATGTAAAAGACCAGCTTTTGTTTATCTTGGCCTTGAAATAGTGAAAAGAAAAAAAGAGGACAAAAAAAGTAGCGTAAGATGGAAAACTTGGGATCTATGGAAAAACCTCAAGATAATTGTTTAGAGGCTAATCGGCCCAAAAAAGATGATGAAGAAAAATGATTTTATCAAGATGCCAAGCGTTCGACTGCTCATAATCAAATTAAGTGTTGATAAAACCAAAATTTCACGAAAAAGTCCGTTACCAACGTGTAGTAGGATGCCAAGTGGTTCGAATTCAAGTTCATGAACCAGACTAGATAACTTTCAGGCTAATAATCAGAAATGTATGACTAGTTAACCAAAGTGAACCTACATGAGATCAATGCAGAACGGAATGCCATTCGTGATAAACAGCCCGTTTTCCTAATCAAACGCGTGATTCAACTCATAGCTTCATTTGCTGAGCAGTAGATTGTGGTGTTTCAGCGCACAAGGTCAGCCTCTTGAAGTTTGAGCTCACGAAAAATCATTCTACTTAGCTGAGCGCTTCAGTGAGAAGTGAACAGACTCAAACCAGTGGTTCAGAAAAATCAGGTTTGACCAGAAATTGGTAGTAACGAGCAAAGTAGAAACCCAACACTTGTATCTTTCCGGGTTCGAGACAGCTTCAAGTGCCACAACATGACTTCTTGAATTTTCGGGGTTCAGACTAACCGAATGGGCACAAAAAACCTTGAAGTTGATCTTTCATTTAAAAAGAGTGCTGTATGGCATGAATTGCATTCAACACTATTTGAACAATGATACAAAATGACTATTTCACCTTGCAAGACGGCCATTCAGTCGGAACTGAGGGTTTTGATGATTTTAAAGTGCCCATAATTTCTCTTTTCTTTTGTTTTCCTGAAAGGAATTAAATAAAGAAATTTTAATTCCAGAAGTTTACTCACAAACTTATGGAAATAAAAACATCAATGCGGTGTGGCAAAGAGTCCCTAGGTAGATACCAAGGGACGGTAATTTTGAAGATATCCTAACCTAACACCCCACGGGGTGGACAGTGGAACACAACAAAACTCAATCACAACTAACTGCACAACTCATAACTCAACCAAAAGAACCAAACAAAACAATAGCTGAGGAGACCGTAATCAAAACTCAACGCAAAAAGAACCATGACATCCAAGATGAGCAGACAACCTAAAAGGGATGGTGAGGGAGGGCGGAAAATATTTCAATATTGAATAGATAGAAATAGTCTGAAGTTTGTGATTGAAGATAGTAAAATGGTAAAGAGAAAGAGATTGATAAAGAGGAAGTGTCAATTTCCTGATGAAGCCAATACCAACTCTTCATACACCAGGGGGTAAACTTCCTTGACCTCGGATGGTTCTGAAAATGTGTTCAGGAATATCGATGAGGTCACGTCCACAAGCGGTTCTAGTCACGAAAAATGTGAGAACGGTGACTGAAACCTGGATGCGACTGGACGCAAAACATGTGTTTGTCACACCAAAGCAAACTCAGTCTCCACCCCGTTTCCGGAACCGTCCAAATGTCAGAAACGGTACAAATACCGTCTCAGACACGGAGATTCCCGTTGTAGAGACGTTCACTTTCAGAAACGGAGTGAGACAATGTAAACACTGTTCCGACATAGCCCAGCTGGAGGCGGCGTGGCTGGTTTTACAGCTGATTGTTTGGAGATTCTTGTCAAAGAACTTTGCTGGGCTCATTTGGAAACGCACTGAAGCGATGCAAACCGTTCCACCGCAGCCCAGCTGGAGGCGGAGTGGCTTGTTTTAAACAGCCTTTGAATTATCTCAAAGGTCTTGAAGTGATTTAAATAGCATGGTTTTTGGTGCATCATTTGCCGGTGATTATTTTAAAGTATACTATATATATAGATCTTTTTCATTCAAAAAAATTACATTGTTTGTTCACTAGTCTTGAAACAATATTTTTGGTTTCCATAATATCATCTCACATTTTTTGGATAGAAAAATTCATCTTTTTTTGTTAGAATATCCCACCATAGTTTTTTGGATAATTTGTGTGTGGAACAAGCACAGTGCCTGTGGAAAAAGGCCCCCAACGTTGGGGGCCCAAAAGTCTTGGCAATTTTGTTGCGTTTGTGTGATTTTTGTGTTGCAAACGTCTACACAAGTGAACAAAGGGACCAGACTGAATGAGTTTTGCCTACGCCAAACTTTATCAGTCTGAGTCTAGCTCAGGTAGACTAGCAGACACGCGGGCCTGAGCGCTCAGTGTTCCTGCATGACTGCCCAGTGATCCAGACTAAACGCCTGAAAGCTGACTACAACCATCAGCATCTCATCACATCACTAAAGGGTCTTTTGGCAAATTTATGTAGTTCTCGTGAGCTCCACTGGTAGTCCACAGCACAAGACCCCGCTCCAGTGTCACCACGGGGAGCTGAGATGTGCAGTACCAAATGAAACTCGCGGTGATCAACCATGGACGCCACACAGCTACTCTGATGCCAAAACATGTGTCAGAGAGATGGGATCATGCAATGACTATCATGATATACATGCCCTTCAAACACTGGAAATTCCACTCAAAAGACAGTCAATTCAATCTCTCGTTCTATTTGCTTTTGCTCACATGTCACCTTTTGATACTCCTGAATTCATATGAATCCAGGACAAATCTGTATGGGTTACAAGAATGTTGGCCAAATTATGATATTGGTAAGAAGGGCTGACAACTTACTAGATGGGGCGTTTAATAGTGCTAACTTCCTGAAAAGGCTTTCCACTTGAGTCCTACTACTACCACTACTACTATCAAGACTCCTACTACTACTACTATCACTACCTTTGCTTCTTCATCTACTGAAGCTCATCCTTCTATCATGTTGGGATTTTTATTGTGAGTTAAAGTTTTGGTTTGATGATTCAAATGATCTCAATACAACTTACCAATCCACTTCTCTTTTTCAAAATTTGAATATTAAATCTCATCTCATTGACCTTCACCTACACCCTTCATCAATCACACCCTTTGATCAATCAATCCTTTTAACATCTCACCTTGCTTGTTCCTTCTTCACCATTGTCAAATCTCATGATTTCCACTTTCTTTCACCTTGCTCTCCAGTGGGTTCATCACCACACTCCTCTATGTACATCTTCTGTCTCTAGTTTGACTAACAGACATTCTAACTTGGATTTTCCCCCTTCCAGTCAGCATGTATCAACCAGTCAAGATCCAATCCCAAGTGGATCAAATCTTAGTGATTGAGCCAAAATCTTGGGAACCTCAAAACCCCTTTGACCCAGAAACCCCTTGACCAAATCCGCATCATCTCACAATCTTTTCTCTCCCCCTCTTTGATCATCAAGTCTTTTCTTGATATTATTGAGGTCTCTGCGGTAATCATCTAGGTGGGTGGGTAAGGTCAACAAAGGACCTGTTCTTTTAAAAGCAGATGATTCCCGACTTGAGAATGTTGAATGCTGAAAATTCTTGCAGGGCATGCCTTGATGGAAGAGAGATATGCTTATACAGAGGGCAAACCACTTTATCCAAAATCAAAATCAACTCTCTCAATTTTTGAATTTTTGCCAAAAAAAAGAAAACGACTAAAACGTTCAACACCAACATTCCAAAGACTCAAGCTCAAATTCCAAACATATCAAACAAATCCAATAATGTTGAATCAAATTGGATCACTGGTTTTTTCTTAGATTGTGGAAATTTATTAGACGTACCTGGATCTGAAGATTTTGTTTGGAGAAGATCATTCAAAAGGTTTGATCATGATCATAATCAATTCAAATGGGAGATTAAGATATGTTTCATTTTCAGGAGAAATTTGGGGCCCAAAGTGAGTTTTTCGATTATGCTCAACCACTGCCAGTGTGTGATAACCCAATTAGTACATCTTTACATATGGACCCCCTGGCTTTGGTTGAGCAATCCCTGTAAACTTCTTTTGTTAAGATACTGATTGTCTTTTGTTGATGTATTCAATCAACGCAAAATGAGAAAGCTATGTAATGGGTTAAAAAATTAGATTAACAGGAATTAGATTAACAGGAGAAATGGATTATTAATTATCTACAGAATGCGAGGTGGGTCAAAGTGACAACTTCAAATTTCAAAAATTGAAATTTCAAAATCCGCGGGTGCAAAACTGAAAAAACCTGACAAAACTTTGGATTAAACTCAAATACTGGACTTAAACCACCTGTATTTGGGCAAAAACATATGTTTTTGCCACTTTTGCCACATTTTCCAACCACAAGTTGAAATTTCACTTGTTCCTTGTCACTTTGACACAAATAATACCATAAAATTTCAAAAAAACAAGTTTCGCAAATACAATTCACAAAAACAACAACTCAAAATCTCAACCAATCCACAAAACACCATGTGTAAATACCACAAGTCAACCATTGAACACAGCACTTATCTCTTCCTTAACTCTGACATCTCTCATTCCTTATTACAAACACTGCTCGTCAGCCTTTCCTCACAGCACATCACTCAATACCCATTTTCTCACTGCACTCTACTCAGAACTACGGACATTCAGCAACCAAAGTGTGAGATATGTTCCTCCAGTCTCCAAAAAGGCAACCACAAAATCTGTCAACCTTGTCATATTTTTATACACTCCACACATTTTTAACACCAGAACATGCAAACTTCAAAGCGTGCAACAATGAATCACACATATGTTACATGTATTACATATATTACACTAATCGATCCACAACCAAAGAGCTATCAGATACTTTCTCAAATGCATCTTCTGGATGCGCAACCTCATCATCAATATCAGGCAAATTCAACTCCAACTCCCCATCATCTACTGGTCCATCTAAATATTCATCCACTGCAACCAAAGCTTGACCCATGTACTCCTCCCAACAGGCAATACTGCCACTCATCATATCTTGCCATTTGGAAAACAGCAGTTGATCTGCCACTGGAGACTATTCATATCCTTCTGGTCTACTTTTTTTTTAGGCCCCTGCTATTTGCAGCCCACCCCGGGCCCATATGGGTGCTGTCATCTAGCGCCCATATCTCAATATGGGCGCTGTATTTAGCGCCTACATAGCTATATGGGCGCTATAAATCTTGCAATAGCGCCCATATGGCTTGACAAGGATGTAGGCGCTAGAATATAGCGCCCACTTGAATATAGGCGCCATATTCTGGCGCCTACATCCCTTTTGGAGCATATGGGCGCTATATTCTGGCGCCCATATCTCTAGGGGCTAGAATTCAGTGCCTGAACATGTTGCAAAATCAGAAAAGAAAATGAAAATGAAATGTGGTAATTGTGGTGAATCAGGTCATGATAGAAGAAAGTGTAATGTCAAAACAATCAAATCAGATAAAGACAAAGAAGAAGACAATGAAGAAGATGAAGATGATGATGATGATGAAGATGATGATGATGAAGATGATGAAGAAGAAGATGATTTTATTGATTCAAATGTTAATGATAGAAATGATTTCCAAGATTCAGATTCAGATGATTTAGTTGATTTTCAAGTTTCAGATTATGTGAATGATTTAAAATCAAATGATGATGAAATACATGAAGCAATGACTCGTAATGAAGAATGTATCAGAGCTCAATACAATAATGAAGAAGAGTTGGATTGTCTCAATCATTTTCAAGATCCACATTTAATTCAACAATACAAGGATCAATTCATGATTTTTGTTAGACCTTACATTACTGATCTCTACAATCCTCGTGGAGATGGAAGAAGTAGCGCCCATATCAGTTTCAGACGTATGGGCGCTACGATTCAGCGCCTACATCATGGGCGCTGAAAAGTAGCGCCCATGTATACATTTCCCCATATGGGAGGCGTAATTTAGCGCCCGTGTGCAGGTAGGCGCCACAATTTAGCGCCCATATGGGTAGATGCTATATGGGCGCTGTATTCAGCGCCCATATTGAGATATGGGCGCTAGATGACGGCGCCCATATGGGCCCGGGGTGGGCTGCAAATAGCAGGGGCCTTTTTTTATTGCTTTAAGTGCTTCTGGAGCCTTAAGGCTATCAAGCACTAGTAATATGTCCAGCACCGGTAAAACCCCTCTGGCTGTGTCAGGGGAAAGGTAGCTGTTGGCTGTTTCATCTAATTAGTTACATGTATAACAGTAATAGTGTGTTAAGAAAAAGGAGGGCGGTGAAGTACGGGAGGAGACAATGATATCTTTCTTGAGGTGGGAGCTAATCAGTCGGCTGTGGTTCGTCTGAGACTTTTGCCCAGATCCACCGGTTAGCAAACCTCCAAGTGGAGTTGCAGTACTCGGCGATGAGTTTGAAGCATTTTGGATTCGAGAGAATCCTCTTGTTCATCTTTTTGGTGTGCTCTTGAAGATTGTGTTCAAGGGTGTTTTGGTGTTGTTCGTAAAGTTGGCATATGAAAAGGAAGTGGTTGACCGTCTCAATTCCTTCTTGACATTCACAGAGAGGGTTGACTGGTTGTTTGAATCGGTTGAGGTATGTGTTGAGAGGTGCATGGCCCGATTGTAGTTGTGTGAGCGTGGCGACTTCATGTTTGAGCAGTTGGGACAGGGCATTGAGATGCCTCTTGGGTTGGGGTTTGTGACCTAGGCGCTTGACCTTGCTTCACCAGTGAGTTGGCAATCTCGTTGGCTTTTTTGTTTCCTGGTATTCCCTTGTGTCCGGGACACCAGCGGATGGTGACCCGCATCGGCGGGAAGCTTTGGTGTAGGCACTGGAGGGCCTTGAAGGTTTGTTGTCGGTTATCTAAAGAGGAGAAAGAGGAAGAATTTGAATTCAGATCCTTCACCACCCCTTGGTTATCAAGAATGATAGTTGTTCTGTGGGTTGCGGGCGTTGCAATCTTCATGGCTATCTTTAGCCCAGGTTGAACGCCCCTGTACTCAGCTTGATATATCCCTTGAGAGCGAGCTGGCCCTAGGTGTGTTGATTTGTGAGTGTTGGTGTGTCACACCAGGCGGCCTCTGCTGTGGTTTTTTGCGGTATTTGAGATCCGTTGGAGAAAATTAGGATGTGGTGAGGAGTGGGTCGAAGCCTGAGTGTGTCTGATGTTGCTAGAGCTTTGTCCTCTTGGAGTACTGTTGAGTAATTGGTTGGTCGAACAAGTGTTGAGGCTGGGTCCACCAGAATTTGGAAAATGAATTGTTCCAACTTCCTGTGCAAGTTGTGCTGGAAAAATTGGTGAAAAGGGTTTCTGTGACTTTTTGGAGTCAAAGCCTGGGCCTGCTGCACCAGCTTATAAAAGGGGTGAGACTTGGACTTAGCTAATGATCTCGCCATGAAGCTGAGTGTGAGAGCATGTGAGGATTGCAGGAGATTGGGAATGGGATGGGAATGGGAATGGTATTCTTGCCCTGTATGGCTTAAAAGTGTACAACCCGAAAGGCGTACAGAAGTGTATGACCTCCTTGCTGAGGTGGCCTTGAGTTTAAGTTGGTTCATAATCCTCCCTTGACCATCTTCATAAATCTCATACGTTTCTCGATCAAACTTGTTCATACGTTTTTTGATCAAATTCTTCCATACGTTTTTCGAATTCGTTCATCATCTCTTACGGTTTTTGAATTTGTATTTGATTTAAATATTATTCTGATTCTTCTTCTGGTCCACTTACGACCGGTTTACAATCACTTCCATCTTCTGATAAATTTACTTCAAATTCATCAAATGATAAATTTGCCTCAGTTTGTGTCTCACAGAGAGTGTGAATCCCCTAAACTAACAAATTTCCTCATATTTAAAAAGGGCCATAGTCAAGTTGGCTATGTGTATGAGTGTAGTTGTTCGCTCCAAAACTGTGTAGTTGTTTGCTCCAGAAATGCTCCGAGCGTCTACAAAGGTCTTTGCTGCTTGCACACAGTAAGTGGCATCAGGAAGCCAGGGGGAGTCTAACGCTGTACAGGCTTGTACGACCAATCTCTGTACAGTGTACCTACAATTCCCATTCCCAACTGTTCCCAGTTTCCTCCAATCCTCAAGTACTCTGGTGCTGAGGGTGCCTAGAGCTGCTCTTGCGCAGGTGTTGTTGATACAAGTGAGTTGTTCTGTGAGGAAAAGTGGGGGTTCCGTTGCGAGCCAAGCCATGGCACCATAGTCGGTCGCAGCATGGACGGTGGTAGTGAGGAGGATCCTCATTAAGCGCAGCGGGATGCCCCATCCGGTTTTGGAGAGGCCAGCCAAGAAACCAGTACATTGTTGTCCTTTCACAATGACGTCGAGGCGGTGTTGTTTGAAACTGAGCTTGTGGTCGATCTTGATGCCCAGCCACTTGGCAAAGGGGGCAGGTTCGATCTTCTTCCGGTCAGCAAAGTTGATTGTTGAGATGATGGTGGAGTCTCAGAGGCTTGGGTTGTTGAGACTGAAGAGCACCCAAAAAGTTTTCTTCACGTCGAATATGGCGCCATGTCTAGTCGCCCACTGGCCTTGTCGGAAAGACAGGGTCTGCATTTGGGACTTGAGTTGATGTGAATTGTTGGCGGAGGACAACAGCACAACGTCGTCGATGAAACCTAGTGCCACCGCCAATTCAATCTTGTCAGTGATTTCCAGGAGAGATGAATTATATAGTAGGTATAGAAGAGGGGATAAGGGAGAGCCCAGTGGTAGGCCGTGATCAAGGGAGAAGGTTTGAGACTCGAAGCCATTGAATGTGAGGGTGGTGGTTCATTCGGAGAGAAAGTTGTTGATAAGGTTGAGTGTTTGTGTGTGTATGCCTTTCCGTTCAAGTGTATCTAGGAGCCTTGGGTGGTGGACCAACAGAAAGGCGGATTTGACGTCTGCAAACAGAGCGCCTACCACCTTTCCTCTAGCCCATTCTCTCTTGATCCACGAGACCAGGTGGACTAGCGCTTGCTGGCTGGATTGATTGGGGCGGCCTCCGTAATAGCCTTCATGTATCATGTGAAGTCGTTCAGCTTGACCTGACAGACGGGTGGTGAGGAGTTTCTTGTAAAGTTTGCTCAGTGTAATTAGTAGCGCTATTGGACGGTAGGCAGAAGCCTGCGTATAGTCAGGCTTCCCCGGCTTTGGAATCATGACTGTGACGGCCCTCTTCCAAGCGCTGGGTATGAGGCCTGTTATGGTGATGCATTGAAAAAGGAATGTTACATGTGACTTTACCTGGTCCCAGACAAGATTCCATGCCCAATTGTGGACGCCGTCTGAGCCTGGGGCCTTTTGAGGAGGACTGTTGTTTATGACGGCGCTGATCGTTTCTTTGTTGATGAAAGACAAGAAGGCCGGTGTCACCTTTGGTGATGGCCGTTCCGTGTCTGTCAGAGGGAAAGTGAGGTTTTTGGTATCATCCAGTCTGCAAGGGGCCGTGGCGACGCATGTGGCCGCAAAGAGGGCCGCTGCCTTCTCGTTGTTTGTCCAGCAGGTACGGCCGTCCTCCGTGATGATTGTGCTAACCAGGGACGATGGTTTATGTCCAGAAGCTATTCGTCTTGCTTGAAATAAGGTGGTGTGGTCGACTTTGGAGAGGAAATGTCGCCAAGAGTTTTCCTTCGTCTTATTGATGGCGCAGTTGAAGGCATTTTGGGCCTTCTTGTAGGCAAGTTGTGACGGTGTGTCGCGGTGTTGTTTAGCTAAGCGGCGCAGTTGTGAGGTCTCTTGACACAAAGGTTCCAGCACGTCTGGCCTCCACCAGATCTTGTGTTTGTTGTTGGTTGACTTCCTAGGTGAGTTGTTGTTCAGCGAGTTAATTAATGCTGTTTGAAGCTTGTCGTCAAAGTCTTCTATGTCGTCCCTGGTCACGAGGGGTCTAAGAGGAGGAAGGGAGGTTATGAGCTCATTCTTGAGGGGAATCCGCTCCACTTTGTTCCAGTTTCTCTTGACAGAGGACTGGTGTTGGGCAATGAGTTTGCCACCTGTCTTAGTGGAGAAACAGGTGACAATTGCTTGATGATCATATTGGTGGTTTAGGAGGTCATCCTCGTTGATGAAGCATGTAATTGTTGTGTTGGCAAACTCCTCATTGACCCATACTTGGTCAATAGAGGTGCCTCTGGTATTTTCCGACCGCACTCCAAAGGTGGGAATTCCCTTTGGAGAGCGCAGGTGGAGGCCCCAATTGGTCAGCATTTCAATCAGCTTTTTGGCCTCCTTATCATCAGTCTTGCTGTGACTAGGATTCCAGAGGGGCGAATGGAGGCTGGAGTCTGTTTTACAAATTATTGGAAGAAGTTGAGTGGAGAGGGCAGACGCATTAAGCATCTTGGTGAATGCTTCAAAGGCAGAGAGGGTTTTTTGTGGATTGTAGACGCTGGCTATCAATATAGTGAAGCCGTCTGAGGTCACCGTGCTGGCCGCAAGGTCTCTTGATGAGGAATGAATTGGATTGATGATGGGATCCCAGTCTTGTCTAATGTAGAGACAGGCTTGGGGTCCGTCCTCCTCCCTGGGGGACCGGGGATTTGGACAGACAAGAGTCCAGTTTTTTTGATTAAGGGGTAGATTGTCAATGGGATTGACATAAGGTTCTTGAATTGCGAGGATAGAGAACATATTAGTGAGATGTGAGTTGAAAAGTGAATGAATGACATGTTTTGAGTGCCGGCAATTCAGTTGGAGAATTGTGGCTGTTTGTTGAATGTTGAGTTTTTCCTTCATCAGGCTCTCTAACATTGAGCGGATGAAGAATCAGACTGTTCAGACACCCTGATGTAAGGTGAGCCGCTTGGATTATAGGGAGGCTTCTGGCCTGCGATTCTCACAGGACAAGTCAGGGAGAAAGGATGGTGTAAGAAATCAGGGTGGTTTTCTTTGAACAGCCGCAGCAGGTTTGTGCTAGGGTCTAATTTGAGTTTCCCCCTGGCACAAGCTGTGCATTTTAGAGCTGTGGTGCCTTTGACCGGGCAGTTGTGCGCGTGGTGGGGCCCTGAGCAGGAAGGGCACATTGGTTCCAGCTTGCACGCGGCGGCCGTGTGGCCAGAGCCCTGGCAATTGAAGCAGCGGGATGGTCGTGGTCCGCAGAGTTTGGTGCGGTGTCTGCCTCTCCCATGCCACACTTTTGTGTGAGCCACCATACGGGCTTGATCAAGTGTTTTAAAATCAATCAGCAGGGAGGAGTACCTTTTCGCCGATAGATTGGCCGTATCTTTCTTTAGCCACCTCACGAAGAGGGCGTTGTCAAGGAGGTCTCCATTAGATATGTTGAGGAGTTCAATGTCCTCCTCTTGACTTGGATTGAAAGTGGTGGGAATACCATGGACTATGACCAGGTATACTTCCTGCTTAATGGTGAGATTGGGTGAAATTTTTGGGACCCAGCAGCTCGCCTGACCGCGTAGGGCTTGAGCTTGTTTCTGCGACTCCAGATAGATTACCAGATCACCCGATGGGTGTTGGTGGATGTCCCGGACCATGATTGAGGACTTGTCCTCCGTGTTCTGTTTGATATTGTTGTCCTTGAGGACAGCATTAAACTGTTTAGTCAGTTCGGGTATGGAGATGCCCGCACCAGTTATGTTGCTTGGGTCTTGATGGTTAAGTGTGACTGAGTGGTCAGCCTTAGGACGTTCAGGTTGTTTTTGTTGGGATTGGGGGTTGGTTTGGGCTCGTTTGGGTCCTTGAGAGGCACCTGAGGCCTTTTTCGAAGCAGCAGAAGCATATGAGTTCTGCGCTGCGGGTTCAGGAGGTTGCTGTTGCTGGTTTGTTTCTGAAACTGAAACCAGCTTGGCTATTTGATCAGCCATGACATTGATTTTGTCAATGAGCGTGTTATTGCGGAACTCAAACTGAGCGTTGGCCGCAAATGAGGAAGAGGAGAGAGGGGGGGCTGTCTGGCGGCCTGGTTCAAACACCACCCGGCAAGATTCGACCAAGTTAGCTTGGGCCTGGATCAGACCGGCCAGCACTAAAATATTGGCTGCCAATTTGATATCCACCTTGATGGACTTTGCTGTCTTTGATTTAGGTATCAATGCTGCCTTGGATACGTCAATAAGCTTCTGGATGAGGACACCTAGAGGCTTGGCTGTGGCAGCCAAAGAACCAGGAAATAGCTTCGAGATCCGGGTAGATCAAGGGGTTTCCGTGATTTCTTTGGCTTTGTCGAGAGGGCTAGGGCTGGGGGCCCAATGTTGTGTCCTCTTTCTTGAGCCTTCCAGCAGAGCTGGGGTGCTTGAGACGGGGCCTGTTAAGGCGAGAGGGGGGATGGCAGCCTTATCGAGAGCAATAGAGGTTGTAGGACACGTTTTGGGCGTGGTGATAGTCATTTGACCCGTCAGGTCTGACTCGCCCAACGCGTCCATTGCGTTGTCGTATGTCGACACGTTGTCCCGAGCAGTTGATACGTCCTGCATGTCAAGATCTGGGGTGCCTTCGTCCATTGGGAACGCGACAGAAGGCAAAAAGAGGAGAGAAGTGTGATAAAATTCGAAAAAACAAGAACAATTCTGAGTGAAAAAGTAAGGAGAATGAGTTGGATGGCTGGTTGCGCAGTCACGGAGGGGGTCACATGACAAATTACAAAAATTTGGTTGTGGACAGAATCCTCCTCTGTTTGAGGATGATGTTGATGAGAATCTTCTGGTCTACTTGTCAAGCTTAGAAGACTTTGTATGTGTGGATTCCAATAATGCCAAAGTTTAGTTGCTTGGTGTAGAAGAGTATGATGTAATGCCTTCATCATGTCAATGCTGGTGGCCCATGATGCAAGCTCTAATAGAAAAAAAATCAAACATCTCTCAAAAGAAAAATAAAAAAAACTCACTTTGCTCATGGATCTCCTTTGCTAAGGTATCAAGGCGTCCCTGATATTGAATTGCCCAGTGTACCATTTGCCTTGCTTCTTTGGTCAACCTGCGCAGCTCCTCTTTGCACCTAGCAGTGGTCAAGTAAATCTGTATCCCCTCTTGAGTATCAGATTCCATTGCCCAAGCCTCCTGAGGGCAAGTAAGGCTACCACAGTCAAGAAAAGGATCACCAAATTCCATATTCTCAAGCTCTTGAAGTATGGGAGTTGGAATACTAGGGTCTGGGTGAAATTTGTTGTTGTACTGTTTGGCATTGCATAGATACGTTGCAAGCTTCTTGCGTAATTCTGCATTTTTGGTGGTACGTAGCCTGATCAGGTATTGCTGGATGTTTGTGCCTAAACTCAAGCCCAATTCAGCCTGGTTTGAGTATGGGTTGAAAGATTAAAAGGTCACTAACCGCTTTTTTCCCCAGAGCGCCGTCTATGCTCAATGTCCCCTACCTTGGCTTCATAGACTTTGGTCTTTGCAAGTAGAATCTTGACAAGGCCTGGCGCCTTAGCATCTACACAATTGCACTCATCTTCAACCATCAAATTAGGTCATTAACACCAAAAATTACTGACTTCCTGGCGTGTCCAAACCACAAAACTCAGGTGAACCAATCTTCTGAGTCAGGTGTGCTATAGCTTCTTCCAGATGGACTAGTGAGAGTGGTATTGCAAGAACTTTCCTTTTCTGCCTTCTATTCCTTTGTGATCTCCATTTCCGCCTCTGCAAATCTTGGACCTTGGTCCTATAAGGTGTAATTAACTACATGAAATCTTTTCCATGATTAATAAGTAATAAAAATATTACCCACTCTGCATCAACCAGTCTCTCTTCAAGGTCTAGAGGTTCAGAAAGCTCCTCCAGATATTTCTTACGCTTTTTACTGATCAACTCCAGCTGTGCATTTCTCTTTTGTGCCCACTGATGCTGGAAGTATAATAAACTCCAGCCTCTCTTTTGTGCCAAGCGCCTTAGTTCAAAATTTGTTTCTTCCAACTGCTTGTTTGCCTTTATCAGTCAAGAAAGTATAAATTTAACAGGAAAAATTGATGGCAATATCAGCAATGAAATCAAGAGAAAATGTACATTAGCCTCACCTAAATGAGCCCGTCCTTTTGCATTTATATGCATAGCCAGGAAATTCAGTGCTGTCAGGCAGTGTTGCTTGGTTGCATATCTCAAAATGCCAACTAGAACTGCCAGAAGACTTCAAATCCTTTCCAATCCTTGCCCATCAGACAGGCCCCACCCTTCATTGAGTTGTGGATTATAGAGAAGTTGGCAGGACCATTCATGCACATAAGAATGGAATAAACTTGTGCCAAACATCAGTCTATGATTCCTCTGAAGAAATGGTATCATCAACAAAACCTGCTGAAAAAGATGTGGAAAACTGACAACTCACCCTCTCAATCCCCTTTTGGATGTTACAGCCAATATCATACAGGATTGCAATTTTTTCCCTGTAGCTTCATCCTCATTTTCATTCTCAAGGCCTTTGGTTTCCTTGACAATCCAATTAATCAGAGTGAGAGGATATATGCACCTGAAAAGTGAAATGGGTTCAGCCCAGGCCAGCCCACTGGTCTACAAATACAGATAGATGCTCACTTTTCCCTGCTTTGAACAATATCAATAAACCTCAATATTTGATCATGACAACATGCCATCCCTGCAAGCCCTGTGTCATCATTACCCTTCCAATCTTTCTTTCCACGTATATCATTTGCAGCTGTATGTTGGTCTGTGCAAGGGTCCTACAGAGTTCAGGGGCTGTCAGCAATTACTCTAGTTGATATAAATCAATAAACTTACCACCATCTCCCCTGAATCAGCCTGTGTAGGATTTGAATCAAGACTTTGACGCATACTTTCCAGCTGCTCTGGAGGTATGAACAGGCTTGGAGTGACAGGCAGAGTCCGCTCCACACTGGCGGCCAGGTGATGTCTTTGCTGAAAATTGCAATCTATACATACTACAATGTCTGGCTTGCCATTTAGCAAACTTTTAATTCCTGGGCAAATGCATGCAAGTCAGTCAACTTCTTCCAATTTCAGGGCAGCCACAGTGGTAGCTTCTTCCATTGTTAACATTGCTTGATAGGCATCCACAGCCTGGGATAGTTGGCGGTTCCATTGTGTAATCTAATTATTCATCATATCAAAAAGGTTGGTTAGTCAGTCTCCTTTACAGCCCCTTTGATAAAAAATTTTGCAAAAAGTTACATATGTAACTTTTGCATCACGGTGAGAAAATTTCTCACCGTGTGTGTAACCGAATGTCTTACATATGAAAAGGCATTTGGTAAACTCGCCAACCATCACATATGCGATCGTTGACGAGTTGATCACAACTGTGCCAATGTTTTTTATCTCAATTTTCATACCTCTCAAATGTAATCTCAAGCATTAATATTTATCTCAATTGTAAACTCAGTCAAATTATCTAAAATTCTTTGATTTGATAATAAATTGTAATTGAAATTCAACTTCACTTCTCAAAAGATACAAACATAGGTATCACAACATGACAAAAAATGTTGAATTCTTTGTTTACAAGTAAATCACAGCATGATTGAAAAAAAAATGGTTTGAAAAACAAATTGTTAATTATCTGCTAATTTGCCTTTGATCCAACCCACTTGCAATTCTTTTTCTTCAAGTCCTACAAACAATTTAGCATAATCCACATCACTCTTCAAAAGATCCATGGCTTTGTACAGTTCCGCTTGAGTTAAACCCAGCTTTCGCAATCCTTGAGTTGCAGAGGTGAGGAAATCATATGGCTGAGCTGATGTTCCTGATGCTAAATCGTTGGTGTCCTTGGTCATATGACTGATGAGCTTATCTGTAATACCATCTATACCTACTATGAAGTCTTCACCAGCTTGAGCAGCACTCTTGCGTGCTCGCTTTTGAAAGGGCTTATGAGATTTCGATCTTGATTGGTGGCCTTCTGGTTCAGGTGTTCGAGGGTGCTTGAGGTGATTGTTTTTCTTTGATTTGGTTCCAGAACGATTTAAATCGTGAGGAGTGCTGGTAGGTTCCTCTGTCTCCGAATCCGAATCGATTGCATGCCCAGGTTTAGTTTGATCGAGGCTACCAATGTCAGTGTCGTCATTGCTCATCGATTTACCTGATGAGGTTTCGTCCTCCTTATCGTTTCCACTCTCCTCAACGTGGTGAGTTGCTGACGTAACCGAGTCCACTCGGTTACGTCCTTTGGCCATTCCAGGATCCACAAGAAAACCAACAGCGTTGAAGAGAGGGAAACGGTTCCTTCGGAACCATCCCAATCTTTTATTTACACCTGTCTGAATAAAGAAGGACATCAGAAACCAGTGAGATGAACCTTAGTGAGGTACTTACCTTGACTTTGGCCATCTCTTCCCAGATTGCTGGCTGTAGCTCCACCATCTGGGTCTCACTATTCCACCCTGCGCCGCTCTTTTTCAACAGATCCGATGCATCTCGATACTTTTTGGCAAGCTTGAAACAAATAGAAAAAAAATTAGAAATCATTTTAAAAGATCAATGAGCAAAAAGAAAAAAGAACTTACGGAATTGTAATGGGAGAGACACATCTCACCCGTCTTGAGCTTAGTATCTCCCTCAGTTCCCTTCAACTCCTTTGCAATCGATGCCCAAGTCGCTTTAGTAAAACCCTTAACTGACTTATTGCTTTGATGGACCTTGGTAAGCAATTCAATCATCTTGCTTTCTTGATCACCGGTCCATTCACACTTTTGAAATGATGCAGTCGATACGGTCGGACTTTCTCGAGCCGATTGGGTTCCATTGTCCGAAGTTGGCATCTTGATGAGGTTGATAAGTAAATGAATATATACCTTTGAATTTATGATATCTTTGAAATGATCTTGAGTTACTGATATTGATTGAACATGAAAAGAAATCAATGATATGAAATGAATGATATGAAATATGATCGTTTTGAATTTGAAGTCGAAAGAAAAGAATTTAAATTTTTATTTGAAATTGAATGCGATCAAAATAGAAGTCGATCAAAGGCAGTCGAGTAGGGGTCGATGTGAAGAGAAACAAAAAAAATCATTAGAGAGGGGAGATTTGATTGAAGAGGAAAAAAAATACAAGTAAATGGACTCACCTTGATGGGTTGAGGTCCCATATGACCAAAAAAAATACGCCTTTTTGGAGTAGTCAAGAATGGGACCGATTTTTGCCCATATGGGCAAAAATCGGTGTGGGACTTTTGACACATCCGGGTTTACCAAATGCCAAATCTCGGTCGCACATGGGACCGAGAATGTGTGGGACTTTTTGGTGGGTCCCACATGTCACATGTGCATTGCCGAAGGGGGTGTTAAATATGTGTGTTTTGTTGTGTGTACACACAAGCCACACTATTCAACTGGTGTATATTTTCTGATCAAGTCAAACCACAAAGACTCTACATTTCAAAAAAAAAGAATGTGTATGTGATTATCATTCACTTTGATCATTCCAAAAAAGAGACAAATAGTCAATGTGTATAAAAGTGTCAACAATAAGCAAGATCATACAGGTATCAACCGTTTATCAAAAGTTCAAGAAACAGATTTCTCACTCAACACTTCACATTATAAATGATTAAACTAAAAACAAACAGAAAACGTCCATTGGGGGGTTGGGGTTTATAGAAAGCCTTCAAGGGGCAGGTAAACGATCTAATGAACAAGTTCCATTTGCCAACTTTTCCGGTTCTGCTAACTCCTCCCGTTTAGGATGAAGTAACCTTGATAAAAGAATCCGATGATGAGTATGATGATCAAGGAAATCAATCAAATTAAAAAAAAAGACCAAATATGAAGAACGAAGAAGAAAAAGACTGACTTATAAGCAATCTTAATCGTCACCTCACTCACACCTGCAATCTTTGCAATATCCTTCGCGCTCTTTCCACACCCAAACAAATGACTTGCAAAATAAATACAAGCTCCAGCTACACTGATAGGACTCCGTCCAGCGAGGATACCGATTTCACGTTGAGTGACTGCAATCCGTTTAGCTCCACTCTGAACATAGTATGGTAAGCCAAGATGACTACAGAATCGAGCCATGAGGTCTTCAGCTCCAGCCCCGCTCGACTCGCCCGTTTCGGTGTTAAGGGCACCACCCCCACCCACAGCTGAAGTCTCAAAGGCAGCAGAGAGAGCCTTGAAGCATTGACCGATTTGTTTCTTAGGTACTCGGGTGAGTGCGACTACCTCTTTGAAGGATCGGCCCACTTTAGATTGTCGACAAGCAATAAAGATGCAAGCAGCAATGACCGCATCGATTTGTTTACCCCTCAACAATTTCTCTATTGTGGGTGGATGGTAAGAAGATCAGTGGTAGAGAGAGATAAGATGGTTTGAGCCTCTTCGAACGCTCTTGATCCAAGAAAAAAAAGCAAAGAAAAAAGGATCTTTACCTTCATCTGCCCTTCTGAAAAGTTGTTTAGCAATATCAGTGACCGTACGTGGCAGACTGATGGTATCACACATGTCCTGAATAGACAAAAAAGCAGCCGCTACACTCTTCTCTCCACTCTTCGTAGCAGCACGACTAGCGGCTCGGTTTAAATCACGGGCCACTCCAGTATTACCATCCTTGAAAGAGATGATAGTCTCAAACGTTTCCACACCATTCAAGAGTGGATTACTTGGACCTCCCACACGAGAAGGATCGTCTCCTTCATCACCAGCAAACGTTCTCCCTAAGCACGGTTGGTGATCAGAGTGAAGGCATGATCAATGTAGTGGTTAGGATGAGAAACAGTGAAAGACTTACACTCAGAACGAGTATCCACAATACGCTAACGGTTGAGTGTAGGAGACAATCCGATTAAACAAATCGAGTTCAAAGGCTCTGAGAGATTAGAACACTCACATCACCGATGACAAGACCGCAAGTACCGCAGACGAGATCACCGGATGAGAATTCTTCAACTAGATTATAAGTTCTACAATCAGGACATCCCAAACGAACGTTCTAAGAAGTTTAGATAGTGAATTGAGTGAGTGTTTTGAAAAGAAAAATGAGGATGAACCGAAGAAGGAAAATGAAGAGGAGGAGTGAATGAGACTTACCAAATCTTGACGAAAGACAGCTTCCTTGGGTGTTTGTGGTTTTCGAGAAGGGAAAGCTACAGTAGTCATGTTGAGAGTTTGAAGTGAGAGTTAAATTGAGTTTTGATGAAGGTGGATGATGATGATGATGATGATGATGAAAATGTGAGGGTGAGAATGTGTGAATGAGGTGAAGAGAAAGAAGTTGAAGAAGAAAAGAAATTCAGGAGAAAACTGTAACTCAACTGTCATCAACAGTTTCAAAGTTACAAGGATACAGCTGAACGGGCTCGGTACTGTACCGCACATTCTGGCTACCTCTCATCATGGCTTAAGGGAGGTATTGTCGGATCTGTGAATTGGGAAGAAACCGATTTTGGAATTTCTTCCTTAGACAACCATTCAAACCACCATCCAACTCACAAATACGATTGACATCAAAGAAGATGAGTAGTACATTAAACCACAGAGAAAAACGAGAAACTTATTGGGAATCAGGTCGAATGAGTCAAGGTAAGAAGCATTGAGATTTTCAACCCATTCTGATATATCACTCTAATTTAATCAAACTGATGATGGATTGGAAACTAATAGGTTTACAAAGAGCAAGAGCACCCTTTCGAGTCAAAAACCTACTCACAGGAGCAGGAATCCTTTCATTCACATTCGCAGTTTATGCATACTCAATCTCAGCTGTTAAACAAGATGATTTTTCAGATATTCCAACTCCTTCAATTGAAGAGATTAAACGATTAAATCAAACCAAAGCCCAATCTGATTCTGAACAGATTTCTTCTTCTTCTTCTTCTACTACTACTACTCAAGCTTTAACTCAATCATTACCTCCACTTGGACTTCTTGGTTCTGCAACTAGTTGGATCAGAGCAGGTAAACCTTCTCAAAGTGAATTAGTGATCGGGGCACCATCTTTGGATCAACTTGGACAAATAAATGATCGAAAACCCATCGAATCTGAAAAGAAACTCGTATGAAGATCTGATCAAACCAAAATGATGGATTACGTTAAAGGACTTGATCAAAGTGATTTGTAAACTCTTGCCTTTGATCTCATTCGTCCATAGATCAAATCATTAACCCTTTGGAAAAAAGTCAAAATCTCAAATTCATGTAAAATCACATTCATCATGCAGACTCTAATATATAAAACATTTAAACAAATCTTGACCAGTCATCGTTCATCTCACGAACTTGATTCGACCATCGCACCCTCCCATATGCATCCCTTTCAACTTAGACCAGAGAGAATGTCTATCTGTTGTGCCTCAAAGAAATCCCTTGCAAAGCTCACTAAACATTTCTACCTGGGATATCAAGAGAGGTAAACCTCAACCTTGGGGTTTGGATGTCAGTCTCTTCCAAAGGTTAGAATTCACACATCACAACAGAGTAAGAAAAGTAGATTTGTATAAGAACTCGAATACAGTCCATATCTCTCGATCAAACCTATATCTATCAGTTGAGCCATTTGATATAAGATTTAAAAGTGAGTTTGAACTTTAGCCTCAGTTGAGAATCTTTTCACTATCTTTTCTGGGTTTGTTACTTTTACCGAGCAGATACAAATTACAGTCTCAATTTTCAAAACAACTAGACTGAACTTTTGATGACAAAACTTTCATGAGGTTTAATTCTCCTTTAAGCTTTGTAAAATCAAAGATCAACTTTTAAACCAAACCAAAAAAACCAAACCAATTTTTTTTCCGTCAAAATCTTCACTTTACATAAATTATCATCTTCATTTTAACCATCTACATTAGAAACCAATGATACCAATCTAATTCTTTTCTTTATCAACTTTCAGTACCTTGTCTTGTCTGTTGTTTTTTTTGCCCTTCTTTGGTGAGGTTTGAATTAGATTGAGGTTTGATTTCTTGGTGATCATTTTAAATCTTTCTTTGATCAATCTTTTAGAATGGTCTGTTCATTAAAATTTTAATGTATGTATATAGAAGACTTCAAATGTGATTAACTTGAACACTTTCTTTTTTTGATGTTCTTTTGTTTTATTACTTGATCTGTTTTTGAAGATATATCAGTTTAAATCATTCAAGATCCTTTGTTTTAAGTAAATCTTAGAAAAACTTTGACTAAATATGCTTTTTGAGGTAAGATAGAATGGAGTGTGAGAATGATTGGAAGAAATTCGATTGGATTCTGATCCATCTTCGGGACCATCATCTGACGGATAGTTTCGAATATGTATTGAGATACCCGACTGATATGATCGGGTCGAGAATGAAGGACAGACTGCAAACCGAAAAACTGATCAAATTGACAAATTCTCAATCAACTTCACTACTTCAAGTTTACAATTCAAATCAAATCAAACTCTAAAGGAACCCAAGTGAAGAAGGAAGAACCGTAAACCGAAGAAGAAGAAGAAGATGCCACTTTATTCATTAACCTGTTTAGCATTACATTATCCAACTTATGCACCTCTAAGAGCCTTAGTTCATACTTCAACTAACTTAGTACATAAGAATGGAGGATTAGTTAGAAAGATTGATTATCTTGGTAAACGAAACACACCTCAACGGATTAAAGCTAATTCAATCCCAGGTGGAGTAGATGAAGCTGAGTAAGTTGGATTTGGTCTTTTTTTTTCTTTTTTCGTTTCCTTTTCCTTTTTGGGAGACTTTCTCTGATGATGGATTTTTTGATTTTTTTGATTTTTTGATTAGTTATTGGACTATGATGTTTGATGCTAATCCACCAACAGTGAAAGAATTAACAGATAGGTTAAGAGTAGATCCAAGAGTACTAAGGTAAACTAATCGATTCCTACTTCTCCACCTCCAACCAAGAAAGAAGAAAGAAAGAAAAAACAAACTCGATGAAAAAGACTGAAATTGAATTTGGGATTGAATTTTTTGTTCATTTTTCTTTTTCCAATAGACATACAACTTTACTTGTAGGTAAAAAATTAAAAGAAGTGATGGAACCTGAATTTAATTTAACTTTACAAGATTCGATTCGATTACCAAATGAAGATCAAAAGATTGAAATCCATCAACGTGCACTTGATCTTTCTTCAACTCATTCTTCAACTCATTCTTTCTTTTAAAACAAAATCTTAAAAACTCATGAAGAATGAAAACCCGATCTAAACAAATCGGCGGGGTTGTTTTTGAATGCTTGATATCCTTTTTTTTGTTACTTGTGATTTTATGAACGTATTTTGTTTGAAATTAAATCTTGATTTTCCTTTTGTTTCATTAAATAAGAAATTATTATTCTTTATTCAATTTCAAAAGAATAAGATATTTTTTTTTTCGAAAAAAAAAATCAGTAAGAAAAGATGAATTTAGAGGAATCAATTTGATCAGAGAAAAAAAAAAGTACATCATGTAGGTATGACCCACAAAAAGATAATTCAATTAATCTTCAAATTCTCACATATTAAACTGTGGAACAGATTCGACTATCAATGTTTTCAGAATCAGAAAAAAAATGTAAATAATTCATTATATTGTTGATTTGATTTGATTTTGATTTCTTTAAGATTAAAATCTTTTTTTTTCAAGAATTAGGATTTGATTGAAGAAGATGAAGATCGAATGAAACCAAGAAAACGTCTTAAACTCTCTTTAATGATCAATAGAACAAGAAAAAGTTGATTTCCTGATCACGATTCCAAAGTAATCTGTTTGAATTCGATTTAAACAAACTCCAATTCTTTTCACTTTTTTTTCTTACTTTTGACTGACTCTTCATATTCTGCTCAGCCAATGAGTGATGATCGATTTTGAACTTCTTTAAAAAGATCAAATTGATTTAATTGATTTTCAAACTCAAACCTCATTCAGGCATTTGATCATGAGAGTTGATCAAACCTCTCATGGAACAAAACATCTGTCATCCATCCTCAAGATGAACTCTTTAACCGTTCACTCTTCGATCAACTTCATCAAATCTAACTCCTGAAACTTATCTAGAATAAAGCTCTCAAGTCAAATTCTTTAATCTCTTTGAACCATATGAGAGAAGTGTCTCTTAGATCCTGTGAGAGAAACCTAAGAAGACAAATCACTTTTCAGAGCGCTTTCTCTACTTACGATGAATCAATAAAGTGAAAAAATAAAATTCAAAAAGATGAATTTATCAATCTGAACTCTTGATCTCAACTTGAAAATCCATCATATAAAACCAAAGATCTCATGGATCTGAAGTGACTCGATTCAATCTTGAAACGTTTGATTTGTTTAAGATCTTACAAAACCAAAACCAAAAAACCAAATAATGAAAAACGTGATCCGTCTTTGATTAGAATCTGAATGAGTGATCTCTGAAAAATTCAATCGAAAGTGGGTTTTTCAATTCTAATGTTCGGTTCCTTTTCGAGATGCTAAAAAATGATGAGGTTTTTTAGAAAAATTGGATTTAAATGATCAAGCATCAATCAAGAATCAGTTTTAATTCAAGTCTCCAATCCGATCGTGTTCTATGAAAGAAGAATAAATTAAATCAAAAGATGAAATCGAACTCAAACCATGTGGGTTTCTTGGATCTTGAGCATAAGTAGGAGCTATAAACCCCACCAGAAGCACCCCCCCCAAAGAACAAAACCCGCAAAAGTCAGTTTCCAAGACAAATATAAGAAAAGAAATCGTTTTGAAAAAAGAGAAAGGGAGGAAGAATCGGTTTGAATGAATGAATGAATGAATCAATGACTTACAAGCCAACATTGAGTTTTGAACTTTATTAATTAAATAAAATGTCACTGCACCACCGAAGATGAAATGACTCATCGGTTTCCAAACAGGAGTTGGCCAAGCTCTTAAACCGAAGAAAGACTAAAGAAAAAAATGGGTGGTTTGGTTTTTTAAGGGGGGGGAGGAAGGGAGAGAGAAGTGATGAGTTTGGGGGATTGATTGATTGGTTTGATTAGATTGAATGAAGTTTACCATTTTTTGAGGTTTGATTTGATGGTTTGATTTGAATGTTTTTGTTTTTGTTTGATAGATCGAGTGAAGAGTGGTTGATGGGTTGGTTGGTTGGTTCAGAGTGAGATTGGTGTGGTGAGGATCCAATGGCTTCTGCTTATTAGCATACAACCCGGATCACTTCGGAATATATGCTTATATAGTGTATCAGCTCATGTCATTGTAGTTTTCCGAAGGAGGCACGACGTAGGTGGACGTTGTCCACGCAAACGGGTAATGCAGTTTGTCAAGTGCCTCAAGTTATAATCCAGTTTTTGGAGGTTGACATCCGCATGGATGTAAATTAAAATGCCTAGTCGAGTACCTAATGAACTATAGACCAGCCTTGATCATGAGGAATCTAGAACTGGTCTCGAATGCCTAGACGGAATGACAAGATTATAAGTTTGAGGAGCGGATGAGGATGCCTAATTCCCACATTCCTCTTCCTACTATCCAGCTCAGCATCTATAATTTTATCATATTCGATTTATCATATTTATCTAAAATTACTTAATCGAATACTTTCATAATTTACTTTTATTTTAAAGAATCTTTTCAATCAATCTAGTTACCAAGTCTATCAGGAACCGGTGATGTCCAACCCACTAAACTTACTAGCAGAGACAGCTGCACGTCTCAATGCACAAACACCAGGGAGAGCACCGAACAATGGAGCAAACATTCCCAACGATAGGCCCATTGGAAACCCAGTAGACAGCAGGTCTGTCCACCAAAGATATAACAAGCAAAGTCTGATTGATAGTTACCTCCAAAGGGGGAAAGGCAAGCAATGTTTTGCTTGAAACTTGAAATCAACCATAGTCTTGTTAGACTCATGAGAAGACAAAGTAGCTGACAACATTCATGAACACATATCTTTCATTGAAATAGACTTAAATGGGACAGTACCAAACCAAGACACCTCCCATAGCTCAGAAATAGATCCCAGTTTGGGAAAGACGAACCCAGTAAACGTCAATATAGATCCTTCCCTCCTATCCACGATCCAAGGAAATAATAAAGAAGCTCGAAACGACCCAGTCGACAAGTCTATTGAGGCAAACCTCAAAAGGATTGACAAAGAGTTCGCAAATATGTTCGGCCAAAACAAGGATTTACCTAAATCATCAAAGGATCCAAATCCAATTGACAAAGGAAACTTTCCTAACCCAAAGTTTATCGATTTAACAGGTGGAGAAGAAGAACCAAGCGATGATATCCGGATTGAAGGTCTCTCCACGAGAGACCAAAAGACCGTGTCCGAAGGAGGTCTCTCTTTCGATTTCAAAAAGGTCCCAGACGCGAACTCCTTCGGGCTTCCTCTATACTTTCACCGTAATATGCAGGCTCTGCAAGGTTCCCTCCCACTCACGATTTTTAACAAAGCGTGGCAGCAAGAGGCGAGCGACAACCATGTCGATTATAAGAAATCAGACAAAGAAGTTGAGAAGTATAGAGGACATCCGTACCCGGGAGAATGGTCCCAATCCCGTTTCGACTGGTCCGAGAACATGGATTCCTTCATTGCAACTTGCAGAGACGTGTATAAATACCATCAGTTCGCAGATGCTATGGAAATACACAAACAAAACGTTATCACGATTTTTAAGCAACAAAGATCGTGGGTTATTGCTTTTAAATATGATCTCACCATTAGAAAGTCCACCTTCTCCATAAGAAATCCTGGGGAAGCGATCCCGAACCCCGCTTTAGAGCCAACGGGCCTCGTAAACGAAATTTTTTACGACGTCAGATCTTCAAACGACTTGAATGAGAAAGATAATCCGTATATGAAAGGCGGACATAAAGAAGGAAGAAATCCGTACCTAGACTCAGCTGCGAATCCACCTACCTTACAGCCCCATTCGAGATCAGTATCTGGGCCCGCCAGATACAACAGTAGATTCGACAGGAGTAAACCGTCAAATCCGTATGGGAACTATAGGGGAAGGAACTGGGACCCGAATTTCAGGAAGTCAGACGGGAGAGATAGAGGAAAAGGGAAAGAGAAACAGGGGTAGGTCCTTTGAGACTCTATGAGTATTCTGTACGAATCCATATGTATAACCCCACGTCCGCGAGATTCTTTCCACTTTTCTCGCGAAAGAGACTTTTTTCCCTCTTATGTTTTCCTAATATCAAGTTATGCGTTTTGAACTTTCGACTTATTGAGCCACTCCTCTTTCCCCCCTAATGATATAATCCATCGTCTTCTGTAATGAAATATACAATAATTTTCTTCCCAAGTTCTAGATCTGAAGAAGACCAGGATACGAGCATGAGTTCAGATTCGAGTTCAAGTCACTTCCCCTCCATTCCTCCAAGTGAGGCAGGCTCAGAGGACCATGACAAAGTCCGTTTCTTGGGGGAAGAGGTATGGCCAACCAAAGTTAGATGCGAAATGAATATTGAAGAATGGAAGAGAGCACTTACGAACGCAGGGCTGTACGATGAATATAAGGATATCCTGGAGGGTTTCAAACATGGGTTTGACCAGGGCATCCCGCATCATTTTTTGGTAGGCCATAAATGGTACACTCCACCAAACCACACTTCATCTCTCCTAGCAAAGGAAAAGATTGAATCGAGCATTGCAAGAGAAAAAGCGGCAGGAAGACTTTTTGGACCTTTCACTCACGACGAAGTCCATAAAAGATGCGGATTTTTTAGGACAAACCCAATGGGGGCTGTGGTAAATGGGGATGGCTCAATCAGACCCATAAATGACCTATCTTTCCCTAGAAACAACCCATTAATCCCCTCAGTAAACTCCTTCGTGGACGCAGACGATTTCAAAACATCGTGGGACGATTTCGCTAGGGTATCCTCCTTTTTCAGAAACTCAACGGAACCATTACTCCTTGGCATTTTTGATTGGGAGAAGGCATACCGCCAAATCCCAACTAAACTCGACCAACAACCCTACATGATGATCCTAGACTTCGACGACAAGATTCTTTTGGACACAAGGATTGGATTTGGAGGGGTAGCGGGTTGTGGTTCATTCGGAAGACCAGCAGACGGATGGAAACTCATCATGAAACACGAGTTTGAGGTGGTAGAGATTTTCCGGTGGGTCGATGACGCTCTTTTTATCAAAAGACTCAACTCAAATTTGGCTATGGACGACATCGTGAAGAGAAGCAAAGAGCTCGGGGTTGTTACTAACGTAGAGAAGATGTCCCAATTTGGGAGAGAACAGAAATTTATCGGTTTTATTTGGAATGCCATCGACAAGACCGTGAGACTACCAGAAGAGAAATTGAAGGAAAGGCAGAACCAGATAAATCACGCTCTAGAACCCGGAAGGAGATTCTTGTACAACGATGTAGAGATATTGTGCGGAAGGTTAGTGCACGTAACACTAATGCTCCCTCAATTAAGATGCTATATGCCATCACTGTACCGGTGGCAGAAGAGTTGGGTCCATAAACACGCCACACAACCGGTACCTAAAGACGTACGAATGGACCTACTGCATTGGGGATTGATGCTTGCTGATTTTGAACACACAAGATTCATAAGCTTCGGCGACCCAATAGACATAGGGTGGGTAGGTGATGCATCCCCAAGCTACGGAGTAGGAGTAATAATCGGTAGAAAGTGGTTTCAACTGAAATTGAAAGAAGGCTGGCAACACTCAGGAGAGTCAACTCGTGGCATCGCATGGCTAGAGACAGTAGCCATAAGAGTTGCTTTATGGCACATAATTTCTAATAAAAATTACGACGGTAAGACACTTATTGTCTGGACCGACAACACAACAAGTGAGAACGCCATAAAGAACCGGAAATCCAACGACATCGAAGTAAATAAGGAGTGGAGAAAGATTCAACAACTGCTGATTTACTGCCAGATGGACCTGGTAGCGAAAAGGGTAGTGTCTAGGAGAAATAAGGCAGATGACATATCAAGGGGAGAAGGTGATGCACACGACAAAAAAGAAGCAGATAGGGTCTTTACTTCCATCCCTTTAGACCTAAACAAGGTTTTCTCCCAGAGACAAGTTGAAGGGGAATGCGAAGCCTTGAAAAGGCAATTCCCCGGTTTGATTTCGTGATCAACCAACAGGGTTGTTAGAACCAGTGCCAATTCTGTCAGAGGGGCCTCAGACGTTGTATTTAAGATGTAAAAAGTTTTCTCTTGGTAGTATTTTTTCTGTACAAAGTAATGAAGCCGTTGAGGACCCTTTTTTAGATCAAAACAGATATTTTGCCCCAAAAATCTTTCTCCCTGAATATGTAAAGACACTGAGAGCGAGTCTACACTTATTCCCAGCCAAAAAGATCTTACACACCCCACCTTCAAAGCACCATGGCAGGCATAACCGAACTAAAGGCAATCTCACATTTTCTAAGTCGAAACGGAGAGAGCCACTCGCTGACCAATAGGCAGAAGCACGTACTGGAAGGTTGGAAATGGAACACATTACTTAGTTATAATGGCGCCGTAAGGAAGTTCATGAAATTTGTGAAGGAAAGGAATAACAAAGCTTTCATCCTACCAGCGTCAAAAGAAGACATCTACGAATTCTGTGTCTGGGCAGGGAGGACTAACCAAGGTCCTTCAAAGGAGGACATTCTATCAGGGACTCTGGAGAAATACATCTATGGACTGAAAGCGTGGCATCTTTTTCACAATGAAGACTTCCCAGACGTGAAAGAAGCAATCATCAAACTAATGTTAACAGCGTCGAAGAAGATTGACGTGGCACTACCAAAAAGACAAGAAAAGAAACCAATAAAATTGATCCACCTTGTACACTTGGCAACAATTTTATCACGCGGAGGAGGGAGAGATTTGGCAATTCTGGACACAGTGCTATGCACATTCTGGAGTTTAGCTAGGCTAGGTGAAATGACAGACAAGCACGAACCATCACATTTAATTTTGAAATCGGATGTTAGGCTCCACGACTCTGGATCAGGCATAGAGTGTGCCATTTCACTACGAGGTGCAAAGACAGCAAGGCCAGGTGAGATACAATACCTGCAATTTAAAGAATTAAAACACATTTTGTGCCCGGTGGCCGCAGTAAGGAGAAGGTTGGAAGGGTGCACAAAGGATGGAGACCCATTATTCAGCTACAGGGAAAACGGAACAACGGTGGTGCTATCGAAGCAAACAGTCATGGGGAGGTGCCTAAAAATTTGGGAAGATAACGGCTTTGCGGGACTTTCAGGCCACTCTTTTAGAGTCGGAGGAGCCTCCTTGAGGTTTGCATTAGGGATACCAATTGAAGAAATATGCACAATAGGAAGATGGAAGTCAAACGCTTGGAGATTATACATAAAGTCCTACTCAAAGAAGGAAATAGAAGAAACAAAATACATCTTAATGCAGCTGAATAAGCATATGTTGAAATGATGAATATTAAAAACTGCAGGGAGAACACAAGTGTCGAGGCCAGAAGTAAGGGGTTTTCGGCTTTTATGAGGCTCAGGCTCCTAGCCTCGAGAACGGGAGCATTAAACCCTCAACCTCGATACATCTGATGTGTTCTTAGAACCTGATGTAGTTCCCAATTTCCCTCATAGAGAGGTACTTCACTTTAAAGAGTATAAGCGTACAATTTATGTAATTTACACATAAATTACGCTTGTCTTGAGCTTCAGTATTTCATTACTGGAAGTTTATCTAGTGATAGAATACCTCTTGAGAGGCTGAGATAACTGGAATAGCCTATAGGCTCGTCAGTTATCTCTAAGTAGGAACTACGATTACCATTGAGATGGAATTCGAATCTGAGTTCCACCTCAATGGGGGTTTACAAGATAAACCCAAACGCTGGTAGCCTTGGGCTTATAGTCGGGGCTACCTAGGTTTGAGTAATATAACCGTGTTTTTATTACTCATCTCGAACGCGTACACGTTAGATGAAATTACATAGATAGGAGTGGATATGTATCTTAAGATTTTAATGGTTAAAATTTGGACATTACATGATAAAATTGAACTCGATCAAGTTTGAATTCAGTTTAGTTCAATTCAACTCATCACCACACCTCATGAAAGAAGTTGATTGAAGAAATGAAATCAGAAAAGAAACCATATCCTACTCTGATTAACAGACAACAACAACAAGTACAACAATATCCACAACAATATCCTAATTCTATTCCTCATTGGGATCAACAATTATCTCATAGCAAACATCATCCTTCGATTAGATATGATCAAGTAAGTCTTCATATCAATTCAAAACTACTTCATCAATTCAAATTCAAATTCAATTAAAAACCTAAACTAAACTAATTCTCTCTTTTTTTTCTCTCATCTTTTTTTCCAAAACCCAAAACCAAAAAAAAACCGAATCAAAAAGTCAATTTTTATTGAAGATTTAAGAGAATTGATTCCATTAATAGTTTATACGATCTTAGCTTTAGGTACTAGATTATATAAGATTGGATCCTCAAAAACAGTGATTTGGGATGAAGCACATTTTGGTAAATTTGGTGGATTTTATTTAAATCAAACGTTTTATTTTGATGTGCATCCTCCCTTGGCTAAGATGATGGTCGGTTTGGCTGGGTTCTTAACCGGTTTTGATGGGACATTTGATTTTCCTTCGGGTCAACTTTATCCTGATCATGTACCTTTTCGGACGATGAGAATCTTGTTGGCTTTACCTGGGGTCGCTTTGGTTCCGATTGCTTGGGCTACGGCTCTCGAATTGGGTTTTACGACTTATACGCGTCATATTGTTACTCTGATGGTCTTAGCTGGTTTGTTTTCTTTAAACTTGATCATTTGAACCCTTCAGACTGATGGTGGATCAATTTTCGGTTTCTTTTGGTAGATCTTTCTTGGACAGTGATCTCTAGATTTATCTTATTAGATTCAATGTTATTATTCTTTACCTTTACAACAGTTTATTGTCTTGTTTGTTTTGAAAATCAAAGAAGATAGTTGAGTTTTTAATTTCATTCAACTCAATCGACTTTCAAACTTAATCTTAACTGATCTTTATCTGTTCTTCTTCAAACTTAATCCTAACTGATCTTTATCTTTTTCTTCTTCTTCTTCAAACTTGATCTTTAGTCCATTTGATTTCGAATGGTGGTTTTGGCTTTCAATGACAGGTCTTTCAGTAGGATGTGTGACCAGTGTTAAATGGGTTGGGTTATTTGTCACAGCCTTAGTTGGATTTCATACAGCTGAAGACCTTTGGGAAAAGTTTGGTGATCTTCGAATGCCTTATGTATGTCTTGATTTAAATTTGGGATGATTTTTTTTTCTAGACGCGTGATGATCATTTTGGGTCTCATTGGGGTTTTTTTTACAACTTGAGAATTGATTTGGTTTCTTTTTTTGGTGGAGAGGGCAATAGAGAGTTTATGCTCGACATTGGGTGGCTAGAATCGTTTGTTTAATTGGACTTCCTATTATGGTTTATATGTTATGTTTTAAAATTCATTTCTTGAGTTAGTCATCTTGATCACCCTTTTCTCTATTCTCTTTTCATCTTTCAAAAATTGAATGAATTCGTATTGACTACTTTGTTTAATTTTTTATAGTACTCAATCGATCAGGTCCAGGTGATGCTCAAATGAGTTCATTATTTCAAGCCAATCTTTGGGGAAATGATTTTGCTCGACATCCATTAGGTAAGTCATCAATCATCATCATTTCCTTCTTAAGCATTCAACTCATTCTTTTCTCTCTTCTAGAAATCGCGGTGGGATCTAGAGTGACGTTTAAGAATATGGGTTATGGTGGTGGTTTATTACATTCACATGTTCAAACTTTTCCTGTTGGATCTCAACAACAACAAGTCACCTGTTATCATTATCGTGATGTGATTGAATTCTTTCCTTTCAAACCATTTCACCACTTTTATTGATGAACGTGTTTCTTTCCAGTAGAGTAATAACGAATGGACGATCACTCCACTCTTACATGAAGAACCATACAATGAATCACAACCCATTCGATTTCTAAAACATGGTGATATAGTCAGACTAGTTCACAAAATGACTGGAAGAAATTTACACACTCACGAAATCCCAGCCCCGATCACCAAGATCAATAAAGAAGTAGCATGTTATGGAAACGCAACGATAGATGATAGTAATTCGTATTGGGTGATCGAAGTGGTAGATGATATCCTAAGAGGCAAAAAAGAAAGATTTCAAAATATCAATACCCTTTCGACTAGATTGAGGATTCGACATTTGAATTTAGGTTGTTACCTTAGAGCTGCTAATGCTGTTTTACCTCAGTGGGGGTTTAAACAAGTGGAAGTTTCTTGTGATAAGAAAAACAATCCGAAAGATAAACATACGTATTGGAATGTAGAAAGTCATATGAATGGTCGATGTGAGTTTTGATGGCTTTTTTTGATTCAATCTTACCTAACCAAGCTGATCTCGAATTCTAAAGCTAATCAAAGTGTTTCATTCATTCTTTTCAGTACCACCTGGTGATATGAAAGTGATGAAATCACCATTCTTACACGATTTTTGGCATTTAAATATAGCGATGATGACCTCGAATAATGCATTAATACCTGATCCAGATAAACAAGATGCGATTGCATCACATCCATTTGAATGGCCATTACTTTATACAGGCATGAGAATGAATGGTTGGTTTGATCATGGAATCAAATTTTATTTGATTGGGAATCCGATCACTTGGTGGATTTCGTTTTGTTCTTTATTACTTTATTCTGGAGCATTGGTTTGGTATTTAGCTAGATTTAAAAGACAACATAATGATCTTAGTTTGATTCAATGGTATCAATTCATTTGGGTAGGTAAAGTTGGGCTTGGAGGTTGGTTATTACATTATTGTAAGTTGAAGCCTTTGGGTGTGATTGGATCTCTATTCTGAATTAATTGATTGAGTTTTTCGTTTTTTTTTTTCGTTTTGCTTCAACCTCTCCTCAACAAATAGTACCATTTTTATTTATGGGTCGAGTGACTTATTTACATCATTATTTACCTACTTTATGGTTTGCGATCATCACCTCTGGATTATGTTTTGATCATTTTATCTTTAGATCTAAAGACTTCAATCAAGTTCAAAAGAAATTGATCTTTTGGTCTTTAGCTGCTTTGATCACTTTTACTGGGATTTGGTTTAGAGATTGTGCTTGGGGAATCGAAGGACCGATTAATAAATATAAAGGACGACAATGGAGAAAGGTATGTGAATAGATATATATATATTTATATTTTTTTTTGTTGGAAAATGATGGGTTTTTGTAAGGAAGAAATCGGTCTTGATGGATTTTGTTTCTTTGGGGGTTTACAGTCTTGGAATATTTATGATGATCATTTAGGATTGTGAAAAGAAAAAAAGGGGTGAAGGGAAGAAAAAAAGAAGGAAAAGGAAGGAAAGAACGTGTGTGTGTTTTTTCCTTCCCATTCAACTCATGATCTTTATTCTCTGTTGTGATGTATCAAAAAAAAATTAATTTATAAATATATAGTATTTGAAAAAAAAAATTAATAAGATTATTGATTGAATTTGTTTGGTTTTAAAGAAAAAAAGGAAAATCTTGAAAGAATTTAGAAATGGACTTGTGGTTTCCCTTCTTCATCATCATCACGGTTGTAATTTATTGAAAAAAAAAATCTTCTTGAGAGTTTGGTGATCAGTAGAACTGAAAGGTCTTAATGATTGGATGGAGAAGGGTATCAGGAGTTGAAATGGGTTTTGAAAGAGTTTGAAGATGAGGAAGGAAAAAAGTTGGTAAACCCCTAACCAAATCAGATATCTTTGGGTTCACCAGTCCCTCAAATACATAGCGCTTGAGAGGTTATATACTCATCAAAATGAATGTGTTTTGATCTAAATGTTGGGTGATCTGAAGTGACAAGATAAGTTTTGTTTTGACAATACTATCCTTAGATCAAGTTTGTGTTGAAAGACAGAAAGAACTAAAAAAGAATGATTTACCTAATCAATTCATCAACCCATTGTTCTTATAAATCTTTTTGGTAGTACAAAACCAAACTTGTAAAGACAATCTTTGATGGATTATGTTGGAAGGCTATGAGTAGAAGGGTTTGTTTGATTGAAATCTTCATGATTGATTAATTCTTCCCTGGTCATTCATCAACTTGAAAAAAACAAATTCAACTTTTCTGTAAGTTTGGATCAATGCATAGACAGAAGCACAGTGCAGCTCCTGACACTTCCACTTAGCTACTTCAATGAATGCTAAAACCCTGGGCGTTATACTGGTCAAAAGTTGATCCTAAAATTCTTGGAGTTATGTTATCTGATACTGAGTAAGATTTTAAAGTTATTATCTGAGTATTTATGTATCAGTGAAACCTATTCAAGCCACTCTTCTTTTTACCTCTTTGATTGTACTGACCCATTCTAGATATTCCAATCATGATGTTTTCACACATGAAGACCTAAGTGCATTCACTATGGTGGATGTGTTTAATTGTAAGTTTTGAAATCCCAATTGCAGCATTCAAACCTATATGTGATTGTCTAGCAGATGGAATCCACTATGGGCTAATTCAACATATAATTCAGATTTGATAAAAAAAAGAAACACCCTACACATGGTGGTAAGATTCATCAAGGAATTCTGATATGTTTATTCACCCTATCCAACTCATCCAATACCTAAAGTTCCCCTGGTGATCTGTCTGATTCATGCCTGCCTACTTCTTCCTGAGGCTTTTTGACAGTCATAGGTACTGTGATTCTGAATTAGGTTCATAGCAAACCTGTGTGTGTTTTACATAGTTGTAAAGATACAATGAATCACTTGTTGAATACACCCATAGTGAGTGCTTTAACTGACCTAAATCCCCTCAGTGTCCAGGAAATAAAACACTCTGGGGGAACAGAGGGTCAACATCTTACATGTCACATTATTGTCTTGATGAGAAGATCAATCAACCATTGGTGATGAAGAAAGACCTTCCATGAATTGACCTAAAAAAAATTGAAATTTTCAATTGGTCTCTAAAGAAGTAATGTTGTAATTTTTGTAGCTCTGACCACATTACAGACATTTAAGAGTCAAAAGGTAACTTTCCAGGTCTTAAGGTAGGAAAATGGTTTTAAGTCTGAGGAAAGATGTAGAAAAAAAGATGCACTAAAGAGATCCAAATCAATCCAGAATTTCATCATTTCACCAAATTCTTTAAATTACAGACCATCTTTCATTGAGAAAAGTGGGGAGTGTTGGCAAGATTGGATGGTGATCAAGTTAGAACCCTATGTTAGATACATACCATATGTGTAGTCATATGCAAGAGATGGGTTTGTGATCCAGTAAGAATATGTACATCCAAGGCAAGGAACAAATAATAAGTTCGCTAATGATACATTTACATAGCCATTGATGATATGACCCCAAGAAACCCTAGATCTCATATTGGGTAGGATTTGTGGATCTACAAGAATGGGTAGAGGATACCCAACTGAACACTTCTCATAGGTACACTAGTCAACTAGAACCATTTGGCAAAATTCAAAAACACCTTGTGGTATGAAGCCATGAAAAGATCATACTAGCACAGGATTGCCATCAACCAGCCTGGATGTGAATATCTATCCACTACTGAGATGTTTGTGTCTAGAGTTGCTGAAGCAAAGTCATTTAGGTGACTGGTGATATCACCAGACTATCTCCTGGCCTTCCTCAGGATACAAGAAGACTGGAGTGGGAGGAAGGCCCCTCAAGGCACTCAGCAACTCATCTAAGGCTACTCAAACAAGCTACTATCTGGCAGTTTGGGAGTACCTCCAGGGAGGGGTAGAAGGCTGAAGCCTTCTGCCCTACAAGGAATGAGAACAAAGGCTGGACAAGGGTTTTTCTTCTGACAGGTGAGTCGGCAACAACAAATTCACAGCTCCTAACAAGAGGTACAAGTGATCTGAGATGCAATAGGAAAGGTGAGGGTAGGTGAGCAATGAGAAACCTGAGTCTTAGGGAAAAGGAGAAAAGTATGATGTGGAGATGAACATGCTTCTCAAGGCCACTATTCTGGTTAGACTCAGGTGGAACTCAGACACCGTCCCGGTTCTGTTTGTGCAGTACCTGCCCTGCAAGTCCGTGCGCTCTGGCAACCCACCTCACCATCTGTAATGGACTGTTGAGTACCGTTGCACTCTTTGAGTACTCTTGCCATTGACTCTGAGGGTTGGATCTGCATCATACTCCATAGTATTGTTGTATCCTTGAAAATCTTTGCTACACAAGGTTGCCTCAAATTTTGTGTTGATGTCCCATTCATTGTAAGTGGAGAAAACCATGAAACAGGGTCAAGCCATGTCCTACCCAACATTTGACATGTTTTGAATAACACCCCCACTTGATCTGTGCTCAAATTTTGTTTCCAACAGAAATAAAAGAATACTTCTTCTACATTCAAATCTTTGACATTGAACTAAGAGGAAAATTTAAAACACTTATTACCAGCTTACACTATCCAGATATGAAAGGGAACCTATGGCTGATCAGATGCTTCCTCATTTTTGTTATAAAGGTTTTACCTTATTACACAAGCTTAGAGCTAGAATTAAAATCTGAATTATTAGGTGAAAAGAATCTCAAGGGAAAATGTCCATTGGGTATTGAGTTTGATTCTACCAAAGAATCAATGGCAACAGGGATATTTAAGCAAGATTTGAAAAATTCAGCCAGAACTGAAGAAGAACAACTCAATCAATTATCTCATCAGTTGTATAACAATCATGAGAGAACTGATCATGAACATTTAACAACCAAAGATCTTCCAACACACTCTACATATTCTGACAGTCTGATAAGAGAGATGGACCATCTGACCTATGAAAATCCATACTCAACTAATCATCATCCACAGGACATGAATCATTTACAACCATCATCATTTGAAGATATCTGGGAAGATACATATTGGATACCACCCCACATGCTAACAAGTACTGAAACTAATGATATTTTTGATCCTTCTGTATACATCAATGAATACCTTTATGATTCAAATAATTTACATACATATGAAGACTTGCTCAAAGATCATTACCCAGGTCAAAACACTTTTGGATCACAGCAATTCTCAAATCCAAATTTAGAAAGCATGGTCACTCTTCAAGGAGAGAACCAGTGTTCAACTTCAGCTACTCAATACCCAAACAGTACACCTCCCTCATCTATAGGAAACATGGCTCTGGACCTAGAAAAAGATTGTACTCAAGAGGGACTAGAGGGGACAGGTATACTGGAGACCGTTGATGATGCAGGACATGTGGTTCCAGATGAAATGAATCCATTTGATTATGGAGTGAGTGAGAAGATACAAATGATGGACAAATCAATGAGACTTAGACAGGGAATCAATCAATTCCAACACACTAGTGGTCTGGGGGCAAATATATACTCTACCAGAATTTCTGAATCAGAAAAAGAGAATGCAAATTCAATCCAGACAGTCAAGCCAAACAATGAAAAAAGCCTCTTCATGCTGGAAGGAACAAGGGGATTGAATGACCACAATGCTGACAAGACAATTCCAGGGTCTGCAAATCATGAATTATTGGTCATGAAGAGGAAGAGTCATCACATTGAAAATCTAGTCCACACTTCTGTTGACATAAGTGCCCCTAAAAAGCAAAAATCAATTCCTGAAGGATGTGTGTCCAAAACCAAAGCTGGTCTTCAATCAATTCATTACTTCCTTGTTTTACAAGAGATCGGAATGAAGAATTCAAATAGGTCATCCAAACTTTGTTATGAGATCTATGATTTTTTTTGGAAAACATATGAGAAGATCAAATCCCAAAACAAATTAAATCTGAAAGAAATAGAAGATGTGAAGAATGCAGTAAGGAATGCTGGACATAAAGTTTCAATGACTTTCTTGGGCATCTTGAGAGTATTTGAGGGTGAAGGATATGATAGTGATGGTATAGAGGACCTACTGAATGATGGTTGGGATTTTATAAAAGAATTCTACAGTAGCTGGAAAATGTCTAAATATGATGATCTTGGTTTTGAACATCCTGAAAGATATTCAACACAAGATATCTTTGATCCAGATTTTCACTTGAGATACTTGAAGAAAATCCATGTCAATGGCAGAATCCCATTGTCATTTGTACATTCTATATCACTGTTATGGTCTAAAGAAAGAGGAAGAACAAAGATCCCTAAAGATTTATCTAAAGATTGGCAAAAGATAAACAATGTATCAAAGCTTGAGTCTGAAATCATTCAAGGTGGACTTTATGAGAGATTTGGAATTAGGAATCATTCGTTCTGGGGAGCAGGACAACTTATTAGAAGAAAATGGAAATCAGATGGTGACACGATGAGATCATCACAACTAATTTGGAAGTTAGCTTCAAATGCTGCTCAATTTCATACAAATGTGGGTCAAAGATCATGTAAGGAATTACATACCTTTTTTGAGGATTTGATTCAAAAGCTACAGAGTTCTTATAAGAATTTAAATGGACATGACACTTTACAAGATATATCAGCTGAATCAGAAGGAATCTCAAGTGAAACTCATTCAAAGAACCTTGAATTGATTATCAAATCTGTCAGTATGGCAGAGTACAGAGTGATAGTACCTTTTATGGGTCTTATCAGGATTTTGAATGAAGAAGACTTGACAGTGGAAGAACTTGAAGAATTGATGGAAAATGCAATGAATTTTGTCAAACAGGAATTTAAGAAATGGGAAACTTTAGATTTTCATCCTAAGAATTTACTCAATCTATTTGAATATCAAATGTTTACAGTCAAATCACAAAGCAAACTAGGTGATCCTGTTCAAATGTTCAAGATTCTCCTTGGTTATTCTGATACGAATGGATTTCCTAATCAAGCTATCTTATTTCTATTAAGCTCATGGTATACATCTGTCTTGACAAGTAAACCAGGTTCAAAAGATCATCTCCAATTCCGAATTGAAGAGATACCTCTTTGGAAATTTGAGAAATGGAATTCATACGTTAAAAAGATGTTGACTGATGAAGATTCCATAGAAAGCCAAAAGTGGAAGAGATACATGTCCCAAGGTTAAGGTCTTGATTGGGACTTTTTTAAGTTTTCAAATTCAATCATCATCTTCCAGCTCCGAATTTAATAATTTTAAGATCTTTTCACATTCATCAGATTCAACATCAAACCTATTATTTCAATCAAAAAAACTTTCAGTAAAACAAATGTAAACTGAAAAAGTTAAAAGTTTTACATGAATCAAACTTACATTTCAGCTTTAATTTTTCCTGACTTTCAAAATCAAAACCAAAAAAAAAACCCAAAGAAAGAGATAAGTGAAATTGATTTTTAAAAAAAATGTAATGATTGAATTAATTAAAAAAAATCAAGTGGTAAAGAAGAAAAAAAAGATGGAGTTCAATTTCAATTTGAATATATTTTTAAACTTTACCTTTTCATCGTGTTTTCTTTTTTTAATCTTTTCTTGTAACCTTTCAATTAAATTTAAACATGTTTCACTATTGGTGATTTTTAAAATAAATTGACGATCATTATAAATATTTCCAAAGACCTATTGAAAATTTAAAATCAATTTTTGATCATTTTCAATTTTTTCAATTTTCAATTTTTTCTTTTCTTTTTCTTTTCTTGACTTAAAGAAACACTTAACTTGAATTAATTCAAAAAGAACTCGAGTTGGTCTATGAAATTTAATTAAATATACTTTTCTTTCATCTAAATCAGGATCACCAAATAAATACTTAGTAGCTTCTAAAATATTGATGGGAACTTTTTCATCTGTTTTTAATCCGATCGTAATCTTTTCTAAATCTTCCAAGTTTGGTAAACGTGATTGATGATTTTGAAATCGATTAGGCTCATGATCTAATAATCCTGAATTGATTAATTCTTGAGCTGGTTTTTTGCTCTCTGGTATTTCTAATCAAAATCATAAGTAAGAAATCAAGTTAAGTTTAAGAGATGGAAAAGAAAAATTCCATGAATGTAGTCATGTATCTAATTACCTAAAAGTCCTGAGAATAGATAAGAAATTAATCTTAAATCTTCTTGAGTTTTTTTCCAACACCAATTCCTTTTGAACCAAAGAATTGATCGTCATCATCATCAGTTTTCCATAAAATCAAAAATGGAGTAAGGGTTTTGGAAGAAAGTGAAATGAACTTAAAACGGATTAATCGGTCTTTTCGAATCAATTTTATTTTTTAAATCTCCTAATGCCAATTTCATTTCATCTGTCCATTCTTGATTCCTCATCTTATTCAAATCTTCTTAGAACCTGAATGAAAAAGATAAGAAATCAAATGAGTCTTTCTATTATCTAATTCAAGAAGAAATGGGAGTTTGAGTTTGACGACTTACAAGTTTTTCTTAGAGCTATTGTATGTACGATCGATCGATCAAGACGATCAAGATGATAAGTTTATGAAAAAACACAAAGTAGAATATGACAGACTTAAACCGAAGAGTAGGTTGATATGAATTTTCAAGTATCCTGAAACTTGATAGAAAAGCTTTTAGTCTTAAACCATCAGTTCATCTTATCACAAAGGGATTAAGAAAATCAAGGTTTTGAGTAAAAAGGGATCGATGACATAATCCGAATTGATGTAATCGTGAAATGTGATTTGGATTTGACATTCCTACAAAGATAGGCTGCCAATCTGATACAAAGATGTGATCAAAGTACAAAACAAGTTGATTCTTTTGAGAAGAGAGATTAGACTTCAGACTATATAAAACACATCAAACCATTTCAAACCATTCAAGAAGGTTGAAACAAAGAAAATAGGTAAATTTATCATCTTCTCAATTACAAAACGTTCCAAGAAGATTCCCAACTTGTGAAGGATCTTTCTCTACAAGTCTTCACTGCTAGGCCCGAGAGACCAAGGTGTATATGGACATTAACGAGAGCTTTGATCAATGAAAACCCGTTTTATTTATGACGTGATGAGTTTGGATTACAAAAAAAAGAATCATCAATCATCTTGCATACATGTATCATCCTCAATCTTCCTTCACTCTCATTCATCCTCCACCTCTGTTTTCTTTTTTTTCGTCTCAAATCTTTCATTTTCTTTACAAATCAAAATCTGTAATCCTTTCTCCTTTAAAAACCACTAATCAGATCAAAGAAAAACAAAATCAATTTTCAAAAACTTGTGTTTTTTTCTTCTTCTTCTTCTTAATCAATCAAAATAGTTCATCAAACTTACAATCATCTTCTATTACTGTTCCAGCTCCTACTTCACAATCTTTTAATTGTGATCGATCTCCGATTTTCACTCCATCAGCTAAAACACAATTTTCAATCTTAACACTAAAAAAAATCATTTCCAAACGCGCCCCCCCCAAAAAACAAACAAAACACTTCAATCAAAACCTAATTCACTCATCTTTTCAAAATAAGAGAAAGAATTCAAAACTGGGCTGGGTTGGGTTTGGGGTTTCAAACACTTACTTTTCTCCTATGATCACTCTTTCCATTAAGATCGAATTCATCACTTTCGAATGTTTACCAATCTTACTCAATTTGCCAATAATCGATCTCTTCACTGAACCTTTCTCTCCAATCAAGACATTCAAACCTATACAAGAATCCATTCCATATCCATTTCCATTCCCTCTTTGACCATTCCTCTTCATTTCTTCTTCATACGTTTTCAATGCCTATTCTCCCCCAAACCAAAAACCAAAAAACACCCAACACACCTTTCATCAGTTCTATTTCTTCAAAATCTCAGAATGAAATCAAGAAAAAAAAGGATGACGGACCACTCGATTTGTTTCTACATAACCCGAAACAGAGTTACCTCGACCTACGAACCCATCTTCGAGTTCCCAAACCACAATCTCACACTTCCATGCATCTCTCACTTGATCATTTAAACCGTTTGAATGGATTCCCAACAAACTTGAACCTTTCAGTAAGGAAGGATTCTTATCAAATGGACTGATCACTCTTTCATGATTCTTCGCTGGACTGGGTGGGGCTGTTAGGAGTGGGGTTCGGATCAATTTAGGTTCAGATGGAAATGGAGTCGGATGTGAGTTGGTGGTAGATCTTTTGAGTGAAGCCCATTGATGATCGATGGTCACCTTGATGGACTTCTTTTGATCAGCTACAATTCACAGACTTCAATCAGTTAGTGTTTTCTTTTTTTGGTTCGAAACATTCAAGTAAGAAAACAGATGAGATGGATCTTAAGGTTTTGAAGATTGACTGACGTTTCAAATGTAAATCGATCAAACCCGTTTGCCATTGAGATTTAGCTAACCAAGGAACGAAATCGATCTTGAATGATTTTAATTTATCTTCTAAAGAGTTAGATAAGAGTTGAACCACAAGAGAAGAACAAAGATAGATATGAGTAGGAAGTAAAGCCGTAGTTAGGACGGGTGTTGGATATCTTTTCAAAAGGTTCGTTCTTAGGTTTAAATCTGATCCGACTTCTTTGATGTCTAGAAGTGTAGAAGATTTGGGATCTAAGGTGACGAGAGTTAAGGGTGGACCTAGAATAGATTGAAAATAGTTAAGATGGTTAGGAAAGATGGATGAAGGAAGGATGGATCGATCGATCGAAAGGGAGATTTACTATCTTTGAGGTCTAATGAACTTGATGATCTTTGATAATAAACTGAAGTTAATAAATTTTGACTTGATCTATGTCGTTCGATTAAGTTGAGTAAAGAACGTGAATGAGTGGATGTAGTTTGTTTTTGATCGATGATGGAAGGATTTGATTTCGAATGAAAATATAAATCACAAGGTACGATCACAAATGCTGTCTAAACTCGACCCACCCAAAAAAAGAAAGTCGTTGAATTGATGAAAAGATGAAGTTGAAATCAGGCTTAGTTTGAGGGAAAATTCAACTGACTCGAATCAAACCCGATGAGATTGCCCAACGTAATGTACCGGTTGTTCCATCACGTTTTAATTGTCGATCAGGTATACATTCCAATCTGATTTGAAGATGAGAAGAAGTGATTTGAGATCTTGATTTACGAGATTTAAGGATTGAATTAATTGAAGTTCTTTGAGATTCAGAAGCGAGGATTAAGACATCTGAAAGAGAAAGAGGAAGAGAGAAAAGGATGAAGAAGAAAAGATATTAGAATTCTTGAACTGGTTTTTTACGAATTTTTCAAGGAAAAAAGTGAAAAAAAAACCGTACCATTCAAAGCACTTTCTTCTATCCAATCTAAACTGTACTCTATCATTGGTCTGTTTAAGATAGGTAAAGCAGGTTTAGATAATTGAGGGTTGATTGAAGGTTGATCTGATGAATGATGAAGATTGACTAATGGAAATAAGTCTTCACCTGGACCTGAAAGGATCACCACTAGATAAGAGGGTAAAGTTGAGTTAAGATTGTTATGATTGATTGAATGATGAAGTTCGTTTGAAGTGTGTTTTAGTTGAGTTGAGCTTGATAAAGTCATCTTCTTCTTCTTGCGTCTTTTTGTTGGAGATGAGATTTGATTTTGATTTTGATTTGATGAGTTTTTCTCTGATTGATAAGAAGTTGAGTGAATTGAGAATGTGGTGTTCTGCTTGAAGGTTGATTGAAAACTTCCAACTCAAACTTGTTTGAAAGAATCAAGATGTTGAGCATCACATCAAACTCAACTCTCATGAGATCTATCGAGAATGTCTGTACGGTCTGTCTGTCGGTACAACACATGTCACTTGAGTTAAACTTCTCAAGTAGCTCACCTTCAATCACCATGCTTTGTTGAACTCTGTCTTGCAAAACCCATCGAGCCAAAGGTTGAACAGGTACTTCAGAAACTAAACCAAAGCATTGGCAGAAGATGATGGAGAGTGATCCATTGGAGATTGAAGTGAGGATCAGCTTTCCATGGAAGTTGACTTGAAAAGTGATGTGAAGGGGTAAAATCAAAGTATGCTTGTATCATGTAGAAATGATGATAACGCGTTTGATGATCACATATGAACTTCACGCGAGTTTTTAAATGAATGAAAAATTCAACTTCAAAGAAACGAAGAAAATACAATTCATCCATCAATCCACCAATCAACTCTTTCAAACAAACATGCCAAATTGTTCACAAGAAGAATCACCAGAGAACTCAGAAAGAAGTCATGAAGAAAAAGTAACCAAACCATACAAAAAAGAAGACGAAAAATCAAAACTTGTACCATTATTTTTACCTGAAACTGAAGAAGAAGAAGAAGAAGAGAAAGAAGAGAAATTGAAATCGATAAAGAGGAAAGAAGAAAAAGTAGATAAAGACATCGAAATAATTTCAACTAAGAACTTCAATGAACAAAACAAACTTAAATTAAGAAATCCAAGCACTTCAGTCTTAGATGAAATCATTCCAATCGGTCAACCTTCTAGTCTTGATTCTCATCATCTTTCTGAAGATTATCAATTCAATCAGATCAAACCTAAAGTTAAAAAACAATTGAATCATGTTCATGATGCAGATGAGGACGAATTTGGAATTCGAATGAGGGCTAATAAGAAAATCAAAATCTCAGATCCAGATTCAGATATAGAATTCATGCATGAAAATCAAATTCAACTTGATGATACTGATGATGATGATGATGATGATTCACCAACTTGGAAACGTCAATATCTTGGTGGTAAGAATCATTTCTCAGAAACTGTAGTTTGATCATCATGATCTCATGAGTTTGATAAGTTTGATGTTTTTTGTTTAGGTTTTATGAGTGAAGGTTTTATGGTTTATTCTGGAGCAAAACTTGAAGAGAATGAACAGATCAAATTAGTTAGATCAAGACCGAGTTCTAATTCAAAATCTGAAGTGAATTCAAATCGAACGAAAGTTTTTAAAACTAATCAAACCAAACCTGATTATGTTGTAAGGTAAGTTTGGTTCAATCCATTTCATCAATCTAAACAGTCTTTTTTTCCATTTCTAATATCTTCTCTTTTTGAATTTTCATTAGAGTTGAGAGTCAAAAGAATGGTCACTTTGCTAGATTGAATGAACGTTTTGGTCAATGGATCGTACCTCTGATCGATTTGAATTTATGTCAATTTGAGGGTAATCTAGTCTTTCCACCTGAAAACCCTCGTTCAGGTAAATCAAACCCATTTGATCAATCATTTCATTCATCTTAATGTTCATCAAATCTTTCGGAATTTTACTTACACCAGGTGATACGGTACAGTTTTATATCAAAGTCTACATCACTCGTGATGCATTTGGTCCACCCGATCAATTATCAATTCAACTTGGAACTCATCAGAGCGAGAAATCTCATAAGCCAAGCAACCCTCGATCATTTGTTAAACCGTACAAATCAGATAATCCAGAAGATCAAATCAAGATTAACCGACAACAATCACTGATCAAATTATTTGAAACGATTGATTTAAAACCGATTCAACAAATCAAGACCAACAGTTTTAACCTTTTGAAATCTAAACCTACAAAAGCTTTGAAAGTCTTATCATCAGAAGACGGTTCGACCATTTCTGATAGTCAATTAAAATCAGTTTATCATCAAGCTAACCTTAAACTTGAAAGTATCCACCCACCCAATGAATCTAAAACACTTGATGATCAGTTTAAATTAAAATTAAGATCTTATCAAGAAAAAGGATTGAATTGGCTATTAACCATGGAAACGCTCTCAGAAGAAACGAATTCGATCCATCCCCTTTGGGATCAGTTGAGTGAACTTCAGAATTCATTCAGTGATGGGTTTGGGTCCTGAATTGTGTTTTTTCTTTTCCCTTTTGATTTTGTTACAAAAGGTATACGTTTCCAAAGGAAGAAGGTACTACTGAAGCTCTTGAAGCACTTGAACCGTTTTGTAAGTTTTGTTTTTGTCTCTTTTCATTCTGATTATCTGATCAACTGATTCAATTCAAAATATCCTTCTATCTTTCGAAAAAAATAGATTATAATTCATATATGGGATGTTTCACCCTTCAATTTCCACATAGCGCACGTAAATCTCGAGGAGGGATTTTAGCAGATGAGGTAAGTTAAAATCGGTTTTGATGATACGAAAATTTGTATAAAGGAATCTATTTGGGTCCTTGATCAATCAAACTGACATCCGACATGGGTTTTTCTTTTTAACAGATGGGATTAGGAAAAACGATTCAAATGGCAGCCTTGATTTGTACAGGAAAACCATCAAAGGAAGGATCGAGATCGAAAGTGTTAGATTCGAATGTGATGAAAGAAGATGAAATCATTGAAATCAAACACCCTAAAGGTTTAATGAAACCCGAACCGATGGCTACACTTGTGATTTGTCCATTGACCCTTTTAAATCAATGGCAAGATGAATTGGAAAGATGTGATCCGAGTTTGAAAGTCTCGATTTATCATTCTTCTTCTCATGGTAAGCACACGCCTGAAGATCCTACTCAGGGTGGATCTTATGATGTGGTCATTACAACGTAAGCGTTCAGTTTCTTTTTTGGGGCTTCGAATAGATTGTTGAGCTCTTTTGGGGTTTAGGTATGGAATTGTAGCAACTGAATGGGCAGAATTAGATGAAAAAGGCATATTTGACACAAATAAGAAGAAAAAGTCCATCGCGCGTGGTCTCTTTAGCAGTACGGATTTTTTTAACCTTCACTACTTCCTTGAACAGAAAACACAAGAAACAAAACAATAAAGTTTTGTGGTTTTTCTTTTGGGGGGGGGGGTTATAGTTGAATGGCATCGGGTTATTTTGGATGAAGCACATACCATTAAGAATCGGAATGCGAGGACGACCAAGGCTTGTTATGAGTTAAAGTCTCTTAGACGTTGGTGTTTGACAGGTACACCGATCGTGAATCGATTAGAAGATCTAGCCTCTCTGTTACATTTTGTGAAAGTATGTGATCTTTCTTAGTTTGATTCTGATGACTCATTGTTGACGATCGACTTTTGTGACGATGGGTTAGTTGGAACCGTGGGGTGACTTTTCGTTCTTTAAATCGTTTGTGACGATTCCGTTTAGTAAAGGAGATCCAAAGGTAAATCCGTGACCCTTGTTCCATTACCTTCACCGCAGAAGAGGAGATTGGTAAGGAGATGGCAAGTTGAAACCATTCATGATTTTTGTTTGATGATAACAGGCAGTAGAAGTAGTTCAAGTGATCATCGAGAGTGTTGTACTACGAAGAGAGAAATCGATGAAAGACCGACAGGGAAAGTTAATTGTTGGAGACTTACCACCTAAAACGATTGAGATCAAATCATTGAAGATGAATGAAAAAGAATCCAAGATTTACGAGATGATGTTCAAGAATGCGAAAGCGAAATTCTTGGAAGTTTTAATGGCAGGAACGGTGATGAAGAACTTTACGATGATCTTGACGATTTTGATCAGATTAAGACAAATCGTTTTACATCCTTCGATTGTGATTCGAAAGGTTGGAGAAGAATTTTTTCATCAGTTGATTCGAAATGTCCAAGAAAAAGAAAAAGAAGAAGGAGAAGAAGAAAGTTTACTGAAATCATTGATTAAAGAGTATGGTCAGAATGATTGGAATGAGACTGGGTCTGATTTAAAGAAGAAGATGAAGCAAGTTGAGAAGGTTTTGAAGAAGAAATCAGAGGATGAGGATGAGATTGAAGAATGTTCGATATGTTTAGATGTGAGAACATTTTCAGATTTGGCTTCTTTTATTAGATTAGATTGAAGTTGACCTACTGGGAACCGATCTTTTGTTTTGTTTTGTTTTGAGTTAGTTCATAGATTCGAGGGTTTTTTTGCCTTGTATGCATTCTTTCTGTAAGGAGTGTATTATGGAATATGTAGAATCAAAAATGGGAGAAGAGGTAAGGATGAATTGAGATCAAAAAGATTGAATCCTTAAAATTGATGGCTGATGGTGATAAAATCATATTGGATTCTCTACGATTGATGATAGACAAGGTGTGCGAATTGTAATCAAGTGTTTGTAGAGACAGATCTAATCGAATATGTTGGAACAAAACAAAGACCAAAGAAAATGATTTGTCCCAGTTCGAGTGGGACATCGGAAGCTAGTACACAAGGAGATGAAGAAATGCAAGTGGATGAATTGATAAGAGATCGAGATCAAGACGAAGATCAAGAAGAAGGAGTAATAGGATATTTTAAAACTAATCATCGGTTTATCTCTTCTACTAAACTTGAAGCTTTAGTAGAAGATTTAATTGAAGTTAGAAGATCTGAACCTGAGTTTTCAGCTGTGGTCTTTAGTCAGTTTAATGATTTCTTGAATTTACTCGAAAAGGTCTTGAAGCGTGATCATTTTAGGTATGCAGAATCTTTTGGAAGATGCTTTTCCTTATCTGTTTTCTTCTTGTTGAATTTGTTGAAATACCCTAAGGCTCACCTGATGAATCGTTGTGAAACGTTTTGATACTTTTGACTTGGGGTGGGTAGATTTGTAAGATTAGATGGAAAATTGAGTCAAAAGAAGAGGAAAGCGGTTTTGAAGACGTTTAATTATCCGGTAGATAAAGGATGTATTTTGTTATGTTCATTGAAAGTGGCGGGGGTTGGATTGAACTTGATTAAGGCTAATCGAGTTTATATGATGGATACTTGGTGGAATGGTGCGATCGAAGGTGAACTTGATTGAATTTTCTTCTTGGCTTTCTTTTTTTATAGTTTGACTGATTGGATTATACCTTTTTTGGTTTGTAGATCAAGCTATTGAGTTGAGTCAATCCACAATTACTTAGATGATAATTATCCGAAGGAGATCTCATTCCAAGGATCATCACTCATGTTTTCTTTGATTCATCACTATCTAACTTAGTCGAGTTCATCGATTTGGACAAACCAAAGAAACCAAGGTCACAAGGTATATAATGAGTGATAGTATTGAAGAAAGAATGGTAGAATTGCAAGAAAAGAAACGTGAGATTGTGAAAAGAGCGTTTGCGAGTACTGAAACGGATGGAAAGAAGAGTAAACAAACTTTACAAGATTTGGAGGTAAGAATCAAATGGATTGGAGTTTTATTTTTTTTTCTATTTTTTTACCTTTTGAAGATCAAAGATTGTTTCAAAGGGATTTTATTGATTTAATTTTTTTTTTGATTTGATTTCATTTTTTTTGTAGGCTATTTTTGCAGATTGAGTGGATTTTCAATTTTTCTTGATCAACAAAACTGGTTTATGATTATATATAATTTGAGAAAGGAGTGAAAGAAGGATTAATGTTTGAATTTTGAAGTATATGTAAAGATGTGTTTATAGAGTTAACTTATTTTGATCAGTTTTAATATCATCATCATCTTCAAACAAAAAGTAAATATTGATAATTTTTTCTGATAGATTGAAATGAGAAGGGTGTTTCACTTTTAATGATTTGATTTGTTGAGATATAGATTTTGAAAAGATCAATTAGATCTGCCAAATATGTTTTCATTTTAAGCTTCATGTAGAATCAAGTTCATGTAGAATCAAGTTCCTGATACATAACTTGGTTCCGAAACCAGTCAGACCTTTAGTTTTTCAATCATCAAACTTTTCAAATTGAATCATTCATGCTATTTGTAACATTGAAGCAGATGTAAGCAAGTGATTGAAGCTTCAAGCCTCAGAGAATTGTTAATGATCAACAAAACAAACTTATGGATGAGAATGGTGATCAAGAACGGTTGATTTGAATCAAAGAGTCTTGGAGATTATATATCAAATTGATTACTATTTTTGATCATCTTGGAAATGATCATTAAAAAGAAATATAAAAGAAATTTGATCAAATCCTTGAACATCAAGCGTAAACTTTAAAGGTATAAAAAAGGATTTGATCAGATTTTATTAATTAAATCAGATTTTGACTCATAGAACAAAGTGTGAAAGTCTATCATGAAGTCTCTTGCTACATTCAAAATCATGGGGGAGGTAGTAAGGAACTTAGGGTGTGTTCACTTGAGAAAATTCTGAACAGAAATCACATTATGTATGTAAAATTTTGAATGAAAAAATGAAACTTGCACTACCAAACAGACACTTTAAAGTTTTGAAGAATGTGATTTCTCACCCGAAATTACTCAAGTGAACGTGCCCTTAGGTTAGTTCAACTTGAATCAATCATCAGATAATTTTTTTTTTTGCCATCATTCAACCAAATATGAAAAAAAGACCTGGTTTAATTTGATTTATGTATAAAAGAGTTTGAAGATCTACATAGATGATTTAAAAAGATTTTCACAAAATACATCAAGCTTAGAATCAAAATCAAATAATTGGGAGCTGTTATTACAATTGAATCAATCAGCATGTTTCCTTTTTCACCGCCGGGGTTTTTACTGTAGTCATAACTTTGATAAAAAAAAGTCACTATATGACTATGTGGTGGCTGAGCGCAAATTACGACTTGTCTAGTATTACTATCAGAAAATGATACATTTTTTTGGAAGTGGTGAGTCCTACGCATCTAATTAATCTTGCCACTCGTTTATAAATCATGGGTCGCCATGCGGTGGAAAAGTCCATTGATGATGCCAAGAAGTTTGAATATTACAATCACCTCCAAGACCCGTTCGAACGTTGATGATAAACATTTCACGATTACCGTACTTTCCACCTCGAGTATTGTGTATGGCCATCGATCCTGCCTATATCATAGTTGAGTTTTTAATTAGCTATTCCTATTGATATGGGAATTTGTTCAATATAAGACTGGATCCAAATTTACATGTGACTGGCAATGATCCAAGATTTCTTTCACAGCTCTCTTCATGGCGTCATGAGAACTAAAAAGAATTGCGTAAAATTAATAAATGAGATGGTGAGTGAGTTGAGATGAAGCACTGACGTGGTGATTGAATTTCCTTGTCGTAATTCGAATGTGATCTATACGATTATAAAACCAGTAAGAGTTATCAAAAGCAAACAGATTTGAAGGTTTTCAGAAAGGGTTTTTATCTGTGACTAACTTGACATGTAGAGCAACTTTGTTCCATCAAGAGGGGATCATCCATCATCCAATCATTTTGATAACGGAATTGCTCCAAGGCCCTAATGTGAAAAAGAAAGAATGATAGAATGAAAGCTCATGTCAGTATGAAGTCAAATAAAGATAAGATAATGATCAAGAAAGACCTTTCACAATCATCTTGATCTATCCTTCCTTTCTGATAAGATTCAACTTTATCACAATGAATATTTAATCCTTGAGCGATCGCAGCTTGAACTAATGCGAGGAAGAGGGAAATTGGTATCATTATACAATTACTAAACATGTTGAAAGATTGCTTGACTGGGAGGATGGATATGAGTTTAAGAATCTAGCAGGACAGAAGAACAGCGCTGCTACGAGACTCGCTCTCATGGACAAGGCGGACATAAAACAACATCATTCGAAGCGAGATTGTAGATGTGTATGAAGTTTCTTACCGAACGATTTTCATCAACAGATGTTGGGGTTAAAATTAGCTCTAGTTTACAATGGTTTCCACTCTCTACGCTCTCTTAAAAGTGAGCTTCATTTTTCATACCAAAAACCCTTGGCCTATTCTAGTGTACTAGCAATAAAGTTTGAAAATCATCAAAGGACCACTTGTGATGATATCTGAAATTGTCTGTGACGCGAGTTGCAACTGAAGCTCTGAATGCGACGTTCATTTTCGATTGCAATAAAACTTATTTATATAGTTCATCGGGACACGGTCAGATCTGATCTGATTGGGGGTTGCGAGCAAGAAAGAGCAAGGATCAGGACGGAGTTATAATTATGTGAGACAGAAAAAGCACGAAATGCCGAAGATCGCAGCAAGTCAATCAGAGTCAATCGACGTGTTCTTCCAGGTTCTGTCCCAGCAATGCAGCAAAAAGGTTGTATTACTGACCAAGATCTTGAACTTAAACATGAAGTCACTTATGCGGCGTATGCGTAGCGGTGATATCATGCCGATACCGGAATTGTACGTAGTGCGATCTACTTCATCTGCTCCAAAGGTGCTTCGCCTTTGAAATATCTTATGTTGGGAGATGTAGTAGTGGTAATATGCACGTGGGTAGGCGCGGGTTCAAATAATCATGTAGATGGCAGTTGTCGAATTTTGGGGTTTTCAAAGTGTGATCAAGATGGAAGAGTAATGAATGTGAGTGTGTTGAAAAGAAAATGAACTTTCAAGCTCCGCTACCTTGACCGAACTGAGAGGGTCCAATCCTGAGCGGAGCACACAACTTCAGATTCATGATTACCAGCTTTGATAGACGAGTGAAATTTTACAGCTTTTGTTATGGTCAACAAAGTGAAGAAAAGTAGGGGAGAAATGGGTGCGACGGTTGACTCCAAGGATATTGCACGACCCTTAAGTTCTTGCTTGGGTGAATCATTCATACGAACAAAGGCTTAGTAGCTACGTTACACAATCATTTTAGGAAGAAAGAGTCCAAACTCAATCAGATGAGTCATTCCCGCTGTTTTCTGATGTCTTGAGGATCATATTCACATTTCTGATAATAATTTACTTAGTCAAGAAAATTTTAGACCCAGGACTTTGATTTCTAGTCGGGCTGATCTCATCTCTTAAATGTCGATGTCGACTGGTCATAGATCCATTCCTCAATATTGACCCTCCTGACCTTAGATCGCGTACAGCCGTATCAAGTCCACCTTTTCCAAAGAGTAGTTTACGAGTACTACTGATAGAAGAAGTCAAACTTCTATCTTTTGAATGCCTGCTAGGTGTTTTATGCTCTTGATCCTAAAGTTCGAAAAAGTACGGAATTTTCAGTTCTGAGGGTTTCATTTCCAGTGAAGAAGTCAAAATCGACATACAATCGCGGCCAAGATACTTGCCACTGAAGTGATGTTTACATCCGACTTAGGATGTTCTAAAACATCATCATTCAATTCTTCTTCTTCTTCCCAATCCACCACGTCCTCAACTGCTCGCTGTTTCACCCAAGAGTCATCCTCAATATCAAAGATCGACCAACATACAAAAACAAAAAAGTGAAGATAACTGACTTCCAAACTTGATTTAAACGTAGAAAGCGCTCCAAATATATCCTCAGCTCTAGATCTCGGATCTTGACCCAAATATTCAATCATTTGATTTATCTCATTCTTTAATTCACTCGTTGCGTTCTCGAGAGCCTCAATCGTCACTTCACCCTTGAGGATAAATAACTGGGTAAGAAGTGGGAGATCATTTCCAGAATCAGCTACGGAAAAATGTACATCACATCTCTGTTTAGCTCAAAAAGTATCTTTAATTACCTCCATCTCAGGTATGAAACAGTCTCCCTCCGGAAGACCTTTATATGATTTCATAATCTCGAGCTCTTCCTTTGCTTCGGTCATCCCAATTAACATATCCTTGACAGATAGCAGGACTTCGGAAAATGAAACTATAAAGTCCAAAATAATTCCAAAAAAGGATCCAAACTTAGTTGACCAGCAAGACAAGAAGAAAACCAGATGAATCTGCTTACTTCTTGACGCTGAATCAAGATGAGCAAGTTCGTCGTCTAAAGAAATACATTCGTCTTCAAACTTTTTTAAATATCTAGCCAAGTAATGAATTAAACTATTTCTTCCCTCTCCTTTTGAATTCGACCTCGTCTCTCTAAGCTTTGTTTTGGAAAGCCGAAACAAGAGTTAAGAATGATAAAAACTTTCTGTTTGAAGAAAACAAAATTTCATACCTTTGAAAGAGCTGAAATTTCAAATCCTGTTGCATTACCTCTAAAAGTGGATGAATTCAGTATATTTCCGAATTCCAAAACGTACTGATATACAAAGAAAATATCAATCTCGATCTTCCATCAGTGATTCATTCATTTAGTGGTATTCAATCAATGATCAATTTTTTCTCGTGAAAAAGTACCTCACCAGCATGATCTTCTTAAGTTTTGATGACGATTTAATTTCAATGGTCGCACGTCTCAAGACTCCCAATTCCGGTCCTAGTTCATCAATCTCGTGCTCGAATCGACGTCGATAGATCATAGCTGTCAGTCGATGCTGAAGTCTTGGAATATCCATCACCTAAACACAGACCACTCTTTAGAGACTCGAGAGCCATGCCTATAAATGAATGTCCTCACTTTTATGATGTATTGATCTGCAGTCGAAAGCGTTCCACGGTCTCCCCGAAACGACTTGATCGCTTCAATCTGTAAAGCGTTTTTTTGTTTGGATCAGGAAGTTGTAATCATAGATGATCATTGAAAAATACTCACTTCTTCAGATGTAGGTGAGTAATGTCTAAGTGATTTCAATGTTTCTAAGCTTAAGATTTCATCATCCAGAGATAAGATTGCTTCTCTGATATCATTATCCTCTAATTTGATTCCAGCAAGAAAGATAGCTAAGGAAATTCAACACACATGAATCATCTTTCATCAGCCTACTTTCAAATTTGGGTCAAGAAATAACTTCATAGGATCTCACCAACCAATATTATTGGCTCGATTTATTGATAAGAGTGACTTGATGACCGTTTGTTTTTTCTTATTTTTATATTGATGATCATGTTGAATTGAAATTTGGAAATCTTTTAATAATTCGCGGATTTCTTTTGATGCTGGGACCATCTTTTCATCATAATTCCAAATCGTCGTTGATCGGTCTCGAGGAGGGATATTGAGCTTGTTCCAAAAGAATGGCTGAAGAGATATATTGTAAGGTTCACTCAAAAGGTCAGTCGACTGTGTTCATCATACGTCAATTTTGCAAAGAAAAGTCACCTTCATCCTCGTTGCAGCTGCAGGCTTATTAAGGACTAATTTAGATTTGAAATTGTCAAAAGGCCTCAGTTTCACTGCTTTCGAACCCAATACAGTCAAATACATATGAGACCTTACCTTCTTTGCTTGTAACAGCTGATTCGGATTTTGGAGCCGATTCATCAGGCTTATTTAGTTGAATAGTTGGAGTTGGTAAGCTGCGTAATGAGGCGGGTAAAGCCAACGTTTCATGGTCTTTGCGGTTGTTTTCAGCTTTGGGTAGAGATTCATTGGTCATAGATGACTTAGCCGGGGGAGGAGGAGGTGGTGGAATAGAAGCGGCTGGTGGTGGTGGTGGTGGTGGCGGCGGAGGAGGAGGTGGGATAGAAGCGGCTGGTGGTGGTGGCGGCGGAGGTGGTGGCGGCATAGGAGCTCTTGGTGCTGGCGGAGGTGGTGGCGGAGGAGGAGGAGGAGGCAGAAGGGATGGAGGAGGAGCTGGAGCTGAACAAATCAAGGGCAGCGGTGGTGGGGGTGGGGGTGGTGGAGCAAACTTATGTTTAAAGTCCATCTCCGTAGTGAATTTTTCATTGACCAGCCTAACCAAAGTAAGGCATCAGAAGATACTCAAACTATATCAGGAAGAAAGAGAGCAACCATAACAATTTACTTACTGAGTGAATCCTGATGGATGCGATTTGAATTGTAAATTGTTTGAAGATGACTTCAACTAAATATCATCGACCGGATGACATCCGAATCAAAAAAAATCAAAAAAGAAACGAAGAAAACTTGAATCACTGACTGAACAAATGGGACTTTCGCAAAAATCTCTGATGTGCGTTTGAAATTTATGAATCTCATCAGATTGCTGAAGATGCTATGAAACAATAACAAATGATGTTAGGCTTGTTTACTATTTTTCTATAATAATCGAGCTCTAAAATACTAACCAGTTCTAAACATCTTTCAATATATTTTTCAACTTCCATCAATAAACTCAAGATCGGTTCAAAAATCAATTGTCTAAATCCTTTCAACTCCGTTGAACTTTTGCCTCCTTGTAATAACAGATTTAATCCATAGAACCAATTTTTGATCTTTTCCTCTTGATCTTGATCTTTGATTTTTGTAAATTCATTCCATATTTTATCAATTAAACTTTTCCAGACTTCATTCTCGAAACCCATAATTCTATCCCATGGACAAAAGCATCAATATTCGCTTTGAAATTTTTGGTATTGAGCAAGTTACTCACCGAATGTCATCGATTATTGCTGAACTCGCTGATTTACTTTTAGACTCCTTGAGAGGTGTCAAGAATACATCATCATCCCTATGTCAAACCCGAGAGAAATATACAGATCGCTGTGATAAGCTTTGGTTTCAAATGAGCAGAGAGAGAAAAGGAGCTGAAGTTCAACATTACTTCGAAGGAGTTGGATTTCTTGCTTTCTCAATCAATAAATGAGCATAATCTAAATCATCTTTCTTCTGAGATTCATTCCAAATTTGAACTTGAGACTCGAAAGACCAAGGTGTTCCAATGTTTTCTAATCTCTAAAAAAAGAACCATTTCCCATTTCCCACGCAACATAAAGAAAAATAAGGAAAAGAGTTCATGTCATTTCTTTTGGAATTCTTGACCAATTCTTTGGAGGGAAATGTGATATTGAGAGAGAAAAAGTTCTTACAATAAGAACTTCAGTTAAACCATCTTCATAGATAGATTTTCTAATCTCCATCCGATCCAGAAGGTCATAAGATGAATTGACAATCGCATTACACAATGCTAAAGCGGAAGTTCTATAATTCCAAATTGACGGTATTCCATCGATTTCTGTGAAGCCTAATTCATCTTCGTCAAATTGAGTAGCGAAACTTTTATTCAAAGATTTATAACGAGATAAATTGGTGTTTTCATGATTTATATTTATGATAGAGTTTACAACTTGAGGTTGATACCCTAATAAACACAGACCAGTGAGGATCTCCGCGGCTTGAGTTCTTGCTTTGAATGATGAGCTTAAGAGTATCCGAGCGAGTGTGTCTATCAAAGTAGGATGATCTAAAAATTGGATTAATCCAATCTATAAACAAAAAGCACAAATCAGTTGGAGGATCTAATATGATGTTAGTAAAGAAGGATGTTTGAACTTACTGGGATGTTAACAATGTCCCTTAAACATCGTGTAATCTGATGGAGGAACGAATTTCGAGTTTCACTTATATCTTGAGGATTGGAACTTTTAACAATTTGGTCAAAAAGATGAACCGCTGAACATCATCGTAAAACACCTCATTAAAGAAACCTTACCTTTTCACACTTAAACTTTCTAACATCAGTTCTTCAAATAGATTTAATCCTTCAATATTGATTACAAACTTCTCCAAAGCTCCTGAGGAATCTATCAGTTGACCAGATAGTTTGGCATGTAAGGCTCTCAATCTATCTACACTTTCTTTGGAAATCCTGCGTTATGTCCCCCACCAGAAAAAACATCAGCCAATCTTTCTAAATAAATTAAAAAAGAGAAGATGAAAATTTGAAAAGCAAGGAATTGACTTACCCATATTTTTTCAACTTCTTTTTCAGATCTTTAAGAGAGTTTTCAAGAGAAGCGTATTGAAAATTTTCGGTTTTATCTTCTGAATTCCATATAGAAGACCAATATCCCGATTTGCTACTTTTCTCTTGAGCCATAGTTTGAGAAATAGGTGGAAGACTATAAGAGATTCTACCGGAGATAGAAGCAGCCGCTTTATGATGATGATGTCGACCAGAGCTCATAGAATTGGTCTTAGGTACAGAAGAAGTAGAACGAGGATGTAAAGGTGATTCCGGTATTTCAGGTATTGGAATTTGAGACGATCGATTTCGATGATGATGAGCTGGATTTGGTGGTCTATTTATAGCCCACGCTGGTATATATTGACCAGCGATTGGTTTTTCGGTTATTACCATTGGTTCACTGACGATTCGGGTACGCGGAGGCATCTTTACTGCTGATTGAAAGGGTCTATGATTGAAAGTTTGTTGTTGAAATTCGTTGTTCAAAGGGATCCTTTAACAAGGGAGTTTAAAGGCGAATGGTTTCCTTCTATAAGGTGAACTGGCTTTTTGTGCATCAGTCCGATACTGAGATCCAGTATCTACATTTTGTTGAGGGGCTTCCTTTTTTAAAGGGTATTCCGGACGTTGAGTTTTGATCAGGAACAATGAAGTTCAACTGAAAGGTTATCATCAATGAGATTAACGGTCAGATCTTAAAAAAGTGGAAAACTGAGAACTTGGAATCAAGAAACACACAATCCTCTTTCGGTTGCGTTTCCGTTGATCATCAAGACAATGTCCCATCCCGCTGCCTCTGTTTACATGTAACATAGTACGTTTGGATAGTCAGCCCGACGTCACACCAAACTCTGTTGATCATCACTGATCACCCCCGCCGACCACCACATGTTGAGAGTCGCGAGTACATAGGACTGAATTTCTGCTCAGACTTTACCTCCAGCAGCCAGCGCATATATTCACACTTCTATTACAACAATTGCGGTCCAACATGTCCACCTACACATCCAAAAAACTCAGAATTGGATATGTCCCTGAACATTTCTCATCACCTTTATTACAATTAATCGAATCAGATCATGAATTTGCAGCATCAGTGGAGTTAATCCCGAATCCTAGCGGAACAGGAGAGATGATCAAATCCTTCAAAGATGGTAAGATCGATGTGGCTATTGCTCTTACTGAGTCTTTGATTGCCGGTATCATCCTTGGTAAGGGTGATTATAAGTTGATAGGGACATACGTGACGAGTCCGCTTAACTGGTAAGATAAATGTGATCCCTACTCTTTCATCAATAATCTTTCCGGTCCTTCGGAGATACAATTCCGCTCACTGTGATCACTCAGGGCGGTAATCACGGGTGCGAAGAGTGAACATAAGTCAATCGAAGACCTGCGAGGCCAAAAGCTCGGCATCAGTCGTCTTGGCTCTGGATCACAAGTGATGGCTTCGGTCATGGCCTTACAACACGGTTGGTTGGCAGATGGAGCCAAGCCTATCGAATTCGTTGGTAAGTCTCTATCCTTTGATTCTTCAGTCATGTCTTCCAAACCTGAAACTTATCTACATTCCCAATACCACAAAAGTCAATGATACTTTCAAAAACTTACGAGACTCTGTCAATGACGGATCGACGGCGGCCTTCATGTGGGAATGGTGGGTACATCTGCATCCGAACAAAGAGATGACTTCCCGCAAATATAGCTCATGTTACTACCTGATTTACGTGCTCTATCGACTAGGTTCACCACTAAGCCATTCCAAGATTCAGGTGAGGTTAAGTTCATTGGAAACGTTCCCACTCCATGGGAGTCTTGGTAAGTCTGCACTCTACATCTTGATTGGGGACTTCATACTTATTGTTATTCCTGTGGTTTTGAAAAATAGGGTCAGTACGTAACTTTCTCCGCAGCTTCATTCATACGCATGTTGGTATAAAAGTAAGGATAAAGGTTGATTGGCCTGTGCCATAGTTGTGGCTTCACCTCAGGAAAGGAATCCGGAGGTCTTGGCTCCGGCTCGATTGAAAGAATTTCTAGACAAACTAGACCGATTCACGCATCGATTTGGAATCGAGAAAGGAGTTCGCGAAGCTGAACACGTGGACTTTGTGAAGAATAGGTTTCAGTAAGTTATCCTTAATTCATCATTACAGTATTCTCAGATTTTGATGTCTACCAATTTCTCATAGTCAAAAGGAAGAAGATGTGAAGGAATGGATGAAAGGAGTCAGCTATCCGGAAAAATGTTCACAGGTCTCACTTACAACGGTTAAGGAGACTATCAAGTAAGCCCTCTCTTTGAAAATATAACTAATCTCTGCTGTTCAATCAATTGATATATCAATCAATAAACACCAGAACTTTACATTTGGCTGGAGTTATTGACAATCCAGAACTCGTGAACTTGCCAGATGACATCATCAACACTGATGTGGCAAAAGTTATTTGATAAGATTTTATACTTAGAAAGATCTTGACACAGTTTTTCTATCTCTGCTCTTATGATGAGAAAAGGTTTACAGCATATCAATGTGGGGATGTTTGTGCTAGCGAACTATGATTCCATTAGTATACCGCAATACACAGGATATGCAATATCAGACAAGTCCTGCAGGGTAAAAGTGATGAACACTTCTTTAAGTGATTGAAAAGACAATCAATCATTCTGAGAAAAACTTTGGTAAGAAAGTCAGTTATTAGGGAAAGAGTATATGAAAGAATGTTCTGTTGGTGTTTCCAATTGTCAATATGGTGAATTTGAGTTTTTGGGTCACATCTTCCAAGTTTAATGAACAAAGGCCTTCTATATAGGCTAAGGGATAAAGATTAAATCCACAACCTACACTGCCAGCAAAGTTACCTTGGAATTTTAAATCCAAGGTATCCTTGGATATACCCCCCTTGAAGTATCCAAGCAGATAATCTAAGCCTTTCTTTGGCCCTGAAGAACACCTTGGATGGTTGACTCAGATGCACTGTGTAAGTCTCTGTGTAGCACATCAATGTGCACACACAAAGACTTTCTTAAAAAATCCAAAAGAATTCTTGTAGACTGACTTTTTGGACTATGAGTAAAACAGATAGCATATATGACCAGGTGTGTCCTTTGTTCAAGTCTTCATGGCCATTTCTATCTTTAAAAAACACAACATTTCAATTTTATTTACAGTCAAGCTCTTGAATTGTTCTATCTCAGAAAGACTTGTCTTGACCAAAGATTTTCAAGCATTCAGCCTTGACATACAGCAATTCTGTTACTCAAAACAAACCATCAGGTCAGATATTGATTTTTTTATACAAGGCCCAAAGTGCCCATAATTTGTCTGTACATCAACTCTTCATATTTACCACTAGGTGATTTCTGATTCTATTTGTTGCAGCTCTAGCCTCCCATCACTGGAAGAAGGGTGCTGCAGTGAGCTTGCTCAAAGCCTAAAGCACATAAGTTTATGATTGACTTCCAAAGTTGACAGAAGCTATATGTCAATCAATAGCTTGAAATCACTTGCCATATAAAAAAGCAAAAAGAGGCTGTTCTAAAGAGGCATTTACCAAAAGTTCTCAATCATAGGAGTAAAGCAAACAAAAATGAACATGTATCATAGCACATGGAAGTAAGGGTTCTTGACAAATCACACAGTTTACCAAAGAACGGAATAAAGCACCAAGACACATAGATTTGTAGATGTGCCAAGGATAGCAACCACGGAACAATCTCAGAAAGTCTCACTGAATTGTGTTTCTGAACGCATTAGTTAATTTGGGCTTTAGAAAACATTGTAATATGTGAACCCTTCCAATTTTGGTCATTCAAATTGAATTCAACAAGAGGACATGATAGACCAAGATTATAGATATCATCAGGTGTTTGAATTCACTCAAATCCTTTGTTCCTATCATCTAGATCTCTTCAGAGGATGTTATGAACCTCTATCAAAGATTTTTTGTGTGTGCAGGTTGAAGTGCTACACAAAAATGTACATAGCAATACCTTGTCTCAGGTTATTGTGACTCGAGGAGACCTTGGATATGATCATCCAAGTGGGATCTTGTGGTGGTGCTGCCATGCTGAACATCAGGATTTCATATCCTTCACCTGAATTACTTTGTGAACATGCTTACATTTAAATTATTGTGCTTATGTTTCTCAATCTGAGGCCAACAATGATATTGCCCTGGACAACTGGGGATGAGATCATTGGCCAATATTTCAGATTTACACCTTTGATATGTTAGGAAAAGCATGATAGAAGGATATTTTAATTACTTTGTTTTGAACAAGATAGCTCTCAATTGATAGAGATCTAAGAACCCTTATTTAGCAAACATTTTATTGGGGTATACAGTCAAATCTGTGCAATCACATAATTTGGGTAGAATGACTTTGGTATGCATTTGAACTGAGCCCAGAAGTTTGAAATTTGGGTGGAGTTTAGCAAAATCCTTTTTTTATGTATTGTCATGGGTTATGTGCCTGCACAAGTATGCAAAGGTGCAGGGTTGACTGTATTGAAGCAAGTAGACTTGTCAGAGGTAATTGCTCAATCACTTTATTTTATTGTGAACAGATTACATCACAAAGACACTTTCAGATTCAGAGTGTTGGGCATATCCAGGATTGGGGCCAATCCAATGGTTATTAAGAGGGCCTTGGTGGGATGTATGAGTGTATGAATGTCCAAGCTTCATTGTGCGGATGATCTGGAGTTATTGACTTGTAGGATGATATTGAAGTACATTGTGCTTGGCACACCTAGAGATTTCCAAACAACTGAACAGACCTAAAGCACACTTTCAACAACTACTAGCAATCAAAATGCTGGTGCATGCATGGTAGTGGCAGGACAGTGACCAGTAGTTTCAAGACTACACACCCAATGAGCCCTACAGCAGGTGACCAACCAGCCAAAGAGTGGCTTGCTCATTTGTTCCGGCCACACTCCTTTCCTTCCGTTACAATAGTTTGATCAACCACTGATATTCTCATTTCTTCTCTACTTATTTCTTTGAGGTTGATTTTGAAATAAAGGTTCAACAGAATTCAATTTCCTGACACCATTGAACATTTAAAAATATACTCAATTGAACATGAGATTGTCTCAAATCATGGTAATGTGAGGTTTGACAATTGTAAATAGTTTTATGTGTATCATTGTATTTGTTGCATGAGTTTTGATTGAGTGTTTAATTGAAACCTGGTCATATAACACATATTGAGATTTCATGATTTGTGAGCTTTTTTCATCTTCCCTGAGCATCACATCACTTGGTTCATGAGGCAAGAACAGTAAAATTAAAAAAAAACTGATTCAGTCAAAAAATTGCATGATGGCACAAAGATCTTCATCTCTTTCCTTTCCTCACCTTCTTCCTTGATTTTCATCATCTCATTCCTGATTTATCATCATCAAGTGTCATCCTCCCTAGTCTTGACATGTCTGGATCATACAGCTGCAGAAAGTTTGTTAAAAAAGGTTAAAAATCCTCTCACCTCTCCTTTTCATAGGATCATTTAACTCTTTCCCATTCGAACTAACATAAGCTCCTTCTCCCTAGATCCTTGGGTATCATGGCCTGTATGGAATTGTGAATCTGACTATTTCTTATGGTGTGTGATCTCTTCAATCCAAATGATACTTGTATGTAGCAAGAGCTCAAAAGATGGGTCAACATAAATCCCTAAGCTTTGTTTTCTTACCTTCAAAGCAATTTTGGCATTTGTGTCCTTTCAACTTACTTTTGTATCCTTATATTGACTTGTCTTCCCTACACATCATCAAGATCAGTATTTATTAGAAGACAAGCCCATATGATTTCAAGCTGAAATATGGTGTGCCTTATTGGCACTTGAATGATCAAACGTTTTTTGGAATTCATGACAAAGGTTGGAGGTATATCTCAGCACAAGTCCAATTGAATGCTGAAGGTTTTCAGATAGCAGACTGTGATTCTCTTTGCATGTTAAGCTTCACTGCAGTTTTTTCTTGCACAAGATCAAGGTCCCTTCTATGGACACACTCGATGCAATGAAATCAAGTCACACACACAAAGATCCCTAACAAGTAAGATGCTGTGACAGAAATGTCTTTTGAATCTGCAGATGCAAGTTGGATGACTCATCATCTATTCCAAAGATTTTTGTGTGAGCAAGAATCTTTTGGCTGAGGATCTTTACAAACCTGTAAATCTGAGTATGTGTCTACCAAACACACTTTGGACCAAAACAATCCCTTGAATCTCCACTTTCACTCAACACACTCATCCTATTCACTTTCAATTAGTCCCTAAGATTTAAGAGAGATGAAGGCTTGGAGTGTTCAAAAAAAATCGACCATTTCTGTCCAAGCTCTCCAACTTGTCAAAGGCCCGTGTGTATCAGGCTACCTTGAATGTTACGGAAAAAAAAAGACTTCAAGATAAACTTTTGAAGCTCTACTGATGTCAATCGAGTGAGACAAGGGTAAGATTGTATGTAGCAAGATCGGATGTCAAAGGCCTTGTTTGGATCAAAAGTGTGTTTATCAGGCAAATAAGAAGATATACAGGTTGGAAAAAGTCTTCTGCCAAAAAATTCTTCCTCACACGCCAAGTTTTGTGGATAAGCCATATGTAAGTCCCGCTCTTGCAAGCTCGCTTGGAGGGACTTGGTTAGGTTAGGCTATGGCGTGAAGTTTTTTGTGGTTCGAATGTTGATTTGACATCGCTTATTTTTACCATGAATTAGTTTGACTTGAAACCCCACATGGATTTTTGTGGTCTTTAACACCAAAAGTAGAAAGCCATATCAAGAAGGTAAAAGTGATTTGAAGTTTATACACATAAAGGAATCCATTCTACATTGAAAATCCAGAGTACGAAAAAAAAGATGAGCCATCTGAGATTGTAAGTTTGTATGTACTTATGTAATCACAACATAGGTTCTTTTGTTTATCATTTGAACAAACCCAATTGAGTACATACCCATTTCATGCTGCTTGCTGAGCTAAAGCCTTAACTTGATTTTCAAATCCAAACCTTTTTTTCTTTTTTTTGCTTGAATTGATTTAATTTTTAGAAATCTTTAAAGACTTCAATCTGTTTAGAAAGTTAATCTAACTTGATTGTTTAGAAATTTATAATCCGATTGAAGATCGATCAAGAATCAGTAAGGAAAAAAAAATATGTTTGGATATGGACCTGATCAAGGAGAAAGTTCAAGTTTATCATCATCATTATCATCATCATCATTGAATGAAGGAGATCATGAATCATCATCAACTTCAGAAAAAGGTTTAGATGAAGAAGTTGAAGAATGGGAAGTAGATTATATTGAAGATACTAGAATTGTAGGCGGTATGTGTTCCATCCATCAACTTTTTTGTTTCTCATTCAAATTCACGAAAAAAAAAGAGAGATAAATCGATTCCAAAAACTGATTTTAAATTAGTTAATGATCAACCCATCATCCATGACATTTTTTTTTTTTTTGAAAATCCAGATCATGAAAGAGAATTTTTAATCAAATATAAAGGTTATGAAGAACCAGAATGGCATGGAGAAAATGCATTAGAAAATTCAGGATTGTTAGTAGATGCGTTTTGGAGAAGCGTTCGAAAGTCTGGAAGTACACGTGCTGATTGGATTGCAGAACAATTGAAAGCATTAGAAGAAGAAGAAGAAGAAGAAGAAGAAGAAGAGAATGAAGTAGAAGAAGCAGAAGCAGAAGAAGAAGAAGAAGAAGGTGAGAGAGTCTTACTTAAAGGATCAGGATCTAAAATCCAAGAAGGTATGTAAATTTTTCTTTTTTTCTTGATCGAATCTTATGGTTTTTCAAGAGACTCAAATTTGATTTTGGTTACAATCTTTTTTTTTTTTGCTTCTCAAGGACTAATTCTAAAAGAATTACCGATTCAAAAGAAAAAGAAGAAGAAAAAGAAGAAGAAAAAGATAAAAGAAGATGAAGAAGATGAAAGGATTAATTCAGATTTAGCATCTTCTTCTTCTTCTTCTTCTACTTCTTCTTCTTCTTCATCTTCATCATCAATTTTTACTTTAGAAGAAACAGATGAAGATCCAAAAGAAAGAGAATTCTATTCAAAGTTTTTCACCGATTGTTTAGAAATTCAACGTAAGTTACTTGATTGAATTTTTCCTTTTCTACAAAACTTTAACGTCTTTTTTTTAAACTTATCAATTGACATCTTTCAAACTGTTTTGATTTTGATTTTGATTTTGTCTTTGTTTAGAATTGATAGAATCAACTAAAGAAGGAATCAAGAAGATCAAACTTGAAAAAAAGAAATTCAGTTCGATTGGAGAACAAATTCTACAACATGCTTCTCAGAATGAAGAGTTTGATCATGAAGATTGTGTAAGAAAGATACCAAGAAGATCAAATTTAAATCAACTTCAAGATTCGATTGATCATCCATCAATTGAAAATTCAAATTTAAATCATCTTCAAATTCATCAAATTGAAACTAATCAAAGAAAAGATAATGGAAAAGGAAAAGGAAGATTAAATGAAAATCAAAATCAAAATGGAAATCAAAATCAAAATCAAAATCAAAATGAAAGGAAAAGAAAAAGACATAAAGAAAAAGGCAAAGGCAAAGGAAAAGGAAAAAGAAAAGAAGATGAATTAAATTCAAATCAAAATCCAAAAGAGAATACGAACCTAAAAAGAATATCAGAAGCAGAAGCAGAAGCAGAAGCAGCAGAAGCAGCAGAAGCAGAAGAAAGTGAAGATGAATTAGAAGTGAAGAATAAAAGGATGAAAAAGATAATCACCAAGGTGAATTCAAATAAGAAATTCTTACGAGTTTGTTTTCGAACTTAAGTTTTGTGAAAAATCCCAAGATTCACATTCAACTTTCGATTCGTCTTGAATCTTTGCGTTTTTTTTTTTTTTCTTTCTTTCTTTCTTTCTTTGGTATCTTCTTCTTTTTTCTTGGGATATATATTATATTTAAAGATGTGAAAAAAAGTGAATCTTTCTTTTTTGAAATGATGGTTGTTCAAAGTTAGTTCTTAAACTTATTGAAAAAAAAGGGAAAGAGAGAGTTTCTAAAAGAAATTATGCAAGATGGGTTTGCATAGATATACAAAGATGTAATGAATAAAACAATCGATCGTATAAAATACAAAGAAAAAAAGTTCTATGAAAAGATGATTGAAGAGGAAATGCAAGAAATTAGGTTTACTTTCCAGGTAAAGAAAAAAAAGATTGAATGCTACAAATGAGACGAAAAAAAAATTGGAGGATGAAAGAAAAAGGAAAGGATAGAAATTCGATTCGGATTTTTCGGATTTTTGATCTAATCACAAAAACTAACTAAATCATCTCAATTCAACTAATCAAACATTCTTTTCCAATTGATTTTTTGATTCGAATCGATTCATTTTTAATTGAAGATGCTTTTAGATTTGCATAAATTATTTTCTCATCTTCCGATAATAATCTAGAAACCCAAAAGAAAGAAAGAAAGAAAGAATGTGTGTTGATGTGTTCAAAGATCAATTTGGGTTTTTGTTTGAATGAATGAATGAGAGATTTGATTCGAATCACTCACCCTTTCTGTGCTCTCCATTCAAGTGCTTTCCTCCTAGATTCTTCTTCCGCTTTCACTCGTTTCGAAACTCGATATCGATCAACAGTCGATAATGATGGAGTAGGTTTGTTAGAAGGAGTAGAAGAAGTAACAGAAGAACTGGTTTGATTGAGTGTCATGGGTTTTGAAGTGACTGGTTTGGATGAAGATGGAATAGAAGCCATCACTGATTTGAGAGCCATGAGACTTGCACGATGATGTGATTTATGAAAAGGTTGAGGGGTACCAGAACAAGCATGATCAGCTCTGAGTCGATGGGATGGACAAAAAGTCGATTGACAATCGGTACAGAGAATGGGAACGATCATTTTAGTTTGACAACGAGCTCTTGAACAGATTTTATTGGAAGAAGATGATGATGATGGTGATGATGAAGAAGTGGATTTAGAATTGGATTTCAAAAGACCTGATTGATCGATTAGACGACATGAACTGGTAAGATGATGGTCCATTGGTAAGTTAGGATCTGTTCCTATAGGAATCGAAATCGGATCACCACAGAGTGGACAAGTCGGAACTCGGGCCTAAGGTTCATTAAAGAATCGAATTCAAGATTATGGATGAGTGTGAAAGTGAGATATAAAGAGAATGTCACTTACATCTATTAAGGATTCATCCAATTCTGAACATTGATGAGAGTGTTCAGAAGGTCGAATCGAAGGTTTAAAATGATCTGAGCAATATAATTTTGAACAATGCTGACATCTATAGATTATGAAAGATGATGATCAGATGTGAGCATAAAGGTTTGTTTAAGAAGATGATGAATTGAGATTGAACTTAACTTGAAAGGTAAGAAATCTAGAGCATGACAAGTTGAGAGTGAACAATGTGATCCCCATTCTTCGAGTTGATTTGAGTTCATGTTTGATGATGATTGAGTAAAGTATGAGATGTTTTGAAGATGTTGAGATGGTATTCTTTGGTATTCAAGGAAGTGATGGAGTTGAAATTGAATTGAAGCACTTCAGTCAAACTCAGTTGATTGTACACTGAAATCTAAATCTAAACTTGATTAAGTCGACCTTAAGCTCAGACATACACTTGAGATTACATGTCACAAATTTTGATTTTTCATATCACCACAACACTTTCGTATTATGTTTTGATTATTTCATTTCAAACTTATTAAAACATTCAGCATCTCAACTTCAAGAAAAATGGAACATCAATTGAATTGTAAAAAATGGGAACCATTCCATCGACACATCTTAGGAATCTCCATCATCTATACATATCAATCAGAATCCAAACGAATTCATTCAATCAATTCAACCAACCGACGATCATCATCATCATCATCTGATGAAGATTTCTTCAAATCAAAAACTGATGATTTGAATTTATGGAAAGAAAAGATGATCAAATCAATTGAGATTGAAATCGATTCATTACCTAGTCAGATTGATTGGATTGATTTAATTGAAATTTCAAAACATTTACCTTCTTCAATTTATCTTGAAGTTTTATATGATTTAATCATCATTTCTTTATCTTGAGATAATCTTCATTTAAATTCAAATCAACCATTTAATCAAAATCAAAATCATCAATCATTTAAATATTCTGCTTTTTCTCGTCAATTGATTTTTAAAGTTGCTGATTCACTTCGGATTCCATTAGAATTAATTTATCTTACTGAAAGAAAAGTAGCAGATGAAGTTAAATCTTTCCCCATTAATCTCAATTCTCTTTTTGATCAATTTAGATTTTTTAAACTAATCTTTTGATGTTTGATTTTTTGATTTTTTGATTTTGAATTTGAAGTTATTCTCAATCTTTAAAGAAAATCATGATCAAACTTTATCTAATCAATCACAACAAGTCTTATCAACTTCAAATTTAAATTCAAATTGGTTAAGATACATTGGAGCAGGTGCAGGTTTGATTGTAGGAGGTTTGACCATCGGTTTAACCGGTGGTTTAGCTACTCCTTTATTGGCTCCTTTACTCGTCACACTTTCAGGTGGTGGATTAGGTTTCTTAACCACTACTGCTGGTTCGGTTTTGATTGGTACTCTTTTTGGAATAGCCGGTGGTGGATTAACAGGTTATAGGTAAAAAAACCTAATCTAACGTGTTGAAATTCGATCATGTGATTTTAAAGTTTGATTTCTTTTTTGCGATTTGATCCTAGAGCTCAACGTAGAATGAAAGGAATTGAAGAGTTTGAATTCGTTCGGATCTCTCCAACTCAATTGGAATCTAATCAAATTGATGAAACTCAAGATTTCACACACATACCTAGCTTACACGTAAGGCCTTTAGATCTCTCTCCACAACTCATCATCTAGATGTTTGATGAATCGGATGTTGAATTTCAAATTGGATGTTCCCAAGTAGGCTACTATCGTTTGTTCTGGTTACTTACTCACTCCAACTGATTATAAAGACACATGGAGATCAGCCTACTCTGAAACGATCGATTCACGTGACATCTTCGCCATCAAATTCGAAACCAAAGCTTTACTAGAAGCCGGCAAGGGTTTAGAAAGCTATGTGAGAGATCTGATCTTACAAGAAGGCACCAAGGAGATCTTAAAGCGAACTGTATTGGCTTCCTTGATCTCTGCTGTGGCTTTACCTGCAGTGATCTATAAGACTGCGACGATCGCTTTGGATAATGAGTTCTTAAGGGTTAGGGATAAGTGTGAGAAGGGAGCGGTCTTGTTGGCTGATATGATCGAAGCTAATGCACATGGACATAGACCATTAACTTTAGTATGTCTTGTTTCTTTAAATTCTGATGCTTACCGTTGAACGGGAGATGACGGATTGAATGAGTTGATTCTTAGGTAGGAAGTAGTATGGGTGCGATCACGATCTTTCATGCTTTATTAGAACTTTCAAAACGAAAGGTGATAGATAGGATAGATCAAGTGATCTTGATTGGAGCCCCGATCTCAGCTAGTTTAACCGAATGGGAATCAGTGAAGAAGATCGTATCGAGAAGGATCGTGAATGTGTATAGTAAGAATGATTGGGTTTTAGCCATTCTAGTTAGACTTCATTCATTGATGAGTGTTAGGATGAGTCTTAAAGTAGCTGGATTAGGTGATCTGGCTCTGGAGGGGATTGAAGAAGTGGATGTTTCTGATCTTGTGGAGGGACATTTGGATTTAAGTAAGAAGATGAAAGAGATCTTAGAAAGGGTTGGGATTAATAAGTGATGATGAAGAAGTTTTGAAGGTGTGGATTGAGGATTTTCCTTTTTTTGGTTTGTTGTACAACAAGTTGATGTCTCTACAAGCAAGCAAATGTCTGTATTTTTTTGATTTTCATTCTTAGTACAATGATCTTTTTTTATTTATGAGAGAAATGAAGAATGGTCCATGATTTGAAAGATAAAAAAGGGAAAAATGATCGTTTGAAATGAATGATCAGTTGAGAATTGGTTGATGGGTTTGAGTCTTTTTTTAGAAAATTTAAAAGCTTTCATTGAATATTAATTATTTTGGTAGTCAAGTATTGCCATCAATTCATTTAAGGATTAATTGATAAATTCAGAAAACAAGAAAGATAAACTTTGATTTTGTTGTTTTTACAAAAGAAGATTAGTTGATGATTAGTTGATGATTTGTGGTTAGAAATAGCAAAGTAGTAGTCTATCAATCAAATGTGTGTGTTTGGTTCTTCAAAGAGAGTGTAGAGAGTATGCTTATAGAAGAGATGAAGATGCTTATGAAGTGATTCAATAAATTAGACAGTTCTGATGGAAATTTATTGAAAATCAAATCAAACCAATTCAAGAAGAAAAAGAAAACGAAAAAGAAAAAGAAAACATGCCTCGACATCATGCTGCCTTAGTACATCATCAACTATCATCATACTTGAAAACCGGTTTAATCAAATCACCACCACCTTCATACTCTGCTTTATTGAATTATCCACCTACACCTACTCCATTAAGACAATCGATCAAGCGAGATGAATTTGATTTACCCACTTCATTAAGATCATCATCACCATCATCAAAAAGAAGAAATTCAAAACCCACAAACAAATTTAAAAAATTAATCAAGACATGTAAACCATTACCGATTGAATATTCTGAACTAGATCAACTTAGAAAAGCGTTTTTTAAAGATCATCCATTCGAAGCTTATAGACCGATGAACTTAATCGAAAATCCAAATGAACTTTTATATAAAACATTAAAATCACCCGTTAGAAGGATTCAATCTAATGGAACACTTACTAATTCATCTGATTTAGTTGGAGTTGAGAATTGGATTGAACTTAGACAAAGAACTCGAGTTCCTAGAGCAGAAGAGTAGGTTTTTGATTTAATTCAATTCAGATCAAATTACTTTTAATTCTTGAAAAACGAAGATTAAGAAACAAAAAACTGATCTTTTCTCAACTTCTTCTTTTGAATTTCGATCTCTAGTTGTCTTGATTTTGCTTATGCACTCTTTAAATTCCATTCAACTAATTATACACTTAATTCAGCTTATCAAATCTCAGTTTCTCAATTTAGAACATTAAGATTTGAGAATGAGATTTCGAATTGGTTTGGTAGACAAGAAGCTGAATTTTATGGTGCAAAATGGAGTTTAGATCTTTTAAAGAATCAATTAAACCTACAAGATCGTTGGATTAAAGATCAAAGTGGAATGGATAAAGTGAAATCTCCTCAAGATCTACATGGGATTCGATCGAGTTCAATGATCAAGACTTCAACTTCAACTCATTCTTTAGGTGGTGCGGGTGATCATATCATTCATCCTCCGATTAGAAATGAAGCTGGGTTTAAAGGTGGTGAAAGTTATTTGAAGGAAGTGGTGAGGAAGTCAAGACGATTGAAAGATTTACAAGAATCATAAAGATTGATCCTTTTGGGTTTGAAGAATGAGAGTTGATATCCAATGAATCTTGAACCTTTAAAGTTCTTTACCAATCCATCTTTACCAATTCCTCAACTAAGTCAATAGTCTTTTTTGTAATTCAAACTCTCCGATCGAAAATCAAATCTCATTTGCAACTCACCATAGGCTAACAGGATCTCTAATCTAAGATCTTGAAATGGATTTGAATCATCTCAGGATTTCTATCCCTGCAATATGAATTGTCTTTGAAGAGTACGACGAATGATCGAAAGTGTGACCGAATTACTTGAAATTTCAGCTTTGAACTGTTTTCTCTAAGATTAGGAACAGAGTAGTGTTGATGATCAAATGAAAGTTGATTTATAGATCAGACATCAAAGATTAATCATTTGATTCAAACTTTTTAAAGTGAATTTTGATTTTGAATTTCAAAAGATTTGATGGATCAGTTTACTAAATCGGATTCATTTGATCACTCATCAATTTGAGAGATTGATTGAAGACTGTTCTTCCTTTTCCTTTAAGAATTGTTCAAAATCGTCTCAAGTTAAATTTTTAGAAAAACAAAAAACAAAATCTATTTTTTTTTCAAAAAAGAAATGATTTACATTGAATTTGATGATGAATGTTTTTTTGATTATAAGATCTTTAAACATAAACTCCAGCTGCATTGAATAAGAAAGTCACACCAAAACCGGTTAAGAGAGAAGCGATGATAGCTAAGAAGATTTCAGCAAAGATGGCAGATTTTTTGGGTAAACTAAAGACAGAAGGAATCGAAGAGAATCAAAGAAAAAAGAGATTGAAAAGTGAATGAGCAAAAGGTTTGAGAATTTGTTTTGATTTTTGAATTTGGATTTTTTTTGATCAACTTACGTTGTGAAAGTGAAGCCTACACCAAAGGCTGTGATTAAGAGAGTAAAACCTATTGTACTGTGTGATTGAGTTGAAAGGTTTGGTATAAAAGGTGAAGATGAATCATAAAGATTCTTTGTTTTTTTTTGTTTTTTTGGTGAATGAGATAAGAAGCAGAAGAAGAGAATGATGATGAGTTTGATTTGATTTGATTTGATGATTTCTCAAGAGATTGGATTGGAGGATGACTTACTTTGATTTGAGAATAAGCTTCGGCCATTTGAATGAGATTGGTTTTTGAATGGGTTGGTTGGTTGGTTTTGATTTGATTTGATTGAAGAAATGAAGATGTGGAATTGACCATCGATCATCATAGGCTTAAGTCTAAGCCAGGCTTAACTAGAAGCTTAAACTCATTTTAGACTTTGAAACTTTTAAGTACTTAACCGATTTCAGAACTTAACATATAACCACTTGAGCATCACTTTCATTCACATTCCAAAATAACAGCAGGTTTTGGATTGAACATCAAGTTCATTAGATTTAGATAGTGATGATGAGGATGATGATGATGAGAAATCAAGTAGGTAAGATGAATTGAAGTTAAGATCAATAAAACACTTTGTTTCTTGTCTTGAAGATAATCCATCTTCAATCACTTTCAAATCTGAATTCTTCAATCTTGGCAATTTCCAATTTGACAAAGATGTGTGTGTTCAATGGATAGATGAGTGATCAGAATTATGTAAATGGAAGAATTCATAAAAATGATGTGTAGATGAAGAAAGATATTAAGAACAAGTTCAAACTGGCATTGAGTTTACACTCTGATTCAAACGAATCATTCACCATCACTCTGGTAGATTTGAACTAGATTAGATTATCTTTTCTTTTTGTATGCAATCTACTGATCATACTTTGGATCTGTTCTATACTTCAAACTTATATTGATCTTCACTTCATCACGACCACCTCAAATATCATCCAGGAAAGGAAAAAAAAGATCACTTTGAGGCACTCAGAGCTTTGAGATAGTTAGCTTTTTATTGATATCTGTCCTTGCATATGATGAAGAATGAAGGATAAAAGCTTGAGAATTGAAAACCATTCGATTGAGATTTTCAAAAGGACCAGATACATCACAGCATTGATAAAGATAACTAATTAATGAACTTTGACTATGATTACAATTTCAGATGAAGGAAGCTAAGAGAGTCATAATTTCGATTGAAGAAATCGAATGATCTGAGTAGACCCAAACTTAATCTGTCAGGCAAAAGAAGTAAAAAAGAAAAAAAGATGAAATTGAAGAAGAAAAAACCAACTTTCCTCAAATCATCCAATCATCCACCAACCAATCCTTTTTCATTTTTTAAGATGAAGACGTTTTGAAAGTGTAGGAGATTCATGACGAATAAAACCACCATCTAATCTTGGACTACCGATGATTGAACGTCGATCAGAACCGAAATCGGGATCACCTACTCGCTTCATTTGTTCTTCGATCGGAGTCGGTGGTCCACTTCTTTCTTCACCAATCGTATTACTCCAACCAAACACACCTTCAAGAAATCGAAACCTTAGACGATGAAAGACTGGTAACTTGGGTAATAAGCCAAGACAGAGGGTAGATGCAAAGTTTAAGGCGAATAGAAAAGGATAGAGATCTAATCTAGTGTAATGAGTACAGAGGAGGAATCTGTGGAAAGGTCAAATCATCAGACCTCATTGTAAATCGATTTAAAGTTCATTGAAAAACATGTTGAACTGTCAATGGACGTACAAGGCAGCGGGCAAGATGGTAAGCCATTTTTTCGTTGGTGTATAATGTGCGCCAGTATCAATCTGTTCCCACATTGTTAATCGATCGTACACTCCACCAGAAGACTCAAAGGGCGTTCCAGTGACGTAATGAAACATGATGTAGGTGACCTGTCGATGAACAGATCACAAGGAAGCAAGACGCAACAAGGTTAGTATTGCTTAGAATGATGTCAACTTGATCTCCACCGATTTACGTTACCAGACATGAAAATTCCGTAGGAAGGAATGAAAAAAGAGAAATCATACTGACTACGTCATATGCGATATTGACAGTTGTCCAGCTTACGTCTTGAGTGATGCCTGGGATGATATCCACTAGTATTTTCCCGAAGAAGATTAAAACGATATGAATGACCCAGGCACCTAAAAAGTTCAAAAGGTAACTCTAATTGATGACTAGCTTTAAGAATTTTCAATAAAGCTTCAAATCAAAAAGTACCCTTATAATCTACCCAATCTGCGTTCAGGTTAGGACCCACACCTTGGTCAAGTTGATCATCATAATTATCTTGAACCTCATGTACACTTAATAAACTAGTCGATCTACCTCTCTTTGTTTTGTGTTCTTCATCAAATTCGGAAAATGAAGAGGGAGACTGTAAAGGGCTTGAGGCTGGAAAAGCTGGGTTAAACTGGAAGGCGAAAGGTGATTCAGTTTCAGCAGATGGATTGGTGAATGAGACACGATTCCTTAAAGAATTCTTTTGAGCTTGAGAGCTAGGTGTAGGAGGAGGAGAGAGTGAGACGAGTGGAGAAGTAGAAGGATTGTCTGTCATGATGAAGATTGATTGATTGAAGTTGAAGTTGAAGTTGAGGTTTAAGTAGGATCAAGTTAAATTCAATTCATCCATGTCTCAATCACCCGGCTTCTGAACACCCGTCAAGTACCGGAGCCTTGCATTCGGGCGCAGCACCTTGATCAGCCTGTCAAGAGGCGCATCCCATACCTTTTGAAAACATCAACGCACCCCTGGTGACTTTTCCAGGAACACACTCTCTGCCATTGCCAACAAAGACAAAAATTCACACAGGACCGAAAACATCTATTCCTTTAGATTCAACTGTTATGTTAACAGGCGAAGCAGCCTCAAGTGAGATCCAGTCAAACTGGCACAGCTCAAAAAGTCAGGAGTGCATCTAATTTCCTCACCTCTTTTGATTGAGGCCCCTGGTTGAAGATATGACCACCTGTTTTGGATTGAGCCCAAAAGGAAAGAATTCTGAGAAGGTCATTTAGCTGCAGGAGGTCAACCCAACCTCACTTTTTAGAAGAAAACTGTAAATATGCCCCACAGATATAAAATCTGAGACTGCACCTCTGTCTTCAGATATGGTTTGATGTAAATACATTGAACTATGATTGATTTCTCAACTTATCTCCTGATTTTGGAAGTACATCAGTTCAAAATATGAAGCTTTAAAGCTGTGGCATGAGAACTTGAGTCAGGCCCATGTCATCTTTTTAAAAACATTGGCCCACCAAGCCTATCTAACTATGTTATGGAGCTTTTGTAGATTGATGAGGCATATAGTCAACAAGTCATCAAATGGATTGACAAATAAACTCACTATCAGGAAAAATATAAATATACCAAAACACTTCTGACTCAATTTGAACATGGGATCACCAGTTGCATTGTTCAGTGAGTCCACACCATGAGAACTAGAAGGGGAAGCATTTACCCATCCCCTTGTTTCATTATTTAACCTGAACCAGAGTTATCCTCCATACTTATTGGAAGAACTTGATCAAATACATTAAAATTTTGTTCATTCATCAAGATATGATCACTTATGGTTTCTGTTGTCTTGATATGAAGTATTCATTCTTAATAACTCACAATATTCATACCTCAACCCATGAAAAGATATGCTCTGGGCAGCAGCACAAACTACATTTTACAATTTGATGTCTATTTTTGAGGTTTGGGGTTTGAAACACCTTGACAGCCCTGGATCAACTGTAAGAGCTCACATGTCCACTAAAGGCATCTGTAAAGACCAAAGCCTTTTAACCCTCATTTTTGGTCTGATTCAATGAGCTGGCTTTTGGACTGAAATTTGGTTCAAGTTCCAAGTGGAACTATGATATCCAAAAGAAATCAAACAATATTTTTGTCACATGGTGGATTTAAGCATGTTTAATCATCTTATCTGACCTTCCAATGAGTTTTTATATGATCTTATGTAGAATGAAATCATGATTCAATTTTTCATCTTCACAGATTCAAATTTGAACCAGGCTTGATAAGAAATCCATGGATTCATGTATCTATGATCAGGTATACCATTTTGAACTATGTGTAAGATTTTGATGATTTTGAAGACAGACAGAAAGACCTTTATAAAGGTGAACAAAATTGAGGTTCAGCTTTAGTGTTGACAAGACACAGCTGACCAGATAACAAAGAGACAGAGCTTGACGCTCACAGACCTGAAGAAGAAGATTGAAAAACTAGTAAAGAAATGAAGAAGTAAAAGTAAATAAAAATATATAAAAACCAAAGCGTAAATAATATATAAGTATATATATATATAGTAATAGTCGTGAAGAAAACACACACCTTACCTTTAGAATCTTTTTCCACAATAAGGGAAAAAGATTCAGAAGGAAGGTATGATCAGATATATATAAGAACAATCAAACACTGAAATACAAAAGAAATGAAAACCATCACAATATCACACAGTACAACATGTTTAGAATGAAATAATCATTCTTTGACCTTGAATTCAACATACATCCCTTAGCCTTCTCACACTATCAACTTGACCACATCATGACTATCAATTTAGTTCTTGAATATCCAACTATTGAAATTAATAATTCACACCAGTTGAACAATTGAATTTACTTAATTTAAAATTCACTCGTAACTGAAAAGTTCTTGACCGTGGTTAAAATTAATTAAATCATATATTTTAATACTATGTTATATTGTATGAAATTTGAATTAGCTACCTGGGCAATCTTGAAATGAACTTGAAAGATGTGTTTGAATTTGAACTCTCCCATTGGTCTCATTACTTTTTTTGCTTGTCATTACAATCAATTGAGCTCATTGTTTGATACTTATTCCTTCTTGTCTGGGCAATATTGTAGATATAATGAATTCATGAGTGCCTCCTATATACATGTGACTGTTTTTTTCAGTACAAACTGGTGCCTTAAGATGTTTGTTTTGCAGAACTGATTTTTTGAACAATCTTCCTTACAAATGACAAGAGCCCATTGAAAATTGCATGTGCATTATATGCATCAATTAAAGAAAAACACATGCAGAAAGTTGAGGTTTCATACCAACTCAGCTAAGCAGTCATTTCCATTACATTCACACTGTATTGCAAGAGAAAGGTATGTTTAACACTCCCCAACCTAAAAAGTCAGCCAGGTCTACCTGACTACAAGATATGTCCCATTCTGACTGCAAAAGCTATCAGCAGTGAAAATGGCAAAGTCTAGACAACTAGATAATATTCAGGCATGCCCACAACAGCCAAAATATGATTGAAGTGATCATCTTCCAATTTAAGAAATGCCCTTGAATTCAAATAGATGACAAAAAGCTCTGCTACCCAGAGCAAAAGTATAAAAGAATGTTGGAAACACACCAGCTAACTTTGCTCAAGACCAACAAAACCATGATCATTGTGAAAAGGCCTTCCTGAATGATAAAAAGGTCAAAAAGTTGCAAACAAAAAATATTGTCATACAAGCAGGAGAACAAGGAAGAGCCAAACACCTGCTCCAAAGACAAAGAAAAGATCACACCAACAAGCACCAAGGCAAGTGCATGGTGCTTAAAATTCAAAAAAGAAAATGACACAGTTGTGGTACCCCAATTCCTATTGTTCTCTTTGTCATATCTTTTCCTTTTGTCTGTTGCTTTTAGAGTATCCACAATTTTGGGATCAAGTCAAGGGATTTTCTAAATTTAATCCTAAAGACTCCTTAAAATACACAAAAGTGAAACTTGATTTGTGGGCTAGTTAAAATTTCAAAACCAAAAAGATACAAGGAGCTTGAATTCCTACTGTCAAATCTCATACAGTCAGATATGCCAATAGTTGTGTCATTTCATCATCAGTTTGCCTTTTCAATTTCAATATTTATTTTGTGTTTACTCTTTGTTCATTTGCTCTTTTGATCCCTATGACCTTTTCAATCTACTTCTGAGCATTTCTCAGCCTTGTATTGCAAGCAGTTCAAAAGCTTATGAGATTGTGGTGGGTGGGTGTGCTTCTTCAAATTGTGAGCAATCAAATGATCCCTATTGTGATAACCTAAATTCCATTGTTCTCTTTATTATCCTTATTTCTTTTGTCTTATGTGTTTCTCTTCTTTTGTACTCTTTTTTCAAATGTACTCTTTCTAGTTACTTTTTGGCAAACACATGCTAGATTTGTCCAATCATGTTGTAGACTGGATCTGGCCAAATCCTCTCTACTTTGATGTTTACAACATCTAAAATTGTATCTTCCTTATGATCACCTTATTTATACTTTGTAAAGAGACAGATGTCTATATATAACACTCATCCCTTGCTTGTGGAGTGAATCCACAAGCAGATTCTCCTACAGGTCACCACACTGATTCCTGGTAGGAATAACACTATTCAACCTCCTTAGTAGTGTTTAAAGCATATTTCTACAACTAAGTACTTATAAAACCATAGGTCTTCCCAGGATTTTCCCAATCGATGTTACTTGTCAATGGCCAACAATCAAAAGACTCCCACTTTTCCCATATCAGTCCTTCAGTTGTTTATACATGATGCTTTTTGATGTGTTCATGCAATTTGGTCTTCACCCGCATACAAACATGGTCCATATGACAGTAACATTCTATTATGATTGCAAAGAACTTTTTGTTGCAGAATTTCCTTGTTTTGTTGATCTTTTATTGACAAGGATATTGTTATTTTGAATTCTTGCATGAATTTGCCCTTTCACACTGTGCAATGAAGATTGTGCTTTTAGTCCGTTTGCTTTTCTGTGTCACCTATTGGAGTGGCAAAATTTGCAGATTTAAACAAAGCAGAATTATTCTTCTGACTTCTGTATCAAGCCTTGTTTGACAAATTCACCTTTCCCTCAGTCAAATTAGATCCTATATTTTCTGCTCCAAAGTCTACTTTTCTTTCCTTTGATAACATCTTATTCATGTTTTTAACCCCTGTCTCTTCCAAATTACATCCCATACTATATGCTCTAGAGTTTGATTTTGTTTTGTTTTATCACACAATGGCAAGCACCACTCTTTCAATTGATTAAGGATACTTATTTGTAACTTTACTTGGCAATAGCCAATGAATGAACAGGTGCTGGTATTTGGTGTGGGCATGCCCACATATTCTCCAGTCTTTTTGAGAAATCTTCAAGCTGGGTTAAATTCAAACCCGGATAAAGACTCTCTTTATCTAACTCAACTCACACCTCATCGCTTGATTCTCCATCACTCTCCCCACTGTCTGATCACTTCCAATACACATTCAACCTCAACTTCAACAATCCACAACTCCACACTTCCATCCTCAGCCATTGATCAACCTCACTTCTCCCATATAACTCTATACACTTTGATTTCTTTATTCCCACATCCCTCATTTTGCCTGATTCATCCTTCACCTTGAGTGTCCCAATCCCCTTGGCACTTCTATCACCTTCCATCATCCCTAACAGTATGTTCTCATCAAGAATGAATCTCTTGGTTTTTTGATGCTGTAGGGATTGAGTGAGCTGATTGGTCAAAGCAATAGATTGCACTTGTATCTAATGATGTTAACACAAAGTGAGAGAAGACCAATCAACAAGCAACGTGGTTGGTTTCTGAAATCTGAGGAAAATTAGCTCAAAAATGAAACTACCAACTGTGGACTTCTTTTTTGGAGTGATCCAATATGATTAAGACAACCAACAAATTAGATCATGGGTTTGATTGCCCAAATCAAAAACAATCTATTGATCACTTAACTGATCAGATGGTTGTTATCAGTGTTTAAGATAAGTGATTTCAGTGCAATGATTGGTTTTGTGAGCTTCAAACTTTTGGCAAGGATACAATACAAGCCATTCCCCTTGCACTACCATCCCAAAATAACCGCTCAATGGTATCGCAGGAAGCAAGGAAAACTTGCGTGACCTCAGAGTCTTGGGAATACGTTTGGTATGTTCACCTCTTGGTGCAAGGGCTCAAGGTTGGTAAAGTTTTTGGGCACCCATTGCACTCTCATCTGTCCCAAGATGAGTTTTGGCTCAAAGGAATGATAATGCCTAAGAAGAATCACAAAAAAATTCCACATACCCAAGAAAACCAAGCAAGCAGGGTCAATTTTGCCCACATTATAAAGAAAATGACCTTGTGCTATGGGACATTGATTTGGGTGGACAGTCTTGGCTACCTTCACAGTGAGACCAAGGCGGTCACGTACCTGACAAGCTAAAGTTTAAATTGAAGCAACAACACCTCTCTCAATTGCAACTTGGTGTGCTAGCACGTCAAGGTAGATAGTTGGCTCAGTGTCGATGGCCGCTTCAATGAAATTGTGCTGTTTGTTTGATAAGATTGTTGGCCTTCCACGCGGATTGTAAAACAAAGGATCGGCAATGACTTGGCAAGTCTCATTATACAAGTTGAGCCATCAAGTCATTGAGTCTGTTGATACATTCAATCCAAGGCCATGATTGATCATTTTGAGTGTATCACCGCGGAGAGCCTTTGGAACAATGATATATTTGACGTTGGGCAAGTACAAGGCAAAAGGCTTTGTTGAATGGGAGAAACCTGAAAGATTAAGAGAAATCAGAAAACAAAGCAGGAAACAAGATAATTACTGAGATGCTGACGCACCAGAAAGAGAGAAAAAAGAGACCTTGAGAATTGGTTGGTGTTGAGAGTCAAAGTGAGAGAAAGCTGGTGGGGGTAGAGGACCAAAAATGAGGGGTGGTGGTTGACTCAATAGCTCAGAGATTGGTATGGTATTGTATGGTACTACATGACAATCATGGGTTTTAAAAGCAATAAACGGCCGTCAACTGCCAAAAAATAAAATCAAAAAAGCAAGCTTTTTGGGAACGGCTTGTACCAAAAACAATATGGATCATTTGATTGTTAGTACACATTGTGAATCATAGAATCATAAAGGTCAATCAAAATAACTTTGAAGTTTGTGTTTAACAAAATCTTTAACTCTGAAGTAGAGCAGACAATTGTGAGCCCAGTCTTTAAATTACAATCAATCAGGTTTAACTCCAGCTTTGAAGACAACCATTTTGAAAACAACCATTATGGGATTTGGCATTAGTTAATTTGATGCCGGCTAAAGATTCTGTAATTTAGGTTAAATAACCCAAATTTAATGCCAACAATTGCGGATGCTCTTATAATACTTTTTGTGAGCTGTTAAACTGTATCTGTTCTTATCTTCCTTTGACAAATCCCTGCCGCAGCCATCTACATATGTTGTAGACTGGATGCAGCCAATCAGACCCGGACCCACCTATATCTACTTTGATTTCTTTGACATCTACGTTGTACCACTCATATGTATTCCTTATTTGTACTTTGCAGATGGACGTCTATATAAGACACCCATTCTTTGCTTGTGGAATGCAACTCAAGCAGCTTTGCTATCATATTGACCAAACCAAATCCCTGTTAGCAATCACACTGTGAGGAATGAATGGTGCCTGAAACGGGAAAAGCTAAATTTCTATTGGAATCAGGGCCTGCGGAGAAACTCGACTCATGCAAGTCTGACCGTGCAATTTGATTTTAAGACACATGCATGCGTTTGCCACCTCATTGCAATTGACTTGGCCATATTTGTTAACTAGATAAAGTCTTCGCTGTTCCCTTCATGCTTCATCAAGCAATCTGACAAAAGATTGGGTTCATATAGCAGACACAGGTGTCATGATGGTAATCAAAATGGATCTATCGACTAAAAATTGTAGTACAAAGTCTTTTACATGGTGTGCATAATCATACGCTTCTCTCGTTCACCTGTGACCACAATCTGTCCTTCAGCTACCAATGTTTTCACCACCTCACCAAAGTCGGAAGAATCAATAGGGATACTGCTTTGGCCTTCAATAGCTTCATACAGTTCGGTCCACCGTACCCCACCATGGTACTTAGAAGAGCTCAATAGAGCCACCAGCTCGCGTTTGAGGTCCTCTAACATCTTTCTTTGATGTTGTCCTTGACCAGTTTGTAAGAGGTCAAGATCTGCAGAGCGGAACACATCAGTTAGCAAAGGGTAAGATGTGATTTGTTTTACCACACGAGCTTACCAATGAGACCAGTCACTGGATCCGTCGCACTTTCTTTGAGAGCTTCTCGAATTAAACGACTGGCTTCGTCGACGTCTTGCAACTCAACAGTCTCACTGAAGCGCATTCTGGCATGCGCTTCACTCAACCTGATCATACTTTCCAGCTGCCTGGTTGTCGCAGTGATACGTCTTTCACTCGTACGGCTGTCTTCACCGGCTTTGCGCATGGAGATGTAGGCACGGACAAGCGATGAACAAGCATCCTCGGTGAGGACAGGGTGAATGCGGTTCCGTGCAAAAGAAATATAGGATGTCAAGGTTTGAACAGGCTAAGTATTGAAACATCATCAGTTTGGCTTTGCTGACTCGACAAGTTTTATCCAACATCAAAAGTGACTTGTTGCTTACCAAGATATCGTCACCACCAGTGGGCGGTCTGTCTTCCAGGTATAAGCCTACGAGATGTTTAGCAAGTCTTCGATCCGAAGTCTCATCAATCTTATCTAGAACAAGATATAAAAGATCAAAACGGGAAATCAGAGTGGGTGGCAAATCAATGTTTTTGGTGATCGGCCAAGCAAGGTTGTACTTGGATCCAACAGGGTTCGCGGCTGCCAGGATCGATGTACGAGCATTTAATGTGGTGATGATGCCAGCTTTGGCAATCGACACAGTTTGTTGTTCCATTACCTCGTGAAGCACTGATCGGGTCGAATCGGACATTTTGTCAAACTCGTCAATGCAACAAACCCCGCCATCGCTGAGGACCAATGCTCCACTCTCGAGGACTAATTGTCGAGAATCTGGATCACGTGTCACATAGGCCGTAAGACCAACAGCAGATGAGCCTTTGCCAGATGTATAGACACCACGAGGGGCAATTTTGTGCACATACTACGCGGTAGCGATCCGAGTAAGTGGATCGGGAGCTTGATTCTTTGATAGCATGGATGAATGACGATGATGACATACCTGCAAGATTTGACTCTTACTAACACCAGGGTCACCAACGAGCAACACATTTATGTCACCTCTGTAGCGAGGTCCACCAGCACCACCTCCACGGCCGATAGTCTTATTTGTTCCCCCAAAGAGTTGAAGAAGAATTCCCTTCTTGATGTCGTCCATTTCCCACACACTGGGTGCCAAGGATCGAGCCAAAACATCGTATATGTCCGGACGGCTTGACAATTCAACCATTCTTTCCTCTATTTCAGCGCGAGTTTGATGTCTTGATGTATCACCGGGGACCAGGTGATGTCGAGCTTTGAGAGCATCGGCTGCGTTTTCTCCATCATCATCTTCTCCCCCCACGCCGATTCCGCTGCGGCCCACGCCACTGTCACCATCACGGGTACTCAAATCCACCCCTAAACGTCGAGAATCACTCCGCTTGATGTGGAGAACATCGAGATAAGTCTTAAATAATGTCTTAATAACTCTCTGTCGAGGATTTACTCGGACAGGAACACTTCTGAATATACCAGTCACTTCTACTCGATCCCCGGGCTTTGAGATGTCCACGAGCTCATCGTACACACAAAGGCTCACTGTGTGAGGCGTCTGGCCGTCTGGGACTTCGTCGGGTGTTTCTTGCAGCCTGATCACTTGTCGATCAGCGAAATCACATCGATTATGAACCAGACTCATACCACCAGGCTGGCCACACACATCCCGGGGACATTGAGCTGGCTCAGCGATTTTACCACGGTCTATTCCAACTGTTGTGGCGTGACCACAGCTTAAGCAGCGAAAAAAAGCCTCCTTCATGTCAGGTATGACAGGCGTTGCTCGTATGACAAGCCCCTTGACGGATACAACCTTGTCGATATCGCCGGGATTGAGGTCACGCATGTTGGCGCCGCCGTGCGTCGATTTGTCCGCTGAGGTATGAGATATGTGAGCCGATTGGTTCACTAAATTAAAGGGCCGAACCTTGAATGTCATCAACTCAAGCATCGCGATTTGGTCATCTCCAGTATTTCCTTGAAGTTCAGGTGCCCCGTTATCACGATCTTCCTCTGCCAATTCAATGGCACAATCTTTCAGGACTTGATCAAAGGCGGGAATGACCTCTTGAGGGTAAGATACAAGTTTGTGATATTGACTTTTCGAAGGTGGATAAGCCAATATATTGGTCATGTCAAGGTTTAAATTGGATTGAGACTTTGCAGGAGAAGAGCAAGTAAGTTAGAAGTCAATCTGAAGGGATGAAGTCAGGTGTAGCACCCACAGTGAGTCGCATCGTCCGTAGATAATCGACATACAGCAGATCTTCGGCACCATCTTGATTCGCCACTTGCTCAACGGGCAAGTTTTGGTCATAAGCCATCCGATATTTACGTTTAAAATTCAAGACAAATCGGCGAAAGCTTTGCATAGTTTCTGGGAGAGAGACCAAAGTGCCCCAAATTACAGTTCGATCGGCAGATGGTGGTTGCATGGCCTGACTAGACAAAGATATAGCATTCGAGGGTCGGTCGCTGCCAACACCATCATGAGGGGGAGCATCGCTAGATCCCAGGTGAGCACGAGAAGCCAATGCAGACGATAGAGTAGGGACTGTGGAATGTATATCCCCGCGACGATTTGGAGGAAGACGGGCACGAGGGGTACCGCGGTTGGAGGAGCTGGTTCGAATGCGCCAAATTATGATATGATTAGGGAGCCATTCTCAATATTAGAAACCAAGAATTTGAAGTAATCCTCACGACGGAAAAAATAAAGGCTCGCTTGATGCAGTGCTGCCCTGCGTTTGTCTCGGTCCGCGTACAGTGTCAGCTGAGCTGGATGGGAACCGAAGTGGGGAAGAAGACACAGGACCTGAATAAAATCGAGGACTCAGTCAGTGCTAAAAAATTCATACATAAGTTATCAACAACGCACCTCGCCGATCTACGTCTAGATGTGAATTATGACGGCTAGGACGGTCAGTTCCACTCGAAGAGCTGGGAAACATCATGGGACTACTGTCGGAATTTGAAGGTAAGATGGGCCGATCATCGGAAGGGTTGGGGTGCGGGGTTGACATCCTGGACCTGGTGATGAAGCTGGCAATTCGAAGCAAAGAAAGAAGCAACCTTGGACGATAGGAGCTATCTATGCGTGTCGAAAAGACGCGATCAACAATATAAGGGTCACTTCCGGGGCTCAGCTGACTGGGTGTGACCCGGGAGCCCGGCGCCCGGGGGGCACTGACTCAGAAGTGGTGCGCAAGGGCAAACTTCACACAGAATTCTCACTTCATTAATAAAAAATGGTTATCTCTCAACAAATCAAACTCCTAAACCCCCACTATGCTCCAAAAACGCCCGCCGGACATTGGCAATGGGGACCCAAATCCCCCCAAAAAAATCCGACCTTACTCCGTACGTTTGAGATGGATTCTATGATGAGCAATCTGAGAACCTCGCAAGCGGGAACTTCTCAATCAAACAACACCCTGATCCAAATCATGATCAGAATGATGAACGGATTTGAAAACACCATCAATGAGCTCAACAATACAATCAAGGCTTTACAAGAATATTTGCATGCTGAAGGCAGAAAGGCCAACAACTCAAAACAAAGTTACTCCAGCACTGTCTAGACCAAATGCTTGGATGAACCTATACCCAAAGGCCAAGTGGACTTCAAACCAGACCACAAAGCCCCCTCCAAAGAACTCAGAAATGAGTCAATTTGAAGCGGCGACTCTCATACTGCACATAGCCCAAGGTACAACACCTTTCAAAGGCTTACCCAACCTAACTATAGTCCAAAAAATCAAGGCCGCTCTAGAATGTCTCAACTCCAGAGTTAACAAATTACTGGTCAGAATCAAGAGTACAGCTCTCATGAAATAAGGTGATGTCTTGATGACAATGGAAAATTAACTGATGAGAAACTGGCGGCTGGAAAACAGACACAAATGGGTGAAACTAACCCCTAGGGATTTCAAAACCACTCAAACCCAATATCCCATCCTTTTCAACTATGTCCCGGCTGAAACTAAATTCAAAGATGCAAATTTCTTGATAAAGCTAAGCAAACAAAATGACATACCCCTCAGCACAATGCACTCACCTCAATGGATCAAAGACCCTATAGACATTAAGAAGAAGCAGGGAACAATTGTAATCAACTCTGTAGTCAAATCACTTGCAAAAAAGATAGAAAAAGGTGGACTTCACTAAAACGCAATACTTGGTACTTGCATTACAAGAACCATGGTATAATTCCCTCAATCTTTCTTTTCCAACGCACGAAGCGTGGCACCTGATCTCAGCCTAAAACTACCATTCAACCACCTGGGAGGAACCACCCAGAGTGGTAATGTACATCTTGAAAATAATCCACTTATCACAAATCTCAACTCTACCAAGCTTATCAAACATTATCCTATTGGTAGACATCAAAGAGCCTAATTCCCAGCTACCTCAAATACGCATCACTTTGTGGTATAACCCACCAAATTCACTCAGAGAATTAGCCAGACTCAGAAGATGGCTGCGCCTTCATCAAAGCTGACATCTCCCATCCATAATCACAACCAACTCCAACCTACACCATAGCTAGTGGAGTCCACCGGTCTACAACAAGACAGACACCCAGGCAAAAAAACTCATGCACATCTGTAACTTAAAAGGCTTTAAACTTGCATCCCCAAGAGGCACACCCACAAGATTCTCCCCAGAGAACCAATTCAATTTCTGTCAACCAAATATGGACTAGCTTGAATCTTACAAATAAAATTTCTAGTTGCAAAGGGATGAAGAATGGCACAGCATCAGATCACCTACCAGTAGATACTATCCTTAACCTACTCCTCACTCCTCCTGTTCTCAAACACATCTCACTGAAGCTAACTGACATAGGTGCCAATTGTTTCCACAATGAAATCCGCCAAAATTGCCCCTTAATCCCACCAGCGTACTTCACAGAAGATGAAATAAACACAGGTACCCACTTGACGTAGTACAGGACCAAGAAAAAACGGTAGAAATTAACCTGAAAGAATTCAAGGCCTGGTGGGATAATGATCTTCTTGACCCAATCCTCAGAAATCGAAACCGAGCCAAACAATGGATGATTTGATCTAACCTCCCCAAAGCGCACAAATGCTACCAAGAATGGCAGCCTTTCTACAAAAGTCAAGTCTTCAACACAAAAGCCGGTCATTGGAAGAAGTTCCTAGCAATCAGTTCCTGTAATACCACCTTCAAGGCCTACAGATATCCTAAACCCACAGAATCTGGAGAAGTAGCCCCACTTCCAAAACAAGACAGCACCCTGAGCACCAACAAAGACACACAAGCCAGACTCCTATTTTATGGAACCTCTGTAGCCCACATTGAAGCTGACCCAACAGACCTTCTGGATAACCAACGGGAACTTATCCGTACCTCTTGTATCCACCACCCAACCCTTGAGATAGATGAACTCAGACAAATTGTTGAAAAATACCCCAACAAGAAAGCAAACGGTGATGACAACCTCTGTAGCTGCTCAGACCAGTCTGCCCTTGCCTACAAAGATGACCAGACTGGTCTGCGCCGTAATTCCTTACCTCACTACAGACAGGTCTGGAATCCTTTTACTTGACCTACTCACCTTCTACTCATCTTCATCAGGTCAAACCACACTACACCAGGCAACTCTGACTTTGATTCCAACTCCCACCCAAACCAAAATGTCATTCAACTTCAAAACCTCTTTCATTAAAAATATGTGACTTCAAACGGGTTTTCATTCACAATACCCAACTTCAAAATATTTTCTAAATCATTCAAGCCTTTCGGCTTCATTTTTTAAATCATTCAAATTTACCACTTCATTCAAGCTCCGACTCCTTCGAGTTCATCATTACTACCAACAACCTTTGTTTTACACTCCCGCCAAACAAGGTCAAGGCTCAGAATTCAATGTCAAATACCTGATGGTTAGAATAGCATCAACCATATCATCAAGTTCAATATCAACATTGAATGAATTATATATTGAAACTGCAATTGAAAACACCCAATTGTTTTACGTCAGATATAGTCTATTTACATACATTCATCAAACTGGTTTCAATTACTCGTTTAAAACTTGGACTCCTATATCAATTTCAGCTATCATCAACTCTTGTTCAATCATTTCCAATGCATCCATTGGTTGAGCAGGTACAGATTGACAGTATACTATCTTTTCCCACACATTAGTCAACCTTTGAATCAATTCCTTCCACTGCAATATCAATAACTCAACCAATTGAATACTTTTGCCTGAGTATTGCGCGGTCCTTCAAAGAAGATAAGGAAGATTCAAATTCCAGACCATCCATGTGCGGCATGACTTCAGGGTTAATCAATCATGTAAAGCCTTCAGCACCTTCTGGCTTGGTTCCCAAGACAACTTTGAGACCAGCCCACTCTTCAGAACTAACTCCACTGGTTGCCTCCCATCTGGACAGCCGTCAACCCAGCCTACATAAAGAATAAAGGACTGTCAGCAGGAAGCAAAATATACGGTATGGTAAGTGAATACAACTGACCCATCTCACTCAGGACTAGCAGTGCTGTGAGTTTTTTGTCTGTCATCAAAGCAAACCATACCATATTCTGAACTTCACAGCTGATCCTCTCAAGTTCTTCCTCTCCACTCCTTGCAGTACAAAAGGCCTGGATTCCTGTCTGAGCTGCCAAGTCTACCGCCCACGGCTTGTCAGGAGGTGTCAGGTGGCCGATGTTCCAAAACACATCGATGACATCAAGGCTTTTTACTTCCTCAAGCGTTGGTAATTGTAAAGGTGGAGAGTCCAGGTATGATAGGTGGGACGCTTCTACACTGACCTTGTAGCTATTGTACTTCTGGAGTAGGGCCTTGTTCCTCCTATCCATGACACTTTTGTACCTAGCTTGTTCAGTAGTCCCTTCAGAAAATTGAAATTCATGTCATTAAACTCGCATCAATATCTGCCATAGAAATAAATTAGAGATGAGACTTCAGAGAGAGCCCCCACCAATACCAGGCTTGTCCCACTTTTTCTGCCATTCTACCTTGCCAACTTTAGCTTCATAAAGCTTCTCTTTTGACACTCGGACTTGTAACAACATTCGAGCTCTGAGGCTTCAAGAGAAATATCAGTAATTGTCAGGAAAACTACATATCACAGTCAAATCATCTTGACTGTGAGCCTACTAGCTTCTGTTTGGCTAGTAGAGTCAATAAAAAGGTGGTAGAAGTTGGTAAGACTTCTACTAGGCTTGTAAGGATTGCTATCCTCAAGTACAATGGTATGGGAATTGGGCGAAAGAGCTTTACTTGAATTACACAAGTAAAGACTCCAGTTAGATGACCTTTGAACAAAGGATTTCGCCCAGGGATTTTGGGTTAATTATTGTCTATTACAATAATTAAAGATTGGAGCAACTGATGCACAGTTCTCAGTCCCAAATTGATTCACTTCTGACACAGAATGATCAATGAGGGTAGTGTTAATGTCTGTCTTAACACTGGGAACTTTACACTCTGACTGATAGAGGTTCCCCGCAGGTTTAGAGTTTCTTATATCAGATTAATCCCAAATCTGATGTAAGCCTTACTCAAGGACTACTTCCTTTCCAGTAATTCCACCTGATGGATATTACTGATTTCACTGATTATGGTGTCTAATCAGGCAGAAACAAGGTTGGATGTAAACACACAACACTCAACAAGACACAAAGTTGAAAGTTATAAAGAAAGCTGATAAGATTTATTTGTAAAGTTTGTTGAATAATAATGTGATGATGTGATCAGGAGGAGTGGATTCTCAGGGTTTATATACCCCAAACCTTGAGAATCTTTACACTAGAAGTGCGCACAATCTGTGGTTGCGTGGTTAGGTTATTACAGTTATATTGTTATAAACTGTTTGAACATACATTTCATTTGTTACGACCTTGTTACGGCTGTGAAATATATGTAGCATTGGTTCACATAAAAGTTGTGTACGTACACACTCTTTTATGTAAGTTTTGCACATATTACATATGCTAAATCATATGTACTTGACTCTTGAGACTGAGCCATGAGTTGTAATTATTGTTTTTATGCTTATGTATTATTATACGTCGCCCATTGGTACTACTGGTTAGTACTCAGGGCTGACATCCCCCACCACCAGAAGAGGTCATACATCTTTTTAAAGGTTATGATCTCTTTTTGATGCTCTATATGCTCGAAGGGTTACCTTAGAGTTGGGAACTTTATCTGCTGGTAACCATTCATCTGAATCAGCTCCTTGATTTTTATATCTCACTAGATACAACGTCAGATCTTTGTTGTTTTTGTCTTTTACTCTCTTTTCTTTCAGGACTTTGAGAAACTTCTTTTCTGCATCCGGTGTAAAAGTTGGTACAACTATTCTTTCTTTCTGATGAAATTTATTCTCCTCTGGAGACTTATACTTTTTTATGAGTGATACCGGAAAAACAGGGTGTTTCTTTTCTAGTTCGCCTGTCAGTATAAGTTCCACTGCATTTGGTCCTACTAGCTTAGAGATAACAAAAGGTCCGACAAAAGGATCTCGTAGTTTTCTAGGCCCTTGGATGTTGTTAAAATTTGTTGTTGACAACAAGACTTGGTCGCCCACTTTGAAGGTTGGTTCTCTATGAGTCTTATCCCACCTTTCTTTGTTGTACTCTTCTGATTCTCGAATACAATTTGCTGCAAATTCTCTTGCTTTGCTGATCATAGAAGCAAATGACAAAGATGTAGGATGGATTTCTACGTCTCTGCTTTTAAACTTATCTTTTGGTAATCGGGGACAATACCCTCTTTCTATCTCAAAAGGTGACTTCTTTGTAGTACTGTGAATACTAGTAGTGTAAGCTATTTCCAATGCAGGTAATAGACTCACCCAATCATGAGTATAACCATCTTTGTCTTTGAATTCCAGACCAAAAGCACAGTACCTACGTACTAAGTCTTCAAATGTTGCTATATTCCTTTCTGCAAGTCCATCTGTTTGAGGATGATAAGCAGTAGAAAAAGCTAATTTAGTACCCATGATTTTGAAAAGACTCTTCCAAAATTCTGATGTGAATTTAGGGTCTCTATCACTGATAATCACTCTTGGAAGTCCTACGTCAGAGATCAGCCTTTCCCAAAAGAGTAAAGCAATATCCATTGCTGAGGATTCTTTGTGGCATGGTAAGAATCTACTCCGCCTGGAGAATCTGTCTACTATTACAAGACAAGCATTATAATTTTCAGTACCCGCAGGTGGTAACCCCGTAACAAAGTCCATATTGATGATCTGCCATGGGTAAGTTGGTGCTTCAATCTGTTGAAGAAGTCCATATCTCTTACCTGTAGCTTTGTTTGCTTTTTGACATCTATCACAGCTAGCTACGTATTCTTCAGCATCTAATTTCCATCTTATCCACCACGCCGTGGTATGGATTCTTTCAAGGGTTCTGTCGGCAGATAAATGGCCGGAGAGGAACTCATCATGACATACATTCAGTATTTGTTCTTTATGAACTTTTGAGACCAAAACTACAACTGATGTATGCTTTTCTCGAAAGTATAACAAACCTGATTGTAATGAGAATTTCCCTTCAGCGTAGAGCTCTTTCCATGGGGATTCTAAGGTAGTTGCAAGACTCAAATTTGCTTTATCCTTGGAGAGTAGAGTTGCAAGTTTCAATGTATTTGGATCTGACTTGTAACTTTCTTCAATTTCCTCAAAGAATTCATCACTCAATTCAGCAAGACTAATACCCATTACTGGAATGTCTATTTCTGAATCTTCAGGATCCCATGCTGGGTTACTGCTGTCATTTGGCAGTGCCATTCTACTCAGACCATCTGCATTATTATGCATTTTTCCTGGTCTGTGAGTGATGGTCATATATGGTCTGTACTCTTGTATTGCTAACATCCATCTCAACATATGTCTGTTGGGCGTTTTGATGTTCATGAGAGATCTCACTCCAGTACAGTCTGTAATCACTTCGAAATATGCCCCATCAAGATAATAGTGGAGTTTCTCCAGGGCCCATACTAGTGCTAGAGCTTCTAGCTGTGGTGAACCGTACCTAGTTTCACTATCTTTTAATTGTCGTGATATGAATACTATTGGTCCTTCTCAAGATTTTCCATCTATTATTTGGACTTGATGTAATGCAGCACCTAATCCTTCAAATGAAGCATCTACGTACAATTTGAAAGGTTTGGTGAAGTCTGGTTGCAGTAGGACTGGTGCTTCTGTGATCATTTTCCTAATTTTCTGCCACGCTTCTAGTCTTTGTTTTGTCATTTCAAAAGAGACTCCATTAGATGTCAATTTATAAAGGCAGTTTGCAATTTTACCGTAGTCTTCAAGAAAGTTTCTATAGTAACTAGAAAATCCAAGAAAACTTTGAATTTCGCTGAGATTTTTGGGTGGAGGTTTCTGTAGGACTGCTGCAGTTTTGTTTTGATCAATTGCAATCCATAACCCAGATACTAAATGTCCCAAAGCTCTCACTTCGTCAAATCCAAAATGTGACTTCTTCAATGATATTGTCATTCCCATATTTTTGACTTTGTTTAATACAATTTCTATTGCTTTGACATGTTCTTCAAAATCATCATGAAAAATTATTATGTCATCAATGAAAATTTTCAGCCATCCTTCTCGTAGTTCTTTGCTAAACTCAATATCCATCATTCTTTGAAAGAATGCAGGTGCGTTCTTGATTCCAAATGGCATCCTAACAAATTCATATATTCCCATATGACAGATTATTCTGAGGTATCTCCTGCTGGCAAGTTCCACAATGTTTTGGTGGAATCCTTTCAACACATCCATCAGTGTGATGAACTTTGCTTTTCCAAGATTAATCAACACATGTTCTGTCCTGGGTAATGGATATCTATCAGGTTCAGTGTATGTATTGAGAGCTCGAAAATCTCCACACAATCGTGACTTGCCGTTATGCCAGGCAATGATAATTGGTGTTGTTATATCGACCTCTTCAGAACTTCCTACTTTTCGTATTACGCCTAGTCTAAGAAGTTCATCAATGTGTTTTTCAATTTCTACCCGATTTCTTGGACTAGCCGGGTAAGCAGCTTTCCTCAATATTGGAGGATAAGGCTTTTCAATTGTAAGTTTGATGCTCACTTGATGCTTTTCAATTGTACCTAATTCTTTTGCTCCCAAACCAAATTGGTCTTTGTATTTAATAACAAGATCAACGAATCTATCTTTTTCTTCTTTGGTAAGCTTAGGACCAAATTTTGCCTCATTGATTTTAGGCATCAAGTCTTCATGTTTCTTACAAGAGATCTTCTCTACTTCAGGTTGAGAGCTGTCAAGTTCATTCACTATTTCTTTCTTGACTTGTAGACCTGAAAGTATTGGTCTTTGGAGTGGTAACCCAAACTTTTTCTTCTTAACATCATTACCAAAAGTAAAGAATTTATCTTTGCTATGAAAAATGTCAATTCCGTACATAGATAAGTGTTCATCTCCTAAAATGAAATACTTTGTATGTGAATTCTCCATGACTACAAATTCAGCTTCTATGCGGATTCCTCCTTGTTGATGAGGAAACAAAACATCAAGTTTGATGATGCCAAGCGGAAACAAACTTCCGCTGCAACCAGAAAATTTCATATTATCATTGCAAGGCATTAACTTCAATTTCCAGTCTGGAACAAAGTTCTCTAAATAGCGGTTCCCCACCACAGAGCAGGATGCTCCACTATCAAGTAGTAATTCCGCATCGTGACCATTTACGATGACTCTAGTCAAGCTGTGAAAACCTATAGTGTGCGCTTTTCCTGAAGCGGGTTTGCACCTGATTAATTTTGCGTCTGAGATTTGTTTATTACTTCCCTCAAAAGGTGTAATAAGTGGCATCTCTGCTTCAGCTTGGACTTGTGATATGTCAACTTCACCATCAAAAGTGCTTTCGATTGCTCCTATATTCAGGTCCTCTGAGTGCTGAGACTCTGTCTCGCCAGCACTATCCTGGTATTCTACAAATTCCATTGTAGTACCTATTTCTTCATCACCGTATTGTCCCTCATCATCTGCTTCAACTACGTTAATAGCTTTACCTTTTCCCTTACACGTTCTCCAAACGTGTTTAGGATCTGTGCTACCGCAGTTATTGCAAGACTTACTACCTTTTCTGTCTGTAGTAGAAGGTTGAGCTTTTGTACTACTGACTTGTTGGTCTTTTTCGTAAGTCTTAGACTGAAAGTTTGATTTGTACGGCTGTGGTCTTTTAAGAGGCATTAAGCTTTTAGCAATATCTTCAAAGGCTAAAATGAAATCTGTCCAGTTACTATTTGGACCAATTCTATTTTGGACAGGGATTCTGATTGTGCTGGGTAGTTGCCAGAGTACTTTCTCAACAACTTCAGATGAGGTTGCATTTGGTCTAAATGATCTGAACCTCTGTTGCTGTCTCGAAGCCCATTTGACACAATCCGAATGGATATCTGGTCTGAATTTATCTCTCATGAACAATCTTTCCATCAAAGATTTCCATTGAGCGTTTCCAAACCTGGTCTGAATGGCTTCTTTCCATTCTTCCCAAGTTTTATCATGGCCACCATCTTCCTTCATGACATCCATGACCCATTGCCGGGCTACGCCTGTAAACACAATTGATAATTTTGATGTAATCAAAATATCAGGCATTTGTAATCTTACTGGTACTGCATCAACCCAATCAATGAACTCGCGGTGGTTGTATTCTCCTTCACCGCTAAAGGTAGGCCAATCCTTTACATTTGGATATTCCTTTATGAGTTCTTTTTTGATTGATGCTTGGCGCAACATTTCTGTGGTTGCTTCTAATTCAGCCATTGAATTATCTGGTTGTAGCACAGTGCTGTGACCCAAGTTCTGAAGAAATGGATTATGCCTCACATTTGGACTGATTTTGGGTCGAAACCTGATCTCACTGTCTTGTCTCTCAAGGTGCGGAGGGACACTACGGACATTTTGAGTTGAACTTCCTTGCATCGGAGTACGACTGATGTCTTCAAAGTTTCTCACCATTGAGCCAACTTTGTTTGTGGGATAAAAAGTACTTTGTACCTGCTCTTGTACGTGTTCCCGCACCTGTTCTACGCTCTGCGGATTGTTGTCTGTGAGTTTCAACAACATTTATCTAATTTTCTGTTAGTAGAATTTTCAAGGTTAGATTGATTTTCCTTAATATCATTTAAACTTTTATAGAAGAAATCTTCAAAATTTCTTCTCTGAATCTTCTCATTTTCTGCCGCAAGTGCTTGATCATGAATGAATTTGCTAAATTCATTACGAGGGTGAGTAGAATCTTGCTGGAACTTATTCTCAAGTTTGTTGTACAATTTCTCATGAAGATTTTCCAACATTGTAGTTAGAACTAGATCATGCTGTACCACATTTGGTCTCTCACTCTCACGATTTTCACAGAATTCATTCAAAGAATTTTTAAAATCCAACAAATTTTCATTTAAATCATGTAAAGACAGTATAGAAGAAGAATTTTTTTCTAAAAATTTATTGAGAGATTCTGAAGGAAATGAATCAAAAAATGAAACAACTTTTTTTTCTAATCTAGAGATATCTCGATGATTTTCTCTGATAATTTTATGTAATTCTTTATATTGAGCATTTATAACTTCAATTATATGAACTTCTTTTTTCAAAACTTCTAAAAATTTTGATATTGAGTCTGAATTAAAATCTTTAATATTATTATCTATAATTTCCAAATTACTATTGAAACCATTAAGAAATCCTTCAAGCGATTTATTGAATTCTTGAGTACCATGGATCTGATTTTCAAAATGACCCAGATAGTTAATAACTTCTGTCATCATAGGTATTATGAATTCATTTTGAGTAATTTCTGAAAACTTACGCAGGATTATTCTCTCTTGAGTACTCAACAAAGCTAAATCCGTTTCCCCCGACCTCTTTGTCCTCTGGAGTTTTGAGAAGAACGACCCCGATGCGAAGGAGGGTTCAAAGGAACTAAACCTCTGCCCGCTTCCACTTGAGCCCGGTAGAATGCCTGGAAATCCTGGCTGCTGGAGGTCGCTCGGTTGTGATTGTGGAAATGAGGGGAACGCCCGCGGCGTGAGTTCGGATTTGATGTCGATTGGTGAGTGCCCGTCGGTTGCTGCTGAGCTACCGGTTCGTCTGCTCTCAGCCCGAAGTTCTTGATCGAAAGGTTGTGAGGATTCCAACTGCTGGTCCCATTGACCAACCACGCCCTCACCTCCTTTACCAACATCTCCTCTTCCACTGAATGATCTTCCATCAGATCCGTCCATGCTCTTCTGCCTGCTACCACTGAGGCCTTGAGCAACATTTTGCTCTTTGCTTCGTTGCTTACCATGCTGCGAGCTCGTTCCCATTTGAGGTAGCTGGTCCGGAGTTCCTGCCATAGGAGATTGTACTCGGCCATGTTCTATATTAGAAAGAAGGTCAGTACTACTGCTTTTTGGTCTTTGAGTAGTGATAGGAAGCTTACTTCGAGGTTCACCTGGCCCTTGGTTGGTTGTGCTGGTTGTCGATCCTGCTCTGGCCTTAGACCTTCCATCGGTCCCTGACCTGCTGGTGCTGGTCGGTTGGAGGTTGCCATATCTGTCCGGTTGTGCTCGGCTACGAGGATGAGGAGGTGGGTTAGTCAGCCATCTTATTCAAGATGTTGATAAAAAAAAAAATTCAAAATAAAAAAATTTAGAATTGTAGAGATATTTCAAATCTACTTACGATTAAATCGTTCTGTAGTAAATGTAAATTTGTTTGAATTTGATACCTTCTCAATCGCTTTTTTGATCGGAGTTTTGTCTAGGATAAAATCAAAATTGCTCTGGGTTGGACTATTGAGTCCTTCAAACGGATCAGCTGTCTGAAAACGCTGAGCGGTGGGTGTCCCTTCTGAAGATTCGGTTTGGTGAGATGGGGTGCTGGGTTGAGAACTACTCGCTAGTTTGAACTCAGTAGCGATCGAAAATTCTCGCTCGTCTTGGTTCAACGTTGGTAGGTTATTGTGAAAGTTATCTAGATTCACTACTAACCGTATGATAGAGGTGAAATGAAAAAAAATCAAAAATGAAGTTCGCACAAGCAGAGAAAAAAAAAATCAATATCAGTATTTGATTTTTATTTCTAATTTGATTTTATGATGATAACGATTTTCTACAATCTCACTTACTTGTAGGACCGTTGTGTAGATTTCTGCTTCACAATTTGAATAGAAAAAATTTTAAAAATATATCTTAGTTCCTTGATATTTCTGACTTTTTATAAAGCAGAAAAAAAGACTAACCAATTTTTTCTTTTTTTTTTTTTTTATTTATTCGATTTTTTTTTTCTTTTTTGAAGAGAAAACAAAAAAAATTGATATCAATTATCAGTTTTATCACTATCCTATTTAGTAGGATAGTGGAACAATTGTTTTTATTTGTTTCACACTTACTTTGATCTGAGTAAGTGATGTAAACTGAAGGAACTGAATTATAAAAACTTCGATCGATATAAAAACAATTCAATCGGTCGATTGTTTTGTTTTGTTTTTATTGTGATTTTTTTTTTTTTTTTTTTTTTTTAAAAAAAAAAGGAACGATCGCTTCGTTTTAAAAACAATCGATCGATTAATTTTATTTGATATTGTAATAAACAACTGAGTTTTTTCTTTAAAAAACTTTGGTTAAAATGACAAACTTATTCAATATAAGTTTCTTGAATTTTTCTTGTGGTATATATAAAAAAAATATGAATCGAATTCGTTACTAAAAACGATCGATCCGTTACTAAAAACGATCGGTTATTTGATTTGATCCGAAGTTTTTAAACAAAAAAAAAAGAACAATTTCCTTTAATTCAAGTTTTTTTTTTTTTATGTAATAAGTGAGATGGATTTTAAAAAAAGTTTTCACTGACTCCGTTCAATATATAATTGATCGATCCGTTTCTAAAACCAATTGCTTGTTCAAATTTAATTTTATTGTTTTTTTTTTTATGAAAAAAAAAAAAAGAAAAGTGTTCGTTCCGTTTTAAAAACGATCGATCGATATCAAAAAACAATCTAATTGTCTTTTCTATCCGCAAAATACAAAAACAAAAGAATAAAAAAAATTCTTGTATTAGTATCTTTTCAACTAAGTTAGGTTGATTTTGATCAATCTCACTTGAATGATAACAATCAATCTGAGATTGATTTCTTCCCTAAAAAATTTAATCAATTTGTTTGTAAAAAAATTGATTGATTTCTTTCCTAAAAGACAATTAAAAAAAAAATAATGTTAATATCTTTCTAAAGAAAGATTGATTGATTTAATGTAATGAATTCAATCAATCAACTCACTTGGAATCCAATCAAGTGAGATTTTTGTTGATAATCTGAGAAAGTTTATCGAGTGAAATTTTTCTACTAAAATGATTAAAAGATAAAAAAATCAATTTGTAATAAAGTAGTTTTTTGATTATAAAGGTATTCTCTACCTGACTCCGCTGGTTTGATTTTTGATTAGTGGTATCACCCGGTGGTGGTATCCACTTTGTTAAAATTTGAAATTTTAAAGTCTTATAATTAAGATTAAATATTATAATTGAAATACAATTATGATTGTATTTGGATTGTATAAGCCACGTGTTTGGCTTATACACAATATTATATTGATTCAATTTATATAATTCAACAATGAATTATATTGAATTAATTTGTAGGTGGGTCAACTATTGATCCTGCCTCACAAAAAAATAAAAAAAAATAATAAAAAAAATGCGAAAATTGGGGGGGGAAAAGAATTTTCTCTTTCCTCCAAGCTATTATCCTAAAAGTGAAAATGCTGAGCTTGCTCAGTTTTTCACTTTTAGAGGTTGATAAAAAAAATCAACTGAGATAAAAAAAAATATTTTTTTATGCTTTTGAATTCTTATAATAAGAATATAAGCTTTAACAAGCTCAAAAAAAATGACTTCAGGTTCTAAAAACCCAGATGAGGCCCCCAAATGTGAGCCTACTAGCTTCTGTTTGGCTAGTAGAGTCAATAAAAAGGTGGTAGAAGTTGGTAAGACTTCTACTAGGCTTGTAAGGATTGCTATCCTCAAGTACAATGGTATGGGAATTGGGCGAAAGAGCTTTACTTGAATTACACAAGTAAAGACTCCAGTTAGATGACCTTTGAACAAAGGATTTCGCCCAGGGATTTTGGGTTAATTATTGTCTATTACAATAATTAAAGATTGGAGCAACTGATGCACAGTTCTCAGTCCCAAATTGATTCACTTCTGACACAGAATGATCAATGAGGGTAGTGTTAATGTCTGTCTTAACACTGGGAACTTTACACTCTGACTGATAGAGGTTCCCCGCAGGTTTAGAGTTTCTTATATCAGATTAATCCCAAATCTGATGTAAGCCTTACTCAAGGACTACTTCCTTTCCAGTAATTCCACCTGATGGATATTACTGATTTCACTGATTATGGTGTCTAATCAGGCAGAAACAAGGTTGGATGTAAACACACAACACTCAACAAGACACAAAGTTGAAAGTTATAAAGAAAGCTGATAAGATTTATTTGTAAAGTTTGTTGAATAATAATGTGATGATGTGATCAGGAGGAGTGGATTCTCAGGGTTTATATACCCCAAACCTTGAGAATCTTTACACTAGAAGTGCGCACAATCTGTGGTTGCGTGGTTAGGTTATTACAGTTATATTGTTATAAACTGTTTGAACATACATTTCATTTGTTACGACCTTGTTACGGCTGTGAAATATATGTAGCATTGGTTCAAATAAAAGTTGTGTACGTACACACTCTTTTATGTAAGTTTTGCACATGTTACATATGCTAAATCATATGTACTTGACTCTTGAGACTGAGCCATGAGTTGTAATTATTGTTTTTATGCTTATGTATTATTATACGTCGCCCATTGGTACTACTGGTTAGTACTCAGGGCTGACATTGACCTTTGACCTCAGGCATGTCTCAAAACTTGTCACCACCTAGTTCTATCACCGATTCTGTTATAGAGTCTTCTAGAGACACTAGGGTTGAGGGAAGAGCTTGTAAGGTTACATGCTCTTCATCAGACAAGATTCTTTGCCGTTTGCGCCGGAGTCTCTCAAAATCATCACTAATTTCACAAACGAGATGAAAAAACAGGTGGGAACATGGATTACACAAAGGTAGCACAAAGTGAACTTACTGAGCTTGTTTAAAGCCTTCCTCGAGATCTATCAGACGTTGAAGTCTAACCTGGAGGTTCTGAAGGGCGTTGTCAGCCATTAACTCTGACTGACACCTCCTTTGGCGTTCCCACTGCTCAGAAAAATACTGGCTGGTGAGTTCCTCAGCCGTTGATTGCAGTCCATCCAGCACCCTACGAGCTTCAGTCAGCCTTCTTTCAGCGATTCTGAGCTTGGAAGAGGCTGACTTTGCTGTTGAACAAAGCAACATTTTAAGTACATTTGGTTTCTGTGAATGAAAAGATAGAGGACCAACCTACCTGCATTGAGAAGCTTGATTCCAATACCATGCATAACCTTGAAATGTATTGCATCAAAACGGGTTTGTTTTGAGGCCCATTGCTGAGTAGCAATCAGTGGATCAATACGTACAAGGTTAACCAAGAGTTTTCATTTAAAGTCACCCAATCATATTTTTCTATTTGCATGACTTTCACATTAACGCTCAAATCAAATTGGAATAATTAATCAATTCATGTTCCCTAGGTTATCATCATCGTCATTTGATTCAGCTTACTCTCTTTATCTCTCTCTTTAACTCTTCATTTGATCAATATCTCAAGAAATGCCTTTGAGCTTTTGTAAACTCGACCGATGATTATCATCAATTTATCATGCCATCTGTTGTTCAACAGACTCAAAAATCAGATTACCTGATGATGATTATGATAATGCAGGACCCAAAGTGATTTCAAGTATCAGATTACCATCTCACTCAAGAGTCCCATCCAGCATTTAGTCGTGGATTGTACTGCAACTGGCGACTCCACTGATGAACATATGCATGGAATGCGGAAGTACCAAATTTCAGACGGTTCTGCATGCGTTCATCAGCAAAGATATTATTCTTTTGCATAGAATGGATATAAGTATTAGTGCAATGTAATGCTACGAATTTGATCAACTTACGGACCCTTATCACACCTTTCTCCATTGTACATCCAATGTCATACAAGACCCCAACACTGCCACTGTTTGTTTGTGTACGGGCTTCAAGGATGGACTCAAAGGGGAGTCCAATCAAGGCATGCACAAAATACACCCTATGAATGGTAATCAAGAAACAAATTGAAAAAGTAAATGAATGAGTTAAAGATTTTGACAATGAGAAACCAAACCAACTCACTTCTCGCCACTCTGGATGACATTCACAAGCTTCAGCATGTGATCATGCCAACACGCTAGGCCAATGAGGCCAATCTCTTTGCAGCCTTGCCAACTCAATCCATCTTGACAATTGGCAGCGGCTGTGTGTTGCAACGTGCATGGATCCTTTGAAAGTTTGTATCAGCTACCAATATGTTCAATTGGGTATAGCTCCTCTACATACCAATGGAACATTGCACCATGTTGTGTCTCCTGGAATGGGTTCCCAGGGAGCAACATCTTCAGGTTTCATGAATAGAGAAGGTGTTAATGTCTGTATCTCCTTGGTCTCTTTACTTACTGATTCATGTTGTCTATTTTGAAAGTTACCATCAACACAGACAATGAATTGGGGACCCTTTTGAATGCCGCATGCACCAGCTGGACCAAAGCATCTTGGACAATGTGATGCAAGCCTTTCCAACGCCGTAAGATTGAGGCTGCAAGCCTCAAGTTCCTCAATCATTTTGAGAATCTGTTGATAACAGTAGACGGCTGCTGAAAGAGGCTTGCACCAAAGTCTAGGCTACCATATCCATGGTCAAAAGGTTCAGCTCAACATTGTGGCATTGTAGCAGTATTTGTTACTTTGAAAATACCATGTAACTTACTTTGGTAGTTCCAGGTACTGTTATCAGAGGATTGTGCACATCAAGTGATCAATCAATCATGAGTGAGAAAGGCTGAAAATTAGAGTGACAATACTCCCATGAAAGATGATAGAATCAAATCAGTCGTTGTGGAAATCAAAAGTCTTCTTCCCTTCATTTCTTTCAAATATACATATCTCAATTTTTATCTTTTAATTCACATTTTTTATTACTTCAAATCATCTTAAAAAATATATATATAGTTTACATTTTCTAGCCTTATCAAACTCTCAAGCTCAATACTTCAGAACAATCTTAATACAAATTGAAATTCATTATTTCATTTTTATTATCCATCACCTTTTGTGGTCATTACAACATCAAGATTTCAAAGCAAAATCAAAAAGGAAGAAGATATTATAAGAATTAATACTTAGAGAAATCAAACCAATCAACCCACAACAAATGAAATGAAAGCATTCTTTTTAAATAGAGGGACATAAATAAAAGAAATTCAGAACAGTCAGTAATAATAATCTTGGATTTGAGAAGAAGTCCATCATCATCTGATCAAATTGAAGATTGAAAATCAAATTTAAATTCAAAATTAAATTCCAAAACTCAATTTCAAATTCCACATTAACTTTCCTTAAGTCTCTTTTCTAAGCCACAAACCACTAAGTCATATCATTAAACCAATATATATATGAAATTAAAGTAGAAATCAAACAAAGTTAGAATTAATTTAATTTGAAACCGGGCGAGCTAAACTACTAGAGTAATGAAATAAAAGAACATAAAAATCAAAGTAGTTAGTTTCAAATATTCAAATCAAATCAAAGAAGAAACAGAAGAGAGTAAAGGAAAAAACTCACCTTAACGGATGAAATTGATCGATTGATCGATTTCTATCGTTAAGCAAACAACCAAGGTGATGGCGGGGAGTTGAAACCAAAAGAGGTGAATTGAATCGAATTGATTCGATTCCAACTGCCTAGAACAACCTAGAACAAAACAAAAATATAAAAAAATATATATAATAAAATTTTTGATTAGAAATCATGAAACATGTCAGTACGGAGTCAGAAGAGATTAGAAGATGGAGATGAGAAAGACAAAAAAAAACGACTTACTGATAGGTTTGGGTTAGATGGAGGGATGGATATAAAAGGGAACAAACGATTCAAAGAATCGTTCGTTCTTGTTTGTTGGTAACCAGAGGGAGTTTTTTTTTTCTTTTTTTCTTTTTCATAAGGCCTTGTTATCGAATCGAATTGAGTAGAAATCTAAGGAGAAGGAAAAAGAAAGAATAAAAGGGAAAAGAAAAAGAAAGAGTTAGTAAGGAGATAAAAGAAAAGAAAGGATAGAGAAGAGAAAGAAAGAGAGAAAGAAAGGAAAGACTCACCTTATAATTGAGTGTTATAAGGGATTTTGAAATTGGGGGAATTTTTTATTTTTTTTATTTTTTTATTTTTTTTATTTTTTTATTTTTAGGTTTATGACCAATTAAGTCAGAAACCATAAAAATTAAGGTAGTTAAGTGGGTATTGGGCTGTTACAGGTGTGACTAGCAGGGTTTTGAAGGTGTTAAGACGTGTAGGGTAGTTTCGGGAAAGGTAGAAGTTGAGAAATAAGGTTTTGGAGGAAAATTCAAGGTTTTTTTATTTTTTTCTCTTGCTGCGGGAAGGTTTTGAAAGGACTCAATTGGAAAAGTATAGTAAAAAACAGCTTGTTTACATCTGTTTTTGAATTACGGGACCTTTTTGGGGAATCTTAAGACTGGGCTAAAGCTTGTAGATTGGATTAACAAGGTTGGAAGCTTAATTTGGTGGTGGTATTGTTGGAAAAAGGGGTTTTGTGTACATTTGAGGGCAGCTTAACAGCACTTTAGTTACAACTCTTGGAGGTTTATCCCCCTTGGGTTTGTTTCTTCCCCTCACAGCTCTGCCTACGCTCCACAGCGTAGGAGTTCTACACCGTAAGGAAAAAGCGGTCTCTGGATCTGTAGGCAACCCTCCCAGATACCCTTGACGGATCAATCAAACTTGATCTGGGGTGCAGCTACAGAATTTGAACTGGACCTTCCTGCAATCTGTTGTGTTATAGAATCAGTGATCAGCGGGCAACATCCTTCAGAAGGTCTACTCACAAATAAGACCCAATGTGTCGACAGCTCAAATTCACTTGACTCCTTGTCTACATGAACAATCTTCTTCATTGTCAAAATCTTGATTCCACCTCATGTCATCACCCCAATCCGGTGTTTGCGCAGATGACTTCATAAAAGCAATAAAAACCTTTTGCATCACCTCCTTCCAGTGTAGGTGCTCTCAGATCCGGCAATGTCTGTAGCTAGTTCCAGAGACGAGTTGTACATATGTATGTAGTTCATCCTCGTCCAAGTTATCTTGCTCTTGTATGTTCTCTTCCTCCAGCGGCCAGAAGTGCGCAAAATAATCATTTGGTAGGTCATTTTCGTAGTCTTCATTGTCTTCTGGCTGATCATCGCTCCAAACTTGAGGGACAGCGTCAAGAGCTTGGCTGATCTCCTCACACTTCATCTCACCCCAGACCCCTTGAGCTTCATTGTGTTCAGCTTTCTTGTGAAGGGCTTTGGTCTCAGGCAACTTCCTGCGTTTTGGGAATTGAGGGCCAAGAGGACACTGAATTGCTCGGCCTGAGGTCCCCATTTAAGTAAGTTGAGGTGATGTAGTAGTTCAGTAGTAGGTATGAAAGTAACTTGTTTCTTTTTTTAGTTATGCCAACCACATTAGCCATCTCCGTTTTAGGAAAGGTGAGCTTTTGACCTTTACGTCGGGTCACCGTATTTCCTTTGGCTAACTGGTCAATTCTTTTTCATCCGCTGACAGATGATGATCCAATTGGGAGATCCTGCCCAATCCTGTGTGTTGAAAATAAACAGAGGGTGTAACTATGTAATATAGATGTTTACCTCATGACCCCCGTTTTAGTTTGTTTAACAGCTGTCCTGCTTGATTCAATTCAGCAAGGAATTAATCAAGACAACTGTCAATGTGTCAGTCATTTGTTCCCCGGTCAATGATTCAAGTTGCTGTGGGACTTCAACAGATTGGAGACCATTGGGATGAGAGAGACCAAGTCCTCTTGTTGACCTCAGTGTTTTCACTCTGATGCCTTTCTTCACATCTCATAAGTTGTTTTGCACCAATAGGATGAAAAGCAATGATATCAAGTTTATCTTTGACAACCAGAACACAGCAACACTAGTTCAGCACTGAAACAAATACCTGCAGGTCTTATTGCTTAGCAATGATAGTACACCCATTCTGGTTGGTTGTCCATAGACAAACAGCTCTAACCAATGAGCCCATTGAAATCAGAGTTCAAGTTTCCATAAGTTAAGTATAAGTTCAGTTGAATGAATAATATAATTGAGAAACACTTGAATATAAAGAGAAGCATTATTTGAGCAATCACATATCTTGCTTGCATGAATCACCGTTACTACAATCAAACAATCATGAGGTGAGAAGCATTTTTGAGTGTTGAACAAGAACTATTAATTGCTGTTCAAGTTTTTATGTCCTTTCTGCCCTCAACCAAGAAATGTTGAATAGTTGAACCACCAACAATATGAGAACAATATGAGGCTTTATGTGAGTAAGGGGCAAATTTGGGTGATAGGTGCAAAAAAAAAGTAAAAAAATAATAGTAGACCAAAAGATGCGCATATACTCCAATATAACCAAGCAAGGTGAATTTTTGGTTTTTCTCAAAAAACAAAAAAAAATTGCTTACTCAATGTTTCCTCCAAAACCAGGGTAAAAACCACTATGACACCCATATTGGTACCTTTGATGAGTGTGAGGTCTACCATGATTGGTCCCGTTTGTTGTCATTTACTTAAGTATTACAATGCAAGTTCAACTTTTAGGTTTGCAGAAAAACTGCAAAACTTTTACTTGCTGGCCATGTTTCTGCAAAACTGTCCAAAAGGTGCTGCAGGGCCACCAATGTGCCTGTAGATGTAGCTTGAATTGGTGTGAGACCTACCATGATGGGTCCAGTTCAAAGAGCAATTGTTCCAATATCTTTGTCATGTTCAACTTTTGAATTTGAACACAAACTCAAAAAGATTTATTTGTGGAGCAGTTTACCACAATAATCTTCAATAATGCTATAGACTCACAAAGAGGCACATATTGACCTATCTTGTTAATTCGTGGAAGAAAAAATTGATACATTAATAATCCAACACTTCAGTACCATGACATACACCTACCGCTTGTACACATTGTATGATATCATAGAATATCAAACATAATACATTTTCCCGCAATGCTTGCAAATTATGGTATATGACCCCCAAAAAGGTCTACAGTGCCTCTTTTGTCCTGGAACAATTGAATTTTTGACTGAGAATACTCCAGCATTGTGATACAGCTTCAAAATTGAACTTTTCTCAATATTGTGGAAAGTATTATCTGTAATGTGTGTCTGGCAAAGCTCATCGATAGCAGAGCTGCCGCATCAATTATGCCCAAATACAATTGATGGGTCCTTAGAAAACATGCCACAAAGGGTCTCAGAAAAATTATGAGACATAAATGGATATCTTTGATTTACCTTCAAATATTTGGAAGGTGTTGATCACCTTTCTTGACAATGTCAACATTCCATTGTACATGTTCAGCTACCAGAACCCGGAGGCGGTTTGGGGTTTTAGGGGCCCCAACTAGCCGGATCCTCTGATCCGTGCCTTGCTTTCATGTTTTGAAAGCCTTTGGAAACACCAATCTATCACTTATAACACATTTATCCTAGTTCCAGAATGGCCCCACCCCGCAAAAACACCACACGTTCAACTTGTTCTAATCCGGCCAGACAGTCACCACCTCCATCTACTGATTTACCAGCAGCTAAACGTTCTCAACGTCTGACACCTTGTACACGCTCCAGTCAAGCTGATAGAGCCAGCACGACTGCAGGCTCCATTCACCTTCCTACTCAGTCCGCCTCTCAGCAAGCACCTTCTGGAATCGATTGTGTTGATAACCAAGATCTTGAACTCAGTGAAATCACGTTAGAGAATTATCATCAAGTGAAGTCTCATTGGCCTCTTGGGCGCATTCAGAATCAGCTCAACAAACAGAAATCAACCAACCATCAGTTGAGTGCAGCGGTTATTGCTGAAGGACAGGCTGTTCTCCAGAATCTAGAACACACTCTCCACATGATTGCAATGATTTCCAACGTCAGTGTGAACAAATTAAAATGCTCTTTGTGAGTTTTTTTGACTGAATCATACTGTGTTCTACCTGAAATCACCCCCGCTTACTTCAACCTTTACTTACTGCACTTACTTGGAAGGGGATTGCTGGGTGGATCACATGGCAAGAATACTTGGCATTGATGGCTTAGCTTTGCACTCAAAGCTAACAAAGTTTCAAGTGAATTTTTCTAACCTCTTTCTATTGTTCAATTGATTGGCTCACACAAATTACATATCTTAGTGCCTCCTTGAGGCCACCCGGACGCCTCAAATATGCTTACAGCTTGAAACAAAGCAAATTCAAACACATATCAAGCTCTTGATGACGATTTAATACAATGTGTTCACTGCGCCGGATTTCTACGCACTTGGGGGATATGAAGACTATTTGGCTGTTACCATCACCAATGATGTATTTGGTGACTCTTCCATTCTGATCCTTGAGGTACCCAAGCTCAATCCCAAGGACAAGGCCTAATACCGCCCTATCTACGAGAAACTTGTGGATTTGAAAAAAGTGGCAAGGGATCGAGAGCTGAACACACCAGCTGCTTCATCTCAAAGGGAAGAGAGACAATCACTCCAATGTCTCAAGAAGATAGCACAGCAGGTACATAGATCTATCTTACTTTCTTTTCAACAAACAAAACACTGATATATGGTTACTAGCTTGCACGGGATCACCAACTAGTCGGAATCAATTATTAATCAATTATTATATCATTGCTTGCAGCAATAGTGATGCAGGGAATGGATGGTGTTGAGAATATACCAGCCGTGATGAAATGGCAGAATGGGTATGTAGGAAGGCTCAATTCCAGCGAGTCTTTCCTCTTTTTTGTCAGCACAGTTCAACATTTGAGTTAATACAAGAGGTCTTGGCTGCTGCAAAAAATTTGACTGTGGCTCAAACCCAGAAACCCAAAAATCAATCCGACATCAACAAGCACACCTTAAGATTGAAGTTCGACAAATTAGTAAGTGAGCTTGTCTTGATCACCTCATTAAGAAACTTCCAAGCAATCTCCGATTCAACACCCATCTGACTGGGAAATTACCACTTGTAGAGGCTACTGTTGGTGAGGCTTGGTATCCAACTAGGGGTTTTACTCAAGTATCCAATCTTCTCAATGCCATCAAAGACCGCCAAATCCCTATTTTTGTTGAACAACCCACTGACTCCACTCTGTCAGTGGCTGACTTCAACAAGGGTTTCACAGCTATGGACACAAAAGCACAACACAACTGGCTTGGCAACATTGACAATGGCAGGTTCAAGCTCAAGTTGCTTGAACTTCCTGACTAAAGCAAAGCTCAACCCGCTGGAGGTACAACTGAATCCAACACTCAACCTGCTGGAGGTACAACTAGATTGGTACAATACCACTCAGCCAGCTGCAGGTTCAACTCAGAATACGTCTGGGACTACATGCGACCTTGTTTGAGGCTAACAATGAGCAAGTGATCATCAGCCTTCAGGAGAATGACACTGCTTGATATTCATACTTGGATCTCGCATTTGAAGTCACGTGCTTAGATGATCCTTTGTATTCAACTGGTTTTCCTATTTCAAAATTGTTGTTTTTTGTTTTCCTTTTTCCTTTTTTCTGTTCATGAACATTATCCAAAGGTTGAACAAATGACCAATGTCTTTCTCTCACATGTGTCATCTTTACATAGTTTTTGAATTCATTTTTTATCTCAATTAGAATTACACATATGTATGATTCTACCAAGTTTTACCAATGGAAGAGTGCCAAAGAGTGTCCCACGTTCCGCGGAGTCAAAAGCAAAAGTTGATTCAATAGACAACAACTAAAAGTGACTAGGCCACTTTCAACCAGCCCATCTCCCGGTGCCATCTTCCATCACAAGTGATTAATTTCCAACTCCTGGATCATATCATATACATGATACTTGATTCTACATTTTCCCACCCTGAATCACTTATTTTAATTCAGCCTGATTCGGTTGTCAGTGTCTAGCTTGTTTGTGTAGCTCTGGTTGGGGGATTATCTTTTGAACCCCAACTAATTTATATTGCTGCACTGCCCAATCAATCTCCCCTCATCTTTCACTTCCTTTATGCCCTTCAACTCACTCCTGGCTCCTTCTACCACGTGGTTCAGCCCGGACCGGATTTAGGTTGCTCTTAACCACACCTCACTCCCATTGATAAGTATTGCCAGGATTCAAACCTATTGATGTTCCTTCTTATTCTCTTTGTTGTACCAACTCTTCTTGTTAAATTGCGCTGGTTTAAAATTAGATTGTCCCGCTTTGATCATATGTCATGCCTCTGTTTTTTGTAATGATAAAATTTGTTGAAGAAACAGACCTTGGCTGCTTCAAGTCAATTGATCTGCTTTGAACCACAAGACAAAGGAATTGAAGAATTCTGGTGAAGGCTAGATTTTTATGACTGGTTACACAAAAAGAAAAGCACAGGATTGGGTCAGGACCTATCAAATTGATTGAGTACAATGAGAGTAGAGTACTAAAAGTAGATTGTTGATGTATGTAAGGGAGTGTTGATTGGTCAATATACTGTCCAGACCAGTCTGATGAGATAAACACCTGTCCAGGTGAGGAGTAGACTGGTCTGAGCAGCTACACAGACTGATCTGGATTGAGTCAAGCATGAGGTGACTGTAGTCAGAACCAGACGGGTCTGTCAAAAGCAGACTGGTCTGGTGTGCTGCGTAGCGCTGGTAGCTTGAGATAGACTAGTCTGATGAGTGGTGTGTTGCTGACAGACTGATCTGTGTGGTTTTTGAGTGTCTAAAAGTCAAAAAATCTCCCTGGAGGGGCCAGACTAGACTGAGAAAGTCTTGTCAGCGACTTTGGCTCTTGATGTGTAACTAGTCTGAGCGTCGGACTAGTCTGTCTACTCAATTGGGATTCAATGCCGTTTGCTTTACACATGCTTTGTACAGCTATTCATCATACAGTCTGGGTGCCACAGGTGGCACAGAAGATAATTTAACTATCTTAATATCTTGGATCAAGAAAAAGGGGTGAAAGACTTAGGTGGTTCCAGCTTTATTCCTAGACGTCAAGTCAGCTTATCCATCAGTTCATATCAAGAGACTACTATATATTCTCCAAAAAAGTCTCTGCCCCTGCTATCTAATCCATAGAGTACAAGAGTTCCTCACCAAAAGATTGGCCAACCTTCATATGCAGGATTTTTTTCCAGACACCTTTACAATAGAGAACAGGTTGCCTTGAGGCTCCCCACTTTTGGTCATCCTCTGTATCGTATACAACTCAGGTATACTAAGTAAAGATCCACTCAACCCACACGCCCAAATCTTGTCATTAGGATTCATAGACAATGTAGTCCACATAGTATCCGCCAGCCCTTTTAATTAAAATTTAGTGTGTTTCAAAACACACACTGATAGATCACCAGCTTGGGTTAAACAAGACGGCACAATTTTTGACAAGAAAAAAGCTCAATTAATGCATTTTGCTAATACAAGGGACCTGGAACAACACCCTCACCGCAACAAAACAAACCAAAATATTGGTGGTTTTATTTTTGTTGCATCCCAATTGAAACCAGCCTTGGCGCAATCAAATCAAAATCTGCAATCTCAAAAGTAGAATCTAGTTGATGTGTTATTCTCAGACCACAACCACAACAAAATTGTAACACAAACCATTTTTTTTGAACAATTTTGGTGGGTTTTGACAAAAAAACGCAGATTCATTTCAGAAGACTTTTTTGGCAATAAAAAGCCATGAACATACAAACAGTGGATTCTGATTAGGGGCAAGGCTTAAAAGGATGACAAAGAGGAAAAGAAGAAATTGGACAGTGAGAACACGAGTAAACAATTAGGTCTTCTTGGATTGCCCTGAAGATTCCTTCAATTTGGCCTTTTGGACCTCAGAAACAGCCTCCACATATTCTTCTGGGAGTTTGACACCCTGGCTAAGCCACTGATGACACCCAACAGCTCATTCAATCATGCGTGGGGCCGGGATTTGGTTGGCAGTTGCAATTTGTTGAGCGGCCAAGAAAGTACGTTCACAGGCACATGGGGTCCCAGTGCACACCAAGTAGTCACAGACCATGCAGCTCACAACCGGATAAGCTGAATGGTTTTCCTAATTAAAAGACCTTTAAGACTTTGAACCAATAGGAACATAATAAGGATGGAGTCAAGAAATACTTTCCACCAGGCAAGAGGTAAAGCACATTGTCTTTTGTCAGGGTATTTTGTGAGGTCAGCACGTGTGTTGACCAATTCATCACCCAATATGTTGCTGAAATCATCAAGGATGTCTGCATGTGTTGAAGACAGGTCAGTTGGTTGCAGGTTGAGGCTGGTGTAGTTTTGTGCTTTGGCATTTAAGCCTGCTCGTCATCATATGCTCTCTCCAACAGAGTCCAAGCATGTTTGACATGATTGGGGAAAAACTTGGTGAAGTACTGGAGGCAGTATTGTGAGTGCATGACTGTAGCAATGATGATTGCATTACATTGTAGAGCTTTGTATTGATATGGTTCAATATCTTTGATCAGTGTGTCAATAACAAGTCCAAGTTCTGGTTATGTCTTACTGTGTTCAGTCTTTGAAGTGCGTAGGGCAGTGAGGATTTGGATATATTCTGGACGGAATCAGTAAGCTGTTGAATGGTTTCCTTCCATTTCTAAGGTTGCATCTTTGGAAATCTATGGAATTTGTAAACAGAAACAAACATATCAACTTGATATGTCATATCTTGAGAGAAAATTGAATTGGGTCAGATACGTTTTTTCAAGACAGACAGTAATGCTTCAACAGCTCCCATGATTTGATACTCCTTTGTTTTGTACTTTCTGTTGATCTGATGTTGGCTTCTCTTCAATTCAAGTAGGACTACCTCCCTGTTGATTGGAGCTTGAGAACGCTTTTGCTGAATCCACATGAGGGGTATTAGAAGATGTTTTTGATTGAGTGCAAAAATTGATTGCTGGCACTGAAGTGAAGAGATTTGCATCGAGAGCCTGAGAAATGTCTTTTTCAAGGTTGCATTTGTTTAGAAAACAAGTGATGAGCAAGATTTGAACTTTTTCAGGAAGTTTCTGCATTTTGGTGATTAACTCTTGATACTGGTTAGTAAGGTAAGCAGCTTGGTGAGGTTGAAATGAGGGGCCTTCTTGTAGATGTTGGGGTTGTTGAGGCTGATCAGATCAATTAGGTGAGGGACAATCAAGTGGGGGTTGAAGGGCAGGTGATGGTCCATGATTGTGAGGTTCATCTTTGATCTGAATCCAATAATGTTTCAATTTGTTGGTGGTACAGCCTGTAAGACACCAGGGACACATATTGATCTTCTGGCCTTCAGTCTTGGCTTTGATTTGATGTTGGTGATTGCCCCTACTACATTTGTAGTAGGTTGCTGTTGGCTGTCTGTCCGGTGTCTTGATCTGAAAGCCATGGGTGGAGGCATACTCATCAAGGTATGCTTTCATAAACTCACATTTGGGATAGATCACATTGGCTTGAGGTGATGATATTGTATTGTGGGTGGCTGCCATCAAGTCTTGAGGGTGGTCAGTGATGATGGACCCTATTTGAGGTGTGGTGGTGTTTTTTTTCAGTGGTCATCTTAAATTGGCTGATGTGTGAAACAATGGTAGGTTAGTGAATCACCAATGGAATGATAATCATGGTGATAGTTAATGGGTTTTGCGTAATGGGGTTAAAATTTGTAAGTTTTGAAGGGTGTTTTAGGAATTTACCCCTCAAATAATTTGTGAAGTCTGTTGGTTGATGTGTAAAATTGGGAGTGCTGGTGTGAAAATCTCTTTAGCTGGGTGAAAATTGGTTGCAGGTTGGAATTGTGTGTGAAGGATTGTGGATCTTTTGACTTACTGTTGAGTTATGTGTGTAGGTGGTTCTTGGATGTGAGGCTTAGCGCTTGGGGGGTTACAAAAAGATGCAACCACATCCATCACCACCACCATACCTCAACCTCAACATACATTAACTCAACAAACATACCTTAACTCAACACAATCTAATCAAAACAATAAAAAATCTACAAATCCTCAAATAATTTCTTTGAAGTTTGAAAAAGTTAAGAATAAAATTGGAATTTAGACAGGAGACACAAGTGCTTTTGAAAAATTTGTTGAATTCAAATGTTTAAATGAGACATGTCTTTTTAAGAAAATGGTGTCAAGTTTGATTTTCAGAACCAAGACGCAAGTTAAAGACAATTTAACTCACGCTAGAGCCAAGCTCCACAGTGGCATTCAATATAAGTAAATACCAATGAAAGCCCCCAGATGTGAGAAACAGGGCTACTTAAGTTAACCCCGGCTAAAGAATCTTGAAATCTTCTTAAATAACCTGTTTTCAATGCAAATGGTTGCTCATGCTCTAATGAGGGAAATATAGTCCCATATAAGTTTGATTGATGACTGCGGATTACACAGACCTGTAGTCTAAGACTGAATTTTGATTCAGCTGCGGTAATATATCAGGGACTGATAGTGCGTCATTCCAACCATTGATCATGATCATATCAATCATTTTAGTTGTTACCCTGTTCAAGTATGCTTTCTTAGAAATCTACACTCAACCTAATCTTGAGTCATGAAGCTTTGAAATCAAAACAGCATGATGACTCTCCCATCAACTTACAACAACACTGTTAAGGGCTGGTCTAGGGATCTGGTGACAAGGGCTGGGTCTATCAAGAGTGGTTCTGTTCTATATAATAGATTGTTGGATGCAGATCTACCAGAGTACTATGTAATCAATAAGTACAACAATGGTCTGTGAAATGTAATGTAATCTGCCACACGCTCTACAAGTATGAGATCATAACAAACACCACCAACGACCAAGTGATAAACAACCAACTCTGCCTTTGCTTCTTGTGAAAAGCACACTGCGTTCTCAAAAAAAGACTGTCAAGGCCAAATTTAGAAAGACATTTAAGACATAAGCAAAAGATGTACAAGTAGACAGGATAGTTAGTCTGGCCAACAGACTCAACACATCTGTTCTTGCTGCAACCAGGGTTCGGAAATCATCTACTGTCATTGTCTTTTTATTATGATAGCCAATAAAGATGCTACCAGTCATGAACGTCATCACTCTGTTAGATGCTCTTGGCAATAATCAGGTCAGTTCGAGTAAATCTGTATTCAATTCACTTTTATGTAGATGATTGACATAGCTTTTTTACACCCATGATTCCAAGTACTTCAACTTCTGCCAGGGATCACAGGAATCAATTTTATAAAGGTTAATGCTACCAATGCAGAATTATGGACAAAACTGAAGAACCATCATTATCAAGTGATTTTATTGGTATGTCTACGCTTCATTTGTTTGGTTTGATGATCTAAGCATTCATGTTGGTCAACATGGTCATGATGAATATTGAATTGAATGCTGTTCAAAAATATGATCTTCCAAGGCCAGGGATGTTTTTGAACAGCAAGAAATTTGAAATGTTGTACTATAGAACCAATTTTCAAAACACTTGATCCTAAAAGGAGTCAAAGAGGCTCATGTGATGAGTTCATGGGGGCTTGTGGCAAGTGGGAGGACCAAAGGTTCTCAAAGCCCTACCCAACTTGCCAATGTCTGTGAATTCCAATCAAACTATGGCAATCTTGGCCAAGCTCTTACTGCGCCCAATACATTCCCACTATCATTACTCTTGGCAACCTGTTGACCCATTGCGCTTGAGCAAATCTCAAACAGTCTAAAGCTTACCCCTCAAAACAGCATTTTGATTCAAGGCAAGCTCTGCTGACCCAAAATTAGAATAATCCAATTGTATCTCACTCAACCCGTGAAGACAGCTGAGGAAATAGCTTGACTAATCCCACACCAATCTGATGTTCACAATTCTGAACTTGCTTCCACTAGAATCTACTCTGGTCAGGTTGACACACAACTGGTAGTCTCACAACAGATTCATATTTCTCAAGGCATTTCAACTGGTGCATTTGATGGAAACAGTACCTGCTGTCAAACCTACCACTATGCAATAGGACCTGAGCATAAACTGACTTGATCACTGGAATATGGTGAGGGAAAGTTTTGCATCATCTTGGCCACAACCGCTTTGGGGCTTGGTCAAGATTCAGAGGAAGTTAAGATGGTTGTTGTCATGGGTGGGATGGATCCTGATGCCATGATCCAGATGGCAGGAAGGGGTGGACAAGGTTACAAAGAAAGTGTAGTGATCTTCCTTGTGGACCCTTACTCAACAGTAAAACAGAACTCTCTCAATGATCCCCCGGATAAAGAATCCAGGATGAGTGATGATGATTGAATGCATGCCTTCAGAGTCACTCCTGTAAGTCTTAGAGTTGCTCTGAACTGTGATAGCTTGTAAGTTGATGGATTCCTTCCCATTCTCTTTATTTCACTGATGAACTTTCATTAATGATAGGTATGGGTGAATACTTTTATCATGAGATGATCCAATCTTCATCAAGGAGAAGGCTCAACAAAAAGCAAAAGGAATCCAGGCTTGCTGATGCTCTGTATGCAATCCTCCTGGTGCAATCCAGCTTGTATCAGCATTGAAAACCACAAATTGTGCAAACACTGCCAGCATTAAATAGGTTCCCTCCGGGGAAAACAGGTCTTCGAGGGGATATTTTTGTCCAAATTTCTGTGAAAGGTAAATGAAGGGGAAACGCCTCTAGCTATATTTGAACAGTGTGCATTTACAGGTAGGTGGCACCAAACAAAGGTTGCAGTCAATAAACAGTAAAGTGGACTCTGTCACAGCAACACATGAGCGCAATACAATGTGCTTTTTTTGGTTGGGTTGTATGTAAAGTCTTAGACCCATATAATACCCATTGTGCCGTGGTTGGTGGAGCAACAGCAATAGAATTTGTAATTTTTGTGCTGCTGAGCCATTATTTTTGTACACAAATGGTACAATTTATTTTGAGATGGGACAAGTACAGTGGGGGAAATGATTTGCATGATTGAAGTAACTTACGGAGCCCCCCTCCTTCTAGCAATGGCATTGTACTCTCCCAGCAAAATGTGTGTCCCAATATTTCTTGAGCCATTGCCTAAATTCAAGATCGTCTCTGTAAACGTCCCCGCACCTAGGATTTGTGATCATTGGGTTTGGAGCACCACCGCTACGTAAGTTGAATGTAATTACAAAAACCACTTGAAGGGTACTGCATAGTGGATGATCATAAAATATGGAGATCTCAGCACCTTGTGAAATCTTTGGGGAATTGGCAAAGGGCACAAGGCAGAAATAGTCCAGAGTAATTTACAGCCGTTTCAACAAAGATTGATTTTTTTGAAAATTCCGTCGCGGTGCAAAACTCAGGTATTGTCTCTCACTCGATTTTGTTTCTCTGCTAATTGGAACAAATACAGAAAAATCAAAACCTATAAACGAGATTTTGCTCTGGTTTTGCCCGCTGCGGCGACAACTTTTTTCAAAAAAAAAAGTGGTCAATCTTTCTTGAAACAGCTGTACTGCATTTCACATTTGTTCAAACCCTGGTTCAAGCCATCACCCTAGTCCCTGTGTGTTGGTTATTACAGTGTGAAATGGTACTTGATTATTTAACTTATTGAAATCTCAAATTGCCACCGCGCACCGGGCAGGGCTGTGGGCAAAGGAAATTTCCCTCTCATGAAATTTGGGCTGGCACATGGCTTTACTAAGCCATATGACTGCAGACTATATGTAACAAACAACACAAGGTGGAGTCCAATGTGTATATGTGATTTCTCATAATGCACAGATAACGTACACACAAGCCATATACTTAGCCTCAATAAGTACATAAATACTGACCACAATCACATGCAGAGTACTGTAGCTCTCAAAACAAACTTGGTCACACCGTTAATCACTTTTGGTGCAGCTTAATACCTCTTATCTACCAAAACACTTGGCATAGACCCACTTGGATTGTGGCCCATTCCATTTTCACAAACCTATCCTCAATTGGGCTCCAAAGCACATGTATGGGCAGAGCTTGTTGTGCTATCTGTGGCCTCTTCAACAATCTTGCCATGATCTTTGTTATGATTGGTGATTGCTCAGTGAGGTAATCATAGCACATCATTCATCCATGCTGGTTACACCACCCAGTGAACATGCTTAAAGGGGCTGCTGTATAATTTCATCTATTTCCAAACAGATATTTAAGAAACAGTCCCAAAATTTGTGTTTGTTGGGTGTCACTATGTTCCATGTTCTTGATACTCTTGATACCTGAGCCCAATGATGTCATGGTACATCATTCAGCTCTTAAGATCAACTCACAATCATGGTGATCTGCTTTCTCATTACTCAAAGTCTTTGAAGGACTTCAAAGGTTGGATCTCACATCACCACTGGCAGATACATTCACTATTACAGATTCTTATGGAACAACATGGATGAATAAATTGATTCTGAGTGCGACAAGAGATGTGAATCGAAAAATCAACCGTAGGATGGGCTTATTCAGAATGAAAGACACCCTGAATATGAGGAGACCAATGCAAAAGGAAGTCAGCTTAATTCAAGTGGTTCAACTCTATAAGGATGATATGGATGGTGATGGCCAAAAGGTTTTGGTAATCACCTGAGAGGTTTGTGTTGTCATCAGTTCGTTTGCGCTTATGCAATCCACGGGGTGGAGTGGGATGCGCTGGACGCTTTCTGGAGGACTCGGGTGTTTGTGGTGAGCAACGTATCACTTTGGTGAGGGGGGCATTTTCAACGGAGTCTACCATACAAAAAAAGGCAAAGAGTCAACTATAAGGACCTGGGTGAGCAAACGCCTGAGAAAGATTAGGCCACTTACGAATACTTTCAAAACCCCCAAGTGTACAGGGAATCTGGATCTTGTCATGAGGTACGACCATCGCGTCAGCATTGGAAGCGGTCGGTGAAGCAGCGGTGTTCTTCAAGTGGACACCGTGTAACTCTGATAACGTTGGAGCAAGGGCTACCTGACCGCGGTCAGCTGCTTCTTCTGCGAGTCGAAGGCAACGTCGTATGAAGCTGTTGTCGTACTCTAAGCTCGCAATCTTCTCTTCCAGCTCGTCGGACATATCGCTTGCGAATGGTACTGGATATGTTCTGTGGTTGTAACCTTCCTCGACGCGTTTGAAGTTGAACACACGGTTGAACTGAGTAGCAACCTCGGGGGAATGGATCAGGATACCGAGGCGCCACTCGGCGAGTTCGCGCATGGTCATGTTTTCAAAAGAAGGCTTCTGGCTGTACAGCATTTGATGGAATAAGAGGTTCGGTTTGCCATCGACCATCGTTCTGGCAGATTCAAAGTTAGCACATAGGTTGCGAGATAGCATAAAAGTGCTTCGAACAATAAAGACAGGACAAAAACTCAAAGACTCACAATTGGTTTCGAGGTGTATGTACTCCACCGAAGTAGCCAGATCCATCCGGGGTCATGATAATCACGTTGTCTATGGGATCTCCTTGTTTCCGTATGGCCTTGAGGACTCCATCGATGTTGGTCCCGATTTTCAAAGGTACGTCTTGCTGGATTCCAGGGGTAGCCTGACCGTCACTAGATTTTCCAAACAAGAACTGAGTCAGTACGAGGATTTCAAGACCTCCAAAGCAAACTAGTGATGTTGATGAGTTGGACGAGTCTTACAAGGAGTTACGAAGTGTACAAACACCACGCATGTATACAGGTCCACCGGAGTTGAAAAGTATAAGATCCTGGGTGTTGTAGTGCTCGACTTGGCTTTGGGTCTCGCCAAAAGAGGGCACGCCTCGTGATGCGTGCGCGGCCATAGTACAGTTTTGGTTAGTCTTATCTTGTGATTTTTTCGATATATACCTGCGATGAAGTTGAGAATGAGTTTGAAGACAAGAAGAGCAAAGTAAGTAGCGAGTTAGCCAGCTTATCAAGCAGCTTGGCCAGTTGAATGTACATACATCACTTCATTGAAGAAAATACAACAAAGGATTGAGAAAGACATCGTTTTGAAACGTTTGGTCGGTGAAAGGACTATCGCGCTGCTTCGAATCTGCAAAAGGGACAATGGGTCAGAGAGAGACTCGCAAACGCCGTACCAGGTCAGTGATGTCTATATTGAATATCCAAAGAGAGCAGTAGAAAAGGAATCATTCACTGCTACGGGCAATATGAGCGGTTGAGACGAAGGAAGTAAAAGCTCAAAAGTCAAAGACACAACAATGCCGCGATTAAGGGGGGGGAAAGAGTTATGAATAGAGTAGCTCAATTAACTCTCTAGTACTCATGTGTTCGATTTCTTATATAAGAACTTTGGCAAGAATGAATCTATACTTAATGAATCGCCAGACACAACAAGGAAAAGGCGTTGGTATTTTGATCAAGTGTTACACTAAAATACTCAAGAGGATCAAAGAATCTATCTAATTCTACTACATAAAGGTCTGAGGAAAGGAAAAATTGAGATCTAATTCACGGTTGAAGACTTCTTTTCTTGACGAGATTATGTAAACCTTTGCTTGAATCATCGTCAGACTCCTCCATTGTGTTGTTGATTTTGACCTTAAGAAGAGGTGGCTCAATGATATAATAGTGTACCCCATAACAAAGCTGGGTATCCAGGTCGGTTTTCTCGAGGATAAATTTTGCATAGAGTGCGCGTAAGATAGGTTCGGTACACGCTACGAGAGGGATGAATAATTGAGGATGCTCGCATTGCAAAGCGTGCCGGAGGACGTCGCGAGACTTGGTACCTAGTTCCGCCTCGGTGAAACAATGTGGGCGCATGTAGAATTCAACCCAATCATATTTGTTGCCGGGTGGAGGATAGAACGCGTGCCTCCAGAGTCTGGTCAGCGCTATTTTATTGAAGGCTTGGACAACAAAGCTCGCTTTGATCTTAGTGAGGACAGCATCTCGGAGGGCATCGATTGATGAAGTGCTCGGCGTCAAAAAAGGGGCTTGTTTGGTGTGTTCCATCTTTCGAGCGTGGGTTGCAGGATCAACTGGGCGAATGAAAAGCTGGAGGTCGGGAAGTAGGAGGTCCTTGTAATTGCCAAGAATCTTGTCTTTCTTCCAACGAATAGGGTACTTTTCTCGATCGATGTCGAAATGCTTCATCATATCTCGAAGATCTTCTTTTTTAGTTCCTTTGCGTTCATAATCTACGTCGGGTTCAAGCAAATACTTGAGTCCACTGGGGATCGTCTGAACTTTGTCCCAGTACTTGTGCTGTCGAAGATCCGTACGTACAGCTGGCTTGGTCATTGTGAGATTGTGATTGAGATATAAAGAGGTTGAGTACGAGTGGAAAGTGATTGTGATATTAACAAGTTAAGTACGAGTGGAAAGTGTCGGGATTGGTGAGTTATGGATACAATTTGATTAGATCTGATGGAGTATGATCTATGAAATTCGTTTGAAGACCTCTCAAACTTTTTCGCGCTGTCTTATAGGGTGAATCATGGTTGAGCAGGCCTTTGTAACTTGGCGAGATTGAAGACTCACCCTGTATAAGTACTGGGTTATGGTTTCAGAGGATGAGGCAGCAGGCAGGTACGGATCAAAGACGTCGCACCACAGCCTCACTTCAAAATGAGCAAATGAGGAGTACAGCCCAGCAGGGCTGAAGAAAGGAAGACTGCGCACAGCTCAAAATAATCAGGTGGCCCTGCGAAACTATGTTAACAGTTCAAGTGAGCAGCTTAGTCGATTGCTCTCTTCATTCGGCGCCGCCAAGACACAGCTGAGCTCAAATGAGAGGTGCGCGACGGTATTGTGCTGTTCTGGTGGTAGGCAAAGGCCCGAATGGAATCTCAGTCGTTGGAAGGATGATTTTGAGTTTTACAAGTTTCTTATGGACACTGATCACTTCAAAGATCACTGATCTAAGTTTGAGGCTTACAATTCCCAAAAAACACTTTACCGCGGGGCATCACAACATAATAGCGAATGAAATACTATAGTACAAGTCAGATGTGATGCAGGTTAACGCGCATACCAAAGAAACACGCAGTTCACACGTTGTTCAGGTGCCACTTTACAATTCTGAGAGTGGGAGAAGTCATAAGGTCACACTCGTGGACAGTTATGATTATGAGTTACGTGCAAGCCAAAAATCCGGATATTGCTGTTGTTCGTCAAGTAAAAAAACCCAGATCTCCGGGTCCATCTCAAATGGTTCGTCTTCCAAGTCTGGCTGACCAGTGTCAGTGGAGTCATTATTACGCTCCTTAGGCGTTGGAGTTTCGTTGACCAAAGTGTGGCCAGCTGTTGATACGTATTGTACAGACAGCTAAAGATTAGAAAAAGAACGTCGGTTAAAAAAGGGATAGGACAAAAACGACTAACCAGTGTGCAAGCTCTGTTGATGCCCAGGGTCGGAAGTCTTGTTCAAACTCAGCTGTGAACAGTCTTGCGAAGCCTTTGGATCAGCTGAATCCTGGGCACTGCCACAAGACAGATCGTGTGCTTCTAGAGTCCCTCTCTCAGCGAGTAGTTTCGGCAGCGGACGATGGCTAAACAAAAGACACGGCTTGCACATCAGCAAAGGCTGGTGTGATACGTTTCGTTCTTGAAAACTTACCCTTGATGAAATACTATGCACTGTTCCCCTCTTCTTTCAAACAAGTTGAGTGTACGATAAGCCTGGGTGTTCCTAAGTTCATAAAGCTCGTGGTGTTTGGCGTTTTCGGGGTCAAGTAAGGGGGTTGTAGAAGTGGGAAAGGCAGAGTTCGACATATTTTTGAGAATGACTTGATATGGATTGATTCTGAAACAACGTGGATCAATGAGAAGAAATAACGCAATGAGCACTATCGTAAGGAGCATGAAATTAAAGGAAAGGAATAGGAGGAATGGACGATGTATGATCGTCAAGAGAACCCGGGGGATATGAAGGAAAATCTCGCAATAACAAGATGCGTTCATGGAAAAGGATCCCAATTCAAGGGAAGATTTCAAAGATCCTTCGGTGGGCGACGGGGATAAGCTGGCAATAGGGCTCAAATTTGGCGTCTTTTGAAGACATATTACAACCCTCAATCTAAGATGACTACGACTTTGGAAAAGATGAAATTCTAAGTATCACACCTTTCCATCGAAAAAGCCACTATGTTTAGGGGGAAGAATCTCAACAAATGTCACAAAGGGCACTTTTCTGTTCATACGCTCGGTAGTTCAGGCTTACATCTGATTTCACGGACAATTCTGATAATTAATCAAACATGTTTCTCAAAAGGACAGTGCGAAAGGCAACACAAAAAAGGCAGTGTTACTCAGTTTGTTTGGTTTTTCCATCTCTTAAGCCATAGTCCGAGAAGGTGGAGTCACATATTTGAATACCACTAAATGAAAACACAAAGGCCAAGAGATTCGGATCCCACTTATCTTGAGAAATTTGGCTGGCTCGGTGAAATGGACACGTAGACTGGGTTAAGGTGGTGCGGGATCTTGTTTAAAGTTGACAGGGTCCGTGACGTCAACATCTCCTATTGGCAGTGATAACAATTGATCAACGTTTTGGGCGATGTTGGAAACGTGCCAGTAGTCGTGAGTGTGATAGACGCCTACCTTGCGTCTATTCTTTCAGCTCAAAGTGTTACATCCCAGAAAAATAAAACGCCGGTCTCGTGTTCAAAGTCTTCCATCTGTCGAAGGTAAGGTAGTACTAATAGGTTGAAGAGTTGCAAGGCGGTCCTGTGGGTGACCCGCCCGTCCAGACGAAGGCCGGGATGGAACACAGCAAGGATGTCTATAAGTTGACCAAGGGTCACACGAGGCATGGGTGCATTTTCTGGAACCACTTCTATGAATATGTATAAATGATCATTTAACACTAATGCGCGAAGAGGGATGGCCATTGACATTAAAGGTGGCTGAAGAAGCGCTGAAATGACTTTTGAAAGCTTTGAGATCCGGATTATTGGGAGATTTCTCAGGGCCCTTCAGTGACTAGGATGGTAATTGGTCCTTTGATTTTACCCAAAACCGATGTCTTATGGGGAAATGGGCACTATTACTATTCTCCTAGAGGCTCATACGATGAGCAAGTCTTTGGTGAAAAGACACCTGTGTATCTGAGTCTACAAACGCGTGATCTTCTGAAACCTCGTTCAAGGGGAGGGTCATAACATCGAGCATTCAACGGAGGGTGCTGACTCGATTCATTCGTCTGGTGACCGCACAAACCCCTAAAGCCTCATGAGTAACAGGTCTTAGACGACCAAATACGTGTCATGACGATTGACATGTGGCTCATGACAGACCCCTGACTTGACATTGTCGTAGTTTGAAAGTTACTTCATTGACTCTAAAGCCGAGTAAGCTTCTTGGGACCTCGTACGAGGTCATCGAAGACCAAACATTGTCCCGATTGTTATTATTCGGCCACTGTGCAGCGGGATGACACTACTCATCCTTTGGCTTTAACCCTAATCGTGTCAATTCACCCATAAGGCTTGGGTCCCCGGGATTGAAGGGCTTCTGAAGAGAACGTCCAAAATGTTGGGTATGTTAAATTGCGGTACGTAATTGTACTGGTCAATCAAAGGCAAAAAAAAGGTGTGTTCGAAAAAAAGGTATCTATGTGTGGTGTCGGCGTGAGACGATACACTTGAGAAACAACTAAGAAAGGCATGCCATGCCCTGGTGCACTGAGCAACGAGTGTGGTGCTTTCGAAAGCAAGAAGCACCACTTGCTTTCGAAAAGGTGCTTCCGAAAAGCAGATGTTGATCACATCACCTTCCGATCTCTTCTTCCGTACTTGGACCTCACGCTGAGATTCGCCATTCGCCTCTTTCCAGTCTTCAAAGGGGACTCTTATCGCGCGTATGGACTGAGATACACTCAGGTGGGCACATAAAGAGTGGGCGCGTTTTCCTTCTTTCCCGCAAGTTAAACTACTCACCATAATCATCATGTCTTACGTTCACACCTCCGTCTTTTTACCCAATTATGTCCTTGACAGCGTTGTTGATAAACATGGTCCCATAATTGATCCTGAAGTCTTCTTAAGCACCGCAACACCTACAAAACTCTTAGAGATGATCCTCGCATTCTACCCACATTTTAACTTTTCCAAAACTGCTCAAGAAGATCACGAGCTTCTCCGTCAGATATTTGTCGAGATGGTAACTCCTCGCCTTCGAAATGTAGCCGTTCCATCTCAAAACGACACCAAGTACATTGAAGTTCCATTTGATAGCCCACACTTCGGAAATCAAGAGCCTACCAGAAACGTGAACTCGGCAGCCGATCTTGAACTTGCAAGGACGGAGTTGTTCAACATATATTGTCTCCCTTACCTCACGAACGGGCAGTACCGCCGCGCGGCTGGAGGTCTCGAAACTTTCTGCAAAACTTATAACCCTTTAAACGTACATGAGCTCAATTCGATCGGCTGTGCTGAAGATGAAGCCCAAGAAAACCTTCAAGATTGTCACAGTTATCTTACTCAATGTCATACGGATATTGAAAGCATCCACCTCCAACTACGCCAGCCTGGTCTCCCATCTCACCAGGAGAAAACCTTGCATGTTCGCCTCAAGATGGCTATCACTACCTTGAGATCCCATCAAATTGCATTTAATAATGGTGCACAAAACGTGGGAATGATCTCAGCGTTGAACAAATATTATCAGTAAGCTATATGTTATAACTCATCATACGGATCCAGATTCTGACAATCATCTTGCAGGAACTTGTTTGCCAAAAGTCAACCAATTAATTCTCCGAGCAATTCTCTGAGCACTATTGAAGGCGAAGATTCTGCTCAAGACAAGTTTTCCACCCCCCCCCAGGATCCTTGCACCTCGAATCAATAAGTCGTGAGTCTCCTAACTATACATCGAGCCTGTGTGAGCAGAATTTTGAAATTCGAAAACTGATGCCAGTTTTCAAACTCCTTTGACCATCTTACGTAACACCATCCCTCCGGCCATCTGATATTAAACGCGTAATATATTTAAGTCTTGTTTGTTTTTTGTTCCTTCTTGTATTTGTAATTGCGCATCTGGTAGTTCTTAGTCTCAAATGCTTGAGTACTAGTGAGTATAAATTCTCATGTTACCGATGTTTATGGCCCCTACAAAAGATTTTGATCACTTTCACTCTGGTCTTTGAGTGTAAAACTCTTCTGTATTTGTCTTGTGGTATAGCATATATCACTCTCAAATGGCGACTTTGGCTTTTTTCACTATCTCTTTTTTGTGGGTCTTATCACCTCGTTGGCAAATAATCGTAAATACTCGATGCATAGTTACATGAATTAACCTGAAAATGCATTCCTACCGTTCCACTCCACCTCCACTTGATTCCTTCAATCAAAGTTGAAGCCTCATGGTTCCCTCGTTAGTACCAGCTCCTAGAGGCTGAGCTCTAGGAGCCGGTACTAGTAGGCCCTCAGCATCAAAACGTATGATCATCGTCACCTACTGAACATCAACCCTCAGCAGTCGACGTTTTCTGCGCATCGAAACACTTCAAAGAAAACAAGCGCAGCTGATCCGATGATGAAAGGCGAGCTACCCTAACATAGTCCAAGGGAACGGTTCTGAAAGTAAAAAGGATGCCGAAATAACCCATTGAAGGGGTAAGAAGCCTTCTTTATAATACCCTCATAGATTCACATCTTGGCTGCCTCCCACCAGCGCTTTTCCTGTTTCTTTACAGTCTTCTGATTTTGCATTTTTATCTTAATTTCACGTCCTTCTATCCGCTTATTGTCTATACTAATTTATCTCCCCTTAATTCTATATTTTTTTGCCTTGGCTTCCTGCCCACCTCTTCCCTATCCACTTAATATAATCCACTTAATTCTGTCACATCCTTGAATCCATATCCGTCTTGCGCTTCAACCTATTTCACCTTCATTGTAAAAAAAATACTTGTTTTTGATAACTTTACTTATTTCTTTACATTCTTTTTTAAAAAACTTTCGAATACACATCACTAAGTATCATCAGATTGACTAGAGATTTGCATACTTTAGCTTTTCAAGCTTTCTCAACCACTTTTCAGAGGGTTTTTCGGTATGTCTGCAAGGTTTTTAACATTCTTAGAGGAAGCAGTGTTCAGAGTTTCCTTCAACCGCATACTGATGGACTTTTATTTTTTTCGACTTTCCAGATATCATGCCTGAAACACGAGGTGACTCCAGAAGAAGGGCCTCCACTGCCTCCACTGCCGATCCCGAACAACTTCCAGCTCGCAATGGTGCGTCCGTCAGTCCCTCTTATAGCCCCGTAGCAATAAGGTGCTGACCACTTTCTTTCTTCAAGACATGGGTGTTGTTGGTCGTGCGAAGCGAAGACTGTCTGGTACAGACTTTTCAGGAGAATCAAATGGTACGTCAACGGACTCTATCTCGTTTCTAGCACAGTATGTTCAACCTGCATGTTTTTACAGAACCCAACAGGAAAGTCATGGTGGCAGCGTTAGCTGCTGTAGGAGTTGATGTTATCGGATGCGCCCTCAGTAACGGCCAAATATCCAAACTCTACCAAAAAAACTGTAATCCTGCGAAGGCCCGAAAAAAAAACAATCAACCACTCGACGATGAAAATGAGGAAATTGACATACAAAACGCCTCTCGATCAAGAGGACGACCCCGAGAGCAACAACAGCCTTCTGGCCCTACGGACGAAGTACCCATATCAGAGTGTAAGTCTTTCTCATTTTTCCCATTCTTCAAGTATTTACTTGGAGCTCAGACAAGCTTACAGGCTCTATACTCTTTGGTACAGCTACGAACCACCTGAAGCTTCAACATATCAATGAAGAAACTGAGATGAATGAAGGAAGTCCGCCTACTCATGAAGAAGAAGAATCCCTCACGATTCTGAAAGAGTGGGTTTCGAAAGATCCCTTTGGCGACAGACTCGAAGAAACCCCCAGCCACGCATCTCGTAAATCTGGGGCTGGTCCTTCGGTCGGATTCAACTCTCAGGGACAAAGACCAAATCAGGACCTTGAAATCACTTCGACTCATCTTCCCACTGGCGCTGGCGTCACGAGCGAGTCCAATTCGCGTCAGGCTCGTCTGACTCGAGAGGACAGTGCTGGATCTCCTCAGCCTACCTGTGAGGCGAGTTCTGAAGAGGAAACGGGCGGTCTTGGACCCATCTTAAATCGCCGTCTGCGCCCAAGATTTCCTCGTCGTGCATCAAGCTCACTTCCAATTTCCACCTCCAAGACGGCAGGTCCATCTCAGAAGCAGAAAGCAAGCAAAATATTACCACGGTCCAAACACACCAGGAGTTCTGGCTCCGATGATGATGATGACATTCCAATTATGAAACGTCAAAATGGTCCCCGCAAAAAAAAATCCGTAGTCACCCACCAGTCTTCTGAGGATGATAGCGATTCCGAGAGGCAGCCTTCCCCAAAGAATACCAATCGACCCAGTGGCCAACGCCGGGGTTCTGACATCGTTCAGAGAGGCTCTCGTGGAGGTCCACATGCACGCGGCCGTGGAGGGATTTCCAAGAGCTCACGCGTCAAGATCACACCCAAAGGAGGAAATCCAATGCAGCTTCGAGTCACTGCCCCGAAAACCAGGAATACTTCATCTGATTCGAATCAGAACAAAGTCCGTCGACAAAAGAACGCTCCTTTAGACTCAGACGGCGATGATGGTGTTGATGATTTGAGGGATGAAGACTGGGCCCCAGGTAGAGATGACGATGCTGGTGAGGATGAGGATGAGGAGCTCTCCAACCTTCGAGATTCAACCAGCAACTTGATGGATACTGGATCAAAGAGTCGCTCAAAAGGCAAAGGTCGGGCCATTAATCAAGATTCGATTTCCGACACGGAGAAATCACTTGACGAACATGAAGCTGAAATTCTTCGCAATTGGAATGATCGAGATCTTCTGGGAGATGAATCACCTCGACCTCAGCAAGGAACCCCAACCGCACCAGGCGCCCAAGTGTCCTCTGATGATGTGGGACTTTCAGCAATCAGAAACGAGTTACGGAGTATGAAGAAACACGTGTTTTCTTTGAATACCAACACCTCCACTAACACTCAAGACATACGTCGTTTGGCCTCCGAATTCAATTCCATGAACTCTCTCTTGAAGCGCTATGTGGGCCGCCAATCTGGCACATTCAGATCAACTCCTAGAAATTCGTCCAGCTCTAGACAAAATAGCGATGGCAAAGAAAGTCCAGGTGGAACACCATCACCCAGATCTTCACCACATAGAGTCAGTCTATCTCTTCTTTCGTTCATTATCATCACGCGACTTCACTAACCACTGTGTGAATTATATCTTTTCCAGATGTATATCAGGAAGCTTGTCAGATTTCTTCTTGGCTTGAAACCGGAGAACAAAGTCCCCCCAAGTGGTGCTACACCGGCCGAAAGACGTCAGTGGAAGACGCAAACCACCATCTACGGTTTACTTGAGGCCGGACCCGCCGACGGGGAAGCCGCTGACAATGATATTCATGAGAGTGGACTGATCGTGACAGACGAGAGTCCCAATGCTGTTAAAATTGTTCGGAACACTCTGTCACAAGCTGGTGTCAAGAGATTTCGACCAGAATGGGAGGCACCCATCAATTTAGACGACAATGCGCATCTCTGCCGAGTGGCAACTGCCATATTCATCAAACTAGTCCGATCAGGCGAGTACTCCGGTGTTTCCAAGAGCGCCGCGGAAGTCAATACGATTTATCCCATGATTGTGAACCATTTGAATGATGTCTGGCGCCAAAAGTGAGTGTTCTATCCCTTGCTCATACTTATTTACTACTGACATTAAAATCTGTTACGATTTTCAGATATCGCGAACATCGTCATTGGTCTCAAAACCGACAACAAGAGACTTATAAAGCCAAAATGCAGTATAATCGAATCAGCAATGTGAGTTGACGTTGGGCTTCTTTGATGTAGCTTCGCATATGATCTTGTCTAAACATATCCCTCTTTTTGTAAAGGTCCGAGAAGGACGAAGTAACTACGTTATGGCCCGTGAAAATCTGTGGAGCCTCACAGCTGTGGTCCAGGTCTGCTGCAGTGACGACGAAACAGATCTAGAGGCCGACCAGGATACGGAAAGAAAGATTTGCAAGGTGCGACGCTTACCTTGGCGAAATCCTCAGCTTGATAAAATCTTCGACGATATCGATGCCGCCCGGGATCAAAAGAATCCAGTGAAGGGTTCTCCCGGCAACCAGCCAAGAGTTCGGCGGCGCAGTCCAAATAATCCAATCAGCAAAAAGAAGGCACCCAAGCGGCTCAACTTCGATTGCTATTGTCCAACATGGCTGGATGCCGTTCCTGGTCGACGTGAGGCACTGGAAGTTGTTGAGCAACGTATCCTGGGTCCGGTCCGAAAAAATCTAGCGGCACACATCTCAAATGAGCGCTAATTGTATTAAGTGACTCGCCAAATCATCAATCCTTCTTATATTCCTTGTTGTAAGCTATGTACTTGACTCGACATGAAAGTGTATCGTAATTCACCAGTTCTCACCTTTTAATTCCATTATATATGTATATATATATATACTGTCACCCAGATATTCAACTATAAGACTTTTAATTTGACCAGAACTATAGGTACCAGCGAGAATTATTACCCTAGTGAAATAAACCATATTTCGAATACTCCTAAATCTCCATTTCACTTCTTTCTATCCGCTTATTTTCTAGATACCTGATTTATCTCACAATGACTCTCTTTCATTTCGTCATGAATTCTTATCTACCTATTCTCTATCCACCTAATACATATCAACTTAATTATATACATTTTCAAAAGCCTTTTATCCATATCCGTCTCGCGCTCCAACCTATCTCGCTTTCATCTTCAAACCTTTTGGGCAATCTTGTTTTTGGTAACTTCATTTACTATTTCTTTACATTCTTTTTTAAAGCATTTTGAGTTCACATCCTTCATACCTTCGTATCAATGACTAGAGATTCATATTTGATGATCGAAATCATAAGTAATATTTAAATGTTCAAGTGACGCAGTAAAATTCCACATTCCTTCGCTGTGATTTGGATGCATTAAGCCCATCTTGGACCGGATTGACGGACTTTCGCCGATAATCCCTTCAAAAGTACCGGATATCTTCACTTGTGCTGGGTTATCCTTTGTTTCCCCATCAACCAACGCACATCTATCCCTTGGAATCACCAACCTTGAATACACATCACACCTCATGAGTCACGGAAGGCAGCCAGTTGTCCTTTGTATATGCTCCAAATGTATCAAGGAAACTCACCCCGTCAACGGCGCAGAGGAGGCTGGTCTTCTCATTCCTCGCATCACTCGTCGAATCCACCGTGCAGCCGATCAGCGACTCGATGTTCTAGCTCGCCTTGAAGCGGATACTCGTCCACGAGTTCCAATGGATGAAGATTTTGACGAGGATCCTTTGGTTGACGTCCAAATCCCTGAACACGAACACGATCTTCGGCCCGATTGGGAAACTGCCACACCGGACGAGCGGATGGATCTGGACCAACCTCAACATGGCCCTTCTAATTTCCCAGGGGCTCTTGGCTCTGGAAGAAACACCCCAAGCCCTACCAAGAATATATTCGACACCAGTGAGCGTACATTGAATTACTTTCACTCTCTCTATAACTTCTTTACTCTATGTTATCAGTCAAGTCCATTTCTTTCATTGCCAAACGTTCACTAATGTGATATTTGTTGCACTCAAAGCTAGTATCCTAGCACATAGTTTGCACGGCGATCTTCCGGTTATTATCCACACGTCTCTTGTAGCCAGCCTCATGGCGGTATTCGATCATTCATCACTGGTGACAGCTTCTTGGCTCCTTAGGGCCCAGCGAGATTGTATTCACTTGACTCTATCGCATGGAATCACCGGGGAATCATCGGGGCTCCCTATGCCCAACACAACAGCTCTTACGCTCGGCCAAGTCCCACGTGATATCAGAACGGTATACCGATGGTTGGAAATAGACCCACACCTGATCTATTTCAACTGTTGCTCGGCCTGCTTCGCCCTATATCCTGTGGACAGCACTCCTCCACAATGCGTTCACCTCTCAGACCACGTTCCCGGCTTTGTCGAAAGCTATGATCAGTCCTCAATCCCTCACGTTACGCCAGACGAGTCATCCCAAGAATCTGCATTCCGAATGTGCTCTCAACGTCTACTTCTGCCTAACGGGAAACACGTCCGCAAATTTGCTTTTCAGGACTTGAATGATTGGATTGCCCGCTTCATCTGCCGGCCTACCATTGAAGAAACTCTAGATAAATCCCTTGTAGAATCCCAAAAACCATTTGATCCCACCTCATTGATTCAGGATATCCATCAATCACTCATCTGGAAGGAATTTTGTGGACCAAACGGCACACAGTACACTGCTGAGACGTGCAATCTTACGTTTGCGATGTTTATGGATGGGATCCAACCACTAGGCAAGAAACCGGGTGGACGTTCAGCCAGTCTTACGTTTATTGTCCTTGTATGCTTGACCTTACCATTTGACGTTCGGTTCCGACCGGAAAATATATACCTTTTTGGTATCGCACCTGGCCCCAAAGCACCATCTCTCGAACAGACCAACTGGGTAATGCGCCCTCTCATCACTCAACTCAACTCCTTATGGCGTGAAGGCATTTGGCTTTCACGCACTCCTCTTCATCCCGAAGGTCGCCTGATACGCGCGGCTGTCTTACCATTCATTGCCGATTTACCAGCCTTACGAGGTGCCCTTGGAATGGCACATCACAGTGCCACGTGTTTCTGCTCCCTTTGTTACATCTCTACTCACGAAATTACCAACATCGATCCCAGCTCATGGACACCCAGAACTTCGGCTGAGCACCGAAAAAATGCTATTGCGGCTCGAGATGCCGAGAATGCAAAAGAGCGCCAGAACATATTCGAAGCATCAGGTGTCCGGTACTCAGTCATGATTGAGCTGGACTATTGGAAGGTCACTGACTATCACGTTATCGACTCGATGCATAACATCTTACTCGGCCTCCTCTCTTGGCATTTGACAAGATTTTGGGCCATGTCAGAAGACGTGGAGAACGAACCGCCTCCATCTCCCATGACGACCAATCAGATCAGAAAGTTAGTAGCTGCATCCACAACCAGAATACTACATCGTGACAGATATCAACATCAGACTCAAGAGTTCGAAGGCGGGGTACCTCTCAGAGAAGCCCTACTGGCATCAGACACGTCTTCTGGCGACGATTCTTTTGACCCTCTCGCGGAGATGTTTTACGGCTGGGACGGTAGCTATAAACACCCACTGGGATCTTCAGTAGTGTTTGATTCAAAGGTGCTCGACATAGTCAATTCCCGTATACGTAGAATCCATAGTCCATCTTCACTTCAACGTATCCTACCAACACTCGGTCGAAAAGGCTCGGCAACGCTTAAGGCTGACGAATTGCGGATTTTATTCACGGTGCAGTTACCTCTCATTTTGATTCCTGAATGGACTGGTGGTAATCAGACCAACGGAGCTCTGCTGCACAACTTTGGTAATCTTGTATGTCTGACTAACCTCGCGCTCAAACGGAGCATCTCGTCGAACCACATATCGAAACTTCGAGAACACCTCCAAGAATACCTAAAAAGCTCTCTCGAGCTCTTCAAACATTCCTCCTTTGCTCCAAACCACCACATCGTCCTTCATCTGCCTGATATCCTTGCTAAATTCGGACCTGTTCGATCTTGGTGGTCCTTTCCGTTTGAAAGATTGATGGGGCGAATCTTAAAAGCTTGTCATAACAATCATTTGGGTAAGTCGTTTGTCTACCTTAACTTTCCCTTTTCAGACTGACTCACCCCAGATTTTTCACAGGTGAGCTGGAGATCACGTTCCTCTTGAGTTTTTGCCGTGCAGGCAACATAGCGGCCTTGCTTCAGGACGATTCTAAGATGCCAATCAGCTTGAGACCGTTTATTCAGCAGCTTCAGGATATATTCGATCCAGCCCCTTTTGAACCAGAATCTATCAACCAATCCAAGTCCCAGCCTCTTGAGGATGCAATCTCATGTGAATTAGTCAAACGCCTGAACTCTTTTCGTGCAGAAAACTGCGCCTGGTTAGCATCCAATGAATGGTCTGATCTACCCGCAATACGGGCTGCCCAGTTCGCACCGGTTACGTCTCATGCAGTCTTTGAGACTGGAATCCACCATGAAGGAGTACTCTACACCACTCTCAATCGTGATCCAAACAATAGCATCATTCACGTGGTTTCGCGCTCCAACGGCGCCACCTTGTTTGGCCAGATTGTGTCTATATTTCGACACAAACGTTATCCAACTGAAAATCGACCGCCGGTATTGGACACTTGGCTCATGGTCAAATATTTTGCACCAGTGCCAACAAATAAGCCAAACCCTTTTTCCAAAATTGACTTGCCTGACATGCAGGTGCATTTACACCTGGAGATTGCCAGCACACCCCGGCTTACTCATATTAGTGAGGTAATTGCTCAGTGTGCGTGGATTGTCTACGAGCCACAGGAAATTCATTTCCTGTTAAATATGAAAACTATTGCAATGGTCTCTGTTGACCGCTGATTGGATCATAGGTACGTTGAATTTACAATTCATCTCTGGTGTGATATGCTTTGATTTAGCTGTTTTTTGCCCACTTCTCTTACAGTCTCCATCATAGTCTCTGTTGTCTAAAAGATCCAAATTCATTACATTTCTAGCTTTCTTCTTTCTTTCTAAAGTGCTGAAAAAAACAAGCATTGTGAGTGATGAGGTCCCTCAAAGGGGTCACAAATGCAAATGTCATAGTTATCTTAGTTTTCCTTTTTCTTCTCAAAGTGCTGAAAAAAACAATCACATTGTTGTAAGTGATAAGCTCCCTCATCAGGGTCACAAATGAAAATCTCATATAGTTTTCTCAAATATCACAAATGAACTAAACCAATCTAGGTATAAAAATAGATCAAGATTAGAAATAATCAATTGCTTGATATATGCTCTGGTGATATGGGTTTCAAAATAACCTGAATGAATGAAATATCCCAGAAGTACAAAATGACATAATCATAGTAAAATGCTTGGTGAAAGAGGAGAGCAGCACTTGTCTGACATTAGATTGTCTAACATTAGATTTGATCATCCGCTGATTGGCAGATGAGCTTGTCTCTTCCTTCTCAGGGCTTGAGGTAATGTAGGGTGGAACACAGACACCCACCTGGGTCTAAGGGGGTCTTGTAAAAACTAAGTACATGTGTAGCGTCAGCGCGACACCTTGCGCAATGTGTCACTCTGCTAGGCCTTTGGACCGGCTGCTCTTTGTGTCCTGCAGTTCACTCAAAGCCCACCCTCATGAGTCCCTGCCAAAACATTTGTGACAAAATGGATCCTGGCTCCTAGCATTGTGGTGCTGGAGGTGTGGATTCCCAAAAAAATCCACAGCTCAGCTCACATTTGCCAGTGCAGGCTTTGTTTGAAGCCAATATGCCTCCAAAGCCCAACATAAGATTTCCTGAAGAAAACAAATTGCCAAAGTCAATCCAAGCTCCCCACCCGGCAGGGGCGGGAGTTGGGTAGTCTGAAGAACTTGAGGGGCAGGATTCATGAGTTTGTGGAACTGTGGGGCCGGGGCAAGGGCCTAGACTCTCTGTCCAATTGTCACGCTGTTCAAATAACTCCATTTGGGCAGCTGTATTGTAATCCAGATGGAATTCATTTTGAATGAGGTTACACTGTTGTTATTTGAGTGCTTCCTTTGTCAAACTTTCCTCCTTGTTGTTGGCTTCAATATTGGACCACCCATGTCTCCAGGGCATTCCCACTAAAGAAAACTGGTTAGTGATATTCCTTGGGTGACCCATTTTCCCGCCCGGGAACCTCATTAATGCGGGCAGTGAAATTTCCAGAACATTTTGAATCAGCCAACAGTACATATACCAATATGTGATACTAGCTTGCTGAACCCACAAAGCATTGTGCCCTTACAAACCAAGGCTACTTCCAGACCACCTGTTTTATGACTCATTGATGATCCTATTTGGGACCTGTTGCCAATGATCAAACTAGCCAAAGCCTTGCTCAAATTGTTTCAAGCTGTCTTTGATGCTTACTACCCCAATGGATGAAATTTGGATATTGAAGTCCTTTTCAGTCAGGATCACGCTGTAGAACTCCTAAGCAGTCTAGCGTAGGCTGAGCCGGAGATGGGAAGAAACGTCACTCAAGAGAGATGCCAATCTATAGGTGCGTCAAGCTGCCCTCAACCTTCAAAATTGCTTTAAATTAAGATGAGACAATTCTAGTAAACTTCTATCTGTACAAATATTCCTCGCAACACTATTTTAAGAATTCTAACAGATCCGCAAGAGCTGGCGGATTCTGATGATACCACACACAACACTACACAAGATTGTAGTGGCAAGTTATGTTGATTTTGATATTAACACACCCAGATAGCATATGTAACAATGTACAGGTCTGAATAAATTCCGAGCCCTGACTCAACCCGGCCTCAACTTGGATCAAGAGGCCCGTTTGGTGATATTTTGATTTTAACCAACTGACAACTGATTTTTGACAAAGCTCAGCAGAACTAGCAGAAAATTCAAAACACCTAACAACACACTACAGTTTAAAACACTAGGACGCTACAATCAACCCTTTCTTTATCTAAAAGTAAGTCCTTTCTCACTTTCCGTAGAGCTTTCATTTAATGATAATTCTATAACTGACTATTTTCTTTCTTTAACACTGATTTAGCAAACTTGCAACCTATCTTGATCATAGTCACAAACTAACAATGAACACAAAAAAACCTGAACTTAATAATAGGGCAATTCAAGTTTGGAAAAGCAGTAAAACTCAAATGAGTCTACAAAAAAATGCATCTCATGAATTTGTTTGTCAAATAGAGTCTGAGGAAGCCACATCCAAGAAGCACAAGCATGACACATTGCTTTCCATGGTGCTCAAATTTTACAGTCCTGGGAGGGCAAAGTTCACAAAAATTTACAGCATTTTGGGCAAACTTGAACTGCCCTAATACTCTAACTCAACAAAGAAACTAACACACAATTCCCACAGACTCCAGAACCCCTCACTTTTATATCCTTTTGACTTGCTCACAACCACAACTCAGCCAATCACCCTTTGATCCCTTTCCTCCTATCTCTCACTCTTACTCTGATCACGACGTAACCAGATTTCAAACAATTTTTGATTAACTTTGGATTTGATTCAAGGTAAGTACCCTCTTCTTTCTTATTGCTCATCCTTCTTCCTGTATTTACTATTTCACTTCGTCACATCTCAGCCTCCACTTTCCTCAATCTCACTCAGTTTCCATTCAATACTTGCTTCCTTCTAGTTAGTTCTTTTTCTATTCTATGCTTTCTTTTCGTTGGAACTAACTTTAAATGGTGTGTTTTGATCTTTTTGAATCACATGAAATTTGTTTGGGTCTTCATCCAACCGTCCTCCGCTCAATCTTGCTGTGGTAATTTAGACACCTCCACCTCAAACCTTCATCTCTATTGCACTACCCGGCTGATTCAATTTCAATCTTTTCATTCTTTTTGGCAAGTTAGTTTTTTTTGATTCTTTTTTTCAATATATCTCATTTTTTTGTTTTATTTGTTTCATTCATTGAGATTTGATATTCATTAGTTCCGATCCACAGCTCCAATTGGTTTTAACACCTCCACTTCAATCCCCTTCCCTTTCCTTTCACTTTCTCCAACTAGTTCCACTTCATTCCCCACACCAACCCAAATTCAATATCAGCCTCTCTCCCACCATGCCCTTGATCTATCAACCTCAGACTTCCAATATGATGTCAAACATCCTCCCAATTCAACTTCAATTTTTGAGCTCTAATCTTCAGGTAGGTTTCCCAGTGAATCATCCTTTCTTACTGACACTATCCTCGCTTCCCGTCCCTTTAGGTCTCCATCAAACCACTTCCATCCTCTACTTTGCATGATCAACCTCCTTGTACATATCTTTTATTTGATTGTTATTATCACCTTGATTCAGATTAGCATTTTGATTTTGATTTTTGACTTCGTAGTAAGTTTCCTCTTCTTTCTCTTCCTATCTGTTCTGTTTCCTTTTACTGATCAATCTGATCTTATCATCCCCTTTTCCATTTTGCTGCCAGGTTGCCTGTTCAATTTATCTCAATAAAAAACTTCCATCAACACATCCAACTCCCTTTCTACTTCTCACACACCCCTCTCAACTTATTTCCCCTCCAACTGATTGCTCTGACATCAGTTGTTTCTTATCTTGGTTCAGATTTGCAATATTAATCAATTGATCTGAGTAAGTTATTCAATATTCTTTTCTTTTCTTTTCTCTTTGTGAATTCACATACTAACTGTACTTCCTTCATCTCTTTCTTCTTGTTGATTTCAATTGTGGACCCTGATCTTGATATTCATCTTCTCTCCACAACAGTCTATTTAACTTATCTTTGATTTTGACTTTCTTTTGTTTGTTTGTAAGTTCTCTCTTCAATTCCTTCCAATTTATGAGACTGACATCATATTTTGATCTTTATCTCAAGCTTTGATCTAGCTCGTGATCTTGTTAAGTAAATCAATGTTCTTCTATGAATCTGATTGACCATGACATGATACTGACATGACACTTTTTGTTAATTGTAAATTTGTACTCAAAATTCAAACCCATTCCCTTTGATTTTGATTCTAGTTTGTGATTTAGCTATATATTTGATTCAAGTCGTTGTCTTATTATGATTTTCTGGTTGTCATGTTGACTGTGGTTGATATAGATGTCTTTAAATGTGTCTTCAGAATTTGAATCAATAAAATAAAACTTTGATGAAATGAAATGAATAATATTGATGATCTGTTCAAGACTTAGGGCCCGTTTGGTATGGCTTAAAAAAAGCTATTATTTCAAAATTTGACTTTGAAAAATTTCAAAAAGTCTGTTTGGCACCAGATTTTGAGCCCCTTTCATAAGCTATCATGGTACCCATAATAGCTTATTTTGTCTATCATAATGATGGACCAAGTAGTCCATTATGATCCCAATAATAGCCTATTCAAGCCCCAATGTCATATTTTTTTGAAAAACATACAAGTCCCATCTTCCATACCCCCTGTCCTCACTTCAAACCACACCACCCTTGTCCTCAAGAACCACACGCAGCCCACCTCTTTTTTTGTCTTCAATCCTCCCTAACCGCCACATTCAACTACATACATTTCAACTAACACCAACATCTACCAATCCACTCAACAAGTCCAAGGAATCAGACATTGTAAGTCCTGATTTGTGATGGTTTGATAGTCGTGATGATGAGAGGATGGATGATTCAAAAAAAGTTGACTTTCAAACGGTCAACAAGCCTTCCTTCTTTCAATTTCTAAACAAATTACCACTTTTTGGTACCTTTAAGTCGACTTTTCAATCAAAGTTGACTTAAAATGAAATTTGACTTTCCCAGCCCGGAAAGCTAGAGGTACAAACTTTCATAAGCCGTACCAAATGGGCCCTTGATGTGCCATAGTGAGATGATAAAACCTACTTTAATATCTTGTCTATGCGTGGTATTTTTCATAATGATGTTGATAGCAAAGCTGTAAGTTAGTTCTTTGAAAGCACTTAATTGTTGAAACAGGTGGCTTAAGCAAGGCAAAGAGAACACTTTGGCTTGTATACATAACATAATATTCTTGGGTAATTTGATTTCCACAACGCTTGCAATGTAGTCAAGAACTACAAAACAATAAATGTTGGACAGCATCTTTGTGGGATATTTGGAAGTGAGCCACTACCTGGGACTTGGTAATTGATAAAGAAAACCATTCAGAAACAGATGCGCTTGCCCAGGTACAAAATTTGCCTTGACTTATTGGCTCAAGATCAAGCTTGAGACCAAGCAGCCTATGACGCAGGTGCATCAATGTTAGCGGCATATAAATAATCACAAAAAGCTAAAGAGAATCTATGCACAGAAAAGAAAGCAAAGAATGAAGAAAAGATCAGGAAAAGATACCATCAGGAAGAGTTGAAACTTGCGCTCAAACATGAAAAAATGGAAGAAGTCATGTTTTAAGTTACAAAGTGCACACCAAATCTGATCTGTAATATGGCAATTCATAGTGAGTGCTGTTTCTATTCTCTGACTCATATCTACTTATACCAATCTCATCTACAAAACTAATTTAGCTTCATTTCCTACTCCCAACCCAAGTAATGAGCCCCACCCAAATTGACAAGGATTTTTGTCCCAATCATCTTTTTGCAGAGCTCTTGTAAGTGTTCAATACTTGCCTCCTCAATGGGATCAAGTGGGGTTAGAACTGTAGGGTGACACTGTGTTGGAACAAGTTGTTTTCTATTTCATGTTTTTTCTTTTCTTTCATTTTCTTATTTACAATGATAAAAATAACTTACATATCAATTAACACTTTATCACAAATATCATACTCACAACCTTTTCTGACATAAACTAAACCTAACCATGATATGCATTGCTAGTTTTAGTATATCAATCTTGTGTGCGGAAAAAGCTTGATGTTCTCTTTCATTCATCTTTAATGCTTTTTCTCACCTAACACACTATCATCCCAATACCATCTCCGGACTCACTTTGTTTCATCCTTAAGGTTTATTGACTGATAGCGTTGTTGTTTTGATTGATCAGGAATCAGTGATTCCAATACACTGAGTCTTGATGAGCATAGGGTCTGCCAGATGATCACATGCAATGTGCATGAACTGTGTGAGATAATCAAGTTTGATTGGGTTATTATCATCTTGATATACATGTTATAGCCCCAATCTGAGGCAGAGTTGGTGGATCAAAGTTTGTGACTTGCTCCAAATAAAGTCAATGTCAGATTAGATTGCTTTGAATATCTACAATTAAATTTTACAAGTGGGAATAGTCTTACCAATGAAATTTCAAGAGAGAATTGGTCAATCAGGTTGTCTGGGCTTGTCCCTTAGCCCTGAAAATCTTGGATGGAGTTTATTGCCAGTTCAGCAACAAAGCTTAGCAGATTGAAAAACAAAATCTCACCAAGTTGTTGTAAAAATATTTCAGCCAAAACTTCTGGATTTCAAGATAAAATCTTTAGCAACCCAGTGACCTTCTCAATCCAAGGAAAGCAGTAATAAAGAGTGCTGGATCACTCTGGCAAATCTCTTTGGTAGATATACTTCTGATACCATTAAATAGCTAAGGAAGTGAATTGCATAGGCCAGATAGGTTTTAGATTCCTTGTGCCAAGATAGCCCACCTTTTCCACATTGAAACAAGTTGTCCAACATCTCCAGCGCGCATAGCATGATCTGCTTCAATCATTGTTAAAAAGTTGTGTAATCTTGACTGCAAGTTGTAAAGAGAGCTGACATTGGATTTTTTGGCCCCAATTATGGAATCACCAGTAGAATAGTAATCATGTACTTCATCAATCACACATTGAGCAACACCTGGCTTTGCAAGATCAAAATCTGTGTCCTTGGAATTGATGTATTGCCTACATGAAGAAACAAAAACACCCAGTTAGATTGATGGATCTAAGTTTCCAAAAAATGAGAATGACAACTTTAGTGAGAAAGCAAATGTTGCAGAATGGATCCTATACACAGCTGCCATCAATGGTTCAAAATCTTTCTTGTCAAGCAATCTATCAGCCTTAATCCCCAATCTTGTTTCCATTTGATGAACTCCTGGATCCTTGGCATTGTGTTTATTTCCCATATACACACCAAAAATCCCGCTAGTGATATTCCACAAAGTGTGAGATCCTTCTATATTCTGCATAAGATTTCTTAGGCTCTGTTTGGGATTTCCAGCCAGATATCTTTTTAGTTATGCAGCATTGAATTTCCTAAGAGTTCCAAGATCCCCTTCAACTGATTGTACATGTGAAGCAAGATCCTTTGGAGCCAAACCTAGCTGCTCAATAAGCTATTGGAGAAATTGCCCAATCCCTTTTGCAGAGTTGTCCAATGGAGTCATCAGTTGGATCATACATCTTGATAGGATCAACACATGGTGGTTATGAGCTGAGACAAGATTTACAATAAGTGTAAGCTGCTGAATCTATGTCTGAAACTAAGTCCAGTAGGGCATTAACTATTTGAGTTTTATTTGCTACCTTGAGATAAATTTCATCTTCAATGCTGGGTAAGAAGTTGTGCAGGTTAATTGGTTCAGACTTGCTACACTCCATTGTATCATAGAAAGTATCAAGGCTGATGTCTTCAGGTGTAATATCCTCAAGTATGTGGTCAGGTACTACATGCATATAGCCCCAAGTGCCGTGTAGTGTCTTTGTTTGGTCAACATTTCCATTGTGCACAGAAGACTTGATATCAATATTATCTAGACAGAGGAGAGGTCAAATCTTGTGTACTTGAACAGCCATAGATTTATTTTTTTTGCAATAAACCTTTGAGAGTATCCATAGCCTCTTTGGCTGTGTGGCTATAGGAATTAAGGCCTAAGAAATGTCAATAGCTGCTGATATTTTCCAAGATACCACAATAAAGCATTTTGCAATTGCATTGCTGAATGTCTTTTATTAAAAGGCAAAGCCTATCTTGGGACAAATGATTGATGGACGCTGTTTGGAAGATAACAATGTCTATATACTGCCAATAATTAAGAAATGCAAATTGATAAGCTGTGATAATTTGTCTTGAAATACCATAATTGAGCCAAGCTTGAACTTACTTCATTGAGTGTAAACGACAAGACCACCTCTCACTATTCATTCCATTTTTTGGTTTGGGTCAAATTTTTATCTATACATTTTCCAAATGTATCAGAGCAGGTGAAGGTTCAATGTTTGCATCCAAATTTTTAGGTGACAATAATTTGCAAATGAAGGGGGAGGACAAAAGACAAGGCAAGAGATGCAAACACCCAGAGAAAAGGTTGTGCTTAAATCACTGATCAGAAAAAATAGTGGAAAAGAAGGTTTACCATTGTGCATCTTATTCACAATGTCTTACTATCCTTCAGCAGGCTTATTTCCCCACTCTGTTTTGTAAGGTAGGACTATATACTTGTAGGCCTGTAAGATGGCTGGGAAAGTGTTAGTACCATCAAGATATCTCCAATTGGTTGCCATCACAAGGTTGTGATCCCTAAAAAGGGTTTTATTTCAATCAGCATAGTTTCAGCCCTGATGGTGAAAAGACATCAATCATGTACTTGACTTGTTCACATGGTGTGAGCAAGTTGCAATACCAACTTAACCGGCTGTTGACCCATGTCCACATCAATCTGGGTAACGGTGTGCTCAAGGGCACGGCCTGAGGTTTGGTCACAGCAAACTTGTGTTTGATGGCATTCATTTGCTACGGAAAAATTGGTTGGCTTGGCTCAGCAGTGATGACTTGATGTGATTGATTGCTTCCCAAAAGAGCAAATTGGCACCTGAGTGCTTTGTCTGTTGACTCCCACACTTTACTATAGCATCAACGGTGATGACAACCTCAGCAAAATCAAAGAATCTGCATTGGCACAAATCAATAGGGCATAGTGGGTAACATACAAGCATAAGAAGACTTAAACTGCCCACCAAGCCTTTCAAGTTGGGAACCAGTTGGGTGCCTCTTGGATTCTCAATGTATACAAGGAGCTGGGAAATTGAATTAATCAGAATGCTGTACAAACAAGACTGTAAGACATCACTCAATGTCTTTCAAAAGTCTGTTTGAACATGGATGGCAAGTTCCTTTACTAACAACATAACGGCTTTGGAAGCTGCCGGCAGCTTTTCAACAGAACCTCCTGATAGAAATTGTGCTTCTCAATGTTGGCCCAAATTTGGGACGGCTCATATTGGAATGAAGACAATGAAAAGTTATACCTAAGAGATGAGATTGACTCTCACTCACCAAGACCATATTATTGAGAGAGAAGGGTTCTGGTGGTTTGGTTTTGCTGGCACAGTCAGCGTACAATTGAACTTGAATTTAGATGACCAGTTTATGAATCGAATTTTGTACTTTGAAGTGCACCAAACTGAAAACCTTTAGCCTTGCTGTAAAGTAAGTATGCTAAGTATGAGACAGTTACTTACACGGAGCTTTTTCCCTCCTTTTCAAGCAAGATCAGATCTAGCAGGATTGGTCTGCCACTTGTTCTTTGTCATGAGGCAGATCTTAGCACAATGTTGCTCATTTGAATCTGTGAGCTAAAACAAGGATTAGTGAGGAACAATGGAAAGTAAGACCAGAGAACCTTGGAAACTTACACTATGGACATAAACCAACTCTGAAATGTCATCCAGGGTCAGTTTAAAGCGCTTGAAAATGCCTTGGGGAGTGATTTTGGGATAAGATGAGCTTTGGATACTGGAGGATACAACAAAGCCAACTTCATTTGAAGACACTTGTGCTGAACCATCTTCCAATCAAGATGAATGCTTAGCATTCTCAATCTTGTGTTGGCCATCTTCTTGTGAAGGTTTGATTCCAAGGTTGGTTGGAGAAGGTGAGCTTCTGGGTGGGGAAATTGCTTGGGCAATTTGGTTGGCAAAGTTGGAATCATTCAAAACTTCTGAGCCAGAGCCATCAGGGTTGTCATTGACCTCAATGAGCTGTGTAATAGTGGTACAGCACTTCCACTCATGCACAGAACCTGCCATTGATTTTTCAGTGGCTGCCAAAGATGGGATCCTTGAAAAGCTGGACCCTTGCCTAGATGGTGGAGTGGAAGATGGAGTGGCTTGGGGTTGGTGATTGGAGTGGTTTGCTTGTTGTGGCTGATATACACCTGACTCTGGGTGGTGATGCTTGCCTCAGATTGGTGGTATTGGTGATTGATAGGTATTGTGGCCTCTGATGGGTGGGAGAGGAATTTGTAGGGGTTGGGGTTGTTCCCTCAAATTGGTGGCAGGGGGGTTTGTTATGGGTTAGGGGTGGGGTTGTTGATATTGTTTGACATACTGGGATACCTGACCCATTCATCTGGTATGGGTTGAAATGTGACATATTGAATTTGGTCAGAATAGGCTGCGGGACACTGTATTTCTGACTGTGTGTGTCAAAAGTGTTTGCAGCTGACATGTACGTGTTGGGGGCAGACTTATTGGAATTTTATTGTTGAGGATCAAAACTATTGGACAATGGAATATTGTATGGGTTTGGGCTTGGCTGATTACTGACTGATTGGGGTATGGAGACTGTGTCATTGGATGGATGAGAGGTGGGAAATGAGGCGGATTGGGCTCCATGATTGGCACACATTGACAAAGTGAACAGTGAATCAGTCTGTTCCTTGTGTCACAATAGGTTATAGACCTACTTAAGACTAGGCCTTGTTATTGCGGAGGCTCTGAGGTCATGGTCCATCATCCCTCTTGAATCCATAATTCAACACATACTTCAGCCTACATAGAGGTTTTGGACTCTTCAAGACTTGGAGTCATATATATAAAAAAATTCATATAAAATGAATTTGTTGGGAATCACATCATGTATTGGGGACATATATGTAAAATTGCTACATGTACATACGATAAGTTTGTTGGAAATTAAGTGAAGAATTGGAAACATGAGAAATTGTGGTTGGTAACTTGTTATTAACAAAAGGGAATGTAGGATAAATCAGACTTTTATTAACACAGTACTGATATTCGGATATTTGTTTAGTTATCTACAGATCTTTCTCATGATGTCATGTTTGTTTACAGGCTGTTACCAACGTTCCAAATTTCATCCTAGTTCATTCTCATCCTTCTCATTTCTTTTCTTCCTCTTACAATTATTTTTTGTGTCCCTCCCACCTCTTTTTCCCTGATTGCTGTCCTCATTTTCTCTCTGATTCATCAATATCATCATTTGAAGTGTTTCTTTTCTCTTCTTTGACAAATTTTTGATATAGGATTTGTGATATAAGTTGTTTGTTTTCTATCAGCTGTTTGTTTAGCTTTTGATATTTCCTTTCTTCATTTCTTTCTACAGTTTTCATTCAAGATATTTTTTAGTTAGTTAGTTATCTTTTCATTGTCCACTACCACCCCGCAGGGTGTTGTCATCATTATGGAGTAAAATTATATACCTAGGCATTATGCCTCAGGTTTTTTGCCCAGACTTATTTCCTTTTTTATTTTAGGCATCCTGTATTCAGTTTCCTTGTAAGTTTGCCATCCACGTTGTGGAAATCAAAACCTAGATGGTGGTGTTCTCTTTCTCTAACAGCTATCATAATTCATTTTATTTATAAATCCAAGGCAAAAAACGCAATCACATATTTGATACAAGCGCACAAGTCAGAATCTTAACACAATGCAAAGTGAATGAATTTATTGTCAAGACCTAGAATAGAGGTCACTTGTTTTTTTAGGAGTTTTAGAATACGTTTGAATTATAGGAATAAGAAATTATTATCAAAACATCTCAGGAGTTACGGTTAGAATTATAAAAGGAAGTTTGCAAAGTTTTAGCAGATAAGTGCAACAGGCAATGTTATATTATAGTTGAAGATAAATAAAACTAGAAGTCAAAGTAGTAGTTTTTCATTTAAGTTGGGGGAGGTGACGCGAAAATTCAAAGAAGAAGATGGCAAAGAATTGTAGAAGTTCTGTTCAAATCATTGGTTTTTTTTCTAACAGATTTTCCTACGACATAATTATACAAAAGATTTTTTTGGATTTAGTATTTAACGAGAAACCAAGTCACAAATCACAAGTCACAAATCAAGAGGCAATAAGATAAATTGTAGGAATACAACAAAAGGGAGAATCGTGTGTATAGAATGGTCAAGTTTTTAGAAATACCACAAGTAAATCAATCACAAAACAAGTCAGAAAAAGAAAAAAGAACAAGGAGGGAACAACACAATTTAATCTTGGTTCAGGGCGCGTTTTTTGCCTTTGTCACAAGAAGAAGAGCTAGTAGCAGAATTTTCATCAGAATTGGACCGCTTTGAAATAGATAAAAGAGTTTCAGCAACAAGATCTTTAAATTTTGTTTCAACAGCAACTCAAGCTTCAGATTCTTCATTCGAATTGGATAGAAATTTTTCCAGTGACGACGGAGGACAGCAATCATTCTCTGAGTCAAGATTACAGTGGGATGATCAGGAGTTATTTTTGAAGCCATTCTGCCAACCATCTTGATTTGTTCTTCAAAGGTTGTTTTTCTTGCAAACCAGAAATCTTCAGCTTCTTCACCATATTGCTCAGTAAATCGGTCAACATTTATTTGAGAGGGAGGTTGAAGATCAGAAAACAACATATCTAAAACCATTTGAGGTGAAATTGGATGCGGTGAAATGGATTCTTCTTCAATCAATGTGACAGATGGGGCGCGTGGGTCAAGAGAGGTAGAGTGGGTGGGTGGTTTTGATGGCGCAGGGGTTTTACGAAACACAGGCTTGGGTGGTTTGTTGATGATAGCAGGTGGCAAAGAATTACAATGACGGCGAGTAGGATTGTCGGGCCAACCTAAAATCAAGAGTAAAGGATGAAGTAAGCAATAGATTGAAGAAGGAAGTTGAACATGATAAATATAAAACCAAAGAATTAGTACAATTTTAGTGATTTATCAAAGACAATAGAAATTTGAAGGTACATACGGCACAGATCCTTTGATGCGGCACAATTATCACATTTGAAATCCGTTATATGCTTAGAATTCCTGAAAGTATTCCATGGACAGTGCTGGTGTGTGTCAAAGTAATTATCACAAACACAAGGATGATAATTACGTGGGGACATTCTTCTAAAATTCAAAAATTAAGATCAAAAATCGAAATTGAATAAATCAAGATAAGCAACATCATTACCTATCATAAATCACTCATAGCATGTAGACAGTGAAAGAAAATACTTACTTGACAATTTCATTGAAGAGATGATTGAAATGGATGATCTGAAGGATGAAAAGATGATGAAGATAGATTGATAGAATTGAAAAGTTGAAGATATACTAAAGGCTTTGAAATAATTTGAAAGGGTTGATTTGATTGTAAAGTTAATAATAAGGAGAAGAAAAAGCAACATATATATTCAAGATGAGTAAAGAATTTTTTGAGGCTCAGATGCGAAAATGATGGAGGTTGAAAGCTTAGATAAAGAAAATACAAATAATGTAGTCAAAGTTGATCATCATCATATCAGTTTATTCCAATTGAAGAGACAAATAAAGAATACAAATATTACATACCTAAATTCAAAGCTAAGATTGAAATGATCAAGTGATTAGACAGTTAATTTAATGAAGATTGAAGTGCAATATTTAGATTGAAATGATTTAGAATGAATACCAGGACAAAATGCAAAATTACAGATGATTGATGATTGATTGAAGCCAAGGATATCAAGAAATTTATTGTCAAATCAAGACTGAATTGATTCAATTAATCTAGGGCGAGATACTGGGACAGGAAAGTGGAGTAAACAAACTTACATACATAAACCTACATACGTGAGATACAAATGATTCCATCAATTCAAAAGCACCAAATAAATCTCAAATGAACAACAAGAAAGCCAAGAAAAGAAAGGAAGGAGTTAGCACATATGTAAAACTATACATACCTGAATTAAAGATCAAACTCAAAATTAAGATCAAGGAAGACAAGAGCAAACCAAGAAGGCCAAGATGGGAGTGTGAAGAAGAGTTAATCTATGGCGTCAGGTGACTCAGAAAAGAACAATAGAAGAGGTAGAAAGATCTTACGCATGAAGAGGGTCAAAAATCGAATTTTAAGATTGAAAGAGTGCAACATCAATTTAAGGAGGGGTGGGATCAAAATTAACATTGATAAATTGCTTGGACCCAAGAGATGGTGCGAGAAAAGAGCAGAGATCACCTACGTATATTAAAAAAACAAACTAAAACCACAGCAGAAGCGGAGAATGGTCCCAAGTGCAATCAGAGTTGTTTCGTGTGGAAAAAGGGTGGTTGTGGCAAAATTGCATGAGATGGGCAGTGATAGGGTGGATTGTAGGAGATAAAAGGACAGGTCTTGAGGGGGTTTTCTTCTTTCCATCATCATTGGATTTTTTTTCTATCCTTTCATCCATACTTTGAATTGTGGAAATCATGTTTGTTATTCAAAAGTGTCCGCGTTTTTTCTCTTATTTTTTGTCTTGAGTGTTGAAGTGTTTTCTTATATTAAAAGTGTTTGAGTGTTAGTGTCTGGGATTCGTCGTATCAAGTGTTTTTTTTTGACTCAATCAGTGTTATTGTCATTGTGCCAAGGTGCGAATTCATTATTATCAAGTGTGATTTGCAAACTGTTGTGGTTTTCTTTGTTTTACTGAGCTCAATTGTCAAGACTTAAGCTTGTTAGAATTGTCTCACTCTATTTCTGAACTTCATACTCAAGGTTGAGGGCAGCTCAAAAGCGCTCAGGTTTCATTCACGTCCTTGGTGGTGATTCATCCCCTCTCCGGCTCAGCCTACGCTCCACAGCGTAGGAGTTCTACAACGTTTCATGGACTACATGTATATAACATGAGATTTTGGAAATCAAATCAAGATTTGTGAACCCTTGTATGATATGAAAAGTCACCACATGTGTCTAGGACCAGCGTCATCCTATTTACTGAATGGATTGAACTGGGTAGAAGTCCCACAAGGCTTATTGCTTCTGTTAGTACCCTTGAGGTCTGACCCTGGAGCTGCCTTAGGGGCAGATGCAGCTCACTCCCGGATGCACAGCCCTTCTGAAATGGCTCATAATCTTTCAGGTGGACCGACTACTGTGGTTGGTGGTGAGGCCAGCTTTCTGTGTACTTCACCATAATGAAGGGAGAATACATTCACTATGTATGATGAATCACTCTTATGGACAAGAGTGCACTCAGGCATATTGACAATGTGGTCTTCCATGTAGTTTCTATGACTCTCTTGGATTCATGAGTACCCTGATCAACCACAGTTGTGTTGTGAATTGATCAAGCAGACAGTGTCATCAAAACTATGGCAGTATGGTTTGAAGTGAAGTTATATGTTGAGTCAAATCAAGTGAGCATAAACACATACCAAAAAATACATCCAAATGATTTTCTGTCTTACCTGAAACTCTCTCATTCCATAGAAAGAGTTGTAGTTGCCTGATGGAACACATTGCAAGACTTGTGATGATTCTTTGTTGACCCATTTTTCAAATTGGCTCTCCACATGTCCAGCACCTGTCCTACACTGAAATACTGGCGGCTGTTGGTGTGGCCTAGCATTTTCACCTGAAAGTGATGAGGGTATTTGAGACTGGAGACACAGCTGAAGCAACAGAACACAGAGCCCAAAAAGGTGGGGTCAGTGTAACAGGATTGTGGAATGACGAGAGAAAGTCCTTTCATGCTGTTGCTCCAGGACTACAACAAAGAAATGAATTCTCAGTCTTCAGCCCAGTTGTAATCTGTGTACCCTGAAAAGTTCAAAACACCTCCCAGCCAGAGCTGTAGGGACCTGGTTGTTGCAAGGTATTGCAGGATACATAGCGCAGCCAGCCAGTGTGGGATTGACAATCTTTCAAGAGTTAAAGAGAGCTTGTTGACGGCAAACACAATGTCAAAACGTGTGAATCAATGAGCTGAGTATCTCCCAGGGGAAAGATCTCTTCTTCTTGACAATGTCAATGTAGGTATTTGAAGTGAGTATCTGTTGGGGCTGGAGTGATAGGGCGATCACGTGTCTGGAAGTGGGTAGCAAGGCTGGAGATTTAGTGTTCTTGATGAAGGTATATATAGTGGTTGTCAAAGTTGTGAGTGATTTTGATTGGCAGACAGAACTGCATTTCTTCATTTGCCCCCACTGAGAACGTGGTTGAGAGATGGTTGATAATTGAGTCTACATACCCAGCTTCACCTACAATTGCCAGGTCATTGATGTGCATGGTTATACCGTAGACCAAGCGTTTTTTTGATCTTGAAGTACAAATTGGGGTCATATTGAGATTGAGAGAGGCCAAAGGAGGTGAGAGTGTTGGGGAGCTTGGCGCTCCACATTTGTGGAGACTATGCCAATCCATATAGAGACCTGTTCAGTTTGTGGATCCACTCTGGGTGATCATAATTCTTGTACCCCATGCTGCTGCTCCATATAAATATCTTGGTCAAGTGTCCCGTTGAGAATGGCCTTCTTGAAATCCAGTTGGCAACCCTTCCATTTCTTCACTGCGAGGAGACTGAGAATAAGTTTGAGTTTTTTAGAGAAAACTTTTTCATAACTTGGGCCTTTAATTTGAGAGTGGCCCATACCAACAAGACAGGCTTTCTATTTGTGTATGGTGTGGTCAGGGTTACACTTAGCTTTAAAAACACATTTTGACTTTATTATTCTCCTCTTCTCAGGACAGGGTACCAGCGTCCAAGTTTCCATCCCAATAAGAGGAGAACTCAGTGCTTGCGGCTTTGACCCCCTGGCTTTGTCAGGAAGCTTGAGTAATTGACACCAGATGTCGGGTGTGTCTATGGGCTGTTCAATACCTTTTCTTTGCACAGGTGCCAAGCCTTTTGAAATGCCGGCCGAGGAAAGGATGGGCGCAATGGAGTTGGGGACTGAGACGGTGGGGTGGGTGTAGGCGGCCCCACAATAGGGGAGCCGGGAACAGGGGAGTCAAGCAGAGCAGGGAGATGAGGCCATGGGTGAGAATAAACAGAGCCTTGTTCTGGGTGGGCTTGTTGGAGTCAGAGCTTGGAGCTGGTGACAGGTCAGGGGTTTGATTATGTGGGGTGTGGATGAAGGCCATAAGGCAACAATCAAAGCGCAGCTGGAGAGGGATGTCAAGAAGAGGTCAGGAGTGTTGGATGTGGGTTGTAGATCAGAGGGCCAAGGGAGTTCCACCCTCAGTGGCGTGGGGGTGGACTCAATGGTTTGGCCGTACAGGAAAGATGAGTTATTGAAGACAATGTCCCTCAATTTGACCACCACCCATCTCTCAAGATCCCATAGGCAATACCCATTGCTGTTGGATAGGTGGGATATTTGGTGAAGTTTCTTGTGGTTGGCCTCTGGGACTTTATACCAGGCAAGGTGTCCAAACAGGTGGAGATATTTGGAGTCAACCAAGGACCAGACAAGAATTGAATTGGGTGAAATGTGAGGGGGGCTGGCTTGTGGCGGATGCTGGCACATGAGAGGCAGTCAGTGAATGCAGCTGACAGGTATTCAACCCCGTCATAAGTCCATAGCCCCATCAACTTGTAATTTCTCTTGCTTTGAAGCTCAAAGCTGGCATGAAGGAGTTTAGAACAATTTAAGGAATTGCTTTGGTATTGAATGGAGTAAGAGAAGGTAGCCTTTGGGTAGTTGTCTACAAATTTGATAAAGTAATTGCAGCCTTCCCACAATATCATCTTATATGTCCCCACATCAAAGTGAATCAACTCCCTGGGTAGCTCGGTACAATGGGCACAAGGCCACTGGAGAGGTAGCTGAGCCATTGTGAGCTACTAGCGTCTGTTGGGCTAGGAAATCACTAGAGAAAAGTTTGAGATGATAAACCGGCTTTATTATCTGCTTGACAAACTTGTTAAGGTTCTAAATAAGGTTTGTGATGAAGTAGTGTGATTAAATAAGCACTGGTTTCAGTTAGTTGAACTTCAAGCAAAGGGTTTTGGATACAAATCCGGGAATCAATGCAAGACCTAAGTCTTCTAGCAGGATTGAAGGTAGAAAGTACAGTGTAGTTTTGTGCGCAAGACCACAACACTCTGCTTTAGAGTTTGTGAGTCAAGGAAAATATCACCTAGTTATATTTAAAGTTCTTTAAACTCTGAACACAGAGGAACTCCCGTGAATTTAGAGTTTCTCAAGTTGTTGAATTCCCTTAAGAAGTTGAGCAGTACTTCAAGGAACACCTCCTGACAAGATTGGGGAAGTCTTCAAAAGAGCTTCAACAATCAACAATGGATTAAATCAAATAGAGAAATATACAATGTCTGATAAAGAGGACAAGGACTCTATTTATCTGATTTGATGAATTTATTGATAAGTTGGTTATAAGTAATCATGATGATGGATGTTACTAGTAGGTGGGAGAGCTCTTTATATACACAAACCCCTGAAAATCCCTCATGTACAATCTGTGGTTTGATTACATACTCATTTGTAGTATGTAATCATTATTTTAATTATTTTCATTATTAGTGAATTATGCGCATGTGTAACTCTTGTTTTACTCATGTGATGCTCACTTGTGAAAGCTTATACCACAATGTATAATATCTTAATTGAATTTACATCTTTGTACGTATGTAATTACATATGTAACTATATGTAATTAGACGTTTCATTGACTCTTGAAACTGAGCCATGAGTTGTAAGTATTGTTTTGTAATTTTATTATCTTATTGTGTCATTTTTCAGCCCTTTGGTACTAGTAATAGGGCTCAGGGCTGACAGCTATCTTAAACTGAACACAGACTGGACAGTTTTGCACATTGATTGTATTCATGAATGAGACAGTGAGGTTGTGGTGTTTGATAAAGGACTTTAGTGGGTGGAGTCCTGCATGCTTCAGGGAACGGTGTAAGCCAAGGAAAGATGGATCAGAGGAGCAAGACAGGGAGGCAATGGGGGAGGAAGACTTTACCTCATTGGACGGTAAGTGGTACAGGTTGTCTTGTTGGTATCCCAGTCTAATGGGTGGGAGTTGAGTGACAGGATCTGAGACCTGCGTAAGGTTGTGGCCCTTACATTGACAGAACAAGCAGTGAGGCTCTGTGTTAAAGTCTCCAGGGCCTCTAGAGGAGGAGTGAGAAGGTTGGTTTGAGGAGGCTTTAGATACAGATGAAGTGGTGTAGTTGTCCAGTTGAGTCTTCCAACACATTGCCTCTTGATTCAAGGTAGCCACAATATTTTCAGAGGATACCCTCTCATTGTTCATGATTGACAACATGCAACTCAACCAGTTGGGAGGGATGGAGATTAGTAAGATTGTTGCCAAGATGCTTTCTGGCGTGAGAGCCTTGTCCTTTGTTGTGAGGGAGTTTAAGTGTTTGTATATAACATCCATCTTCTCCAGATGGGTCTTGACATTATCATCCTTCATCCAGCATAGGACCATTTTCTGGAGCCAGTACATCCCCCTCCCTGATGTCAGATCTTGATGAGCGCTCTTAAGAGCCTCCCACATCCCGCGTGCATCCTCCTTGAAACCACAAATATGACAATAATTGGAGGGGTGAATTGTTTCGGTTGTCACAGAGCAGACAGCTATGTTGTTATCCGTCAAGCTGTCCAGTCACTAGGCCGTCAAAAACCCAATAAACAACTGTAAACTTTTGAATGAGAATATGACAATAAATGTTGGTGACTGGCATACCAAGTCAATGTGGGACTGTTTGAAGAGCATGGCAACCAATCCAGTGGTGGGGTCATCCAGTGTCATTGTTGGGAAGCTTTGTCCAGCCATAATGTCAATGCCAAGCAACTTATAATGGACGCCAGTGTTTTTTGACCAGTGCTAGACTGATTGGTGATAGAGATATCTCCATCCATGGTAACCTACTTAGAACAAAATCAAACTTATATTCAATGCAAGATCTGGCATATATGATGTGAAATACTGCCTATATATTCATAAAATTCATCCTTCCTTGTGACTTGCCATTTTATATATATGAGAGGAAGAGCTGATGTTATAAAAATGCAGAACAATAACAACTAATGATAAAAGTCAGATAAGCAATTATTTCAAACCATAATGAGTTTGCTACTTGGTAGGAGAGATGGCTAGATAGCAAACCTCCAATGGCAAGTAGCACCTTAGACTGAAGACCTTCAATATTCTAGTTCAATTGTTTCACTTTTTCATTCTGGCTATCCTTCAATTGCTTCACCTTGCTTGGATACCAGACCTCATATTTGTTAATAATTTCTGGAAAATCATGATTATTCTTATTTTGAAGTCTTTGATCCTTGTACTTCTTCTTCTTCAGTGGCTTTTTCAATAATTTTTTGGTCTTACCCATCCAAACAATCAGTATTTCATCAGAAAGAGCAGTGTCAGTTGAAAGCAGAGAAGGTCAAATATGAAAGCAAACATTTACATACCTGTCTAAACCAATCAGTCTATTTATCCTAGGTTAGAAAAGGGTTCAATCAGCTTAATACTATTCCCCAGACAACAAAGATTGCTACTCACACATCACCAACCTCAGGGATTCCATGAAAAGGCCAATCCAGAATATGAGGACAAAAATAAATATACTTCATCTTGCAAAGCTCCAGTGGTCCTAAAGGTTTACATAGATATTCTGAAAGACTTGGAAGCTCTTGCAGCTGATGATTATTATGTTGGAACTCTTGATTCAAGCCTATTCAAGTCAATTGTTAAGCATAGTAAGTATCTTGTTTACTTTGAGAACCATTGACTAACCCTAATCCCACTACTTGTTTCACCTGCCTCAGTACTCCCAGTTATCTTGAAATATTCACTGCCATATCTCTTACTGAATATGTAAAAATCATTCAGATGAAGGGAATAGGCTTTTTGTCTTGAAAATGAAAAGCATAGCCAGATTTCAAAAGAGAAATGCAGATGTTGGATATCTTAGTGATCCTTTCAGCTATACTTTTGCTTGATTCAAGTACATGAAGAAGTCCAAATTTCATCTCAAAATAATAAGATTGGAAAAGTCTGCAAGGATTCCTTCCATTGGGAATATAACTTTCAATTTATAACTGTTCTTGTATATCATATCATCAATCCTTCATAGACATATGAAAATGAGGTGTAAACTTGAAAAGATGAATAAAAATTTGAATTTGAAGATGGATAATAATTTTATCAAATAGGTTTATCAATCAATCCTTTTATTGATATTATTGATACCTCTTAACATCAGTAGAGAACTAGTATTGACCAATGCCTGTCTATTAAACTCTTTAGATATTTTTGAATAAAATTGAAGTTGGATTAACATGATTCATTGAGTTAGTGACTCTTTTATCATAGCTTTCATAAGAATAAGGATTCCTTACAATTTCTTTCTTAAGACTACTAATATATTTGCAAATAATTACTTATCCAGGAATACTATGAGGGATTTGGAAATTAGTGTTAGTATCTTATCCTGGATATACCTTTAGATATCATTCTGTTTGGATGAAGCAATTAATCGGCTTGGACTAGTAAGATGAATGTATAAGATTGGTAAGATAAGGTATGTTCATATATATTCCCATAATATGAGACAACTCTTTGCCTCCCTTGTATTACGTTATAAGTTCAAGGTTTGTCTATGGTCGGATAATTATATAACTCAATCTCTTTTCCAAAGGAAAAAGATGATTCATGTCCTATATAAGACTCAGAAATCAAATTGTTCTCAACTCAAGTGCAAGAGTCAATATCTATACGGAAAGTTCTATGAAACACTATCTTACATATTTTACATTACCTTTTCTCCAGTTTGAGCTCCATAAGGGGTATCTTCTTATATAATTGGATTCTGATCTATAAGTCTTATTTTTTTTTCTAACTCTAAAGGAATCCTAGGAGATTTAGCCTATTGGGATATCATTACTGAAGTAGTATGCAACATTAATAAGCTATCAATGAAGAATGAAAAAAATGAAGAGGTGAATATCTCTCTTTGAATGTTTTCAAATTTTCCTCAAAGATATTTTTCATATATGAGTATGATATCATACTTCAACTCAAGATGCTGGATAAATCTAGAAAATTATCAGACTTACACTTATGAATCTTCTACTATAGCTCTATCATTTGTTCTTATACTGCTTTTTTATTCAATCTTATATGAATCAAGATGTATAATCAATTTGCTATGATTGTTCCCTTTCCAAGAGATTTTTCATACCATGGAAATAGGATATATTATAAGTGAATTCTTTGTTATTTATAATTTTTCAAATCATTGAAATACAACTTGCTCTAGAGATTATTTAGCAATTAGCAGTTTTCTTTGGCAAGAAAATCAAGCATTGGACTTGTGTGAGTTTCAACTTTCTACAAAATCTCCTTGTGGGATATCTGAGGATGTGTTAAATCCCAGACATATTCAAGTCACACGTGCACTCAATGTGTGTGAGACAAAGAATTGGACCAGAGTGTGTTTAGTCAAATCCAATGATGTTGACATTACACAATATAGTTTTAAATAATCTGGTAAGCTTGTGAGATTCAATTTTTTTTAAAAAAATAACTAGCAATAATCCCATTTGCTTGGATTAGGTACATAGATACCACCCCTTATGTGAAAGAATTGGCTATGTCAAAGGCAAACTATCTATATATTCATCAAGCGCTTGGATCATATAATTGAACTACACCACGGGGTAATCTACACGCTTGTTTGGCAGCCGTGGAATCTCTCTGTACGGCAAGATTTGCTTGGTGGTGGACGCTTGCCGCCAGATGGTCAATGGTGCAGCAGTTGTACAGCAATATTGCCATACCACTGTTAGATGAGCCAGCTGGCAGCCTACAGCCATCCAGGCAGCAGTTTTTAAAAATAAATAGTAATAACAATAGGAGAAGTGAAATCAAACTCACAATCAAATCAATTTTTTGATTTGAAATGAATTTGAACAATCTCAATCACAATTCAAAGACAATCAGTTTTAAAAAAAATTGTTTCAGATAGCCAAGGGAAGAGCAAAGCAAAGGATAAAAGAACATTACCAAATTAGATTAGAATGAATTGAATGTAGAATATGAAAAAAAATTAATGAATTTCAAAAAAAAATCAAACAATCCAATTTCAAAAAAAAAACCTTTTTCAATCAGACGTAAACACAGAAAAGAATGAATGGATTGAGATTTGAGAGAAATGAGAGATCAACTTACCTGATTGGGGAATTGTATCAATTTTTTTAAGAACAAAGAAGAATTCAAGAACAGATTTGAAACTTTGGGAAATTTAAAATGGGATATGATCGCCAATGAGAAAACAAAATGGTAGTAGTATCAATTGAAAAGAGAAAGGATAATTGGTGAATTACAAACTATAAGGGTAAATTACAAATCATAAGGGGTGAATTACAAATTATAAGGGTAATAATTCAAAAAATATAAGGGTATTTAAAAAAAAGGAATGGAGAAATTTGGGATTTGATTTTTACAGTATATCAGCATATTCTTATACAAGAATAAACTTATATGTAATCCAATACAAGTAAATTACAGAGAATCAAAATCAAATCACATGACACATCACATATTATTTTTAAATCACATTAATACATATCAAAAATCAATTACGCATTAAATGAACAATGATATCATATGTGATAAATCAAATAATTAAAGATGGAGTATATACACAGCAATTAAACACAGCAAATAATCATAATAACAGGAAAAATCACTCTCAAATTCATAAAATTACAGTAAATCTTATCAAGTGAGAAATCAATGATTGATAATCAACACAGCAATGGATAAATACGGTTCTGTTTGTGGAATTTAAGATTGTAGAAGTTGAATCAATAATTACATCATAGCTGTTTACCAATCCTTGAGTCATTTTTTTATTTAATTTGAAAGCTGTTGATCAATTTTGAGTTTGTAGATCAGATATATAAAGCCTGTGTCTTTGTCCCACTTTTCTCTCTTTATGTTTTTCTTTATCTATGATACAGAGTAGATGTTTTTATCATTATGAAATCACTACAAATTCATTCGTGGATGGTACGCAGTATTATCAGAGTGGAATCTGATAGAGGCGTAGGACACCGGCAAGGAGTGTTACGGAGCATGCTCTCAAGGAGGTGCAACAAAAACTGGCATGCAACATCCACTCCAATGGATGATTCACGCCATACTATCCCAGATCTTTTTCTCTCCTCGCAGGCAGTTTGTTGCCTTTCCGTTTTTTCCCCTTTGATATGTACGAAGCGTTATAATTTTTTCATTACTAAAAAATCACCCAAGTATACACATACACTAAAACGAAATATTATCAGTTCATTTTCTCAACTTTAGTCTATCTATTTCTCTATTTACAATCTTGTTCTCTCTTATCATTATAGTCTAAAAATTGTACTTTGAAAGTCTCAGCTATTTTTGTTCTCCCGCCCACCACCCTCTGGTCAGACCGGGGGTTTAAGTTTTGGGTTCAAGTTATCACTTCCTCTTATATAGAAGTAGGGGGGCGTCCCAGTGGAACGCCCAGCGCCATAGCTTGGTCACCCACAAGTACTTTCTGGGTTTTTTTCGACCCGCCTGATTCAATGCAAACCAGGCCTCCGGGCCAAGTCTCCGAGTAAACACAACACCCCTTGCCAACAAGCCAATCTGATTCCTAGTTCATTTAAAAAGCCCTTATCATTAAATAAGAGAAATTCATTTTATTGTGTGTTTTAAAGCTATGAGCTTCATCTGGAATAACACTAAAGAAGTGTTGAGTTCATTTCACTGGTGCCTTCATCAAAGTCTGCAATTTTTCTCTGTTATCAGGAGACTTTAAAAACAAAGTCCAGTTGTTGAAGATTCTCTGAAGGGGAAGTCTCAGACATCTTCTGTAGATTTATCATTTACACATTATACCCCTTCAAGCACTGTATAGCGCCTGCTGTGCTATTAGTACTACAGCAATCTTTTTCCAAGGTTGTTTGTAGCTTTGGCTACAAATTCTTCATTGGTTGCGGTTCTGTTGTAAAGACCAGGAAAGTTGGCCATCTATGCAAAGTATAGTACACACACTACGTGTCAGCAACTTGTCTGTACTGCAAGACAAATTGAAACATGGGAGTAGGACTTACTGATAAATAGATGTCTGGTAAAGTTGGAAGCAGGTTTACCACAAAGCCGTAATTGGGAGAAGCATTGTGAAGGAGCTAGAGAAAGGGATACATCAGTGCTAGCATTTATATGAAGCAAAAGTCATGTACAATGTTATGTAGACTCTCTCAAACTATTTTGGATTTTGTCTTGATGAAGCTAACAAGCTCCTGAGAAGATCAACTTGTAGATGCTGGTGGGAAGCTTCAAGTCTTTCAAGCAGGATCCTGTTGTTGGAGTTGAATCTGATGGATGGTTGATTTGAAGATGAGATATGTTTAGGCTAGTGAATCAAAGGCAAGAAACATTTACTTGGACAATCATCTCAAGTCAGTGAGTGAGTGTTTTCTTCTCACCTAATACAGAGATAGCCCCCTTGGTTAGATTATAAGCTTGGAGGGTAGGGTTGGTGATAGACTCCAGGAGCACGTCCACACAGAATTTCTACAATATCTGGGTCAGCTTGATGACTAGAATGAAACAAGAAAAGAGTTGACCTTCAGTTCATCCCTAGGTTTCCACACAGGAACAGAAGTGGTTGAGGTGGTGGTGTTTGGTAAATTAGGAGAAGGTCCAGATCCTCTAAGTTGACCAAGTCTCTGAATAATTTCTTGATGACACTGAGCTGTGTAGGCAAGTCACATGTTTGATTGAGGATTGTTTTCCAGTCAGTTGCTCCAACTTTGAGCATGCCCTTGATTTTTGGTATTCATGTTGGCTGGAGTAGCAAGAGTGCCAAAAACCAGAAGGAGTTCTGAATGGGTTGGGTTGGACTGATGGCCCACAGCATTCTGATCATTTGGGGGAGATATGATTGATGGCTATGGTGGTCTGATGGTTGGAAGCCACCTGAAGAATTGAAGTCCGAGTGAAGGTTTAAAAGTGAGAAAAAGTAACAATGCAAAGAAAACTTACAATTTGAGTTGGGAAATTGCTCTGGTAAAGAGTTCCCATGACCGTTGCTGGATCTTGAATAAGGATTACATTGACCAGCCCAAGGTATAAATGAATTGACGTTATAAGGGTTTGAGCTGAGATCATTTGGGTTCAAAGGTCTACCTTTGAAAGACATTTTATGTGAGATGTTAAAGGGGAAAAAGATAAAAAAAATGCCATATGGAAAGGCGGAGGACCATTGCCATGGGACCTGTAATCATAAGGGGCAGAACCACCTAGTGACATGAGAAAAAGTTGATGGAGTTGATGGAGTGTTGGATTGACTGGTTGATGTGAAGGTGATGGAAATGAAGAAGGACTTGACCTTTGTTTGGGACATGTTGCATCAACTTTTCACCTGTTACAGTAATTACCAGTGTAACAAGTGACATGTTAAGCATCTGCTGTTCCTCTTGAACCCCATCCTTTTGGAAATTACAAACTTGTGATAAGTCAGGAATTTCATGGGAAATATATAATTTGGAAATGATATATTGGACAAATGATAACAAAGAGATAAATTACAATGCACCCTACCAAGAGCTTGAAGTGAAGAAATACAAGTGAAAGACATGTAAAAAAAATAAGATATCACTTTTTCTGTTTCTTTGCCTTTTCATCTGTCCATGTCTGTACTCCAACATCAATGGCTTGACTCCATCCTGCTGGTGTAACTTCCAACTAATTAATGTCAGCCAATTGCTAATGAGTTTCAGCCAAGTAAAAAGAGGCTGTGGTCAAGATGTATGATGGATTTTCAGCATGAGTAACGTGATGAAGTGGGATGGTGGTATCTTGACGTTCAACTTGTTTGAATTTGCTGGAACCAAGTCTGGACTTTCTGTTGTGACAGCTGTGACAGTTATGTTGAAAATTCATCTATTGTTTTTGTTAAATTATCACAAGTGAAAATTTTCACGTACATGTTCAAAATTTTCATCAAGACCTACACATTGTTGAAGATAAGTTGCTGTCATTACCAACATTAAAACATGACATGGATTTGACATGTAAATTTTCCATGTTATGTTTAGTCAAAGTTCACTCTCAAGCCAACAACCATCCAAGATCACTCATACCAACATACATCAACAGGGATTTTTGATCCTCAAAAGCCATGTCATAACACAAGTCATCTTGTACATCATGCCATCCGGGAAGTGTCACCCTAACACCACATGACTCCGTGTGTAATTCTTTGCAATCAAGAGTTCAAAATAAGCACCAAACTACACACTCAATTGCCTCAATTATTGTTCCTTTATTCATGGATTGCTGTTATTCAGAAGCAGCTGGATCTATCCACTGAGTGGTACAACCACAGCAAGTGCAGAAAGGATCCCCCGCCTGCCTTCCCAGTGGTCACAGTGCTGACTGTTGCTACAAAAACCCTGTAGAGTTGTTTGATGGACATGATGGTTCAATTCCTGTCCCCACTGAAGACATTGATAGGCAAATATTAGAAGATTATCCTGACATACATAGTTTGTTTACTTACACATCTGATTGGTTTTCATTGGTTGCAGATAACATCATGCCCACCCTGAATCTCTCACATGGGAACCTTAAGTACTCTAACATATCAGCTGCATTTTGTTTTATGTGTAATGCTATGTTAGATCACAACTGGGATGTCACTCCTTTGGAAGGACATGATTTGAACTATTTTGGAAGTGTACCATACATATCTTATACATTTTTTTGAAAACTCATGGTTTATATGCATCTCAACCACAATCATACTATGAAGTATATGAAACAACAAATACCAATTCAAAATGTGATAAAAGGAGACAAAGTTTTTTAAAAAAATAGAAAAAGATATGGATCAAGTGAAAACACAAGGATTTCAATTTTGCTTTGAATGCTTCCATCTCATCCTTCTCCTTCTCCTTTTTTATCATATCACATTTACAAATCAACTCTTGTGCATAATTCTCAACCAGTGATTCTTGATAAACTTCCCACTCTGCATCACTCCTGTTGCCTTGCATGTTAGTAATCTGGTTAAGACGTTGAACTATACTTTTTGAAATCTGACAAGACAATCCAAATTGTGTTATAGTCGCATCCTCCGGTGTGATCTGTTGATGATCATGAGTAAAAGTCTTTGAGTGAGTATTATAGTGATTGATGTTTGATGCCCAAACCATTTCAACAACTCCATCACATGCATCAAAATCAATATCAAAATTGTAGTCAGGAAATACAAATCAAGCTCCTTTAGTATAGCCATGCTTTGAGGTTTTTCCACATTGATAGGTCGACCAGTATCTTGATGAACATGAATAAATAACCCAAAGGTATAGGCAGAATGATTGTTATAAACATGCTCCTTGTTAGCAAACTCATCACGTGTAACAACAAAATTAGAACCAAAGACACAGTCGTTTGGTGATTTCAGCTAGTAAGTGATGGATGTAAGGAAGATACAGCTGACAACATAAGTCATTTTCCATATGGGCCACACGTCGTGCAGTGGTCACCTTGATAGCGTAAGGACCTAGCGTCCAGAAGAATAAGATCAGAAAAGTTAAAATAATAATAATAATAGATACATACCACCATATTTTGTCTTCCTGTAAGCACCACAAAAAACTACTACAAACATCCGACCAGATTTCATGTGCTTTAGAGCTTCAGCTGCACCATTGGTCACACAGCAATATCAGGCAGTTCCATGTTGATATAAAGTCATAATTGAGTTATTGAAGTTTTCAAAGAGTTTTGCACATTCAGGTACAAGTTCACGCTTCAATTTTCTTTTGTTTGACCTTTTGCCAGTATATTCACGTTCATTGAATCGGACAACAGCAAGGAGCTTGGTTCCATATTTGTTCAATAAGACTACAGTACCAAAGGGGAGAGATAAATGCTTATGTTTTCCATGCTCAGTTCAAAAACTGAATGTAGCATCTCCAGGAAGTCCAAATCAATCATGGATCTTTTCTTTAAATTCAGCTCAAATGTGAACTCTTTTCTCAGCTTGATTTGTGTTCAACATTGGATCAGAATATGGGGTTCTAGGATTTTGATGATGAACCCAACAAGCAAGGATCTTCTTTTTCTTGATTGCTATTCTAATTTCCCCTTGCTTAGCATTGAACTGTTTTTTACAACAAATCCTTGATGGAGACTTATATTTCTTCTTATCACTAAGAACAAATACAAAGAAAGATAAAACATCATCAGTTGAAGAATCCTAATAGTCAGAGATCATCCAACTCTGAGCATCCATCCCACACTTGGATGAGAATGACTAGGCTTACATAAGGCCTGTGTTGAACCCTATCCAGAAGACACTGGTGCATGAAGCCAACCCAGTCTTGGGGAGGACAAGTACAGTTGAACCTCATGTAGTGACCATTGATCATCCTCATCCAAAACCAATTTGATAGTGGAATGATATCAATATCAAGTAGTCCTACATTCACAAAGTGAAGAATGAACATGCAAGATGAAATATGATCCACTACCAGATCCTGTGGGACTTTTGCAAGGACCCCTCTCTGACTATAATGAAAGATTAAATAAAGGGTAATCTCACATTATGATTGATAGTATTGACTCTAAATGAATGAAAAAACAATGAATTTGAGTCAATTGAATTGAATTGATAAAGTTCAAGTTGAGAGGAAGGGATTAAAAAGTTAAAAGGGTTTGATTGATTGTTATAAGTCAACTTCAATCACTCAAATCCTTTCCAGTCAAATTGAATCGATTTGATTGTCATCAGTTGATTTGAATTGATTGTTTGTTTTTGGAATTGTTGAATTGATTTGAATCAAACAGATCACTCGATCTGAGATAATTGATTGAATTACATAGATTCAATCACTTGAATCGATTGATTCCTTCAGAATCAACCAAATTGAATTGATTTGCTTGAATAGATTGGAATCAAATTCTATCAGTTGATTCAGATAGAATTAATTGTTTTGCTTGATTCCAGTTGTTCAATCAATTGGAGTCCTCTTGAATTGAGGTTGGGTTGAATGGAATGGAAAGATTTGAATTGGAAAGATTTGAGATGGGTGTTTAAAAAAGCAAAATTTTGACTTTTAGAAATGAAAATTCCAACTTGGTAGTTGGAGAGGCTTGCTGGTTTTAAAAGATTCACTTTGAATTTCAAAGTTCCAAGATAAAATACATTGAAATTAATTCTGTTGAAAACAATTTCATTTGAACACTACAATTCTGTGCTTTTTTGAGTCAAACATTAGAAGGAACCACAATGAACATCAACAGAACAACATAGGTTTCTTTGCGTTGTACTCACAATGGAGATACTCAAACAAGAGAATATAGAATTGTGGGTTATAGAAAAAAGGTCAATAAAAGATCTCAATGGGTATTCTATAGTGATGATTCATTCCGATCTCTGTTTTCAAGGAGAACATTTAAAGATGCCATACTTTCACTCAAATCAGGCCTACCACTGTTTCTGACATGTTCAGCAATGTAATCATGATTGTAGTTCTGTTCATGATCTTGGGAAGATGATTGATTTGGAAGAAATGGAAGACCTAATTGACAACAAAGTGGGTAACACCAATGTTGGACCTTAAAGTTGGCAAACCCCTGCTCTGCTGTATTTGTTTCAGCAACCCAAGTGTTTACAAAAGAATAGAACATAAGCAGTTATGAGTTAATTCTAATGATGATTTGGGTAAAACAAGGGAATTTTATCTTACTCTTAGTCAAGAATCAATGGGTCTGTCAAAGAATGACCGGACCCTTGTAAATCAGCAACCAGACGTCTATGACTTGTAATTTTAAAGACATAGTGGGTGAATGCTGCAATACATAGGTGAATTGGATTTCCAACTTGATGTGTTTTGAAATATACATTTGAGGTATATTTCTGGAATTTACCTTGATCAACTAGTGATTCTTCAAAGAATCAGATATTCTCTGGATCAACATCATCATACCTTTGACTATGTACCACAAATGAATTAACCACCTAAATTCAATATATAAGTCAGTTATTTGATAAATATATATATAAGCTAATCAATCAACTTTACCTGAAAACTTGCTATACAATCTACAAGTGGCTTATCTTTCAAAGAAGCACATTGATCCTGGAATCACTTTAAAGGTTTGATACAGCCATATAAACCTGCTGAGCTTGGGTGTTCAAGTGCAGTAGCTCCTTTCCAACAATGTTGGTTGTTATGAGCTGCTTTGCAACCATCTTGCAGACTTTCAAATTGATTTCACCAAGCGCGTTATAACATATTTGACAAGAGCCGCTACCAATCTCCTGATCTATACAGACATGATATTTGAAGTTAACAGGTGTCCAACCTGGCTGCTTAGTACTTGGATTGACTTTGAAAACCAGTTTTTGTCCATCAATAAGCTGGATTGGTGTAGAAGGAGGTATTACTGGAAAAGGTGTGGCAAAGTGGGTGATACCAACATCATTGAATGTGGTTAAAGTACCTAACCACAACATGGAAATTAGCATCTTGAAGACAGGGAAAGATATAAAAACTGCAAATTTCACTGCTTGATTCCTCTTGCATTGAAGTGAGTATATTGTTATTGACTGTAAGAAGCAAGTTGAAACCTTTCTGAGCAGAGAATTTTGTTTTGTGGTTGTAGTTGGTTTGTAAGATAGGTATGTTCCTTCTAAGAGACGGTAAGAGGTGCATTGAACCATTATTCAATGTGAATGTACTTGATTTGCTGCTTGAAGGCAAGAAAGATGATGGTAGCACAAGATCCTCCTCAGAATCTTGATTTTGACATAAAGTTGGGACAGATTGCTTATTCTTGTGCTGGTTTTTTACTGGAAGGATGTCACTTGGTAGTCCTGGAGTTTCCAAGCCATGATCAATTGAAATTTTACAAGACGCGGTGCAATCTTTTTAGGTTTCTTCACTTGATTCTTTACATGTCACTCTGAGCTGGAATTCACTATTGGGTTCTTCTTCAGAAGAAGAAGGTTTGTGTTGTCATTTGCTGGGTACTTTCAACTTTTTGGCTTTTTCTTTGGTTGAAGGATAACTTTGTCATATCTATCACCGTCAATGATAAGCTCAACTCCATTACGTGTGTTGCTGAGAGAGTGTCTGTTGTAATCTTAACAGGAGGACAAGTAGTTGATGTGAGAGGAAAGTAATCAGATTGGAAGAAGAGTGGATATGTTGGCATGTTGTTCCTTATTTCTTGTATTTCATTGGAAAACTTTTCAAAGATTTCACAGAAAGCTGTCTACTGTGGTTGAAATTTTGATTACACTGCCAACTTAGCATTGAAATTGTATGATGGTTGAGTGGCTGAAGTGCTTGGTTGCTTTGAATTGGGAGACACAGATGGAGTTGATTGCTTCAGACTTGAGAGGCCTTGACGTTCCTGTGATTGTGCTGCAGCAAAATGGTTTCAAAGTGTCTGTGAATCCTTCTTCTTTTTTACTACTGATATGTGACTATTAAATGCATGATTTCCAGAAGCACTTGCTAGATGATTGGTGTTGGGAGTAGCAGGTGGTACATCAATGCTAAGCTTCTTGAGGCAGCCTTCACACATTTTGAATTGTGTGTATTGTTGTTTGACTAAGTTGATGTGACATTTTTTGCAGACACTAGACATTTTCAAGTACAAGGATTATGTCTACAAAGGGGTTGCGGTATCATGAACTATGATGATAGATGGATTATGTTGTTTTGTCTGGTGCAAAATGTGATCATAGTCTAGTGATACAATCTCATGTATGTATGCACACAAAGAGTGGAGATAAGGACAAAGGCCTGTATCAAAACCTATGTATTGGATATCAGTGGTGAATTGGGCAAGATTGAGCAAAGCTATCAGGAGTATTAGAGAGTCTAATTATTGGTGCATTTGTAGAAAATTCAGGAATTGTAATCAAATATGGTCTCATTTCCAAATTTTCCAAGCTCTAGCAAAACAAACAAAATCACTCATGTGGTTTTGCCTTGATCAAGAATTAATTTATAATTACTTGAGTGATCCCTTCTTTAATTGGTAACATGAAGCATGGAGTACCTAACACACTCCAAGTATTTTTAACAGTTAAGCCCATCTTTGCTTCAAGACTCTTTCACAAACTTTGCAACATTTTCCAGGTAGGAAGGTAAACTGCACACATAGTTAAGATTTCCCTAATGTTCTCATATAGTGATCAAGAAAGTACACTACAAGTAGAACCTATGATCAACATTACAACAAGGTGCTTCAATGCAAAACAAAAAAGTAGCTTGGCATTCAAAAGGTACAATGGTTCAAGATAAAGACAAGGAGATGAGGAATTTCAACGCACCTCATCCTTTTGAAATGGATACCACCCATCAGATTCAGACTCATTTTTATTTAAATTGTCCTCATCATCCTTATACACAATCCCATCTTCCTGTTCTTCCAATCTGGGCTCTTGAGGAGCTACATCATTGTCCTCTTCATCATCTTGCCTGAGTCCAAGGTAATAGATAGCATTCCAGATCCAATCTGGCCTTTCTTGAACAATCTCCTCAACCTCAATACAAGCATTGGCTTGGGTTTCAAAGAGGGCCAAGTCATCCTGATTCCAGATGTCTGTTTCATTGAGTGAGTTCCAATTCCATAATCCGGTGAATCATCTTTGTCCCCGCCATTGCCGCTTGTTCAATTCATTGCATTCACTGCGCCCAATCCTGATCCTGAAGCTAGAGAAGGATTTGGTAAGTTCATCACAATTTTGTCCACTTCCAGCTTAGCCACAATGGCTTTGTGAGTCTTGCTTTTGAAGTGAGTAATGTAAGACGCAAAGTGCCCCCATTCATAGAGTTTAATGTGTAAGAAGGATGCAATGGCCTGTTGGAGACTGAGCAAAAATTGGGAGACAAAATCTCAGCCTTTGCGCGCAAGTATTGAGCCAATTTCACTTACATTCTGCCACAAGTGGTGGGTCTCCCAAGGCAGACATCACAAAAAGAGGCCACCAGTAGTTGAAAACAAAGAGTTAGATTCTTTGACAAGTACTTTGGAAGGGTAAATTTTGTTGGACTTTGATAGCAAGTCTGATGTCAAGGACATCAGTTCAGCCGGGTAAAATCCTTATTGAACTGGATTTGAACTTATCAAACGTTCATGCTGCTTGCGCAGCGCTTTGCTTTGTTTTACAGTTATTTTCTCACAGCTTTCCTTTTGTTGTCCTCCCTTGCACTGATGTAAGCTTTTTGATTGATTTCCAAGTGTGAGACGAAAAGGCAAAATCTTGTTTTCCGTCTCTATTGAACAAAACTTGGTTTGATCCCCTAAAAAAACTAAAGATCCTGTTCACTGGATTTACTACAGTTTTATTGAGCCTATTCTCAGGCTCATACAACCCTCACTTCTGCCATCGATGAAAGCTGGCACAAGTGGATGGCCAGTGAAATCAATGACCATCTTTTGGCCATCTTCTTGAATGTTCAAGATGATGGCCAAAAGTCCAGTTTTTGGCGGTATTGTGCTTGCCAATTGGCTGGTCAATCTCTCGCCAGACCACCCAGACAGCCTATCAGCTGATTTCTGGCCAAAACTTGGTGTTTGACCAGATTCCAACACAACCATCTTTCTGCTGAGATTTCAACAAAAATTTACTCTGTGGTGTACAAGTAGCATCAGAAAGTATACGTCACCCCCTGGCCCCGACTAGTTTACTAACCGGAGTAAAGGGGGGGTGCTGCGTAATGTGCAACTTGACTTTTGAACGCACCATGTAGTCTGGATTTGAGTCGATAGCTCTCGATTCTTTGTTTTTACATGGCTGACCTCTCTCAGGTCTCAGCATTGCAATGAAAATTAGTAGAACCATGTTATAATCATACACATACAATGAGAAAAAGACAGATATGTGTCAATCTTGATAAGCTTGATCTGAGTCAGTTGAGTGCCAAATAAGTGACAGCAAACAAACATGATGGAATACAAGATCATGGTGATCTGTGCGAACAAACCAATAAGAACTAAATAGATGATGTGTTGAGAGTCAAAAAGGACCTAAGTAGATATTGGATAGGTAAGAATACATATAACGTGAAAAAAGTTGGATAAGGGAAAGTTTAGTATGCCCGATCTCAGTTGATTGAGCAAGATGATGATGAAGTGAATTGTAATTGTGTATGAGTTCTCTTCTTTGATCTAATCGGTCTTTGTTGTCTGATAAATCTTTAGTAATTTTGCTAATCAAAAAAAGAGTTCCATTTTCTCATGTTTGATGGCTCCCGTTTAGTCGTTTGATTTGATTTGGTTTCTTCACTTACCTATTAGACTTGCATTAATTGTACCTAAACCAAATCAAATTGAATAAATATGAGTCAGTGTATCTTTTTGGATGTGATGGTTTAAATTGAGAATACATTCATGGTCAGCCTTTCACCATCGAGTGTGACCACCATCTGCCTGAAGCACAGCCTGGATGCAGTCAGGCATTGATTCAACAAGCGAGATAAGCACGTCATTTCCGATGTTTTCCCACTCTTGTTGTAAAGCTATACGCATCTCTGCTGCTGATGTGACATTATGATTCCTTCAGATTGAGTTCTTCATGCGACGCCAGACATTCTCGATTGGATTCAAATCAGGACTGTTTGCTGGCCATTTGATCTTTGAGATACCATGATTGTCGCGCCACTCTTTTGCAGCTTTGCATCCATGGACTGGTGCACCATCTTCCATCAAGGTCATGTCATCTGAGCTCATACCTGAGGTGAGAAAAGGTTGGATGCTTCCTTCACAGACTTGTGCAACAAAATCTTGTCCAGTTTGTTTGCCCGGCTCCATGAAGACAAGATTGAGTTTGGTGGTGTTTAAAGAAGCCCCCCAGATCATCACAGAGGTACAACCACTCTTGAAACTTGGAACTAAGCATTCATTGCAAAATTTCTCTGTGGGCTTGTGTCAGACTCAAACTTTCTTGGAGAGTTTGCCAACCTCAACCAAAGATTCGTCTGACCAGATGATTTACTTCCAACTGGCCACAGTCCAATGTTGATGAAGGCGTGCAAATTCAAGCTGTTTCTGAATGTGATCCTCTTTGAGGTAAGGTTTACGAGCTGGAACCCTAGAATGGTAGCCGAGTTTGTTGAATAGTGAGCGGATGAGAGTTGGACTAGCATCAAAATCCAATCTAGAGGATATACTGGCAGCAGATGCACGTCAATCATGTTTAATGTCTTCCTCTACACACTGAATGTCTTGAACTGAAAGTTTTGGTGGCCTTCCTGATGATTTGACTGGTATAAGATTGTGAGTCCTCTTATACCTCTGGATGACCGTTGATATTGTACTTTATGGACGTCCCAAATGTTGAGCTATCCTATTTCCACTCATACCCCCCTTGTGAAGACCAGCTACACGGCCCAGTTCATCAGGTCTGAGATTACAAGTCTTCATGTGTGCAATGATTTAAATCTGATAGTTGAAGCTGGTATTGGAGTGGGTTCTGTGAATGTTATAATTTCAAGTCTGAGCATTGAACGTCACTGACTATACATAGATATGCTCCCTTTACTCTGGTTAGTAAACTAGTCAGGGCCAGGGCGTGACATATACGTTCTGATGCTACTTGTACATATGTATCTAGAGGACTTTCTCACAAGTGGGATGACATTGTCAAAAGTCAGGTTGAAAAATGGATTATCAAATCAAGTGTGATAAAGGTATTCTATTATGAACCCGCCACAGAACCAAAAGGACTTAGCATAAGGGATAAGGGATAAGGGATAGAGAAGAAAATGACATTGAAGATGACTATGTCCCCATGAAGGAAATGGAAGGTGTGAAAAATGTGGAAAGAAGCCTAGAGGGAATAAGAAAAAAAAAGGCAAAAAACACAAAGGAGATAGTGCTGAAATTGGAGACCTAACTAACAAAAAGTATGTTGATCTTTTTGCTCATATGTTTTGATCCCAAAATCATATGCTTTGCTTTTTACATCATAGACACAGGAGATTGTATCTTTGGAGTTTTAGCATGTCAAAAGGTAAACTTGAAATGTCCATTGTGGTGGTCAGGAAATAATAGAGACTTAAAGAGAACTGTGCAAAGCATGGAGCACATGACCGTGAGCTACTTGACCTGCTGCCAGCAAGGAGCAGTTAGGTTACCCAGCACTCACCATGAAAATCATCTTACTCCACCTTTCCTTCAGCGGCTCTGCTCAGACCAGAACCTACTTTCTGTCCATGAGTGCTTGTCCAGTGGAATGAATCATCTAGCTGCCGGTCAGACCTCCTTTGTTTTGGATGCTGGTGACAGTCTTTATCAAGAATGCCCAACTTAAACTCATTGTTCAAACTACAAGTTTTATCTAAAAGAATACATCTTCACATAAAGAAGATAGATTCCCATTTCTTTGACAATATATAAAAAATCTTTTACCTCTGTGAATTACTATCAAAATCAATCAGAACCATACCACAATCTATTGATAACTTGTTTAGAAGCGGTATTAATAATTTCTCATTTAGTAGTCTTCTATTGCTTTTTTCTATCTTTCCAATTTATCCTTGTTCTCCATTCATTGCTTTCATCTACCTACGCTTCCATAACTCCAAGAGTTAGGACAGATCCTCAAGTATCCCCTGTTCTTAGAAACCTATAAAGTTTAGTGCGGTGGACTGTTGATAGAGAGATCTCTACAATCAGTAACAGGCAGCTGTAATCATACTGAACCTTACACAAGTATTAGATGCCATCTAAAACTTTAGAAACTCACAAATAGTACAAGTATGTAGACTTATTGTCACTGACTGTACAGCATCACATCTTTCAATCCAAATAGGTCATCATGGCAGCTAAATGTAGTTTTTTTTGAAGGTTTGCAGCCATCATCACATGGCATTGATGATACCCTCTATGTTTGCTTGGCTTGTCCTGGAAAAACAACTTTGAAACTCAAATTTATTCAATGACACTCTCAAGGTGATGCTCATCTCAGGCACTTGGTAACGTGGTCAGCAAAGTGTACCACAGCTGCCACCTCCATATCATATTCACCCAATATCCCAGCATAGCTTGAATCTTGCACACACTTTGAACACAATGCCAAACAGCCTGGAGTTGAATAAGCAAACCAAATCAAATCCTAAGATGATCTTTATTAATACAACTATTGCAGATGCCAATTCTGCGTCAGATGATTAGAGTGTGGATTTGTGGCCTCATGACTATACCAATGCCATTGAATAAGCAGCTCTCAGTGTAGATAGCAGTGAAGAAGAGCCTCATTATATTAATAGAAGCGACAGATTCAACAGAGGCTAATTAACCACCATAGACAACAAATCTTGTTGGAAGACTATAGGTGAAGAGGAGTTGGTGGTCCAGCTTGCTTAGTTGCCATTGAGAAATTGAAAGGATTCAATGGCAACACACAGTATCCTTGAATACACTGAAACCACCTGAGCCCAGGTAGAAAAATTGACAAAGAATTGGGAAAATGCTTTCAAGAAAGCTTCAATGTTGCAATTATCCACAAGACTGATATTTTATGTCAGAAAGGTACAGGCAACAATTTTGAATGGAATCCACTTGGTGATTTCAAAACAGGGAGTGTGTCATATCACCATGTTTCACAGATTGCACATTGAGCAAACAGGTCAATGGACCGCACATAGATTCACAAAATCCAGCTTTTGAACACTGATAAATGCATACCAAGTGTGATATTCAATGCTTATATGCAAAGAACATGGACAGTTGTTGATTTACTAACATTGAAGAATGACAAAAAATTGTGAAAGAGAACTATGTTTTGGTATTGTGGTTTGTGATAGAAATCCCATTGTCCTCATCTCCATTCTGCCTTTACTGCATCTTTGTGTAGACACCACCCACATGTGATAGTATATTAAGAAGGGTTGGGGGAGAAGGAAATGTAGGCCTGGACAGTATAACATTGAGCCTTGACTGTGCAAAGCTACTTAGATGTCAGAGGGTGTTATGAGATGCAGGAGGTCAAGCAGACTCAGGATTGTGTATGGATTGCACCGAAGGTAAATAGTTTTTGTGCACTGGCCTGGATACATCCCCAACTGATATAATTCACCCACAGGAAATGGTGGGTGTAATCAACATATGACTGCCACAAAAGCAAATGTTCTGTTACAACATACCAATTAATTGTCCTTGAACAATAGGTCTCCAAGAACTGTGAAAATTCTGTTTTTCATATTGAGACAGACTCTTATCCTTCATGTGGTCTCATTTCAATTAGCCAAACTTCATCAACAACTGTCCTGAAGATTGGACAGGCGCGGCTGAGCACCTTGTGCACCTTGCTGGCTTGGCCCTACCCCAAGAATAACTCCATCCGTATCCTTGCAGCCTCTCCACATGAAAGCACACACATGCATCTTCTTGGTCCCCTCTAGCCTTAAGTGCCTCTGTCCTGACAGCCCTTCCGGTCCAAACAACACATGCCTACACACTCAATTCAAAACATATAACATGTTTCTTCCACACCTTCACTCAAAACCCTTAGCACCAAGTCCCAATCAAAACCCAAGACCCACACCTATTCACAGCTTTATTGACCCCGATGCACTCTTTCACATCTAAAGTAGCTTGAGAAAAAATCATACAACACCTCTAATACCCTACTCTCCAACTTAATATACCCCAATTGAATATATTGCACTGTTCCCGCATATCACCCATCACTTGTTCCAATAATTCACTACCCACCCTCCCAGTTCTGAATTTCCAACCCACATCCATATCACATCCAATATGACACTACATTTGATGGGACCACCAACCACACGCAATGGCAAATCAACTACATCACTCACTGTCACACACAGATAACCCTGTTGCCTCTACACAAGGTCAGACTGAGAATGACTGAGAAGGCATCCAAATCAGACAAATCAGATGACCCAGATGAATCAGCCAAGCCTGCCGGCTCAGCCAATTCTGAAACTGAAGATGTGACTACATGACAGCACATGATATTAAGGTAGACAGACATGTACACAGAAGATTTGGGGGAAAGATAAGAATAAGAACCCCACCAGCCTTATCTAGCTCATCCCAACGCACCACAAAGATCAAGAGCCACATCCCTTCAGACAAACAGTCACAAAAGGTCACACTTACCCTAGGAAATTGATTACAAGGAAATTGTTCTTGATATTCCAATTATCAGCCAACTCTCCTTTGCTGTTCTTATTCAGCAAGAAAGCAATTGGATCCCACCTGCGGTCTAGGAGGAGGTGATGAATATTCAGTTGATATACCACAAAGCAAAAAGGTACTGTGGCTTGTTGCTCATTGCAGGGAACAGACAATCAACAAGATTTAGTATGTACCACCTTGATTGAAATCGTTTATTTTATGACCACTGTCTTTACACACCCTTTTCAAGCTCAGTATGCATGAAGTCAGAACTCAAACCAAATATATGTTTTATCAATCCTCCATAAAATACAGCATAGATAGTGCAAACACTGTCAGTGAGCCACTCTGCATATCACATTGATTTCCTGATGTGTATTTGACAGTGTCACCAGGAACACTCATTAAGGATTCAGAGAGAGGAATCAACATTTAGGCTATACTTGGACCAGTTATGACCCAAATGAGAAGAATGTTTTCAACAAGCGCAAGTCTTCCACCTTCAGCCTATCAAATGGCTGGTTTTCCCCACAAAGGGAGCCAAACACCACACCTTTGAAGCCGGACAGACAAGACAGTTAATTACAAATTTTAAAACAGTTAATTGTGTAGGACAAAGTGGAACATGAACTTGGTTGAGAGAAGTGTTTTCTTCCAACAGCTCTCCAGAAGAAGAGTATTGAATCTCCAGAAGAAGAGTATTGAAGAAACCAAATAGATTGTAAACCACGCAAGTTTTTGTGACTCAATGCTGATCATTCACACTCAATACGCTGTGAACTATGCACTTATGGCCTCTTCCTGGAATCTAAATTTCCCTACAGCAGAGGGACATTGACAGATGCAAGCAGCATCATCTAAATGATTGGACAATCAACTAACTGCAAATGCAAATTACTTGCCGTTTTTGTGCAACATTTTGTGCAGTCTGACTTGAAAATGACTCACCAGTAAGTTGAACCAGCTGATTTGTGAGTCTTGGCTGTTCAACTTTCAACTCTTGCCTATCATCATGTGTCACCCTGACTTTTTGTAAACCAATTCAGAGGTCAGCATTTCAATCCTCCATTTAGTCACTGTGACTGCACCCCAAAAATGGCTACATGTTCAGAAAAATTGTTGTCTTCACTAGTAAATTCTTCATCTTTGAATTGGAGCTCCACGTTTCAATCATTCTCATTTGTAAAATGGTGAGTGCACTGGATTCACCTGACAAAGCTCTTTTCATACCTTTGATGGTCATTCATTGAGATAGGATCTATAGGCATGCAGGATGATCAACAAGTCTCAATAGCAGCTTGAGATAGTGACTAAGCGTTAAGATAGTTGCTACATATCAAGAGAGACTTGAGATAATCAAAAATCATAAACGGCAACTTGAGATAGCACATAATTCAAGTATCTAGAATCTAGATAGGGTATCCACAAATTGTGTAGATTGATCCATCCGTTTGATTGGCTATATAACATACAAGATGTATAAACCCAAGGTGAATATAAGAATTATCAAGGATTACAGCCTCATATGCAATGTATCCAAATACTGAACTTGAAGCTCTGAAGCGCACATGTGGAATATAATGTCAACACCACCAAAGTTTAGCTCAGACCATCCACACCTTCAAAATTGATCTTCCTTGCAACATCTGTCTTTCAGAGTGTTTTAGCAAAGAAGATACAAGAATGTACAGTTAGCTGTAGTATTGACATTTGTGATCAGGAATTGCGCCAACAAGAGGTGCTTTGGCTGTAAGTCTATCACTTGATGGCTACAATTGCAACATCTCAGAATCTGACTAGTTTAAAATTCTGCCTACAGAAGAAGACCATGTCTCAGAGTCATTTCTTGCCTGTAACATCAACAAGCTTTCCACCCTCTACACGGCTGTCCTGTGTGGTAATCACTTTGGACGAGCAACGAAGAAGCAAGAACACAAAACTGAACTAAACTTATCTTATCTTGTCATCAAATCCATTATTTCTTGAAGAACATCTCCTGCACTTTTGTCCTACTTCCCATCAAATCTTAATGTTCCTGAATCTGGTCACTTGCCAAACCTTTCACATATCATCATCATGGCTCTTACACAATCAACACATTTTTTCTTTGTCCCAATATTGGGTCCTTGATCTGGTTGAATGGCAGTCCCCTACTTACTGACAAAGTGACATGCCAATGGGCCATGCTCACGACCATCAGAATACCGCAAGATCACATCCAAGGGAATGGCATGGAAAGGAATTTCTGTTTTTCATAAAGGTTCAAGGTGAAGATTATAAACTGTACATTGTCACTGGGTATCACAATGCATGAACTGACTTGAGGTCTTTGTTGAAGCCTACGCCAGATCCTGGTGTGATGTTGATTAATTTCCTTGAGGTATTGACGTTTTCCCATAGATTTCCATTCTCATTTTTGAACTTTTTAATACAAATCAAGTTTTTCTAATTGTGTCAGAGCTGTCTATCAGTCACCAAAGGACCTGACATCACATTTCCTTGATCTGGCAAGCTGAGTACTATACTACCAGGACCTCCCAAGCTCAGTGAAACCTCTGAGAGTTGTTGTTAACATATTCAATTCATGTATGGGTAAGATGGGATTGGTCATAGAGTATATGGGTAAAAAAGGAAGCATTTCAATTGTCTTCTAGTTTTATTTTGGATAACCCATCTTTCACAAGCAATGACTTGTTATCTAATTCTCTTCCACTCTGCCCATCTATTTTCAACATCAATGTATCATTTTATGCAGTTCGATCATCAAACAATACATGAATTGGCTCCCCTGCTGATACTATGAGCTCATGCAGTCTTTGTGAGCAGTGCTTCTTTCTTAGTTTTCCCCTGTGCTTCTGCAATCTTGGCTAACTTTGATTTAGCTGAGAAAGAATCTTCTAAGGTTTTTTGACTCCAGCTTTCATTTGAGAGCGCCCTCTGTATTGAGTTGGTCCTTATGATTACCAGCCTACAATCATCATGTCCATCAAATGATCATCAGCCACATCATAGCTTTGGAAACATTTTTTGTGTATGTATAATGAAGCATCACTCAAAAATTGTAGCATTTTTTCATTTTCCATGACTCCCAATGTGTTTTGTCAGCAGGGATACTAAATTGATAGGTAAGTTTCTTAAGATTGATAAGGCTTGGTCCCAAGTCTTCAGTTCCTCCCCTTGGATGACTGTCTACACAGTTGATCCTGGTATGATCAATCCTAAGATTACACTGAAAGTAGATAAGTGCTTTTTGAATGTGGTTCCACTTGCGCGCGACTGACTCATCTCAAGGTGTGCAATGTGACTCAAATTGTGCCTCTTGGTCTTGTACTGATATACCAACTTTGAATCTTCATTTTTATCATTTCTATCACAAATAAAACATACATAATGTTGCTCCTGTGGTCAGTCACTAAACTCTTCCTGATTTGATTGGACAACTTGATTATCACCAACTTGTATCAGGTCTCTCATCTTTAGTCTCTCATTTGTTTATTTCACAAACATATTGTCATCAACACAACAAAAAAATTGACATTCATTAACAAAAATATTACATCTGTCCAGGTATCTGCCATCCACTGTTGATTTCCATGGCTAGTCACTCCACTGCATGCAATTTCCGCATCAAGTCAAAGTCTTGTATGATCAATTGTCACCATTAGGACTTGCAAGTAGGTTATTTCCCAGTGTTTGCTGTAGAGAATGTAGCTACCGCATTGAAATTGTCCCATGCTCTGTTGAGGTTTTCCCTCAACAAATGAGCTTGTGGAAAGGATGTCTCCTTCCTCATATAATTCGGATGATTGTTGTAGGATTCAATTTGCTATGTCCAAATAGGGGGTTTTATCCTCTCTAGGAAATATATGTGAAGAAAAGTTAAAAACCTTTCTGCTGCGCAGTATTGGGAATACAGACCTGTGCTATCTGATTACAATGCATGAGAATCAAGGAATGCGTCTTATATCTGGATTTTTACTTGTCTGAGACACTTTAAGCACCAGGTCTAGCCAGAGTGGTGCCGCAAAGCGAATTGTGCTACGGACAAACAAGCTGGTTGAATTCCCAATAAGAGGTAACTAAGCAACTTTTGCACAAAGCCCCTATGGGGTGCCCAGAGGCCATCTCAATTATACTATCTACTGCAAATTCTGTCACTTTACTATTGGCCGTAGTATGATTTACTCCTATTCCGCCTATCACTACCTGGATTCAAACTGGAACTAAAATGATAAACAAAGTATGAGATTATGGAGAACTCTGGAAAAAGAATTGCAAAAAGACATTAGGCTCTGTTTGAAATTTACACCAGTATTTGTAAATCAGATTAGTAGTAGGTTAGAGAACCAGCAAAAGAGATATACTATAAAGATTTGACCACTTGATGAAATTGAATAAACAGAAAAGTACATTAGGTAAGTAATTCATCAAACAATTTTTTTAAGTGAAAACTAGAAGAATAGCCCTCCTGGCTTTCTTTTTATCAGCTATCATTTGTTAATGCAAGGGCAGGTGCGAAGAAAAGAGTTAAACACTGGTCTGAGACAAGATAGTGAATATACAAATCTGAAATGAGAATTTTTGAGAATTCTGATGAGAGATTAATCAGACTGGAATTCTATGAATGGACGTGAGGTATGGATGAGTGTTGACCACTTTGAGAAACTTGTGGTGTACCTTCCGTGGGATTCATATTATTTTCTGAATTACGCAAGCTTTGATTCAGACAGGAAAGAGACATGAAGCCTTGATGAAGTAACATCCTTCTTGCGCTAGAGGAGGCGATTACCAGAGTAGCCAATGCATTAGGATGTGAAGCGTATTGAAATATGCCCAAGGTTAACGGTGATTAATCCTCTCCAAAGAACATCAAATAATTTGCATAGACTGACTAAATACAATGTACACCCCCAAGCTATGCTTTTTATGCGGATCAGAGTGTTAACGGACAAGCTTTACAAAGCCATATTAGTAGGAAAGATTGAATGACAAAATCTGTGGAACCAACCTGGACAAGTTCAGTGTATATCATTTAGAGAATGATGCATTCCAGAAATTTATGGCAACTGTTGGGTTCATAGGACAAGGCCTTGGCTCAGAAGTATGGAACTTTTTAATTCAATGTTGTGGCATACCATGGGCAGTATCTGGAACATCCAGCATAGGAATTGCCTACCCTTGAAGAGCTGAAGGCAATGGATATTGCACATTGTTTCCGGAATATAGGACATCTAGCTCATCTTGACAAGCCTTGAGAAGTACTTGTGTCAGCTCAAATAGCAATCCAGACTCTGCTGATTTCAGGAAGGCTGGCCAGTCCGCTGCAATTGAGAACAATTTGTGAGTCAGACTTAGCATAACTCTGACAATTTCAAGTGAAGGTCTTCAACATGTTCTTTCACTTTCTGATTTGTGGTAGCATGGGTAGAAGGTCTGGAAAGCCCCCAGAGCTAGTATTGTGTAATGGTTGGGTGTCAAGAGGAAATTGGGAAACAAGCCAAAAAGTCTTGAAAGCATTACACAATGACCTGTCTTTGAAGTTTTTTCAAGCTTGGATAGTTTTTTTCAGGAAAGCATAGTTGGAGCCCACACTGGATCAAATCAGGCCATCAACACCCCCAACCATTTTTGACAACAAGGCAAGAAATCAACCAAATTGGTAAGCCTCTTTTATCGCATGTGCACCTCATCATCAGTTGAGCTTTTCTCCGCTCAACACCTTGATTCTTGTTTTCAACTGGTCATTTATTGATCAAAAGAACATCCTTCAATGTTATCTCATCTCAACATGTCAAATATCCCATTTTAGCCCAATTGTTCATTGAACCCTATCAAATAATGATACCGATTGATAAGATGATACTGTTGTACCTCAAGGGTACAAGGAAACTCAACATCCGCTTGATCCCAAGATGTGCAAAGTCAACCTTGATGATGAAAACTGGTGTAGAAAACCTTTATCTTGAAGCTTGGCTCTGGTTTTGTGATGAAGCTAAGGAGAGATCAAAGCTATATCCTCTACCTGAATGGGGAAACTACTACTGCCAGGTTGTAAACAATAGCCGCTCCATCAACAAGAATGAACCAAAAATCAAGATTGAAGCAGCTCTGAAGAAACCTAGTGGTCTTACAACACTGTGATCAATTGGCATCTCATTCAGTTGGTACAAGTACAGCCTTACCATCCCTAAGTCCCCCCTTCTTGAGTCCGATGAAGACGAACCAGCTCTCACTTGACAGGCTACAACCGGTCAATGTACCAAGAGACCAAGAAACTTGTCCTCCTCCAATGAATCTTTCAACAAAGAATGGGATGTTGAAGAACGAGATGTAGTCAAACAAAAGAAGGAACAAAAGTTTGAACCCCAGCAACTTGAACCTACGGTTGCAATTCCAGTACAAAGGATCAAAGTGAAGCTTGGACCTCCACCAAAATCTCATCAATCCGAGGTTATGGTTATCAATTATCACCCTCATGCCGCTTCTAGTCTTTCAGAGGAGGGGATTGAGGAAATAGACAAGCTTGAGTCCAAGGTGAGTTCATGTCTCTACCATATCCATCATTTGTTATATCTTTCATCTAGTCCACATACTCAACATCACTCTTTTTGATTACAACCACAAGACCTATCAGGCTCATCATGTAAACAAGAGCAATCACCATAACAACAAGCCTGATCATGATAAAATCCAGATTGATCACGAGAAAGACCAGACTGACAATGATGAAAACAAGTTTGGTCACGATGAAAACAAGACCAATCACGGGTTAGAATCAGCCCAATCTCAATACCTGGTGAAGGGTAACTGGATCCCTAGAGTACCTCATAATTTTGAAATGATATTGAAATGTGTCCTTGGGCCCAAATTTCAGGCATTGAGCAGTACATACAAACCAAACCTCAAGATCCTGTAAGCAACAAAGAAGATTCACCTAGCAAACATCACACCCTTGTAGGCCTCAACATCATCGGCAGCCTTGCTGCTTGGTTAAAGTCAAAACGATGCAAGGCTATCATTGAGTTTCAGTCTCAATTTTACCGTACTAATCAGCTGTCTGTATCAATCCACAGCCATCAAGTTTGGAGATACACACGAGCTTGCTTGTTGAGAAATGAACAACCTTCCATACCCTCCTTGCCAAACCTTGAGTTGGAATGAAGGATGGCTTCTCTCACTCATTTCACAGGATAAGGATGCAGTGTATAGCCCGGTTCCCATCTCATACCGCGTAGATCTGTTGTCTTTGATTGGAGTTGGCCACAACATGCATTGCTTCAAGGCCTAGTTCCTCATTGATAATCAAGTATATAATGTTGTAGCAAAACACTACATTTCCAAAGGCTGATCTTTGAGCTACTATCAGCGTCATGCACAGTAATATGTACATGTGGAGGCTGCAATTGAAACCTTCAAGGCCAAAGTTTTATCTTACCCAAGTTTCACAGCTCTTGACAAGGAGGCGGTCAAAAAGTTGAAAGTATGTGTGGTTTGAATTGTCATGTATTTCTCCTCAATTTTGATTAATACAATTCTTTGATCACACAGGTTGCGAAGTGCTGCGTCGTGGCGAAGGTAGGCACCAAAGGCCAAATGGATGATACTGACTCTGACTTCTGGCTTTTCAAAGAAGAATTGGATGGAATATTTGTCAAGTACATGGGAAATGACAACTTTACTAACAAGCATCCTTGTACTCCCATATCCCAAATGCTCCACGCCCTTGCACATTATGACCTTCAAGAGAATGGTGGCCAATCTTTCATATGCAACTTACAGGGGGGTGGTGCAACTCTGACTAACCCCGCAGTGACTGATCTCAAGTGAGTATGCCCATTGATGCATGATTTATATTCCCACAGTAAAAGCTTTGGCAGTCAATGGTGTAGAAATTTAGGTCTTGAAGAAATGGAAAAGTTAAAACAGCTCAATATATTGTAGGGAGGCTCAATATCCTTTTAACTTCTGTCGGGGTCAATCAATCAAATACATCGGAATAAGATTTTGTTCACATTCAAAAGTTTTGTAAAGAAACATAATCAAAGTTTGTAAAGACCGTTAGATACTTTGTAAAGAAATCTGACTCCTTTGTGTGATAATTCCCTTGACGCAGTTGGCCAAATTTTACTTTGGCTCACTGCCGTCAAACAAAAAGAATCACTCCGTAGAAGATGTGATATAAGATAGATATTCTGGTCATTTCTGTTGGCTCACTGCCTTCCTACAAATAGAATAAGTCACTGAATTTTAAGGATTTGAAAGGTGATTGCGAAAATATCTTCATCATACCAGGTTTATATCAAAAAAAACAGCCCAGACTCAAAGAGCTTTGCAGCAATCAGAAGCATAAATAATGCTATTGCTTATGACTGAAAGCTCTCCAAGGCGACTGTGAGCTCTCCATATCAATTTCAATTTCAAGGTATTGCTTTTGCTTTTAGTTAAAACCTTTCCAAAGCAATTGCAATGTAATGCTCTGTCATCAAAAGAAAGGCTTTGAAGAAATCAAAGAAAATTTAGATTTCAAAGTTTGATATGCACACCAATTTGAACCCACTTATAATTGTGGAAATAAGATTGTTTTTATCAGCAGTGACAAATCACTCATATCACTCATATGGATCGAATTGAAGATGAGAGGGCAATTCCAGCACACGGGTGAATACAACCCACACATTATCTAAATTAATGGAATTCTCATGATAACCCAGTCTTGATATCAAGCTTGAAACCTGCCATCCAAACCGGGGAGCTGAAACCCGCTTGAGATGTTATGAATCAGGGTATCTCGTGGCAATAAGACTATCAATGACTTCTCTCGGAACAGGATTCAGCCCTTGGGTGCCATTGTAATTGAAGGGAGAGTAGTAGCATGTGTCAGGTGAAACACCAGTTGGCAGTCTAGATTTGTCATTTTTTGTGTTTGGTAGGTGTTTTTGCGCTTTACAAAAGAGTCCATTGCACTTTGAACTAGAGGGACCCACAAATGGAGAAATAGGGCCCTAAGTGGAATTCAGTCAGTCGTTGTCAATGCAAACCAAACAAGACAGTTTTGGAACAACTTACTTTTGAACTGGATGGGAAGGATTATAGACCCCTTCACGTATCTTTGCATTGATCTCATCCCGTAGCGCAGTGTTTTTAGCACACATCAACTAAGAAAAGTGGCCATGTCAACTGTCTCACTACCATGGTTGGTTGATGTTCTTTCTGGGAATCCTCCTAAGTTGCGAACAAGCTCTAAGTATTGGAGTCCAATTCTGGGGTGATCATTGTTACTTGTTGCAACATGCAAGCTGAGAACTTTGTGCGACCAAGCATCAATGAAACCATAGATTGTTATACTGAAAGGCTTAAGTTTATCATGCCCGTCACTGGCCCACAGATGATTAGGACCTGGGACATAGAAAAAGCGTTGTTTGAGCTTCCCTGCTGTCCGTACAGCTACTCCATTTGGATCAATGATTTGAACTAATTGACGGAATGTCTCTTGATGAATCCTAATGCTATCATCCACCACCAGATGTTGTTGCATAGTTTGATAGCCTGTGTTCCAATCTTCCCCTTCTATGTGCTCAAGAAGGATATCAACCAGGTCGAATGGTGTCACTCGACCTTCTTGGATGTCATCTCTACGCCAGTTGAGACCCATTTCTTTTGACATCTGATTTATGTTGTGCATGTTGATGAGAATATCATATGTGTCATTGATGGCACACGAAGCAATGTGTTTGGTATCACGAAGAATATAATGCCGTCTCAAGATCTCACAAGCAGTATCCTTTTAAGCCGCGGTCATTGATGGCGAGTTTGTTAAATTGTGCTGCGCTAGGTACCACTGGTGACTTCTCTTTGAATTGGGATACCCATATCATGAAGGGCATCTACCATACTGTCCTGCAACATACTCCGTTGACAATATTCAGGAAGAAGATGTTTGAGAAGCTGATTTTAGAGTGGGGTGAGGATGTGAGGCCTTTTGATTTTGTCTTCATTTTGATTCATAGTATTGAAGATATTGAGAGTCAGGTGTGGAAATCACAAGTTTGTTGTTGAGAGTGTTCTAGATAAAGTGCAATAAAGTGCTGATTTCAATATAGTGAACTGTGAATGAACAGGAGGTGATAATGAGATGTGGTTGCTCTGGACTGGATGGAGGAGTCCGTCAGGAATCAGAGCTCTCTATTTATAAGTGAAAATGGGTAAGTAACAAGAAAATGAATCTCAGGCAAGATGCTGACCCCTATTGCAGCTATTAGCAGCTTAGCTGCAGCCTGTTTGATGGCTAGCCTAGGCTCAAGTACGTTTGAATTTAATCGTTCCAAAGTCTTTGTGAACCTCTAACTAACCATCAGAAGCAACCTATTGACTAGGCAGTAGTCTAATTTAATGCACCGCTGTTTAGAATTAAACGGCTTGGCAGTTTCAATGCAAGTGTCTTCAATTTGTAGCCAAAGTCAAGCTTACTGCCTATCTAGACAGCAAGAACCAGCACCGTTGAACGCTGATCAATACACAGCCCCAATTGCGATTGGTATTGATCATGATCATTGATGTGCATTCAATGATCAATGGTGGGTGTTTTTCAGAAGAATGTAGGCAGAGGTAGAGATACATATGTAAGATTTACAAATCACAAAGCTACAAATCACAAAGCTACAAATCACAAAACGTCAAGTTACAGAATGGGGTGGCGGTGATTTTGCCTCACCGCCGCCGTAATTACATCCCGAGAGTGTGACTTATCTTGATTATATGAAGAGCTTCATATCCATCAATGAAGTCTTGATGTTTGTCTCATTTTCCAATTTGTATTGTCTTTTTTGTAAAAAAAGTGTTTGACAATTTCCAACAAACATCAACAGAATAAATTTTTGTTCCATTACTTCATCATCTTGATATTCAACTCAAAGATTAGCCATGTCATTGATTCCTTGTTTAATCAGATTCTAGTAATTCCACAACAATCAAGTGCTAGTAAAGAAACAACACTTCTGATCTGTGATAAGATTCTAGCATTTAAGCTATCAAGATTATCAAACTGCTTAAGTAGTGCATCACAATTTTTCCATGATCATACTTTTCACAAGAGTTCAGTCAAGCTAAAGAAAAATTGAAACCCCACAAGATTGACATCTTGTGCTTGATTACATTAAATCACATAAATCCAGGATATAAAAGGAATCAAGCTAATTTTATAGAACAACTTTTGAAACTAAAACAGCAAATGGGACAATCTATTGGTTTATTCAAATAGCTTACATTTGGTGCAAATCCTGATTTTGAAGGTCCACAAACAGAAGTGAATCATTTTAACAAATTTTCTGCCGTCTTTGTAAAGTTTTATCTAGATTGTGTGTACAATAGTCCATGTGATTGTAAATCTTCCTGCACTACCACTAAAATCAAGATAAACAGCAGCACATTTTCCAATACAAGAGGAGAGAGAAATCATATTCAGAGATCCAAATGTGACAGAACAAGAGTGGTTTTGTGTCCTTAAAACTCTCTTAATCTTGATTTTCCATTCAATGAGCTCATTTCAGTTTTTCATGCTCTCAACTGTCTTCATCTGAGATACAGAAGTTGAGTGATGTGTATTCCAAACTGATCTACTATATGCTTTCAAAAAAAACCTCAATTGCAACCAGAATTTTTTTGAAATTTATCAAAGCTTCTATTATGAAGTGTGATACCAAGGTTTTAAAAGTAAACTCAACTATTTTTGGACCAAAGGCTTGAAACATTCAACAGTTTAGGCATGACTATAGTATAGACCAGACTTTTCTTTATTTATTCATGCAAAGAACAAAGAAACCAATTGAATCATCATCAGGGGATCTTTAGGACAGTTTGGAAACAATCACATTCTGAGTTACTAAATGTGTGTAATTATAATCAATTGAAAAGAGGTGAAAGGAAAGGAATGAAATATTGATTTGATTCCTTTGAAGGATCAATCATAAGTGAAACTGGTGATAAAGCAATGTAATCTTTGTTATTGTTCCTTTTTTTGTGGTTCACTTCTTTGTTGTTCTGATTCTTGAGATTGTTTTGATGTAAATACTTTGACCAAACTCCAAATCAGAATATTTGATCATATTTCAATTATTGACGCTGTGTTGAGCATTGTGTCCTCAGACATCTTTCATCTAATTTGTAAGCATATGGGTGATTCAATGCTTTTGTCTCGGTCAAATAGAGAATTTGGTCAACAGTAGAATTGTATGAAGCTTAGTAAATGACTGATGGCTCTAGAAAGCATGACAGTCAATCGATTGCTCCAAAAAGCATAAAATTGAATGTATAAAAAAGGATAAAATTGATTGTATATCAAGTCAAAGAAACGTTTGATCATGAAGAGATTGAAGCAATCTATGCTTAGATTACAATTGCTGGAGGCCTTCAGCCCTGTTGTACATTTGGTAGTAAGATGAATAAACGCATGAAAATCGATTTGTTTTTCAAAAAACAAACTCAATATCAGAGTTGGAGTCAGTGAGCCCAGACTCCTTTTGAGGTGCCTCAGGCTTGAGACGCTTTGCAGCCTGGGAAGATTGGATAATTCGATCATTGTTTGTGCGCTTGTTGTCCGATTGACTTGCCTGCCACTCCTTAGGGTATAGTTTGCGAGCTTGAAGTAAAGAAAAATGTGGATGCCTTTGGAGTATCTCTGTCAACTTGATTGGGTTCACAAGTTTAATAAATCTGTAGTGCCAATAGATTGAAGTCTTGCCTGCTAGCCATACTTTTTCAAACTGAGAATCCCATGCCGCTTTGTAATCTGAAGTAGGTCCAATAGCGTTGTACCAACTGAGTGCATCTTGATGTGTCGAGCTTCCTGGCCAGTTTTCTAAAGGTTTTTTCACAGCTTCATCCTACATATTACATAATGAAAGTTGAGAAATGAGCAGAGAGCAGTCATAAACGCTCACTTTGGTCTTTCCTTTCTCCTGTGCGGGTCTTGGCGTTTGTATTTCAATCTCATTGAAATCTTGACTCTCAGACCATTGATTTAGAGATGTTTTGCTTGGAAGATTGTTGAGGCATATGATCATGTTCTTGAGTGACTGTTTTGAAAGAGGTGAAGGTGGAACAGTCCAATCAAAGCTCTTGGTTTTGGAAGTTGAAGGAGGATTGGGTGAAGACCGGATTGAGGATGACATTTCCATCAAACCAAAGAGCTTGCCGGGTCGTAAGGAGCTGAATGAGTCTTGTAGGCCTTGACAACTTTTGGGATCAAAGCAACCAAGATACATTACGATTCTCTGAGGTTGTTTAGGATACTTGACAGCAAAATCAAGTGGTGTAGTCACCTTATTGAATGAACAGACGTGTGTTAGCCTCATGTCAAATAATTTGTCTTCAATCAACATACCCAGGATTTCAAGTTCGCCATCCATATCCACAATTTGGTCTTCCAAGTGTTCAGACCAGTAGATTCCCCTTGAGGCTGTATAGTTGGGCTTTTGCTCAATGTGCATAAGGGCCAGTTCTTGGCCTCGAATTGTGAGATTAGTGACTTTAATTCCTACAAGAAAAGGTTCCAGTGCTGGTCCTCATACAAATAGTCAAGATTCACTGACCGAGGTCCAAAACTCTAAAATCACTGTACAAGCTGCTTGGGTAGCAGCTTCAGTCTTTCTGATTGACATGATTTTCTGGTCAATTTGATTACAATGAATCTGTTCCAAGACCAATTTTGAAACCAGAGCTGCAATCTTGCAATTGGCTTGGGATGACTGTAAGGACTGGGACAGATCTTGGGGGAGAAAGTTTTGAATTGCTAGGGGTTGAGGTTTTGAAGTTGAAGTTTGAGTTGATACACTACAATGCCCTGGGAGCCCGCAGTGAGTGTTTAGATTAACTTTCTGAAGTTGATTGCAACACTAAGTGCAAGCATACATCAGAAACTGACAATTTCAAGTAGTCGACCTAATGAATGACTTACTGATAAGCATAGCTGATATGTGCATTTCCCATTTTTGAGGATTTCCTCACGGTGTTTTGGGTCAAAATCACTGTTGGGGAGGCCAGGGCGTGATGTTGCCAAAGCCAGAGTTTGTTTTGGTTGAGTTCCTCCAGTTGGATTGAGGAGGTTATTCAAATTCATTGCTGGTTGAGACCTTTCTGAGTAAAGGTTACAATGTTGGATGTCCTCAAGGAGAAGTGACCGCGTCAGATTAAAAAAATAATTGTGGGTTTTTGATGGACACTAACAATGAGAAAGAGTAAAGAAATATGTGTCAACATTTCACAGCGTAAATTGAGGAAGCAAAAAGCCTACCCGCCACGCTATCAAATGGGGTAATTGGTCTTGTGTCCTAGATCTTATATAGGGTTGCACATACTTCAATTGTGAAGGGCACTCCAGACATGTGAGGCCAGTAGATTGATTGAAAGTAGGTTGAGGAAGTGGAACAACCAGTTTATCATGAAACTGAGTGATGTAAGACTTTTGGGGGGCTGAGGGAGGCATGTTTGTCTACTTGACAAAAATTTGCTTCTCACACGGATGGAGGCCATAGTACCTTGATTCAAAAAGCTTCTCAAAGCAAGGGAGAGGGACAGTAGGGACATCTCAGCAAGGAGGTCACAATCTGATCAATGAAATCTGATTTGGTCTCTTTATGCTTCTGTACGCCTGTTGGGTTGTACACGGTGGGGCCATACAGGGCAAGAAGACCGTTCCCATTCCCATCCCATTCCCAATCTCCGGCAATTGTCACATGCTCTCCGCCACTTATGTCTTCACCGGTCTCAAATCTCATGCAGTTTCCAAACCTGTAACTGTGACCAAAATTGCCACAGAAAAAACATTGCATTATCCCCAATTTGATGGGCTGTATTGCTAAGGTAGGTACTTTGATTGGATTGTTATTTCTAACTGTTTGTTCTGTATCTTCTTTAGTCCATCTCATTGGTCCCCTTTGCCATCTGGCTTTGAATGCCTCTTCACTATGACTGTTCCTGTTAGGTGATGAATACTTTTGAGATGAATAGTAGTTAAATCTTAATGGAGTATCAGATTGATTATGTGATGGAAACTGATGATTTGAGTGGGATTTGCAGGAAGCAGAGTTAATTGAAATATTGTCTTGCTGGGTGTTAATAGTTTTGTTTCCAATTTTTTCTCTTGCTAAGTAGATTTGGATTTCAGATTTGATGTTGTTTAGGTTAAAGTTTGGATTCTTGTTGTAGAATTTGTTATCTAGTTCTTTGTTGATTTGTTTTGTCATCTCAGTGGGCATGTGTAGTTGAGAAAACAAACCTCTTATTGAGTCACTAGTCGATGTAAAACCTGTTGATGCTGATTCAGCAACAATTGCATTGATTTCAGACATACGTGCCAGCATTTCTGTTTCATTCAAGTCTAGTTGTAAGTGAATAAGTTGGCTAAAGAGGGCAAATTGATTTGTTCTACCTCCTCTTCTGAAATGACGTTGTAATGCTTGCATGGCTTCATATGCTGTATTGGTGGTGTCAGTGATGTCCTTCAGTGGGTCAGCAATGGTTTTCAAAATGACCAAACTGGCTAGTTTATCCCGTTTGCTATCTACATATGTCAACATTGGTTGAGGTGTATCCCAGAAATCTTTGACGCTTAGTAATGCCTTCATCACTCCTGTGGTGTTCTTCTTCCATAGAATGAAGTTGGACCTGTCCTCAGCAAGTTTTGTAAAGTTTGTACACACTGAGCTTCTTGTTAGCACAATAGATTTCATGGAGTGCTGTATCAAAGTTCTGGGATGACAATTCTTTTGTTGTCATTTTGGTAAAGATGAACAGTGTTGGATTAAAAGTTGTTGGCGGATGTACAAAAGGAATGGGGGGGAATGGAAGGGTACTCAGTGGTCAGTTGTAGGTTTGGGTATTGTAATCCTGTTGTGTCAAGGTTAAGGCGGGATACTCCGGCAATGATATCCAAAACAGACTTTGGAGATAAAGTACCTAATTTTGATGATTGGGGGGATTTGGGTTCAATAGGTGAGTCACTAGGTAATTTGGGTACGGTGGGTTTTAGTTCAGGCACCGGAGGAAGTGAGGCTCATGCACAGTATTCAGGATTATCGAGTTATGCATGAAATTTGTAGATAAGAGAAGACAAATATCATTTTTCTCAGTAGTGGGTGTATTCATGGGGTTTTAGGCGTAGGAGACAGCAGTGTTGGACATGGTTCAGGAAGATCAGACGGTTGTATGATGGGGAAATTGGATGCTTCTACAGTTAAAGTTGAAACATTAGAAGTAGTAAGAAGGTTTGAGAATGGGGAAAGTTCAGATTGAGTTGGTGATGACAGGGGGAGTAGATCAGATAAGGTTTGGAATGTGTTAGTTGGAGTCAGGGGATGTAGAGTAGATTCATCTAACACTCAATTGTTGCCTGCTGGTGATATCCCTTTCCTATGTGTTGTTTGTCTTTTGCATTTTGGAGGAGCACGTGGATTTGCTGCGTAATCTCTTTGTCTTGTGTTCATTTGGTATATTGGCCAATTGTTAGGAGTGGTAATGCGGGCTCATAAACTAATCTAAAGAAACAAAATAAGGGAATACATAAGTATGAAAAATAAGATTCCAGATCCACAAAAATGTGGAATCCAGAATTTGGTACAAGACTGAGTTTTGTGAGGTTTGTTTAGCAACAATGTGAGATTGGCTGTGCCACAGTCATGTCAGATCATGTGACTACAATACCGGGATCTGGTTGGGGGGTTAAAAATCAGCACCAAATGATGATGGTCTAGTACCATCGGGAGTTATATAAAGGAATACTATTGCATCATGTGTTCAAACCCAGGTGGATGTAAATGTTTCAGGAATCTTCTTGTGTCACAAGTGCAACTGTGGAGCTTTTGTCTATGAATGAACCATGTGACATTTACAGTTTGATTCCAAACTTCTCATGGAAAGAATTCGTCTGCAAAAAAAGTATGCAAAAGGACTTAGGATAATGAATCCATATATATCATTGTAATTTTGAGAAGAGTACATGTAGAGAACTACAGATCAATAAGTTCAAAGGAAAATACAAAACTACATAAACTGAAACTCAGGAGGTCCCTAACTTAGATAGAGAAAGATAATCTAAATGTGTTTTCATAGATATGTTCTTTTGAACATATTGATAATTCAATATAAATTGAATTATCTAATATTATATAGTAAAAAAATACATTTATTTGATTAATTGTTTTATGCATAAATATTCATTTATAAGAATAAAAGAAATTGAATTATATTTATTGATATTATTTTATAATTTATATACAAGATAGGGCTACAATTTCATGATATATTGGACATTCAGAAAAAATGAAAAATTTCAAATTTCAGCTTTTAACTGAACTTAAACACAGCAAGCAATGTCTTATCTGATTTTCAGTGCTGAGTTTTAAAGTTTAATCTGCTTCAAGTAGTAAAGAACTTCTTTATTGTTGTCTGAAGTTCAATATATAATGAATCATTAGTATCAATAGAAAGTTCTTAATAAATTTCCAATGGAATTGATTATTAATATATATTAGTTTTATTATACATTTGAATTATTCATATCAACATTTGAAAAATTGGTCTTCTATATCAGCAAAATAACTTTTAAGGCTAGCTTCTTCTTCAGTCAGATGAATCCATCAGGAATTGCAGAATTTATAATCCAGTATAAATATTGAAGAAAAACAAGATAAAGAAGTTCAAATAAGATATGAATTTTTCAAGAATTTATTCAATATTACTCTTAGTATATAATATTCAATACCAAAAAAAAGATCTTACTATTGATATCTTTTCAATAGATTATAGAATGGAATATCAATAAATATCATCTATCTATATTCTTATACATATTTATTTTTAGAAAATTGAATGAATATTTAAATATATCTAAATTCTCCAAACATTAGTCTGACTGATATCTAGCTTTTTTTTCTCAAATTAAATACCCTATAATAAAATTAATATCTTGGAAATCATTTAAAATTTATTGATCTCTTTATAGTAAAATTTTCATATGAATTTTAAAGCTAAACAAATATTATTCATAAATTTTAATAAGAATCAAAATATCTTTTTACAAATTGAAAGTATAATTCTCATTATCATTTTTGTGCCATTTACTTTACAGCTATTGAAGAAATTATTATCTTATATAAAATACTGATAAATATGGTTTATATATATTCTTATAAATAATTATTTCCAGAAAATTCAATAAATTCCAATTAAAAAAAGAAAAAAAGAATATCCAAGAATCATACCCTTTATACCCTTTCAGCTCAACTATTTGAAATCAAAATCGATGTGAGTTCTTTGCTTTAATGGTTATCCTTTTTTTCATTATTCCTTTCTCATGATGACATGTCTTTCTTTATTTCATCTTTTACTAAATATCTCAATTTCTACTTGGTTCTTCAACTTTTAAATGCCTTGCTCTAATTTTCAATCTACATAAGTTTTGTATTGGATCCCTCTATCTTAATTTCATTTGATTTGTTTTAATTTATTCAAAACTAAGTTAAAATGATTTCATTTGTTTCACTCTTTTCTTGGTTTAGGTTGTGTGGGTCTTTTTTGTTCTAACCCTTGAAATATATCAATCCAATTCAATCTCAATTCATAGGTTTTTTCTTTTCTTTCTTTTTTTCCTTTCCTCTTTCATCTTTTGCTCTCATTCCTAACATTGACTGATTCTTAATTTTACTTGATATTGAGTTCATTTGAATTGACTGATTTAAATGATTCTCTTTCATTTTCTAGATTGATTGTTTGGTTTCATCCAATTTTAAATTTCACTTTGTTTCTTTTTTTAAATTCTTTTCCTGTTCAATTTGTGTCCTTTCAATTGATTTGATTTGATTATTTAAATCTAATTGATATGATTCAATTCTTGTTTTAACCTAGTCATGTTCTTGGGTTTAGATTGTTTTGGTTGATCTCTAGAATCCTATTCATCCCAGTCCCCTTCATCTATATTTTTGACTTTATTTAACTCAATTTTGATTTGGATTTGATTGGATTAATTCAAATTATTAGATTTACTTTCTAGATTGATTGGCTTCAATTTTGAATTCTAACTGTAAGTTGTTTTCTTTTTCTTTGAATTTATTCCCTTTTGTTCAAATTGATACTTTGAAAATGATTTGAATTCTTTTGTTGGGTTTAGGTCAATTGATCCAATTTGAAATCCTGATTTGTAAGTCCTTTCTTTTGCCACTATTGTCTTTTCCTTTGCTTTCTCCTCCCCTTTGAATATCACTGACCACTGCATCCAACACAGACGTTCTTGACGTCTAGATCATTGGATTGTCTTGACTTTGTTTCCACTTAACTCTTTTTCATTGTTTTGTTTCTTCACAGACCTTCTCCTCAGTCAAAATCCTGAACTTCCCTCTTTTCCGCGTTTTGTTACTTTACTGAGCTTCTCCTCAGTCAACAGCCTGTGCCAAAGCTCAGGAGATGAGCAATCACCTCAGCGCACTGGCGTTGCACTTTGTACATACACACGCACACGCACATGCACTTGAACCTTGTGCATCTGCCGCACTTGCGTTCAGACAATTGTCTAAGAACAATTGTCAACCTCATCAGTTTCTTCCAAAATAACCAAATCTTGATCAAGAACAAACTTACATTGCGGAACCATAATGACTCACACCTGACCCAGAAGTGTACTACCAAACCTTTCTGAAGCTCTTGCCTGGAGTCCGAACCTTAAGATCAAGCATTAGTCATGTGTAAGAAAGGTATCGCAAGCCCGTTATCAGTTTTAAACAACTTCACTGTTTCAAGTCATACATAGGACTCTCTCGGCATGGTGTAGGGGTACATTCTTATCTTAATAAATATCAAGATAGTGCAATGTTGTCTCTCTTGTCTCTTGTATCCTAGCTCTTCATTCCATTCATCTGTTGTTGTACTTACTTATATCCACAGGAAACCAGCCCCAAAAATTGGCCGCGGGCCCCTCTTCCTTTAATGTGAGTGACCAGATTTCTTGGTCCTGGTGTCCAACTTTGGTTCATTCATCATTTATTAATCTCACTTTTGTTCACAGAAAAGCGGCCGTAGGCCACTCTTCCTTTATGGTTTACAATCAGATCATGATCAATTTCCGTAGGCCACTCTGCCTTTATGGTGTACAGTTGGATTGTAGTTGATTGCCGGAGGTCCCTCTTCCTTTATGGTGTACAATTGGATTGTAGTTGATTTCTAACAATTTTCTTGTTAAGGACAACAGTTGTTTTTGTCTATTCCCTGGTCAGAAGTCTCATTCAGATTCTCGCTTCTCTTGTCTCTGAGCTCTACTTTAGTGTATCTCCATCTTTACTGGATCCATCTTTCACTTATATCAACTGAATTCATATACTTACCTCATAAATTGCTTCATCTTGAGAAATCCTGATATCACCATCTACGGGAATCTCAACATCATTCAATAACTATACCTATAACCATCAACAAACACCTACTCCATCAATTGTCAAAGTTCAAAGACCTCAGGAGCATGCCTCGCCGACTCCATCAATTGTCAACGCTCAAATACCTTGCCAGCGTGCCTCACCTACTCCATCAGCCTTAAGTACTGACACAGCCTTCAAACCCCCTAGACGCTCCCTGCGTCACATGTGTCAATTGACTACTCCACCAGCCTTTGTAACCCCCAGAAATGCCCCACGTTGTTTGCGCAGATCAACTACTTCACCACACTTCAGACATTGTTGCACCCAATCACCTACTCCACCAGTTTCTCAAGCTCAGAGAGCTCAAATCCGCTCTCATGAAGAGAGACTTGAAACTCTACCGTCTGTAAACAATGATCCTGCCTATTGGAACAAGATATTCACCTTATGATCCGATCTAGTCAAGTATCTCACCCCTAATCCCAACAAGCGATTGACTTGTGGCATCCTTTGAAAGCTCGTGAGTCACTTCAAACCTGACTTATATGAAAGAACCAAATTAAGACAATTTCAGATTGTTTTTCTATTCAAGAAACACATGGTGCATAGATATGGGGTGTTTTATGAGATTTGAACACAAGGTAATTCATTGCTATCCACTCGTTAATTAGATTAGAAGGCATCTACTTACAACCTTCTGTTGTTGACATCAGCACACTTTGGCACCACCTGCCACTTAGATTAACAAAATTGTTTTTCACCGCCACCTTCTAATTAGATTGGCCAAGTTGTTTTTGTTTTACGTGTGGTTACATTATTCTTCCAATTTTCTTTTCTGTGTGTATAGGTTGTTTCACGGTTTGATTGATTCCAAATTAGGGCAGTTCAAGTTTGAAAAAGCTTTAAAACATAAATGGGTGTAACAAGAAATGCAAATTATAAATATAATTTTTTGAAAAAGTTTGAGAAGGCCCCACCTAAGGAGCACATGTACAGCACATCCTTTTCCAACTTACTCAAATTTTACAGCACTGGGAGGCCAAAGTGCATAAATTTTTACAGTGTTTTGGGCAAACTTGAACTGCCCTATTATATCTATATAGTTTTTTATGTTCTATATGTGGTTACTTGATTGTTGTTTTATTGGTATCATTTTTTTGCTTTGTGTTCTTCCAAAGCGTGTGGATGACTTTCTAAGTCAGTTTCATCATCGTCAATATCTTTCTATGTAGTTGTTTACATCCTATATGTGGTTACCATGTGGTCATTTTATTGTTATAATTTCTGTTTTTTTCTTTCTGTATGATGTTTTACATTTTATAAATTACTTTTTGTGACTCACTTTCTTTGTGTATAATTGTTTATGGTTTTTTCCGTTTGAGACGCACTTGATGGGTCATTATGAATTCATATTTCATTTTACTTTATTATAATATTTGACAATGACTTGGATTGGAACCTCTTTAGTTAATGATTGGTCTTGTGCTCATTTGGTTGGTATATCTGGGATCATCATTGAGTATCAATATCATTGGATGAATTGAATAAAGACAAGTGTTTGTTTCATTTGGTAGACCATTACAATTGATAGACATATATCAGAATGTCTTGTTTACTATTGAAAAAAAACTCTATTCATATACACAAACACTTCTCAATCAAGCCAAAATTCATTAGAAGTTTGGTCAATCAATTTGAAAGAATCAGATTGAGGAAACTTGCGTTTGAAGGAACTCAATTGGAAGTTAGACCCAATAACTGTTCCATGGTCTCAGTCGGTGTAAGACACACTTATGTACAAGTTCAGACATACCCTCAGGTTGGAAGATGCAACAAAAAGGAGCAGAAAAAATGAGAATCAGAAGTGATTACATACATAGAAGAGAGAACACTGGTATTGTCATCAATCACACATTTTGAAGAAAACAAAGGGTGAATTCTGCTTGGAAGTTTTTTGAGTCAAATTGAAATGGTGATCATGTCTCTCCCATAATGTTGACTTCCCTTTAAGTTTTGGTCTTATATGCTCCCCGCGGAGATTTTTTCGGACATTTAGAAAACAAATCATATGTTCTTTGACCCTGATAATGGAGTACCACTGCGTCTACCAGAAATGTTCTTGACAGCAAGATCATAATGTACTACAGAGGGACCCCTTTGAAGTAGGTGATGCTCTCGATGTCAAGAACGTTTCTGGCGGATGCAGTGTGCACCCCACGCTTAAATCACACATTTACAAATTTTAGGGAAGGTATAAATTTACTTGAATACTTTGCTCTGTCTTTTCATCTTTCAAATCATGTCTCTTCTTCTATTATACTGAGTTATAAATCAACTACTTACTTTGAACCTATTGCTTCTTTAACACAGTACCATTTTTCATGACGCTAGTTCAAAGGTCTCTTTGTTTTTTAAAGAAGGGCAAGGGGCTGGTTTGGTGAGCCATCCTGTCTCAGTTCTCAGACAATCATTTCAATTTTTTTGATGACTCTCTTTTCTGAAACAAGAAAAGCTCCTAGCAAAGACTCTTCACCGGGATCTACTGCTCAAGCAGTTGTAAGAACACAGGCGTCCACCATTCAAATACCTTCAGCCAATTCCAAGTCCACTGAGACTTGGGGTGACCCTTTTGTTACCCCTGAATTCACTGGATTCACCACAAGTATCACTTTGCAGGTTTCTAACTCAATGAGCATTTCAAGTGCAATGTCACATGATGCTCAGGTACCTAAAACTGAGTCCAACCCTTTTCTGCCCCCTAACTCCACAGTTGACATCACATGCTTTCTACGTATGTTCAAACAAAATCCCTGTGCTTTTTACACAAATCCTACTTGAATATGTTTACTGACTGGTATGCTTGTTTTTTTGGCAGGTACTACAAGTTTGCAACATCCAACCCCTTTTTGCAATCACGTTGGTGTTGGCCACTCACCCAAAACCTCTGGCAATGTTGCCTCTGATGATGGGATTCCTTTGATGGAAAGCAAAGCTGCCAAAGACAGACATCACATCAGAGGCTTTTCAAGTACGTACAAACAATACATTCTAGATACTCTTTGTGAATCCTGGCCTGTCTTTTCTGATTGGTTAGTGCTTTTTCTATTTCCAAACTGACAGCACCACCTTACAATTGGGGTTACACTTCTAGTGATGTTTTTGCTGCTCTGCCCCTGATGGAGAGCAACAGTCCAAAGCAAGCTAACATAAACACAACCCAATCCAAGTCGGAAAGACCCCAATTCAAGTCCAAAAGTCCTCAATCTGAGTCTGAAAGTCCTCAATCTAAGTCTGAAAGTCCTCTTCTTGAATCTTCTATCATTCCATATGTTTCATCTCCTGATTCCCATGGTATTGAAATGTTACTGGATGCTGCTTGTGTAATCTGTAGGTCCACACTTATTTTGTTAACCTTTACTTCAAATCCTTGATGTATCTCTTTTCATATATTTCTCAGTTTGGCTTGACTGATTCAAATCCTTACTCTACATTTCATTTTCTGCTTCAACTTCCATTCAGCTCGCCAGCACGCTGAGACTCCAACCGCTGTCAGCAAAGATTCCAGAGTAAATACGTCTATGGACATTGATGTTGAGTATGGTAGGTTTGAGATACATGGCATTTGTTCTGGTAAAAAACTGACATATGGATCTATCAGATGTGGAGATTCCTTCCAGATGGTCCAATCCAGGAAAACACCAGCTGGCAATCACAACAGATGATGGAAAGTGTAAAACATCTGGCTTTCCGTTTAAATAAGATACTCAAAGTTATCTCAAATCAGAGCCACTCCACAAGCGCAGGAAGGCTTGCGTTTTAAAATGAACTGCGTCACCTGCTCATAATTCTTCCACCTCCATCTCTCCTGAAGGTCAGTCAGTGGTTTCATTTAGTTTCAAATGAGCCTTGAACCCTTAATGACAATTCATGTTTCTTCCTCGCAATCTGCTGTGTGTATATGCAAATTAGCCTGTGGAGTTTGCATCCGCTACATTGATGAATTTCTAGAAAACATCAACCACCAGATTCACTTAATTTGAAAAGGAAAGGTTCATTTCATTCAATGTCCAAATGTTATATGATTGTTCCTCATTACCTTGTTTAATATCCTTGGTTCAATTTACCTACTATACCATCTTCCACATTGTGTATAACCCAATTCTTTTCAATGTGGATATCTTCTTGTGATCCACCAATTTCAAAGTATTCCAATAACTAGTGACAATAAATTCATTCTTTGAAAACCCAAAAATATCATAAACCACATCATCACAGGTGATTTTTGTGTGTCACCATTTGGAGGGGCTGGGTATCTCTGAAAAAAGATTTTGAGTTGTTTTGTTTGCTTTTTGCATATTCTGTGTTTTTATAATCTTTTCATTCAAGGGAGGAAACAAAAAGACAACTTTTGAATCTAAAAAGTATGATATCTAGAAAAATTACCAGTCTGATTCTAAACAATAATTCTACAAATCATGAAGAACAATTGTAATACAACAAATTCTTTTTATTTATTAATCACTTCAAGAATCATGTCAAACCCATCTCGAAAACTTTGGACTGATTTCATAAAAACGTCAAACACAGTTTCATGAAGTTGTTGAATACATGCTTGTTTTTTTCTGTTTTTTGAATGGTTTTGTATCATATGACCTTCAAAGAAAAATTTGAGGTTCAACCCAGTGCCTAGCAACATGCCTGTTGTAAGGGGATTTGTACATATCTCTGTTTAGACCCTATGTAGTGTTTGATTTGACAAAAGTGTTATGAAAGTTCCGGTGAACAGAAAGGGCTGGAGTTAGTAGCACTAAGATTGATGGTTTCACAATCTAGCAAACTCAGTGACAGGTCAGATAGACTACAGCTAGGTAAGGGATGAGTGATAATGTATGGAAATACAAAGTGGTATTGATTGAGAAAGGTGTTTGTAAATTAAAATGGTGAAATTAACTACAAAAAGATAATGAAATAAGAAGAAAAAAGAGAGGTTATAAGCGCCCAAGACTTGTGAGACTAGCCATTATCTGCTCCTCAATCAGGGGATTGAGGTTTTGCTGTTTCTTGAGGACTTTCAATCTTTTTTCAATCTCATCTGAATAATTGTTTACTCACTTATGTTTGAAATCGTCCCAAACCTCATTGCTCATGCCGGCTTTTTTCTTACGCATACCGCGGATTCTATCAACAACAGTTTGTGAGACCTGGATGGAGGACCCAAAATTGGTCAGATTGGCTTGTTGGGGGGTTACTTGTTCACCGGAAGAGTCTAAAGTTTGGGAGTTCAAGCTGTGATGGTAGGTTTTTGTTTTCAACACAATTATCTTTGGATAGTGACTTAGGCAAATCTTGGTGGTGTAGTTGTCCAAATGAAAGTACGTGCCTTTGATGTGATACACGGGAGGGTTGTCAGTTTCCTGGGGATAGATTACTCTACCTGAGTCACGTTCCATGAGACAAAAAAGCCCAATGGCACAACCAGATGCGTCTGGATCAGCATGTGAGGCATTGGCAAATTCATCTCTGGTGATGACAAGATTGGAACCACAGCTGGATTATGTTGGGGACGCCCAAGCAACACCATACTGTTGTGCAAGTTGAAGATTGGCTTTGAATTGAGATAGTACAAGGTATGCCAATAGTGCTGAGATGAATTTGTCTACATCAGGCATGAGTCTCATTCTGTCAATGTCTTGCTTGATGAGCTGGGAATGACTGCAAGTTTCAACGTTGTGGAACTTATAGCACCACAAGGGCTATAAAGTGCTTGAAGGGGTATAATCTGTAAATAATAAATCTACAGAAGATGCCTGAGACTGCCCCTTCTGAGAATCTTCAACAACCTGTGCTTTGTTGTTAAAGTCTCCTGATAACAGAGAAAAATATCCTAAACAACAATTACGCAACACTGCTATAGTGTTATTCCAGATTAAAGCAACACTGCTATAGTGTTATTCCAGAATTAAAGCAACACTGCTATAGTGCTATTCCAGGAAGCTTGTAGCTTATAAGACTTTAAAATAAATTCTCTTATTAATTAAAATAAGGGCAGTTTAAGTGAACTAAGACTGTATAGTAGATTTATAATGATAAAAATGACTACACTATATCATAGCTGAGAGAAAAGAAAAATAAATGTGGGACAAAGTGAAGGCCTTTATATACATGTTTTTCAAAAAATAAAATTAAATCAAAAACCTTTTCAACAACTCTTCTTTTCACACTTATTACTCATCTCAATCCTTCCAACTCCCAACAAATCCCACCTGATTGGCTTATTTACTGTTGATCATCTTTATTACACATATACAACCTTAATTACTAGTGTATTCCAACTTGTAATGATCTTCATGCTGTGTTGTTGCTGTGTACATGTGATTTGATTATTTGTAATGATGTGTACTGCTGTGTTCTGCTGTGTGTAATGATGTTTATTCATCATCTTCTTCCCTTTCACATTCTCTTCATGTGTCATTTGCTGTGTGAATCAATTCTACATAGCGCAAATCATTGTAAATCATTGATCTTTGCTGTGTTTTATCTAATTCCAACCTGTGAATCTTGTTTGTTGATCATGTAATGCACGGTTTCTTGTGTATTATGCTGTGTAATGTAATTTATAAGTGTAAATTGTTATGTAATATACTTGTATTATGTCATAACCCATAATCTTCTTCTGTTAACCCCTTTTTAATGTATTTTTACATATGTATTTAGTGTAAAACCTCTGTAATTTGTGATTTTCGAGTTTTTAGATTTCACAGCCCCCTTTCACCTGTTTACCACTCCTTTCACCAATTTTGGTTTTCTGTCCCTCTCCCCTCTTATCTTTCCCACTCGACTCGATCCTCTCACTCGATCCTCATTTTTTTACTCGATTCAATCCTCAATAGTTCCTTTTCAAATTAAGATAAGTTTGCTTTTTCTTTATATTCATTCCTTTCTGAATTTTCTCTCTTTTTGATATATTTATTCATGAGAAAACTAATTTTTTAATTTTACTTTTTTTTTTATTTCTTTGATTCTTTTTAGAATTGATCGATTCTTTTCTTGAACCATTTCTTGATTTTGAAATTAGTAAGTCTTCTTTCTTCATCTTTTTCTCTCTTCTTTTTCATCTTTCTAATCCATTCAATCTTCTCAAACTTGTTCATTTTATTTTCTTTAGATTGTATTCTTCGATCGTTCGATCTTCTGACCCAGTCACTTTATTCAAACTCCGGTCGTTTCTTTCCTTGGTTTTAAGCTTTGTAAGTAACTGTCACATCTTTTAAGTAAGTTTGTTCCTTTCTTCATCTCTTGTCATAAGCCACATCATCATGTGTTTAAATTTGTTTACTAATGATCTTGTTTATTTAAATACTAATCTTTCTTTTATTTCATTCAATTTTGTTTTAAAATTGATCAATCATCTTTTGTTTTTGATCTCTTCTTTAGGAAACTGATCAATCGGTCTTCTGACCTGTTCTCCTCTTCCAATTTTTTTTAATCCGTTCTCTTCTCTTTCTTTTAAGGTTTGTTCTTGTTATCTTTCTTCACAGCTTCATCTAACCTCTACTATTTATTTGTTTACTAACCAACTAATCTTCTTTTGCTTATTTAGTTCAGACTTATCAATCTTTAATTTCGATTGATTGGCTTTCTCGGATCGATCACCCTTTTCTTTTCTTGGTAAGTACTTTCATTCTTTAATTTCATTCTCTTTAATTTTCTTTTAAGCCATCACAGCTCTAACTAACTTAATCAATTTTTCATTTTTAACTTTGATTGCTTAGTGATCGTTTGCTGGTTTTTCTTTAATTTAGATTGATTCTTTTTTCTTTATATATTTCCTTTTTTTCTATTGTTGTAAGCCTACTGCTGTGAGATGACCTAATTATGATGTAATGAAAAGTAAAAAAATTTAAACGATCTTTAAAAAACCTTGAGAGAAAGCAAAAAATAAAAAAAATTAAATTTTTGATTGAATGTATAAATAGTTGACCACAACGTTCAATACATACGCGCCTACAATGAATGGGATGATAGGAAAGGAACAAAACATAATAATTGAGACTCTTTTAAATGTAGAGTGAAAAACAAATCAACATACCACCTGATTTTCCAGCGTCACTAGCACCACAAGACCCCATGGGATACATTTCACCACTCTTTGCCGCTCCTAAGTCTTTTGCGGCTTTGTTTGTTGAACACATCCGACGTGCAATTCCATGGTGGTACAGGAGCTGAACTGCCCAATGGAATTTGTCTCTAAGATGTTTGTTCCTCTCATCATCAGGGTGAAGAGTGTAAATGGAGGCGACAAATTTGCCAGTCAGAGCGTCAACAAGGATAACATGGCCAAAATGAATCTCCTGTTGTTTGAGGTCACAACAATTTGGGTGGATCCAAATGACTGTGGCTGTACTTGGGGCACCATGCTGGTCTTGTACAATAGCTCTGCAAAAGTGAGCACATAGGTCTTTCTTAGCCAGTTGCTTCTCAGCCTGTTTGCAAACCAGTGCAGCTTGGGCGGAAGGGTTTTTTGCCATTTGTGATAAGTAATAATGTTAGTATATGGATATTATATTGATAAGAAGTGTGGGAGTGAATTCAGACCACTTTAGCATTTTCTAGACATACAGAAGTATTGAAGGAAAAATCTCAGAGCGGCAAAGATTGTGATGTTGAATTTGAACGGCTTGAATGATTCCCTAGGCGTACAGAAGTACTAAAGGAAAAATTTCGAAGCGGAAAAAATGGTGATGGTGAGGTTGAGCCACTTACAAGATTTGCCGGCTTGGTGGCAAAAGTGGGATGCCAAAGAAGATCACCAACCTGGAAAGCGGAAAAAATGGTCAGTCAACTACTTAGAATGAGGTTTGATAAGAGCAATTTACCTTGGAGTTATCAATAATACAACCTGGTGAAGGTCTGATAAGAGGAAAGATGTGTTGAAAGAAAGCTCTTGGTGTGAGAGTGATATTGATTCAAGATGAATTTGAAAGATTGATAATGGGTTGTTGGATTCTGTGAATACAATAAAAAGTGCAAGAAAATAAGATCAGAAAGAACGGTACACTTGAATGCCTAGGAACAAACTGGGGATCAAAAATTTTGCCAGCCAATCAATATCCTATACATAAACATTGATAATGCTCATATTCTGTTCATAAATGACTCAATCGGGTGACCAGATTGAAAAAGAAGGGTTCAGATCAATGCCCGAGTCCCTCACAATTGGTAACAAACTGACCTGGTTTCAATCCAGTACTATCAAGTCGATCTGGTCCTGGATTCTAATCTGGATTGAATGTGTATGGGGCCTGGTGGGCTCTCACAGCTAGTTGCAGACTGCAGACCTTTTTGACTTTGATATATTCCAACGTATGGATTTCACAAAACCATGTTTGGCATTCCAGTCAGAAGTTGCCAGACTAACCTTTCTGATACATACCTTGTGTAATGACGCTTGAGGTTTCAAGAAGGTGAAATGATTTGAACTTGTATCCTACGGTCAGGAATGAAATTAATACGGCTGAGTAATATGGAAGGTGAATTGATTTTAAAATACTCAACAATTTCATTACCCAAATCAACATCACAGCAAAACAGATTAAGATAAATTGATAGCAATTTACCATAAAAGTTGTAGTTGGTGCCCCTATTAACTGAGTGGAATCAGTATGAGAGAATATGAAGAATGTCAAAATGAAGAATTCAAAGTGTTTGGATAAGAGGTGACAAGATGGAAAATAGTGACGGCAATTTGTTGTGAAACCCCAATGAGTTGGGCCTGTTGGACAACAAGGCAAGAAGAGGAGTATGCTCATTACGAGCTGAACATAGGCAAGAGTTAGATTTTAATTTGTTGATCACATTTTCAAGTAGACTATCAGGTTCCTTCACATCAAGTTTTAGATTCTCAATCAGCATTCAAATTGTTTCTCATCCGTTAACATTCAACTCATCAATCACTTTCAGTTCATAGAAGTTCTTCATACAGACTTTTTCAGTACCGGCCCTCCCACACCAAAATTATATATTTTATACTAAATAGAAAAAAATCAAAAAAAAATATATAGAAGAAAGAGTTGGGTTAAATCCCGATTGATACAACTCTGACCTCAAGCTTGATTTAAAAGTCATTGAATCAGATTTTTTGCCTCACCAGCAGAACAAGACAAATCCGGAAACACTCCAGCAGGAATGGTAGTAGATCAAGAAATCAGAGACCCTCACCTTTTTGATTTCTTTTGCACACAGTATCTGCAAGGTCTAGAAGGGACCAATGATTTACAAGAATTGGTTAACTCTGGTAAGTAGGGTATTAGCTTTCCTCTTTTGTTTCCAGACGGTATCAGCTGCAGTTATTGGTATGGTAGGGGTTTCTTGACGTTTGAGGGGAAGATTTGGTGGATTTATGGCGGCAGTGGGCAAAGGAGGAGATTGAGGGGGCATGGTATGGTGGAATCTGAGTGTGGGTAGAGGGTTTAGCAGTACATTGGCAGATGGTTAAAGTGCCCTTCAAGAATATAGTTTGATACTCACGTGTATAGTTGCAAAAAAACTATGTACAGAAAAGTATATACAACTATACTCAACTTTGAGTACCCTAAATATAGACTGGTTGGAGCAGTATGTGGGTGGTGTTGAATGAAAGGGGTTTTGTTTTTCTTTTTATTCAAATAGTTTTTTCATAAGTGAGCTGGCGCACAAAACGCTTCAGCATGATTAGGGAATACTAGCTTAGAGGACTCCTAGCTTTAGATATGTAGATCAATATCATACATTTCAAGAGAAAACTCAAGATGACAATGGGATAACTAAACAGAGAGGGAAAAAATGTGCGTTAAATAACCTACATCTTAGTTTCAGTATACAGACCACAGTTGTAAGATATATTTCAAGTATGACATATTTATCCACATTCAAGTATAATACTATCCTTGACTTCTCCGTGAGCGCCGTGTTTTTGTATAAGGGGTACAAACGTGCCATACAATTCAGAGTCCAACAAAGCCTGGTTGGTGATAATTGTATAAGAGTCAGTTATTTGATTACTTGTACGGAGGGATAGGTTGGGTCAGATGACGTACCACCACAGAGCCCTGTGCTTCTATCTCAAAAGCTTGATCATAAAACCTTGAACAATATGGTGTTCCATCTCTCTCGCACATAGCAGCATCCAATGCCTTACTAAACTTACCACACTTCAAACATTGCTCTGAAAATGGATTGATCATTGTCAGAGACTAAAAAACAAACATTTTCAGGTTCTTTCACTCACTATGCCATTTCTTTCCTAAGGCTAAAACTTGTTCAGAGTGATAGACTGTGCCTGAACATCTTGGACAAACCTTTGGACCATCTTGATAGCTTGCGTTGAGAATCAACGGCGATCCCTTGGCAGGAGGTGTAGAAGTTTTAACCAACCATTTACTGGGTGATGAGGTCAAAGAGACCGGATTTCTTCCAATAAAATTGGATGTAGGCTGTTGTGGAACCTAGACACTGCTAGGCTTGGGTGGTGTTGGTGGTGGTGGCCCAGACTGATCGAGAATTCTTGTTGAAGTTTGTGGGGGTATAATTGGCGGCAAAAGGACTATAGTAGAAGTAGATTGTTGAAATGTCTGAGACAAGATAGGTCTCTCATGTTTGAAGCTTTGGGCATTTCTTGGTTCGGGACGTGTGGGACTACCAACTTGGAAATCACGAGATAAGGAGCCTGCAGACTCAACAATGATATGTGGGAATGGTATCAGAGGAGGCTCAAAGTCACCTGAAGAATCCGCCCAGCTGCTCAAGTGTGGGTTGGTTGTCTGTTGCAGTTGGCTCAAGTTCAGAACCCAGAATGTGGTCAGAGTTTTTGAGTGGTGGTGAGATATTAGCGTTGAAATCATCATCCTGAGTGAGCCTCTTATCCTTCTGAAGGACTGGTCCAGCTGAAGCGCATTGTGAATTGCCACAAAGACTTATCATTTGTGGGATACAAAGTAGAATCCGGGCACGTGCCCGGCTTTGTGCCCAGTTTTTTTTTGGTGGTAAATTTCAATTTTTTGGGCAAATACCCGGACCCGTGATTCAAATTTACCGCTAAAAAAATCTGGGCACAAAGCCGGGCACGTGCCCGGATTCTACTTTGTATCCCCTAATTTTTGTACTTTTCTTCTTCTTGCATCTTATTTTTTTGTCCCAGGTATCTAGTTGTATACATATCCTATTCAACATCTTTTCAGAGTTTGACTTTGATATAATGGAATGAGCCACTATAATTTTTCCACCCAGTTAGTTGGGACACCAATCACAAATTGTGAGAATTGCTCTCTTCATTTTTTCTTTGAGTCAAAGGGATTCCCTCATAGTTTATCACAGGTGGAAATGAACATCCGTTTTTGGAACATGCTTCTTATTGGATTTTGAGATGAATGAAAGTGCTTGTACATATATGGCCCATTCAACCATCTTCAAATCAAACAAATTCTATATACAATTTCTACATGATGAGTCAAACTAAACCAACAAATTTGATCACGGAGATTATGGAGCTCCAAAAAGTAAATCATTTCAGAAGTTTACGTGTTCTTGTAAGAAGTGATTCAAGGCTTTCAATTTGAGAGTTTCTATTGATGAGAAGATATCTCTCAGTATCAGGTATATTCAATTCCAATGTCCTGCGGCAGCATTCTGCTGGCAAGTTTGAAGAAATCAGAGCCTGCGGATCTGCAGGTGTGGCACGTTTTCGCTGAGCTGCCAATTGCTGAGCTGCCCATATTTCACCACGCATTTCCTTCACACAATCGATTGATAATCCATTAACCGTATGAAGCCATTCAACATAGAGGTCTTCCCGCCAAGGGGAATCAACAGTATCTGAACAGCAATGTATGGCAGGTAAGTATTTCAGTGCATTGGTCCCTAGATAAGTTTCAATGGTTTTTTTACGGTATAGAAAGAGCTGGACAGAGTGCAGGAATTGTAAGCTAGGATTCCATTGCAATAAAACCAAACACATACAAGGTGACCAATGTACATACATCTTTCTTTTGTGTATTCTTGAGTCTCAATTTCTGAGCGTGGGGCTGGAACTACACAATGTCTTTGCTTGCTCCACCGCCTGTCCACGTAACCATTGCTCTAAAACACCCCACAAGATCTCGTCACTATCATGAGCTTCATCGTGAGCTGGGTTTATTGAATAACGTCAGAATGCATTGTGGTTCCTGGCCCACTTGATATGTTTGACAAAAAATGAAAGCATGATGTTGTTCCACCGTGAGTCTCTAGAAGTGGTCCATTCAAATGTAGCACATGGCACTCCTGATTGGGACAGATCAAGAAAAAATGTGTGTCTGTGGGTGACCCATGATGTCTTTTGTCGACCTTGTAGTTTTTGACTGCTGCTTTGGATGTTGTTAGAGTAGGATGCAGTGGAAAATACAGCTGTGTTTCCAAAGATAGCATGATCTGAAAGTGTTGGCAGAGAGGCCAACTCTGACTTGGTAGGGGGAGGTGGAAAGGAATCTGAGATATCAAGTAGGTACCGGGTGAACTCCAAAATGGCATGACAATACCCCGAGTAATGAGGTGGTAGCCAGTTGGCCACAGCTCTATTTTGCGCTCTGACGGATGTGGCTAATTGACCGTTCTTCAACAAGTTTGATTTCAAAGGTATTGTAGGTTGCGATCCTGGAACAAAGCAGATATTCAAGTGTAAGTTACTTCTGCTATGTGTGCGTCATGTGCTCATGCTTTACCTTCACAAGATGTCATAATAGTACAATGAGCTATGCAACGGTTTGGTGCGTTACTTGAGGGTTGGAGAATAGAGGAAAATTTTGAGAGTATTGATCCAAAGTTATCAGAAGAGGCCAGTGTGATTGACTCATAAAGGAATGATCACATGCAGCTGGCTCTCTGTTTGTCTCCAACCCTTTGTGCTTGCTGGTTCCTAAGTAAGATTGCTCGCTCACCATCCAGCTTCCTCATAGCACAGTTGTATCTTGCATCTGAGATCTCCTTTTGCTCCTCATAAAATCTAACCAATTCAACCTCAATAGCAACACTACTTTCCCACATCCATAAAGAATCAATTTATACTTTTCTCCAGACATTTTGAAGTAACACATCAAACTTTATCGCATAGTATCACTTTCATAGATCTATGGAGAGTCAACTCAAACCTTTCTGGATTCATACATTGCAATCAATTGCACAATATGTCTTCTTCTTGGTACACCAGCTCTGACACAATTACGCAATATCAAGATGTGCTGAATAGTGAGTTCACTCTCCTGTTTCTTACGTCCAGTTAGACCTTCATTGATTTGAAACAATGTATTCAGGAGCTAACAGCCATGAAAGCACCTTGTCTTCTGGTGGTTTTGCTAGTCAAAAAGGCACTTGTTCTTTTTGCTTCAGCTCTCATTCTTTGTAATCTGAATACTGATGCTATTCTCAACAACAGACACAAACCACACACACAGACACAGCCATGACAGAAGAGACATTCAACCCAAAAAAGATTCAACGATAATGTACATATGCTCAATGTATTGGATGGTCCATTCCAGCCGGATGAAGTTGATGTGGCAGAACCAAGATATCATAAATTGAGTAAAGAGTTCAACAACAATGATCAAGCCCAATGGTATCATGATAGTTGAGTGACTACGTTTATCCCAGATTCTACAATGAGCTTTAAGCAATAGACTGATATGTGTGAGACTTCAGCCAGTGACACGGAAACCATTCTAGCAATCTCAGGGGGTACTTTGATTAAAAATTACAAAACCCACCAGAGCCACTTCCAAAACTGTGACAGTCCCAATGGCGTTGGTCATTTGGTAGATCAAGCCGCAGAAGGTATGTATTGTTGCATCTTGTTTGTTTAACACAAGTCTGACTGTATCTGGTGTCACCATATTGTAAGGGTGGAAGTACAACTTATCAGATCATAGGATGTGACTTAGGGTATGGGGTTAGATAGAGGATTTTCAAGTAGATAGTTTTGATCCTTCCCCCCTTGCAATTCTTCTTTTTTCCTTTGTGGTTCTCTCTTATTTCTATTATCTCTATTTTGTTCTATTGGTTATACTGGTTTCTGATCTCTTCAAGTGCTGAACTAGAATTGATACAAGGGGTTTAGATAAAACCCGTGCTCTTTAGAGCTGTGCCTAATCTCAAACCAGTGAAGGTGGAGATATCACTCCACCTTACACATATGCCCTTCATCCATTGTTTAGTTCCATCCATATTTGACCAAAAAGAGTACACTTGCAAGAGTCAAATGAAAATGCCAGGGACCGAGGGAAATAATCATGATAGTGGGAGCTTCTCTGATGCCATGAGCGGCTTTAAACCCAAAGTCACAGCCGGTGAGCCTCAAGTTTTCTTTCAGTGCTCTAAAATTGGTTGTCTTATCTTTACAACATTGTCAGCTCGACTTGTATTTGAAGGTGCGTGCGGGGGTAGTTCAAACTTGCAGCCAAGTCTGTTGAAATCAGGAAGTCATCATGCGCATGATGAATGTGATCCAGAGGGTGAGTATATCATCTAGATGGCCTTCTGATCTCCAATGGAACAGGCACTGAACTCAACAAATTTCTCCAGGCGACTCTCAACAAGAACATCCTACAGTAGCTGTCTCCAAATCTGGCATGAACAATGGAGCTATTCTGGGGACACTTCCAGGAGAATTGGCAACTGAGGAAGAAGATGAGCCAGAGATGATACACCCACCGCCCAATAATCTCATCTGGTTTGTCGCAATGTTTTGATTTGAAACGCTGTTGAAAATTCTGACTGATGTCTCTTTACAATAAAAATAAGTCTTGTGTGCACAAAGGCAGGAACTACCTCAAGGGAATGATTGTTTGGGTGATAATGATGATTGTGAGTATCTCTTTGAGCTAAACTTCTGACCTGTAATGGAACAGTTGAATATCTCATCAAATTACTTTAGACAAGCTTCAACAAGAACCACCTTCAGCCGCTAGAAACAACTTTTGCACCAAAGAGGATCAAGCTATTCCAGGTACGCTCTCATTTTTCAAAAGTAGCTTGCATATATTGAGGCCACTGGAAATTTCTACATCAACTGATGCAACATTGAATCTCCAATACACAGCAAAGGCTTGATTTGACCATGGTGGACACACTAGCAACTGGCTTAGGAATCGACAAGACACGCGAGGTAGAGATCTAAGTCCTGTGAAAATAGTATGAGGTAAACATGCACGCAAGGACAACATATGTGATCCCAATACCTCTAAGAAGCCGTGTGGGATTGCTGAGACAACTATCAGTGCATGGACATATCTTTTTCTCCTGAAATTGAGTGTCCTCTTTTCTTTCTAATTGTTGAGCACCTCACATTTAGGTGAATACACGCGTGCTGATGAAGGTATCAGCCGCATGAGTAATACACATCCTGGGTTCTCAACCGGTACACTTTAATATTCCTTAGCTGTTGTGTGCTTTGAATGCTGAAGAATTTCTCTCTATGATCACTAGCAAACTTTTGCAAGGTGAGGCCGGGCCACATTTCAGTGAGACTCAACCAAGTCTGGTTGGGCATAGATCAGCAAAGTCACAGGGGGAACAGCGTGAAATCATACCAATTTCAGAAACACCTTCATCTGGACATGCTTGGGACTGACAGAAGAATCAAATAAACAAAATACCAACAGACCTGCGTCCTCCACAGATTTTTTCAGGCATACACACATGCGGAAGTGACACTTTTGATCTAGATACATCTAATCAGCCGTGTTGGGACCCCTGTAACTCAATTCCATCTATATGACCTACTGCATTTCAAAGGCTGACAAATGTTTCTGTTCTACCACTGGAAGACTCTTGCACGGATCCAAGAAAGAACCAACCAATTTTGGTCCAACAGAGATCATTGAAGGCACAGGGGGAACAACACAAAAACACACCTGTTGCTCTACGTAAGGATTTTTTTTTAAATTTGCTGCTTTGAAAAATTCTCCTGTACTCATAGTTGACCTCATTCAATTGCAGCTATATCAACAAAAGCTCAAGAGGACAGTCTCAGAAATCAAGCCACCTCTCAAGCCTCAATTAGTTCAAGAACAAGTGAAAATAAGGAATCTTCAAGTTCAGGTTGGAGGAAACAATTGGAGATGAGTCAAGTTAAAAAACAAGGAAGCGTACCTATACCCCCCTTGGCCTTGTCCCCCCGGCCATTTTCTGATTTAAATGTCAATGCTGTAACAAACTTCAATTACCGGGAAGCACAGCTTTGATCTTTTGCTTTGCCGGCTTTGTCCTCGCATTCTCAAAGTTCAAATCACACAAGTCACATATCAAACCCTCCACATAAGTCTGGACCACTTGTAGACTCACACAGAGACCGCCCCTATACTGTGTCAAGCATTTCTAACTCAACAAAGTCAGTCTCATGGAGTGATGAAGTAAGTGAAGAGTTCCGCTAGACTTTGGCCGCTCAGCTGAACAAGATCTTCACACAAAGCTCCCCGATCGCTTGTCAATATTGGATTCAAGAATGTCCATTTGCACCCCTCCTCAAGAATCTTCCAGCAGATCCACACATCAATCCAATGGCTCTCAAAGCCAGCCTTTAGTTTCAATGCATATGCAACCGGCAACACCATCACATCAGAGAACAGAACTCTTTCCTCGAGATCAAGTACCTGCTCTTCCAAAACAAAAATCCAGTCGGCCTCAAAGTCATGTTTCAACCTGTCAGCCCCGAGCCCTATTACTAGTACCAAAGGGCTGAAATATATGATAATAAAAAAATAAAATTAATAAACAATACTTACAACTCATGGCTCAGTTTCAAGAGTCAAGTAAACTCGTAATTACATATAGTTACATATGTAATTATATATGTACATACATGTAATTTCAAATTAAGACATTATAAATTGTGATATAAGCTTTCACAAGTGCATATCACATGAGTAACACAAGAATTACACAGACACGTAATTCAATCATAGATAAGATAATCAGAATAATGATTACATACTACAAATAAGTATGTAATCAAACCACAGATTGTACATGAGGGATTTTGAGGGTTTTGTGTATATAAAGAGCTCTCCCACCCGCCAGGAAAATCCATCATCATCATTACTTTTAACCAAATTATCAATACACTCATCAAATCAGATAAATAGAGTCCTTGTCCTCTTTTATTAGACATTGTATATTTCTCTGATTGATTTTAAACCATTGTTAATTGTTGAAGGTCTTTTGAAGACTTCCCCAACTTCTCCAGGAGGTGATCCTTGCAGTACTGCTCAAGTTATTAAGGGAATCCAATAACTTGAGAAACTCTAAATTCACGGGAGTTCCTCTGTGTTCAGAGTCTAAAGAACTTTAAATATCACTAGGTGATATTTCCCTTGAGTCACAAACTCTAAAGTAGAGTGTTGTGGTCTTGGGCACGAAACTAGACTGTAGTTTCTACGTTCAATCCTGCTAGAAGACTCAGGTCTTGCATTGATTCCCGGATTTGTATCCAAAACCCTTTGCTTAAAGGTCATCTAACTGAAGTCAGTACGGATTTGATCCCACTGCTTCAATACCAACCTTGGTTAGTATTTCAAACAAGATTTTCACGCTGATAATAAGCCCAGTTTATTATCTCCAACCTTTCTTTTAGTGATTTACTAGCCCAACAGACGCTAGTAGCTCACAATTTGGGGGCCTCATCGTGTTTTTTTGAACCTTTATAATTTTTTTGAAGTGTCATCTCATCATTTTTTATCTCATAAAACATAAAAAACAAAAATATATCTTTTTTATCTTATATCTACAATTTTTTTTTACCTGTTTAGCTTGAAAACTGAGTGAGCTCAGCATTTTCAAAAATCAGGATAATAGCTTGGAGGAAAGAAATAAATCATTTCCCCCCTCCAATTTTCGCATTTTTTTTATTTTTTTTATTTTTTTTCATTTGTTTGGACCATTGGTTGATCCACTACATTTGAATTACATATTCAAAAGTGGTGTGTTGAGGAATTAAACACCGGTAAGCCACATTCTACTACATTAAAATTAAAGTCAACACGTGCAAATTACAATTACATATACAGATTCAATAAATAAAAAGCCCCGCACGTGGTCCGACTGCCACCACGCAACAGTACCCAGTTCCAACTTTTGAATATCAGAATTCAAAATCTCAGTAATTCTCAACCCACCAGCCACCATCATTCTCATCACAGCGATCAAACACTGCAAGAAACCAATAGATACCTTGCAGTAGTACTGATTGGCCTGATCCGTTGTCGGCCTCTGAGCTACGAACCAGCCAGGTCATACGGTCAGCTGTAAGGCATCAATTGGGGATTGCATCGAATTCACAACCAATCAAACCTCAAAATCAAACCAATCACTTTTATCCAAACAGCTTGTTCGACAAGAACCCTTGCTAAAAACCGTGACCGCTTTTTAAAGCATTTAGATCTCCTCTAAAATTTTTTTTAAGTAAGTGATACTTTGATTTGATTTATTCAAAGTAGAAATTGATTGAATACTGAGTGACCGATCACTTCTTTCTTCTGTTCTTTTGTTCTAGAAATAGAATAATACTATTGATCGATACAAATCTGTGATTCTTTTGATCGATCAATAAAAGTATTCCTACCTCCCAACTTCAATTGGAGAATATAATTGTGCAGTATCACTTATTTCAAAGTAAGTGATACATTAAATTCATCACTTCAAATTAGATCAAATAAAGAGAACAAGATAAGAAGCTTACTTGTTGTCTATATTGAGTTATTGTAGATAATCTTTTTTATCCAACAATCCATATACTTCTGTAATCGAACGATCAGAACCAAATCGAACGATCAAAATCAAATTTGACACGATCAAACGTATTGCGAGTAACAGTTATTCAAGTAAAAATCGAATCAAATCTTTTCCAAACCGATCTCCTATTCTTACTTGGTTTTATTTTAGTAAGTTTCATCTTAATCTGTTCTTCAATTTAGATCAAGTAAAAAGTTTTAATAATTGACTTGCATTTGTTTTTCATCAGGTCATATCTTTAATCAAAATATTTTAGTTTTTTCTAAAATTAGATTTTTTTGTATAATTGATCGATTAAAATAAAATCGATCGATTAAAATAAAATCGATCGATCAAAGCAAGTACTTTCCGACTTCGAGTACAGAATATTCTTGTAGAATTGAATTATAAGTAAGTTTGATCTAATCCAATATTTCAATTTGGATCGAGTAAAACAGATTTAAAAATAAACTTACCAGCTTGTTCTTGGTTCACTCCATTTTATCAAACATTGTGTTGACTTTTGATAAAGTTGAAATAGTTACAATTTAATCCTTTTATCTGTAATCGATCGATCCAACAAGTTTTTTGTTCTTTCATTAATCAATCAAGACAAATCAAGTAAATCAAAATAGATATTTATCTCCCTTCTCCCTGTAATCGCTTGCTTCAAACTAATTGATTAATAAAAAAAAAAAAAATTTCTGTAATAGATCAATCAAGACAAATCGATCGATTAAAGCAAATATATCATCTGTAATCAACAAATCAAAATAAATTGATTGATCAATATTATTTTTTATTTCTGTAATCAATCGATCAAACAGATTGATTGATTAAAGAAAAATTCTTTTTTACTATAATTGATTGATTGAAACAAAATCAATTGATTGAATCAAAATCGATCGATCAAAACAAGACCGATCGATCAAAACAGCCACCTTCTGACTTCAAACACCAAACATCTTGTATAAGCTTTGATACAAATTGATTAATACCTTCAAACCGTGAGTCAAATCAAACAGTTTTTTTTGCTTTACTTATTCTTTTTAGAATCAAGTAGATTTTAATTGAATCTTTTTACAAATCGATCCAAAAAATAAAAAAATAAAAATAAAAAATTTTCAGGAAACATTACTTCAGACCGTTTATCTTTGAACCGATCTACTTTGAGTTTTTTATTTAAAAGTGAGCAACATCTAGATTAGATTTTTTTTCTTAAATTTGATTATAAGTTAATTGATCAAATCATTTTTTTTTTTTTGCATCGTATATCCCTTTCAGTTGATATATCCAATATCTCAGAAAGAGATTTTTGATTTAATCAATTGAAGTAATTAGTTTTTGTTCTGTAATCAATCAATCGAATCAAGATCAATCGATCAAAGCAATTTTATTTAGATTAATCAAACAAGATAGATTGATTGAAGAAATTAGTTTTCTTCTGATTGATCAAACCAAAATCGTTCAATCAAAAGCATCAACCAAACACCTCCGCTGAACCCGAATTGATTCAAATTGTTTACTATTTTGAAATCTCCAAGTGTATCTGTTTGAAAACTTGAAAAGTAAGTAATTTTGATTACTTTTCAATAAATATCTATTGCTTTTAAAAGTCTATCAGCAACTGACAAGTACTCATACTTCATTGTGATCTTAATTCATTACATTTGCTTTCTTTTCTTTCTTCAAGTGGAAGATAAAAGAATTGAATTAGAATTGCCTAACATTGAATCATATACCGAAGGTAATAGTAAAAGATTTAAATCGGTATCCCAAAGGATTGGAGATCGTAGTGATACGGAATCACGAGAACCATCACCAACTCCTTACGCGGAATCGATATTCCAAGGAACCACCCCAGGCCAATCTCCAGAGCGGTTTAAGAGCTCTCAACCAGCTGATATTGCTCGAGCAACTGCCCGAACTACAACAGACAGAGCAGGATTCACCTTTACAACCGCTCGGTTTTCAGAAGGTCCCAGTAAGTGATACTTACTTCCTTTGAAAATTTTCTCTTGTTTTTGTTAAACAATGTCTGATAAAAAGACATTATCTACTCGTAGTCGAACAGAACCAGCCCGCTATGGCAACCTTGTCAAGGACGGAGGACGTACCGATGGCCGAAGAACCGAATCAATGGCCGGCCCCTCAGGACAAAGGCAAGACTCCCGTGGAAGCACCAAGAGTTCAAAAGGAATCTCGAGCACCAGTAAGTCCCAAGCTGAAACTCCACCTCAACTACCAGGAAGCTTACCAGGTTTATCTTTGATTCTAGACAATAGAAGAGGTAGCGAAGGAGGCAAAGTATCAGGAAGTATGGCAAAAACTGAAAATAGCCTACTACGAATGGGAAGTAGCCCGAGGGATGAACGACTCGGATCCCAAGAAGCTCAGACTGTGCAAGGAGTCGATCTTCACCTCCAGGAAGAACTGGAAAATCCTGAACCAGGACTATGGTCTGAAGGACCATCAGATCATGGACTGGCTCCGAAGCTCTCTCAGGAACGGGATGACCGAATGGAATCCAAACAACCTATCGATTCACGGGTTCTTTCACCGGAGCGAGGAAGCTCAGGAGGCTACCTCTCAGCCTCAAGTGACCAAGGAGGACCAACCCCAAAAGCGATCCAAACATTTCCACAACGAGAATCGTCACCGTTCAAATCGCAACAACGCAAGAGCTTATGTGAGGGCTCAGGTAATGATGGGTCAAACCCTCCTCCAAGAGGAAAGTTCCAACAGCTCCAATCAACGCCGAGGCAAGTACAAACCTCGAGGCAAATAAAGACAGAACAAGTAAGTCTTTTGAATACTCAAGAGAGAGCTATCATTCATAAGTTTTCTGAACTAACCAAGAATGATTTTGCTTTGCCTATGTTAGATGAAATGGCTCAAAATTTCAAACAAGTTCATAACAGATTCAATGAACTTAATAGGGTAAACAGGATTTTCGAAGAACATTTTTTAACTGGTAATTCAAACATGGAACAGATTTTTAATAAAGTAGATTCAGTTTCTCAATTAAGTAGGAAGTATCTTCAAAATACTTATGAAGTAGTTGATAAATTAGATCAAAAGATTTTTAGTGAGGGCTCTCCCTTTATTTCTGCTTTAGATTCCTTTAAAAAATTTTTAAATGAAAACAAAAAATTATCTGTTTCAACTTCTTTCTCTAAATTGTCTCCAATGTCGAAAGAAATGAAATTTCCACATGAACCAAATACTGAAATTGAAGAGCCAAACAGTGAGAGAAATAAAGTCTTAATGACTACCTTAAAAAACATACATGAGCAACTTCTTGAATCAATCAGAGAAAATTTGAGTGAGAAAAATGAGATCTTTGAGAAAGAATTAACTACTTTAAGTAATATTCTTGAAGAAAATCAGAAAATTGCTTGTGAAGAAAAAGAACAACTTGAGAATGTACAAAGAGTTCAGTCCAATAATATTGAAAAAATTATACAAAGACAATCTGAGCAAGAGAAATACTTAGATTTAAGATTTAACAAACTTGAACAAATGATTATTGACATGAACACCAATAATCAAAGAGAAAAACATTCTCTTGTAGAAGAATTTCATCAATTTCGAGAATCTACTCGAGCAGGTCCTAAAGTTGAATCTTTAGTGAATAATTTTGAAAGACTAAGACTGTCTAACAGAAGTATGCAGAGAGATAGTAGACCACATCCACGAATGGTACCTCCACATATGCAAGACGCTACAGGAGGTGAAACTTCACACATTCAAAATAGGAGTAGAGTTCAGAACCATGAACAAAGTTTTGTAACAGAAAAACCTCAGCATAGAGAAAGTTCAGTTGTGGAACTTCAAACAACTGAAGCTTTACAAGCGGCCGCATTGAGGAAAGAAGTTTTACGGAACTTCCCCAATGTTAAAGACTGGCCGGAGTTCACCGGTGAAGGTGAGTATAACCACCAAGAATTCATTGATTGGGTGGACCAAGTAAGGACTACAATGGATCCACCAGATGTTTTAATAACATCTAAACTGTCGTTAGTCTTCAAAGGAACAGCCCGACAATGGCTGTTAGATGTAATGAAAGAAGACGCCCCATATACCAAAACCTGGGATGAGTGGAAAGAAGCCATCCAGTCCAGATTTGGAAATTCTCAATGGAAGAATAATATGGAAAGATTATTTATGGCGGATTATTTCAAACCAGAGACTACTCAAGATTGTGTCAAATGGGCAAACCGACAACAACAAAGAATCAGAGCTTTCAAGCCAGAAGCTACTAGCAGTGAAGTAGTTGACAAACTATTGTGGCGTGTTCCTGCAGCTATCAGAATTCCAGTTCGGAATAGGATTGGAGTAGATGGTAAATGGACCAATTTCATTCTTGCATTTGAAGAAATAAGCAAAGGTATTCCTCAAACCAGGAAAGCAGTGCCCCGGAAAAATACTTTCTCACGGAGTAATGATATCCCAAAACAAGTGAGCAGTACAAAGGTACAAGCTCCTACAAGTGTGAAAAAACCGGCTCAAGCCTGTAACACATGTGGAAGCACAGATCCAAGTCATGTTTGGAAAACATGTAAAGGGAAAGGTAAAGCCATCAACAATGTTGATGCCAAAGAAACAGAAGAAGAAGAAGAAGAAGACTTCACTTCCTACAACATTGAGGAATATGAAGATAGTGATGAAGAACAACAGCTAGACTTTGACACAGCAGTTGATGCAATAGAAAGCAATTTCGAACCAGAAGTTAGCATTGCACAGTTACACTCCGAAGCAGAATTGCCTCTTATTACATCTCCAAGAGAAGGAAACGTGAGAATAAGTGATGCAAAGTTGCTGAAGTGTCGACCGGCCACAGGTAAAGCTCACACCATCGGGTACCATAGTCTGACCAGAGTAATAGTGAATGATCAAGACGCTGAAGCGCTTTTAGATAGCGGAGCATCTTGTTCCGTGGTGGGGAGTCAATATCTCACCACGTTATTACCAGACTGGAAATCAAGAATGGTTCCCTGTGAGAATAATATAAAATTCACAGGGTGCAGTGGAAGTTTGTTTCCTTTAGGCGTCATTTCTTTAAAACTTGTCTTCCCGCATCCTCAAGAATCTGTGAGGATAGATGCTGAATTTGTGGTTATGGAAAACTCACATACCAAATATCTCATAATAGGAGATGAGTTTTTATCAATGTATGGAATAGACATTTTTCATAGCAAAGATAAATACTTTACATTTGGTAATGATGTGAAGAAAAAGAAATTTGGACTTCCAATTCAAAGACCAAAATTGACAGGACTTGTCTTAAAAAAACAAGAGATAGTTGAAACCCCGCAAGAGGAGAAAACTCCTGCAATTGAACAAGTCAATGTAACTCCACCTTTGATGGAGAGTGTCAAAGAAGCCAAATTTAGTCCCAAGCTCACAGACAAACAACATGAGCAAGTAGTCAGACTGATTGCCAAGTTTAAAGCTCAATTTGGTTTAGGAGAAAACCCACTAGGTACCATTGAGAAGCATAAAGTGAGTATTAAGTTGAGTATTGAAAAGCCTTATCCACCTATATTGAGGAAAGCAGCTTATCCGGCTAGTCCTAGGAATAGAGTTGAGATTGAAAAACACATTGACGAATTGTTGAAACTAGGAGTCATTTGTAAAGTTGGAGAATCAGAGGAAGTGGACATTACCACACCCGTAATCATTGCTTGGCACAATGGAAAGTCTCGATTGTGTGGTGACTTCAGAGCATTGAACACATATACCTTGCCTGACAGATATCCCCTACCTAGATGTGACCATGTATTGATCAATCTAGGAAAAGCAAAGTATATCACTACAATGGATATCTTCAAAGGATTCCATCAAAATGTTGTAGAAGAGGCATGTAGAAAATTCCTGAGGATTATCTGTCATATGGGTATCTATGAATATCTGAAAATGCCTTTTGGAATTAAAAATGCGCCAGCTTTCTTTCAAAGAATGATGGATCTTGAATTCAGTAAAGAATTGCGAGAAGGATGGTTGAAAATCTTCATTGACGATATTATCATATTCCATGATAATTGGGAGGACCATATCAAAGCCATTGAGCAAGTCTTGCTCAAAGCTAAAGCAATGGGAATGACGATTTCTTTGAAGAAAAGCAATTTTGGGTTCCACGAAGTACGGGCACTAGGACATTTAGTTTCAGGACTATGGATTGCAATTGACCAAAACAAGACAGCCGCAGTATTGCAAAAACCTCCACCAAAAAGCATCAAAGATATGCAAAGTTTTTTGGGGTTTGCAAGTTACTATAGAAATTTTTTAGAAAACTACGGTAAAATTGCAAATTGCCTGTATAAATTGTTTGCTAAAGGTGTTTCTTTTGAAATGACAGATGAGAGAATTCACGCTTGGCAAAAGATAAGGAATATGATCACTACCGCACCAGTATTATTACAGCCGGACTTTTCCAAACCTTTCAAATTATATGTTGACACATCATTTGAGGGTCTAGGAGCAGCTTTACACCAAGTGCAAATTATTGATGGTAAAGCAAGGGAAGGACCAGTAGTGTTCATATCAAGACAGCTCAAGGACAGTGAAACCAGGTATGGTTCACCTCAATTGGAAGCACTAGCTTTGGTTTGGGCATTGGAAAAGTTACACTACTACCTAGATGGAGTGTACTTCGAAGTTATCACTGACTGTACTGGGGTGAGATCATTGATGAACATCAAAACTCCCAACAGACATATGTTAAGATGGATGTTAGCTATTCAAGAGTACCGGCCATACATGACAATTACACATAGACCAGGTAAAATGCATAACAATGCGGATGGACTAAGTAGGATGGCTTTGCCAAATGATAGCAGTAATCCCGTGTGGGATCCAGAAGACGCAGAAATAGACATCCCTGTCATGGGTTTGAGTTTAGCCGAGCTCAGCACCGAATTTTTTGAAGAAATAAAAGAGAGCTACAATTCCAATGTCAACACAACAAAATTGGTATCAATGATGTCAAAAGATAAAGCTAATTTAAGTCTAGCAAGTAGCCTTGAGTCACCATGGAAAGAATTGTATGCAGAAGGGAAATTCTTGCTGCAATCTGGTCTCTTATACTTCAGAGAAAAGCATAGCTCAGTAGTTGTTCTTGTGTCAGAGAAACACATCAAACAAATATTGCAAACATGCCATGATGAGTTCCTATCTGGACATATGGGAGTAGACCGTACTCTAGAAAGAGTGAGTACCACAGCCTGGTGGTTTCAATGGAAATTAGATACTGAGAAATATGTCAGTAGCTGTGACAGATGCCAAAAAGCAAATAAAGCTACAGGAAAAAGGTATGGACTCTTGCAGAGTATTGAGAAACCAACATATCCCTGGCAAGTGATCAACATGGACTTTGTTACTGGACTACCACCAGGCGGAAAAGAAAATTACAATGCCTGTTTGGTTGTAGTAGACAGATTTTCAAAGCGTGCAAGATTTCTACCATGCTATAAAGAATCGTCAGCAATGGACATTGCATTGCTCTTCTGGGAAAGACTTATAAGTGATGTTGGATTACCACGAGTGATAATAAGTGACCGGGATCCCAAATTTACATCTGAATTTTGGAAAGGGCTATTTGACATAATGGGTACAAAGTTAGCTTTCTCAACAGCATACCACCCGCAAACAGACGGATTAGCAGAAAGATGCATCCAGACATTTGAAGAAATGTTGAGAAAATTCTGTGCTTTTGGCCTAGAATTCAAAGATAAAGATGGATATACGCATGATTGGACAACTTTATTGCCAGCGTTAGAAATTGCATATAACACCAGTGTGCATAGCTCTACTAAGAAAACCCCTTTCGAGATAGAAAGAGGTTTCTGCCCTAGATTGCCTAAAGACAAGTTCAAGAGCAGAGATGTTGAAATTCACCCAACCTCTTTGAGTTTTGCTACAATGATAAGTAAAGCAAGAGAATTTGCAAACCAATGCATTAAAGAAGCGGAAGAATACAACAAAGAGCGATGGGATAAGACTCACAAGGAGCCAAACTTTAAAGTTGGTGATCAAGTACTATTGTCAACAGTCAATTTCAACAATATACAAGGACCAAAGAAACTGCGGGACCCTTTTGTTGGGCCCTTTGTCATCTCCAAGCTGGTGGGACCTAATGCAGTAGAACTCATATTGCATGGGGAACTAGAAAGAAAGCATCCAGGCTTTCCAGTATCATTGATAAAGAAATACAATGACCCAACAGCAAATAAGTTCCAGAGGAAACCAATAGTAGTAATTCCACCATTTGAACCAGAAAAGGAAAAGAAATTCCATAAAATTCTTCGAGAGAAAAGGGTAAAGAACAAAGACAATAAAGATGAAATTTTATACCTAGTACGGTACAAACATCATGGAGCGGACTCTGACGAGTGGTTACCAGCGGACAAGGTACCCAACTCTAAAGTAAATCTGAGAGCTTTTCGAGCAGCAAAAAGAGATCATACTTCATGAAACTAGTATGACCTCCTTTGGTGGTGGGGAATGTCAGCCCCGAGCCCTATTACTAGTACCAAAGGGCTGAAATATATGATAATAAAAAAATAAAATTAATAAACAATACTTACAACTCATGGCTCAGTTTCAAGAGTCAAGTAAACTCGTAATTACATATAGTTACATATGTAATTATATATGTACATACATGTAATTTCAAATTAAGACATTATAAATTGTGATATAAGCTTTCACAAGTGCATATCACATGAGTAACACAAGAATTACACAGACACGTAATTCAATCATAGATAAGATAATCAGAATAATGATTACATACTACAAATAAGTATGTAATCAAACCACAGATTGTACATGAGAGATTTTGAGGGTTTTGTGTATATAAAGAGCTCTCCCACCCGCCAGGAAAATCCATCATCATCATTACTTTTAACCAAATTATCAATACACTCATCAAATCAGATAAATAGAGTCCTTGTCCTCTTTTATTAGACATTGTATATTTCTCTGATTGATTTTAAACCATTGTTAATTGTTGAAGGTCTTTTGAAGACTTCCCCAACTTCTCCAGGAGGTGATCCTTGCAGTACTGCTCAAGTTATTAAGGGAATCCAATAACTTGAGAAACTCTAAATTCACGGGAGTTCCTCTGTGTTCAGAGTCTAAAGAACTTTAAATATCACTAGGTGATATTTCCCTTGAGTCACAAACTCTAAAGTAGAGTGTTGGTCTTGGGCACAAAACTAGACTGTAGTTTCTACGTTCAATCCTGCTAGAAGACTCAGGTCTTGCATTGATTCCCGGATTTGTATCCAAAACCCTTTGCTTAAAGGTCATCTAACTGAAGTCAGTACGGATTTGATCCCACTGCTTCAATACCAACCTTGGTTAGTATTTCAAACAAGATTTTCACGCTGATAATAAGCCCAGTTTATTATCTCCAACCTTTCTTTTAGTGATTTACTAGCCCAACAGACGCTAGTAGCTCACACAACCTTGCGATACGCTGAAAAGCACTGTGAAAGTTCCCATATCCCACGCTCTTCATCTTCATTTTCCAAGCGTGCAGAAGATCTAGAGACTAACAAATTGGGCCTTCCAACTTGCACTTGATGGAATTACCTAGGCAGACATGTTTTTCTCCAATGTCTTGGTCTACTGAGGCGCCAGAAAATATTGACCATCTTCCACGCAGTCTCGAGCAGTCTGCGGAACACTTTAAGAGTAATTACCTTCAGGAACACCAACCCATCAACACACAAAGAAACACTTTGAACTCTTGCTCCCACCCTTTGGCTTCCAGGGAGCCAAACAATAATCATGTTCCTACTCGCCGACCCTCAAGTACTCCAGTTAGGCTTGTAATCTTGTAATTGCAATACTTTGAAGATCAAGAACCACGAGAGCATGTAATTCATACATGCCAACCCTCAATCACGCAAGTGGACCCTTCAAACTTGTGTCCATACCCTGAGTATTCATCAGGCACACAAGAACCTTCCGTCCATGCAGGCAAACTATCAATGTGCAGGTAAGGCCTTCAATCAAACGTTTGACTCATGCACACAGACCCTCAAACACAGAATTTGGGCCTTCAATCTTGCGTCCATACTATCAAGATGCAAGAGACCAACAAAACAGTTCTGTTCATACACACAGAACCGTAAATACACAGGCCAAGCCTTCAGCTATAAACTGCGACCCCGCAGATACAAGAAACTCGACTAGTCGATCTATTCAGTCAGGTGGACACCCAAGCATGGAAAGTAGACCTTCTTCTTTGCGCTCTTATTCTGCACATCCACCAAACGCACCAAGCCATCCTTCAAGCTTACACCAAACAGCAAGACAGAGAGAGCCATCCCTATCTTCTATGTCATACTCAAATGAATTGCCCCAGGATATCAATATGGAAGATGCAGACAATTTCAATTCCAATGATAGAGGTCCTGACAACCCCAATTCCAATTCAAATTCATCAGATTCAGATCCTGAATCAGATGAACCAACATCCTTAGCTGAGAACCTCAAGCTCAAGAAAAAACGACGTCACTGGAAAGACATAACTAACGACCAACATGGTGAGCTTTACAGGGAAAAAGCTGCTCAGAGCCGATCTGTCCCATCCCAACATGACCAATTCTCTATTGCAATCACTCACTATGTCAAATTCCTCCTAGGCATAACTCGCAAGCCTTGTGGTGCACAAATTACCTCTGCCTCTTCCCTCCCAGCGCCTCCTTCAGATGAAGAAATTCAAGCATGGCTCCAGCGTAAGCATCAGGTAAGGAAATTTATTCATGAAGCTGTCCAAAAAGCCACATCAAGATATCTAACAAAGAATCCTGGAGCACCCAAGCATAATTTGGATTGAGTTGAGAAGGACGCAATCAAAGAGGCTGAAACTCAGCTCAAACCTGTTCAATTCCAGTCCCTTCTCTCCAATAAACGATCTGGATGCCAATATTCTTCCAATGTAGCTTATTCGTGCAAGGCGGCATTGGCCCTAGCTGGTTTTACTTGACTAACCTTTGATTGAACCACTACATTTGAATCACGGTGGAATGGCAGTGTCAAGGATTCTATTCAAGAGTGGGAAAAGACTTACAGGTGTGGTGATGCCAATGACTATCTGATAGTTGGGACAAAGGTCACCCCACAAAATAAGTATTTGATTCTTGAAAGATGGTTCAACTGCCGAAAGCTACACTATTCTGAGGCGCCTGAGGAAGACTCTGAGAAGATGAATAAGACAGCAGAATCACAGTGCCTGTGGAGAAGGCCCCCGACGTTGGGGGCCCTTCAATTGCTTGCAAAAGAGTCGCAAAAACGCTCACAATTCTTTCCAGGCCATTGTCAAAGGCTGAGCTTTCCCGTCTTCATTGCCGGACTCAGGTGTTTGCCTGTATTTTCCTGAGGGACATTGGGCTCATTTCATCAACAAGGATGAGCCAGGTTGAGGGAAGATGAGTTGTCCTGCGCTGAAAGAACCCACACGGGATCGGTCCAACATAATTGATTGCAAGAAGTGCCAAGCGCCATGAACAACAAAACACTAAGATACCCCGGGTGGGCCCCGTACAAGGCCCTGCCCTGACTTGAGTCCATCACTCCCCCGCCGTTGACACAAGACGTATGATGAAAAATAACCTGACCTACAACATTTAACAAGCTTGATCAGAAATGTGAAAAGTAGACATTATGATAAAAGATGAAAAACAATTGGTACCTAAATGGTACAGATAAGATGATCAGTTTAATTTACCGCTGATTGATAATTGTTTTTTAGGATCTGATGAACGAGAGACTTCTTCTATAATTGATTTCATAAGTGAAATATATCAAAGTGAAAACATAATACCAATATAATTAAATAGAAGAAAAATAAAAATAAAACCGACTCACTTCTCTTCCCAAAGATGGGAAAAGAGGGGTAAGATTGATATTGAGCTCTGATGTATATAAGTAAGACTTTCATCCAAGTTCATTGGGGTAATGTAGCTCCTATTTACGACTCATTGGCATATCTCCCCTTCTGTCTGATAATTAATAATCCATTTCTCCTGTTACTCTAATTCCTGTTAATCTAATTTTATAACCCATTACACAGCTTTCTCATTTCACGTCGATTGAATACATCAACAAAAGACAATCAGTATCTTAACAAAACAAGTATACAGGGATTGCTCAACCAAAGCCAGGGGGTCCATATGTAAAGATGTACTAATTGGGTTATCACACACTGGCAGTGGTTGAGCATAATCGAAAAACTCACTTTGGACCCCAAATTTATCCTGAAAATAAAACATATCTTCATCTCCCATTTGACTTGATTATGATCATGATCAAACCTTTTGAATGATCTTCTCCAAACAAAATCTTCAGATCCAGGTACGTCTAATAAATTTCCACAATCTAAGAAAAAACCAGTGATCCGATTTGATTTGACATTATTGGATTTGTTTGATATGTTTGGAAATTGAACTTGAGTCTTTGGAATGTTGGTGTTGAATGTTTTAGTCAATTTTCTTTTTTTTGGCAAAAATTTGAAAATTGAGAGAGTTGATTTTGATTTTGGATAAAGTGGTTTGCCCTCTGTATAAGCATATCTCTCTTCCATCAAGGTATGCACTGCAAGAATTTTCAGCATTCAACATTCTCAAGTTGTGAATCATCTGCTTTTGAAAGAACAGGTCCTTTGTTGACCTTACTTACCCACCTAGATGATTACCGCAGAGACCTCAATAATATCAAGAAAAGACTTGATGATCAAAGAGGGGGAGAGAAAAGATTGTGAGATGATGCGGATTTGGTCCAGGGGTTTCTGGGTCAAAGGGGTTTTGAGGTTCCCAAGATCTTGGCTCAATCACTAAGATTTGATCCACTTGGGATTGGATCTTGACTGGTTGATACACGCTGACTGGAATGAGGAAAATTCAAGTTAGAATGTCTGTTAGTCAAACTAGAGACAGAAGATGTACATAGAGGAGTGTGGTGATGAACCCACTGGAGAGCAAGGTGAAAGAAATCACGAGGTTTGACAATGGTGAAAAAGGATCAAGCAAGGTGAGATGATAAAAGGATTGATTGATCAAAGGGTGTGATTGATGAAGGGTGTAGGTCAAGGTCGATGAGATGAGATGAGATATTCAAATTTTGAAAAAGAGAAGTGGATTGGTAAGTTGTATTGAGATCATTTGAATCATCAAACCAAAACTTTAACTCACAATAAAAATCCCAACATGATAGAAGGATGAGCTTCAGTAGATGAAGAAGCAAAGGTAGTGATACTAGTAGTAGTAGGAGTCTTGATAGTAGTAGTGGTAGTAGTAGGACTCAAGTTGAAAGCCTTTTCAGGAAGTTATCACTCTTAAATGCCCCATCTAGTAAGTTTTCAATCCTTCTTACCAATATCATAATTTGGCCAACATTCTTGTAACCCGTACAGATTTGTCCTGGATTCATATGAATTCAGGAGTATCAAAAGGTGACACGTGAGCAAAAGCAAATAGAATGAGAGATTGAATTGACTGTATTTTGAGTGGACTTTCCAGTGTTTGAAGGGCATGTATATCATGATAGACATTGCATGATCCCATCTCTCTGACACATGTTTTGGCATCAGAGTAGCTGTGTGGCGTCCGTGGTTGATCACCACGAGTTTTCATTTGGTACCGCACATCTCAGCTCCCCGTGGTGACACTGGAGCGGGGTCTTGTGCTGTGAACTACCAGTGGAGCTCACGAGAACTACATAAATTTGCCCAAAGACCCTTTAGTGATGTGATGAGATGCTGATGGTTGTAGTCAGCTTTCAGGCGTTTAGTCTGGAACACTGGGCAGTCATGCAGGAACACTGAGCGCTCAGGCCCGCGTGTCTGCTAGTCTACCTGAGCTAGACTCAGACTGATAAAGTTTGGCATAGGCAAAACTCATCCAGTCTGGTCCCTTTGTTCACTTGTGTAGACGTTTGCAACACAAAAATCACACAAACACAACAAAATTGCGAAGACTTTTGGGCCCCCAACATCTGGGGCCTTTTCCACGGGCACTGTGTTGCAAGATTTATAGCGCCCATATGGCTATGTGGGCGCTAAATACAGCGCCCATATTGAAATATGGGCGCGCTAGATGACGGCGCCCATATGGGCCTGGGGTGGGCTGCAAATCGCAGGGGCCTTATTCTACTGCTTCATGCTACATTGCAAAATACTCAATTACTTACTTCACTGGTGTCACTCCTCTCAATCAATCGTAAGCTCAAATACAATGGATCAGACTATATCTTCATTGAACTGATTTCAATATCTTGCTTCATCTCTTTCCATCAAAACTTACATCTAAATCACGACTTTCAAAAACAACCATTGCCATACTTATTGCACGCTCCTTCTTCATCTGTTCTTGGAGATACTATTGCCTTATGCACTGCTACTGGTGCCGTAGGAGGTGTTAGTAGTTAACTGATGATTCCTTCTAGATACTTATGAGTTTATATGATCCACATTTGAACATTTTGAGATTATAATTGTATAGGAAGGTATAAGATGAACCACAAATTAATCTCACCCTTTTTGAGGAAAACTGACTATGGCGGCGCCCGCCGCTAAAGGGCTAGTCCCCATCTGAAATACAACAGATTTCATTTCTGAGAGCAAGCAGAACAAAGCATCAGACTAGAGCTTCAACTTGTTTGTTGTGTGGTCAGAACACACCTTTGATCTCAGCATGCACTTCAGCTAGAAAAGTTTTTATGTGTGAATATAAAGACAAAAGCATTGGCATAGATTGTAACCGTATGCGTATAATCCCATTGATGGGGTTCAGGTTTTCAATGTAAGTGTTTGTGCCTTGAGATAAGATGCTGAATGAACTGCCAGACTTAAAATCCTTTGGGCTGGTTGGGTTATTGAAGGCGGCTGTCATCTTGGCAAGCAATAGCTTGTCAGATTTCCGGGGATTTATTTGAGGTTGTGGTCGTATGGACTCAGTGGACCAAAGTAGAAGTGTTTTAGTAGCAGCCTTCCTCTGCCGATTTGCAAGCTGCATTTTGAGACAAGTTGTGTTTGGAGAGGAAGATGTGAGAATTTATGTTGTACAGGTCACGGTGACTGTAACTCTTTACAGAGGTGGCAGGTCCTTGCAGCACCAATCAATCTGTCTAATATCCACTTCTTCATCATATCATTCATTCTCAATTGATTCTCATGTGGCCTCTTTCCCCAAGATCCATCTTTGCAACTGCGCAGAATGGGATGCACAAGTCAGGCCTTTAAACTTGATGGAGTTCTATATTGCGGAGTCGACCAAAGCAAGGGAAATGCATCAGCGCATGCAAGCAAGCTAGAAGCCATTTGGAAAGAAACTCAGGATACTGTTAATGGCCTCCCACTCCAAGTTCAAAACAATCAAGCAAGGGATCAGTCCACAGGGACAGTACCCACAGTTGTACGTGAAGCATTTGTTGTATAATTTATCTGTGTCTGATGAGCCTTTGTTACTCTGGGTGTGTGGCCTAAAGGGAACAAACTCCTTTCATAGACAATGTGCATTATGATGAAATTCCGGATGAAGGATCCCCAATTATACCCAATCAGACATCCCCATCATCCCAATGGGTTGACACTTCAGCATATTGTATCCGGGAGGTTTATCTTTGTCATCCTTTGGGTCTAATTCCTATGCTCATGGCGGCTCACAGCAACATCACCTCCAAGACTAGTCAACAACAATGTCGCCGGATGCTCCATCTTGCCAAGTTTCAAATCCAACAAGCACTTGTCAAAACAAAGTACATTGGTGCTCCACTTTGGGATGAGATACCAACAGCTCTTGCTACAGTCTTTGACCGTCTCAAATTGGACATCAAAATCAACTCCGAGCTCTGCTGTCCTTCGTGCTTTGCGCTGAATGGTACACCCTTTCCAAAGAACAAAGCTGACTATAAGCTGAACTGTGATCATATGTGATTTCTGAAGGATCCAACAAAGAAGAGGCAAAAACCAGAAAAGATTGTTTGTCACCCTTGTAATGAGGCCCTCTACACGCTTTTGCTGAAAGCTCATTGTATTTTTTATCATCAATCCTCAGAGGTATGGTCGCCCAAAATGATGATGCTGCCTAAATTTGAATACGGTTGAGATGCTTCATTACGCCATACAAAGGACCATCCTTTGGTAATGTCAGATATATGGGACAGCACAATGTGGAAGACATTCAAATTTTTGGGGGGTCTCTACACTTGGAGAAGTGGTCAATTGGTTTTTGGATCTTACTGTGACTGGTTTAACCCTCATGGGGGCGGCTCTCGGCAACAAATCTCAACTGGAAATCTCCTTCCTGTCTGCCTCAATCTCCCTCCCACAATTCAATACAAACGAGAATACTTGTTTCTCTATGCTATTGTTCCCGGTCCACGTGAACCCAAATTGGATCAAATCAATCACGTCTTACGACCATTGATTACTGAGCTCAAAGACCTTTGGAAAGGTGTTCACTTTACATCAACGGCAAAATACCCTAATAGCCGCCTCATTTGAGCTGCCCTGTGGCCACTTATTGCTGACTTGGTTGCAATGAGAAAGATTGCCAGATTTGTGCCGCATTCTGCAACTCACTTTTGTGCTCATTGCAATCTAACAGACATAGATGAAATTGATATGAGTAAGTGGCCGAAAAGGTGTGATCATCAGATTCATGTCCAAGAATGGCAGGAAGCCTCAAACCTATCTGAGCAAAACAAAATCTTTGCTCAGTATGGCTTGAGATATAGCCTTCTTTCTGAGCTCCTTTACTGGCAACCGCATAACTTTGTCTCTATAAACATCATACACTGCCTTTTTCTTGGAGTCACGAAAGACCATTCAATCTCAATACTGAATATTGAGCCCGCAGGAAGCTCATTGAAGGCCTTAGTAGAATCAAACGCGGAAAGAGGTATTTATGAAGATTTTGATGTGAGTCATATTGTCTGGTAATAGTTTCCTTCCTTGTCCAATGTGCACCTGAATCATATCCTGAAGGCTCATTTGATTGTTTTAGTTTGATCCCCCGTCGGCCTAATTGGCGTTGGAACATCTTTACATGCTCCTGGGTTGACGTTTTATTCTGAAGGGAACGTTGAAAACTAAAATGAATCTGCCTCTAAAGACTCTTCTCACAATCCTGAATGTTCAGAAGATGATGAATATCCAACCAAACCGGTATACCACAGCAGCAATACTACCAATTTGTACTGTACTGATTGGGAATCATGTAGCAAAAACTCCACCAAACAACCTACCTTCCCTATGCACCGGACTTTGCCTCAAAAGGTTAAAGATTCTTGAGATAAGCCCTCCATGTCTCAGAATTCTATCCCTGTTGGATCTGAAATCTCCAATGTGCAAGGAGGATCCTTCCGCTATACAAAACACTTCCAATCCAAAAGCTTCAATTCAACTTTTAGTACAAAGCAAAAGAGGACTGAAAGTGACAACAGCAGTGACAGCAGTCACTCTGATGAAACTGTGCGCAAATTAGTCCCTCAACTGCGCAAAAGACCCACTCAAAACCAAAAAAGATCTACACAGCAAAAGTGAAAGTAAGCACGAACCAAACGTGAAGTACCATCAGATGCAATAAACTTTACGCCTGCAGATATATATCGCTTGCATTGGGCTATGAGACACGCACAAACACCTTCTTGGATGACTCGGGTCCCTACAAAAATTGGGACAGTAAGTGCGGGTTATATCAAGGCTTCCAAGTGGCTGACTTTCTACACAGTGTATATGGTTCTTGCAACCATTCCTGATTTGTATCATTCTACCAATCCCCAGCATCAAATCATGTGCCAGAGTATCATAAAGGTTGTAGAGATGGCCAACCTCACCGTATCTTGGACTTGGACTGAGGACAATATTTCAAAGCTACAGTCCAATATTGAAGCCCATCACCACCACACAAGCATGCATTGGTTGCACGTCACCGTCAAATCAAACATGCACTTTCTTCAACACATACCGGAAATCACATGTCTCTTTGGTCCCCCAGCTGCAACAGCTAGTTTTTTTGGTGAATTTATCAACAGAGCTCGATCTGATATTCAAACCAATCATCACCCCGGTATGTCCTTCTGCTCTTCTTCTATTCCCGTTGGTTTTGCAGATGAACAGCCTTCTCCTGTGAAGGATATTTTCTTGCTGTCTTGAATCAAGCGGAAGTACATATCAGGAATTCAGCCATTGAGTCACTCACCGGTGTTCCGTTACCAAAGTGGAAGGATCTGGACCTGGACAACCATTCTTATCAAACATGGCTGAACTATTTAAAAGATGACATCAATCAACAATACGGGCATTTCTCCAGCTCAATCAACGTAACTTACTCAAGTGATTCCATTTCCAAAGGTAACAGCTTGATTTCTTATCATCACATAGGGAGGATAGCATATGGAAAAATCAAGTTCTTTTTCCGTAGTAAAGCCATCCCAAAGGCAACATTTTTATTGGTAGAGCCATTCACACCTCTGGATACCCAAGATAGCATTAGAAATTTCTACTTGCATCATCTGCTTCTAAGGGAAACTATTGTATATAATGTTCCAAGCAGTTTTGTGATTGTTGACTCTTGTGATGTCATAGGACATGTTGCTGCGGTCAAGAAACCACCAGGAAGCTTTCATATTTCATACAGCACATATTCTATGGTAAGCTTGCAAAATGCTGTGAGTGGATCCTATCATATTCTTGAACCACGTACTGCCAGCTGATTACTTTTTTACAGAGCTCATTAGTTGATGAAAGCAATTGACAGTGTCATCCTTCCGCTATCTCTTGTTCTTCCTCTCTCTGTAAGAGTCAAAAAAAGAAAGAATAGAAACTATCACAATAAATTATGATAGACATCTTTTTGCATTCCCACATTTCTTGATAAATTTCATTGTTTTTTCCTTTGCATGAATGTTTTTTTCATTTCTTAAATATTTGGTTTCATCATCAGTCCAATCAATGAGTTCAATCAATGTTCTCAGCATTATCAGATCTGAGACTCATAGGATCTTGTCTTATCTCATTTCATCAAGATACACCAACCAGATTAGTATTGCTCTATTAAAACAAACAGATTACAAGAAGACACGGGTTGAGAAATGATTCACTATCATGACCACGTTGTTGAAAGGAGAGAGAAAAATACAAGGTTGATAAAATTTCTTAAAGGACATGGTTATCCTGATCATTGTGTTTCTTTCACGTGGGCTGTCTTGGGTATAAATGATGGTTGTGATTGATTGGGTTTTTTTTCTATTCATCTCTGACAACAGATAGTCTTTATGATGAATTGTTACATTACTAATTCACCTTAGTTTACTTTGGAAATCTGCCCTCTGTTTTGGACGGAGAGCTTTGTTTTTATGTTGTGTTTGTTAGATTTCTTTTTTATAGAATCAATTCAAGTCGCAACTCATTTTTTGCGTTGAAACTGGGAGCAACACCCTTCTTGATGTTTATATCACACTCTTACATACAAGTATGATGAATACTCATAAGACAAGTTCTGCAACCACTTGTTAAACAAAAGACTTTGTCATATTTTTTTGGCTTTCTTTCCAGTTCTTTTTTTGATTTACCAAAAAGAAGAGCGAGTACCAGTGCTGTGTGAGATGGGTAATGGTTGAGCTGCTCTGAGGGTCAGCAACTCCTGCTCAACCAGGATACGCAGTTTGCTTGGGCTGTTCCTGAGCGCCATGAAGGGGCATTTGAGACAGTCTTTGATCAAACATGATGCATCTAAACATCTCGACGTCAAGAATTAGGGTGTACAAATATGAAATCTGTCAAAAATCAGAGAGTTTGCCAGAAAGTTCTACAGATTGACAGAAACCAATTTTTCTATCTGTCGTTCTGTAGCTCAAACTCAAACTAAACCCTCTGCAGCTCCGGCAGCTCCACTTCCCAATCAAACTCCACTCTCATGGTTGAACAAACCACCGAAGATATCAAGACTCCCACCTCAAGCCCACCAACATCCCCTCAACAAATACTGACTCCATTCCTAACCCCCTTATCAATTCAAGTTCATCCTTCTACCCTCCAAGCTCTACAAATCAACTCGGTGTCACCTCATTTGCCCTCAGGAGTCTATCCTGCGTCTCTCTTGCAACCTGCCGGCTTGGGATCGACGTTTGCCTCGATGGCCCCCGCTTCTCAAACAGCCAATATGAACAGATCAAAGCCTGCTGGTAAGAGTCAAAAAAAAAGAAAGTCTCAGTCGTCATCAACTCAAAAAGCAACAACGAGCAAGATATCCAAAGGAAAATCACCTTTGACTGGAAACCAAAAAAAAAATTGTAAGAATAATAATCCTGATGAACCTTTGAATGAAACGGTGGACCCTCCGTCGACTCGAAAGGCACCAGTGAGGTGGGAAGATGACAAGAATGATCAAGGCGAGAGTGCAATGAGTCTCTTTTTGAAATGGATCACGACGTATGGTAATTGGGCTCGATACAAGGACAGAAATTTTGTGAAGAAGATGACGGTTGAGGGTTTGATTGATTACTTAGCTGATAATGGTATTGCTCGTCGCAAGGTCAATACAGTCATGGACAAGGTACGTATTTCCTAACCATACGTTTCTACCCATCACTATCCCATCTATCGACGCATAGCTGACTGCATTTGAAATGCAGATTTCTAATCTCAAACAGAGTTTTCACAATGCTTCTAATTGGTTGAACGGAACAGGTCAGGGTGTCATGTTGGATCTGGAAGCTGAGAAGGTTCAAAACAGCTGGTATGACAATCATCCAGAATACTTAGCGTGCCAGAAGTCAAGAATTGAAGGTAAGATTCATTTTCAATATTCCCCCCATATCTTCATATTATGATTTGCTGATTGTCTACATCTCAGATTATGTGAGGAAGTACCATTGTAAATATTACTACGAGTTAGAGCCAGTCATGGGTACTTGCGACAAGTCAACTCGGATTTTGAGCGCCAACAGTGTAAAGCAGTCGCACCCTGACGAGTCGTTGGAATGTTTGGGACTGACCACCAAGGACACGATCAATTCTCAAGTTGATGAGAATAATTCACAAGTTTTGGATGAAGAGTACGACAAAGAGGACGATGATGACAACGACTCAGATATACCTAACGAAGTTATTTGGTAAGTCCTTGAAGACAATCTAACCTTTGATAGTGAGTCAAGATAAGAGGTTTGTCTATCTCTTGACTTAAATTATCACTGACCTCTCATATAGTAGCAGAAGAAGCCAGCCAAGCGCAAAAACGTGCGCCAAGATCAAGCCGTGAAAACCATTTGATATCCAGTCAGAGTCAAAACTCCACTCCAGGACCATCGCAGCCGGGCAAACGCAGGAAACCTGGAGCCGAATCGCAGATCAAACAACTTATCTGTGAAAAAGACTCCGAGGTCCGATCATCATTTTCAAAGATCGAAGATGTGATCCTAGAGACCAAACGTGATCATGTGGAAATGAAGCACGCAATTCGCGACCTGACTTCCGCCTTGAAACCAAAATCCAATCCAGCTTCAATCCTTTCCAAAGAAGAGCAAATCTGACGGGCCAAGATGGATTCCCAACTTCAAGCTTGTAAGCTTCAGGCGGCGAAATTGGAACTTCAAAAGACAAAACAATCGATGCAAATTGAATTGGCTGATGCCAGAGGTAAGTTTATCGCTCAAATGATGAGCGATAAGAACTGGACTTTTGAGCAAGCAAAAGAGGTGGCATGTGGGATCTATAAGACGCCGGAACCGATGTACGTCTCCTTGCTTTATCAATCAATAAACTTGTTTCTAATGCTGATATGTCTTTGATTTTAGACCAGATGATATCTTGGATATGTCTTTCAAATGCAGTCAATCTCAATGAAGGTAAGTACTTTCCAATTACCTTTTTTCTATCTAGATGCTGAGATGTCTTTGATTATACTACACCTGGAGATATTTAGGAGAAAATTTTTGATTCCAGTCAATCTCGAAGATTTCCAATTTTCCTTTAATTTTTTTTGTTTTCAATTTTTTTGCTTTCAACATTAGGCTTGATTTCATTTAATCAATTACTATGTGATAGCTGATATCACACCACTATTTAACAAAAAAACTTAACAAAATCTCCATACATGAAAAAAAAATTCAATCCAAAACAAATTTACCAATGTGTTTGACCTTTGTATATATATTTTGTTGGTATTCTCTCACTTTCCACATGTCACCTATGTCAAGTGGTCATCCAAAGAATTAGTTTAATTGACATCTTTCAATTCAAAAAGAATAATGAACTCTAAGATTTGCAACTTCAGACAAGAGAGGAAGATGAATTAAAAATTGGACTTTGTGAACTATAGAAGTTCATATTTGATTTACATCAATCATCTGAGGTATGTAATCCACAAAAGGTTATTTGAATAAAGAAAAGGTTATTTGAATAAAATTGGCACATAACCTCAAAGGAATAAGTTAAAAAATAAATTATGTCATAGTTCCATTGCTAACAAAATAAAATGTATAATAATTTGCAAGGATTTAATAACAAATTATGTCTTAGTTCCTTAGTTACATTGCTAACAAAATAAAATTTATAATTAAACCTGATTGCTAATTTGCATTGTTTTGAGCTACAAAAGCGTGAAAAATTTCATTACGGCGAGATTCATCTCTGCCAGTCTCATGAGTTGCAGGTGGGTGTTGGTCACCTGTTTGGTTAACAGGTGGCTGAGCGGGTGGACCTGTGTGATTCAACCCATCCTCAATACTTCCAAACTCCAGATGCCATGCTTCACCATCAGATGTCGTGTAGTTGTGCAATATGATACACGCTTGAATCCAAGCGTTTGCGCGTTGAACATTCTGGTGACCGCGAATCAAAATTCGTAGTTCTTTTAAAGATTGGAACCGGCCTTTAAGCATTCCAACAATCTGTTCAATTCTCACTCGCCACTTACTCAGCTCCATATTGAAAGCATCTTCGTCTGGACAATGTCCTTCACCCCAAGAGCGTTTGCAAGGCGTGATAACCCTACGGGGGACTGTGTAAGCTGAGTCAGCCAACAAATATTCATCTTCATCAAGAAACTGGGAAGGATCCTGATGAAGCTGAGTTCACAATTACAAAGTCAAAAATAAATTCAAGAATGATCAATACCAATTTAAAAAAATTGTACTTACTAATGAGATCCTAAAAACTCTTTGATCATGCGCACACCCACACCAACCCAACTCATAAAAGCGAATTCTCCTGTGGACATCGCCGACCAACATGATGTTGAAAGCGTAGAAAAATTTCCTTGTCCAGTAGTCCTCACGGTTCATGATTGGTGCCAAAGCCAAGGGAATCAGGGTCCCATCCATGAATCCCACAGTGTCCTTGAAAACACTGGATTCCAAGGCGGCCTTCAACTCTTGACGTTCAGCCTCAGTGGGCCAACAGACCCAGTCTTTTTCAAGTTGTAGGATAGCATAGATACATCGATTTGTCCAATTGTGGACGCTACCTTCTAAGGTATCCAAATCAAAAGAAACATAATCAGTATCAAATAAAAAAGGAAAAAAAAATCCAAAGATGATTACCTGAAATATGAAAAGTATACGCAATATGTGAGTGATCCCCGCCATTTCCTGAAGACCCAAGGTTTGCCAATGCAACAAGTAGCTGCCATGCAACAGGCTTCTGTCGATTGTGTGACTTGTTTTGAAACACCCAACTATTGGTGATCATGTCAACCAATTTCAAAAATTGGTCTTTGGTCATTTGGGCCTAATGCTCCAAACGTTATCTTGAATTAGCGCTGATAATACAAATTATGATTAAATCAAAAACTTACGATTGATACAAAGGATCTACCAAAATCCTGAACGTGAAGGGGAAACGCAGCATCCCTCAAACCTTGACGTCCACGTGAAGGCCGATCTTGAACGTAGCGTGTTGAAGTTAGTATCTTCAGAGCTTCGAAGAGTCGGTCGATTTCATTTTTGGAGATTTGACGGAGGCAACGACCAAGGAGAACCAGTCGGACCAATCAAGACCAAGCTAGGCAAAATTCCAGAGCCTCAAGCAATAAAGTGTAGAATGGCCTCTGGGCCTCAAAGTCGTCATTTGGTTCCACATCGCTTTTGGATACATCTGTTTGTGAAAGTTGATGTGTGACAAGTGCTTGGAAACATCAAATAATGAAAAGGCTTTCAGCATTTCTGTTTTTCTGAAATGCTAGAGCGAGAACCTGTGTGTTTGCAGGTTTTCTCCTCTCATCAATTGCCTTGTGGACCAAGTGCTTGAGAGTTTGACGTCGATTGTTCAAAACCATTTATAAAATGGGTGTTGAGTGAAGTTGAGTGAAAATAAGTGGTTGGGTTATGAAAGCTTGCGGAGGGGAAGACTGAGGTAATGGGGTGAGTAAGAATGAAAGACTGAGAGGGGCGTTCAAAGTTCACAATCCAAACAGAACCACAGACCCACAGATGCTGCCACAAAATGGTTTCTGTTGATCTGTAGAACTTTCTGGCAAACTCTCTGATTTTTGACAGATTTCATATTTGTACACCCTAAATGTCTGTGGTGGACGCAGTGGACTGATTTTTCTATTCTTTTATCTTCCATCTATTCAATTTGCTTACTTCTAGAAAATCAGACATTAATTGATTTATTTATTCATTTGATTGTCAACTCTATTTCTTTTAATCTTGTTCTTTTGATGTTGATTGTGTTAATTTTTTTTCCTTTGTAATTTTGACCTTGAAATGAACATTAAAGATGATGATTGATAAAATGGACTAAATTGATCTGATCTGAAAAATTCATCTGATCTGAATAAAATTGATCTAAGTGAGTTTTGAAAAAAGAAACTTCTTTCAACTGAAGTGTACAAGTATTTTGAAATAAGCTAAAAGATAGAGCTATGAAGTGTTTGTAAGAAATCCATTAGGTCAGTAGGTCAGTTTTTGATGCATTGGGATTGATTTTTTTGTATTTGTAGCGCAAAGTGGCTGGATCACATACAAAGGATCTAAGATTTAAAATTCTTCAATTACTGAATCAAATCCAAGTAAAATGTGATGATACTCCGTATCCAGGCCACCTATAATGAGGAGAGAAAAGATATTCAACATACCAAGAAAAACATGAGCAAATGTTGATGACTCAATCTGGAGAATTTGGTAGTATACTCAACATCCATGATATTTCCATCCTGGTTCTTCTAGTCTTGATAAAACTTTTTTAGAATCTTTTTTTATTTCAACGGTCATAACAATTTACAAATCTAAATTTGAAAAACCAAGAAGAAAAAGAAATCCAAAGATTAGCTTTCAATTGTGAACCAATAATAGCTTTGTTTTTTTGATTGATTTGGTATATGGATAGAAAACTTAAATACTCTAGATAACTCTCCTTCTAATTGTTCAATCATTGCACTAAAACTTTGACTAGTTTGATCCAAAAATGTTCAATATTCTTTCATTGGTTTATAATTGATTCTAGAAGCTCTATTGGACGAATGAAGGTAAGTTTTTGTTAGAGTGTTTTTAACTCTTAGGTTAAGATTTCAAGACCATCTTCTTTGTTGAAGGGATCACTTACTCTGGATCATGCCATGTTTTATAATTCACTAGGCCTACAAAAAGTAATCAAAGGGTTTTGTCATGAATTGCTATATCATTGAGATTGGTTTCCAGTGTTTGCTTGTGTTTTGACATCTAGCAGAAGTAGCAGCTTCTGTTTATTCATACAAGACCACACAAACGGCAAAATTAGTGATTCAAATCAAAAAACAACAGGAAATTCAAAATCCCAGAATTCATATTGAAAATCAAAATCCAAAAAAATCAGTAAGCTTTCTCACATCAATCAAAGAGAAAATAAATTCAATATCAAGCAATACAATCACCAATCCTTGAGAATTTAATCATCACAACCTTATCCTCATGAAATCTAGTAAGTCTTTCAATTCAAATCATTCTAAGATATACCCTGATTCAATTGTATATTATTATTCCTTTATAGAAGCTTTGACAATCTATTCTATATAATAATCAATTTTATAATTATCTCAAGGAACCATTCAAGAGATTCTGATCAAACTTCAACTTATTGATCAATTATCAATGAAACAAATCCAAAAGATTGAATTGAGATTATATTTGGAATCAAATTTTAGAATCTTATTATCAATTGGAATCATTGTAAAAGGCAACAATAATTCAAGCAAAATTTATATCCAATTAAATTGAATCAAACTCATATCTTTTTATTAAATAAAATCAAACTCAAGATCCTATCATACAATCAATACAGATTATCTAAAATATTCTTGCTAAATTTAATCAAGTTCAAGTTACCATTGAAAAAAATTCTATATATTCATGTCTCCTGATCACCTTGAAGCAATGGATCCTGAAATGAAAACTAAAGAATCCCAGCAATCATTGCCTAGTACCTCAATAATCTTTTCAAATTTACCAGTTACAATGAGTTCAGCAGACTTTAAGACTTTTTTGATATCACTTAACTTCTCAGTAAAAAGCATAAAACTCCCCTCAAAATCCAATGGTAAGGTTAGACCCTGAGTTTAGTTTGAAGATTTGGATGATGCTAAGAGGTTATGGATAAATATTCCAAAGGTCTAAAAATTCAGGATTCCAGTTTTAAGGTGCATTATAGCATCAAGCAGAATAACCAGAATTCTGAGGAAAAAGAAGTAAGAAAGACTATTCAAGATCAACCTATCAACACCTTGGAGATGAACAAAAGGGAGCAATCAGCTGATAGAGGTATCTTGCATTCATTCTTCTGATTTCCAACTTGATATGAATTAATTGCTGATATACTCAATTATTATTGATCTATGTACAGGTGAACATACTTCAAAAAGCTCAACTTCACTCACAATCAAGAATCATGATACCAATAGCAAAACAATCTCAACCAAACTTTATGCAGAGCCTTTTGAATTGAAACCCAAAAATGATTACCAGATTGGATACACTTGTATCTTATGTGAGGAGGAACATGATGCAGCTGATCAAGTCAATACGCATCTGCAAAGCAAGATCCTCTTCTATACATCACTAATGGTTGTCTATGCCTTGGTTAAAACCATAAGTGACCCCTGAACTGAATTGGCTTTGTTTTGATATATAAATACATAGAACAATTTAACACCTGAAAATCAAAGGAATATCATCAGAAATTTTGTGGCTGGAGTAGCATCCGTACAGATTAGCAATCCTCATATTACCACTCAAGCTCAATTCCTCAATGATCCTGAACATAAGGCTATGCAAAGTACCTGCCTTTTTTTGACCCTTACTTTTTTACATAAGGATGCTGATCTGTACAATATATTCCATCATCATAGGTACCCAGATGCCTGTCACAGACAACAGTGCATCATCCAAGCAGAAGTGTGGAAGAGGCTGCATGCCTACAGAACCCAAGGAGGATGATACCTCTCAATCAGTCAAGAAAAACCAGGCTGGCCTAAGAAAACTGCGGGGGACAATGTAAGTTCATAGATCTGATCTTTTCTTATTTCATATCTGAATACTGTTCAAATTGGTTCAAACATATGAATCAAACACCAAATCCAAGCACCTCTCAATCAGAGAAGAATCCTGGAAGAGTCCAACACAAGAGAAAAGCCAGCCTGGATGTAAGTTCATAGACTTTGGGCTTATTCTTTATCTGGATTCAATTTGATTTGATTCATAAATGCAACAGAAAAACTTGGACAATGAAGACCATTGGCTCATCTCAGACAACAGATCTCAATCTATACAGAAGTCCAAGGTAGTCAGGCACTTGAACAACACCTTTTAACATATCTATATTGAAGTTACACTATGCCAAAGTCCATCTTTTTCATAAAGCTTAGGAAACTGTACATGTCATAGAAAACTAAGTTGTTTTCATATTCTGCCTTATTCATTGTGATCTTCTTGAATTCTTAAAGGCCACTGTAGCCTCAGCCACATGAATTTATCAGTAAAATGCAGCCAGAAGATATCCCCTTGTACCCCTTTTCATGGCAATCATTTGTGCAATACTACTATAATATAATGAATTATTTGTTGCTCCTGCATTTTCCTCACAGCAAAAAATATTTCTGTCATGAACTCATGACGGTTGCTAGATGACATTTGAATCTGACTCATGATATTTCAACGAGGTGTAACAAGATGCAACTGCTTGCCTTGATACCAGCCTTAACCTTCCTTAGAGTTTTCAATTCTGTAGTAGGCTGTGTTGTATCCCAAGTTAGCAAAGAGCTAGTACAAATATTTTGACAACACATCCATAATATCATAACATTGGAAACTCCTTGGAACGTTCTTCAAGATGACTTTGTAGGCCATATTTCTATCCACTTGGCAAGCTTTATTTTTTTAATTATTTACTAATAGTCTTCAAGGGTGTAGTTGTGAGTTTTATCCTTGTGCAAGATATCATGCCCATTATCTGCCTCTATTATTTGATCACATAATGGGCATGTTGTGGGGGTATCAATGGACCCTTACTTATGTTTTTGGCTTTCATCAAAATTCAATCTGTTTCCTCAAAGCGCATGAGTGCTGGGTAGAAATCTCTCTTGATTTTGCTTTTCATCATCACACTTATCTATCCTCATCAAAACACAAACCATTTGAATTACCTTCTACATCTATAGCATGAATATACTTGTGCTGTAAGCTATAAACCATCACAGTTTCTCTGGTGGAATTGCTTCCTGATCTGCAACTCAATCATCAACATTTATCTCACACCCCTCAAATTACACACTTTTCTATGATGACTTCATCATCCGTTTCCACTTCCAGAAGGCGGGTTACACAAGCCCATTCTACACTTGTGTGTGTTTCATTTTGTGGGCCGGCGGTCCCTTTTGGACAGCCTCCTCCCACTTTTGTTCCGGGAGATTGGGTCCACTATTTGGGAGAGTAGCCGTATCAGTCTTCACTGGAGACAACGGGAGACGTCGGCTGTACAGCTGTTTGTACAGCGTTTTGATGCAGCCGCACAACATCTCACCCCTGCCTGCATTGGTCTGACTCGCAGTTTCAACAACCTCCTTATGCTTCTCATGCATCTGAAACCCTTGAGAGACTGGTTTGTTGTATACCAAATGGCTCAGCATGAAGACAAGAGCTGAGATGGTTTGATGAGCTATGGATAGTCTGATTTTTGCCACAATTTTGGTCTTCATAATCTTAAACCTCAATCGAGATGTCTTGACAAGGTAGACTACAAGATGAGGAGTGATGGAAAGAATGAAAGATTATTAATATTGATGCTGAAAAGTAAAGAGCGTAGACCGAACGATCATTACAACGTCATATCAATGAAACTTGCGACGTGAGTGCAAGATTCATTGATCACCCAGCAACACAGTGCCAGCCCAGCTGACCAAAAGCACCAATACGCGCTGCTTGTGAGTAGAAACCTTCAAGCGCCTTATCTAATTATCGATAAGACTACATGTTTCCGCCAACTCGTAATTTCAAACTACGGATCCGATGATTGACATTATCAAAATCTTTACTTCAAAAGTATTGCTTTGATGGATGATCTTTAGCTGGGTATCCAGACGCCAAAGATTAGATCGGTCCAAGTATCTACCAAGAAGAAAGACCTCTAAATGTATGTATTGAACTTTCATTTATTCTCAAGAATTGTATTAACCATTAAACAATTAATCAACATTAGCTATTTAGAAATTCTGAAGGACAGCTTTGATCTCATCCAATATCAATTGTCCTTCAAACATTCATCTTCATGCTCATCTCCATTTTCATCTGACTTGAACCGTTGGAAATTATCATGATCCCTTCATCTATTATCCTATCCATACTAAGTAGGGAGCCTTTGCATCCCTGGGATGCATCTTAGATTCTTGAGATGCATGTCTCTATGATCTCATTTGGTAGTTGTGCCTGCGGGTAATTTGGGTCGCACTGTCTACTCGGTACATAGTCTCTGGGTTGTCTCTGGGTTGTCTCTGGGTTGTCTCTCGTCTCCATTCAAGACTGATACGCTTACGCTCCCCACTATTTCTGGTACTAAGATGTCTGCCCATAGAGCGTACTTCTTACAAATGGTCAAGAGTATGCAGGTTGGGGTAGTTAAGGACCCTGGCACGGGGGGTTGGTGTTCCAGAACCAAAACTGCCTCGTATGGAGCCCTCCATCTGGGCCTACCCCCATATTTGGAAGTGTCTACGGGTCTCGGTTTGAGTGTGGCCAACCTTCCATTCCTGAGGTGCCTTTTGTTAGACAAGCAATGGTTCATGAATATGATGTTAAATATTTTTGGCAGAAGGGTTCATCTAAAAAAGCTCACAATACAAATGCTCAAAAGAAACAGATCACAGAGGACCAAACACTTGCAACTGAAACTTACATTTAAACACCCCGTGAAGAAAATAAAGCTCATTCAAGCAAGCCAGTAATTGGTCAAGTTCATTGGTTTTAATCAACAACTATGGGTCCAGTTGAAGCAAATGATTTTAGTTGGGCAGTTATAATTATAGGACCATCTTTTCATTAGTGTAACACTTTGCTTCATTTTTCTTCTAAAAGGAACTTAGCTAATTCTTCTCCAATTGGTCTGGGTGATGTAGATAGTGATCACTGGTTTTCTTCATATTGTTCTTCTGTTTCATCTTCACCTTTTTCCAATCCTTCTCAGTGGCATTATACTCATCAAACTTGGCTTCAAATGGCTGAAAGAAATTCACATAGTTGGTCAAAAGATGATTTTCTGAAGGCTTGCTTTGAACTTTGGGACGAAAAAATGAAGGTTACAAGAAGTATGTAAGAAGGAGTTACTACTAGAAATTCATATAAAAGAAGAATTGAACTTGTAATTGAATGACTTTTTCTTTGTATGTGTTTGGTGTGAAATCAAGTTCTACACAGAATTTTCTAATTTTTTGTGAGATGAATATTATGAAAGAGGGGAAATAACTTCTTCAATTTTATTTTGGCATTTATAGATCATCAAATTTGAATACTTATTATTTATTCAAATGTTGAATTCTCACATTTGAATGAGGAATATGTATTCAGATGTTGAATCATCACATTTGATACGTACACATATTCAAGTGTTGAATTGTCACAATTGAGGACATAATAAAAAGGAAGACTTGTTAGGGTTGCATATCACTAGAGTTGAACATAAGTAAATGAGCATTAAACTTACATCTTGGGCTTGCCAAATCTTCTCCCAAAGTTCAGCCTGAATACCTCATTGCATGCCATGACCTGATAAGAGGGCCTTGAGTTCTGGTAAATCATCAGCTTTACATTTGGTGTTTGCCCTTTCTCGCCTTTGATTGATATCTGAACAATGAGCACTACAGCGTGTCAGTTTCTTGTCCACTGTGTTCATCTAAAGTTGTCAACCATGGAATCAAGATGTCAGAGTGAAGCTGATGAGAATTAGGAAGAGAGGATCTTGGATCCTCAGTTAAAGCTTTCTTATATGTATCTCCAAGAAGATAACTGCTCTTGCATTGTTGATAATTATCAGGTTTGTCTTCTTTCTTGGTATCATATTATTCTTGTTGATCATCAGATTCTGTTGGGTTTGAATTGCTGCTATGATTACTATCTAAGTCATCATTATCTTCACTATTCTTGTCAAGATCATCCACATTTAAGTCTGATTCATTTAACCCACGTGTGTTGGCCAAGCCATTTACAACAACTTCTACCTTGGACTCCTCAATGACAGCAAGAACTTCAACTTGTGGAAACTTACCCAATGTACTATGGCAGATGCATCTGGGTTTCATTCAGAGAGCATCAAGGCCAGCTTGGACAATTAGTCCCCTTTTATGGCAAAAGCACTGAATCAACATTGTTTTGGGATTCCACATAAGCTGGTGGCCTGAATTGAGGCTCTCTCCCTCAAGCTGTCAATGTATTGCACAACGCATTGTAAGGTTGTTGCTGCCGGAATCAGAGACACTGGCAAGCATGCAATATTCAAAATGATGTTAGTACTTGGGGTAAAGCATGTAATTGAACAGTTTAACAGGGGTACTTATCTTTTTATAGAGACTAGAGAACAGGCGGTCATGCTTGCACCTGCTACCCAATTCTTATTCTTTACGTTCATTCTAGGTCCCCTCCCATATAGAATATGCTGTGTCCATGGTCTACCTTTAACTCAAGAGGCTCTTGTTTAACAAAATCTCTAACATAAGTCAAGCCAACTTGAATGAGACAATGCACCAAAATACAAAACATCTATGTATTCCTACTATTGAGCTACTTAATAAAGACACAGAAGTAGACCTGTTTAGAAACAACATGGATATCAATCAACTGGTTACATTCCGCAATAAACTGCAAGCCAGCCCCTAGTTCAGTAAAAAATCTTCCCACCTCCGCAGAATCTTCAGCATGCATCCCGTTAACCCACATACGCTTTACATTTTCTGCAGTGTATGGTAGGCATGATGCACTCTCTACCAACTGCACAAATTCTCCAAGACTTGTAACTGCCACCCTAAAAAGATAAATTGTTAGAAAATCTCCAAGGTTCTCATGAATCACAATGCTGACAATGTTCAATGTTGTTTCCCAACTCCATAGACCCATCACACCTTCTGGGCAATCCATTTAAGTCCAATGACTTTAGGTATTGAGGTTGGTTTGCCTTCAAATAGTACACAACTGCGCGTCGTGAGTTTGTAAACTTGATCATAAGTTCCACAACCTCACTTAAGGCTCAATGCCTGGACATGTGTTGAAAAAAATGATCTAAAATTGCCTGCCCTGTGTTTCTATTCACCCCTTTTATCACCAATTTCACAAATCTGGTAGCACCAAGTGGAAAGCAACTCATGTAATGTAGCAAAGCCAAAAACTGCCGAATCCATGAATCAAATGCCTGTGTTGTCCACCTTGAGTGCGTTTGTAGGCCAGTCAGTATAATGTGATTCAGAGTCAATTCACGCACAACATTATATTGTCCTTGGGGCCTTTCACGTTCACGAAGCAATGTCTATGTTGGTTTACAATACCGGCCCTTGGGTCAAATCAAAATCCAAGATTGGTTATTTTCAAACGCCTTGATTCATTCTTCATTCTGTTCAGGTGGGTCACAAAGTCAATGAGATTTTGTTTGTTTAGTACAATATTGGATTTCAGGCTAATTAGTTTATCGAGATGATTCAGTTTCATGCAACAAAACCTCACCCTTATATATTTGGTAACCAGAAATTTATTAAATTAGACTTTTGAACTGTGCTAACTTGTGCATCCCACAGCGGTTTCTCTGCTTTTGATTTGTACATGCGCTAAAACGCCAAACCAACTTAGTACAACACTTGCATTTCACTGCCTGTTGCGACTATGGTTCCCAAATTTATTACCTTGTTATAACAAAAAGCCATTTTCACAGTGAATCACAAACCTCATTCTATGTGACTTTTTGCTCATGATAATTTGGCTTACCTTTTCATAACCACAGTTCCATTGAACCAAGTCCAAATGAAGCAGCCTACTGTTTGCCTATTTTGGTTTAGGCCTTCCAGTACCTATTCAACTCACATTTGCCCTTGTTTGTCATTTCTTGTTTTGTGAGCAGAAGCACGTTGTTGATGTTTCAATTCCAATGCCTATGATTCATCATATTCCCCCTGCGTTTGACTCAGCTGCATCATTTTTGATAGAACATATGATAATTAACATGTATAGTTCATTCTGATGATTTGCAGGCCAACCAAAGACTATGTCCCACAGCTGCACCACCAGATACAGTCTACTTTTCTACACAATTGTTCATTTGGTCACTGCACTGTTTTGGAACTACCCCAGGTCAAGGCCCATGCCCCATGGCAAATGTATTCTAAACTGGATATTTCCAATACAACTGTATCAACTGGCACCCCGTACTCTCTGATTAATAGACTCAACAATTGCCTTCAGCTCAAAAATTTGTCTTAATAAGCATAATAGTTCAATTCCATCAGCATTACATCTGTCTCCCACTCATTGCCATCAAACACCATTTCTAATCACCTGATCATATTACCGCAATCAACATCAGCTCTCCAATACCCAATTTGTGCGGGAAGATCTTGAAAGGAGAATCAAAACATGTTTGTCAACATTTAAAGACATATCTTTTCCATGTCATACTAATTAACCGCTTCATTCAGCCGTCTTGCCAAGTGATAGCAATATCGGAGCTACATATTGTTTTTGCGCTTATGTTCCTAAGAAAGGGTTGCCTTGGATTCATATATTTCCATCCGGCAACACATTGTTAAATTACCATGACGTTGCCACACGTGGCCAGTCATTCAAATGAAATCTTTGGTATTAGTGCTGATTGGTGTCATTGAATGATTAACATGCCAGGATTTTTCACTCGCCAAAAGTTGTTGTGCTATCTTATTGTGAACTTTATTTCACCTTGTGTCACAAAGCTGTACAGTGCATTACTTATTACACTTTGACTTATTCAATTGTTGAAGTAGTTAGCTTTTGGGTCTAATTTGCCAATTCTACTAAAGATTTGGCCTGTGATTTGTCCTGATATTGCACACTCATAGCTTATATTGCATTATTTGCTTGATGGATTTCCATACCATACCTTTATCCTGTTTGGAAGACATCAACGGTATTTGTTTTGTTCAAAATTTTCTTAACCTGTTTGGTGCATGAAAATGACATAGTCCACTTTGATCCGAACATATGAGAAGGTGCTCTATAAGGACTTATATGTGCACAAGTTATGTTTATTTCAACTCATGTCCACACAACTTGGGTTCAAAGTTGCTTCAAGCAAACAAATAAGTCAATGCCAAATAACTTCAAAATTACAGCATCATATATCCTCTATATACAACTTTACATCAAATGATCATTATGCAAATTCCCATACAACCCACCTAAACACTACCCCTTCATTATTCTGAAGGTGGCTTTAAGTTAACCAACTTCCATTAAGAGCTCCTAGAATATTCAGGAATTTGAGCTTGACGTCCAGAACAATGGTCCCAAATAAATGAGGTAAAACTTACTCTCAAGCCAACAAAGCTCCCTTAAGGACCACGTTCTGTGTTTTTCAACCCTCAAATTTGTGCCCAGGGAAACCAACATGTTGTCCAACACACAAAATTGAGATAAAGCTACATACAATTGCCCATGAGAAAAAACCAGGCTGGGCAATAGAACTCCCACTTTATCCAAAGATTGACCTTGCACCTTGTTTATTGAGAGAAAAAACGCTTCCGCAATGGGAAATTTCTGTCTGAAAAATTTGATTGAAGATGGTTCATCTGGTTTGTGTATTAACCGTATCTTAGGCAGGAAAATGGTTTGGCCTTTGTTTGGACTGGAAATGACTCGGCATTGTAACACTTGTTCAGAATTTTCCAAGATTATCAGCCTTGTACCATTGCAAAGACCGTTGCCAACATTTGAGTTCCTGAGTAAAATCACTGGCAATCCTCATTGTAAGTTAATGCTGTGTTCAGGGAAATTATTCAACAACACAGTATTGAGCAATTGGGTCAAAACATTGCTTGTCCACAACATTGACTGAGGTTGACATCAAAACCTCCCTGCCAATCCAGTCACTCATCATTTGATTGACAACCTGTACTGTCTTGTTTAGAGGTGTAATCAACATCCAATTGGAAAAGTATGGTGACGCTTCCTCCCAATCAGATTGCCTTACCATTTTGCCTAATCACTCACATAACCAGTCAACAATGTGGAGTTTGATTTCCACCCCGGGAGACACAATGTTTACATGAACTCAATCTATGCTCACAATTTCCTCCAACTCAGTCTGGAATTCCCCAGAACCCAATTGCAATAACCAACTTGCAAAACTTGCCGCCTCAATGCTTCTAGGTTCAGACCATCCGTACAGCCTCACATTTTTCTTTAATTCAAATTTTTCAATACCCTTCCAGATTTCTGTTGCTTTAAGAGAAAAGGCCAACTGCCCCTTTAAAGTCACTCCTGGTTCAATTGGAAGTGTTTGGTGGAAGTCACCGGAAAATATAATGGAGATACCGCCAAATGGTTTTGAGTTGTTGAGTAAATGTTGAAGACTTCTGTCCATGAACTCAATGCAATTTGAATGTTGCATTGATATCTCATCCCAGACTATAAGTTTTGTTGTCTTCAAGCTGTGACTAAGCTCGTCCCGGCCAGAGAGTCAACACACTGATTTTTGATTCATTTTGAAGGGGATTTTGAATACAAAATGAGCAGTTCTCCCACCCAGTAATAATTGGGCTGCCACTCCAGATGAGGCAACTGCAATGGTATGATCTCCATTTGCTTCAAAGTCATTCAAAATTGTGTTGAAGGGGAATGTTTTTCCTGTTCCCCCTGGTCCATCAATTTAAAGCAATTTTTGTTTCCCTGTTTCATATTAGGGAAAATCTTGCCTTGCTCCTTTTTCAACAATGGTACGTATTTAGCAACATAATATTTGTATTGTTAGATTTGTGCTTCCCTCTTAGCTACTGAGTTTTGATTATCCGACATATCTTCTCCACCCTCAAAGCATTGTATGAAACAAAGTTGTAAGCATTCCAAGATCCTCCCATTTGTTCAATTACAACCCAAACCTGGTACAATCCCCATGCTAATATATCTTCTTGCTTGACACAGTCCCCATAACCATTTTGAATCAAGTGATACTCACAATCATTGGTCAAAGTGTCTTGGTGCTTTTTCCACAGACAGTTTGGGTTTGATTAAAGTTATGAACAACCATCATGGCAAACAATTCCCTCAAATGCCGGCCTGTCACCCTGAATGCAGCCTCTGGCAGTCACCAATCATAATGATTATCCAACACCAAGAGGTCTAATTTCATTGCCATGTCTTGAAATGAGCTACACACCACACCATTAACACTTCTCAGGTCAATCAAAGATCTTGCCCCTTTCACGTGAGATAACAATATTTGGAGGAAAAGTTGCTTGCCCTCTTTTGGGCTGGCATAACTCATCCAGACTCCACAAGGAATATCCCTATTGTGTCCTTTCCATTCTCTTTTTTGCTTGTTCCAGGAAAAATAATTGGGAATTTCTTCTTAGAGTAAGTTCCTTGTCAACTCAAAATACTCCACTAACATTGTCTTGTTGCCCGTCCGAGGCCGATTTGGCCGTCAAGTTCACCCTTGTCCCAGAAGTAGACATCTTGCTCACTGGGTAGATGTACAGCCAAGTTGTATACTCCAGGTGACCTGCCTGCCAAAATGCCACGCCGCTAGATTTCTCATGTGTCAGTTTAAATGCTTCATGTGACCACAAAACAGACAAACCCTTGACTGGGCCTATGTACCAACCCTTTATGTATACGTTGACTTGATTCCGGGCTTGAACCTGAGTTGAATTGCCTTCACATGGCACACCATTCTCTCCTTCAGCGTCAGTTACAACAATGTTTGCTTGAGTGTGGCCTTTGGAAACTTATTTATATATATATATATAACCAAGAATTCCTTGTGCAATTTTGTCGTTGAAGTGGCACTTATATTTCATAAGAAGGGATCAGTTAGGTGGCATGACTTGCTGATTGGTGAAGGTAAAGCCTTGATTTCAAAAGTTCCTCTCATTGTCCTGACGCCAATGGAGAGGATATGCATTATCCTGTAAGGCAATTTTTGGCCTGGAAAGGTTTTGGGAAGTGTTTTTGACATTGCTTTTTGTTTGCCTTTGAACAGGGGCTGCTATACCCAAACCCGCAAGGACCGTGCAACATCAAAGTAGTCACAAGGTTGTGTAACATTGGCTCTTCAATTGGGTCCAGAATTTTGGCTCAGACCAAGTAATCAATGTCCTGAGCCGTTTGTGGAATGTAATAAGGTGAGAAAACTCAGATGAGGTGTGCATGTGTGCATGAGGAAGGCCGCACTTTTGAAATTCAATGACATATACCCACAAAGCCACCACTCTGAGGCAATGATTTGTAGTTAAGTCTTCCATTACTTGATTTAGCTTCAACTTGAATACTCTGGAAACAATATTTGGCCAAACGAAGGCTGTTTCAGGGTATTCTAAAGCTTCTTGAATTTCAGACTAATTTAGATTCCCAGTCATGGTCAAGAAGAGAGAAGGCTTTCTGTATGTTTCACTCAAAGCAATTGAATCTTTGTACAGTGAGGGCATGTGTCAAGGCCCTTCAAGAAAGGAACCCGTTAGGATAACTTTCCTACCAATCACTTTGACATCATGTTGTAAGTCAGAGATGATGTCCTTATATTTTTCTGCTTTGATTGTTCATTGGTTGCTTTCCAAATAAAAAAGTCTGCCCCTTTCAACGCACAGATACAGGTCCACTATCAGCTTTTGAAATTGACTTTGACAATGTAGTAGAAGCATGGATTTTGAATTTCTTTCAAACAACAACCATGCAAACCATTGCAAACTCAATACTTGCTTCATAGCCTCTGAGGAACAATGTCAGTAAAAAATTCAAAGAAGATAAACTAGAGAGAGTTTTACCTTCTTTTTCTGTTCCGTCTGGCATTGTTTTCTTCTTTCCCGTAGGTGATTCATACTGTTCTGAAGATTTTTGTGCCCCACCAGGAAAGCACAGAACGTCTTGCATTGGAAGATAACCCGTATGCATATCGTTGATGCTGATCCACGCTCCATCCTGTCTTTTTAAAAGCAGATTTTGTTCTCTCTTGTCAAGGTTACCATCACCCTGAATGAACATTCCTATTTTGTCAACCGTTGGCAAATTGTAATGCTTTAAATTGTCATTTGTTCCTGGCTTCACACATTTAATGACCAAGTTGCTACCAGGTTTCAACAGAATTCTGTTTGCATTCTTAAATAATGTTGCATCCGTGTTAGTATCATTAATGGCAGCTTGTAAGTTAAGTAAAATATCATTATTCAATTTGCACCTGTGGTGCTTTTGTCTCATTTGCACTTCTTGGGTTCCTCCGTCTCCAACCATATAAATTCGGGCAAAACAGGGTTTGCTCTTGTTGCCAGGTAATGCTGAGCCAAGGCGGTTATGTAAACGGCCATGTAATCTAAAGGTAAATACACCTTTGGGCCCCACCACGTTGTGATCTTTGCCCTTTGCCTCCATGGATGTAAAGCTCAGTGCATTGTTGTAGTCCCTAATGCAGTGTTGTGCAACAGTGGCATCTTTGACTAACAGAGGTCAGTACTGAAGTTGAGTATAGTAATTATTGAGGGCAATCTAACCTGGATCAGAGGAGGTTAGAAGCCACTTAATCACGCTGGGAACTGGCTTCTGGGGAAAGTAATGTTCTGGTAACATCACTGTCCCGCTTTGACAGCAAGGTCCGTATCTATGTTTGGTTGTCCCTTGTAAAGCTTTGGTTTGCTCACCCGGCCAGTGAAGGGCTTTACAAACTTTTCAAACCGCATTGCATTGGGCAACATTCAATTCAAGCTCGTCTTTCAAAGCCTCTTGCAACGCAGATTCCAACCTCAAGATTTGACCTTGAATAATTGTGGGCATTGTGTGGTTGAATAAAGCAATATGATGTTTGATAATTTATAAATAAAGTGTAGGTTGTGGAAAGTGTCAGAAAGCAGAAAAGAGATGAGTATTATAAATATAATTCCACAAAACTGGCCAAGTACAAAACTTGACTACGTTCATTTTAGGTCACTACCCGGAAATTATCATTGATCAAGCAATTCAAGGCAATTCACCTTTTCATTCAAAAAGCCCTTGTCAAAAGTTGGCCAAAAGAATAGCACACTACAATCATAGACTTCCCCTGCTTGTTATGCTACTTCTGCTTGTTATGCTACTTCCTTCATATCAATTCCAGTGAGTCAGGGTCAACACTGGCCAACACCAATCCTTGCGTCACTAATAAACCCGCGGCTTCATTGGTCATGGTTTGTTTGAAACTTTCAAAGTCATATACGTAGATATATGTGCTTGGGAATTGCCATGGCCGCAATCCATGACAATAACTTTGGGATTAGTTTGTGTGTTCATTTTAAGATGCTGCCCTATTTTTCAATAACACTGACCAATGAATTCACCTTACATCAAGAGTTGATATCAATATTGATGTAATTGAATGAAGAATAGTTTGATTTCCCAAAAACCGGCTAAAAACCCATTTTAGGAAGAAAATAATCCAATTTGAAATGTAGTTTGAAGTGCACCTAAAGGATTGTCAGCAACTTTACATGATAGCAGTTGAAACAATACAAATCAAGGGCCATGGAATGTTCTTTATCAACCACAACTTAGTCATAGTCAAATCAAGGCAAGAAACAAAAAAACGTGGGTCATGTCAAAACAGAGTGATTAAAGATTGGCCCAATGGCTGATGAGATATGTGAGTTGAGAAGGTTCAAGGAGATTACTAGTCATAATTAGACGGCCTTCTTTCCCATTTTGGTAAGTTTTCCAGCACCTTCTATGTCAGGCTTGGGGGTCAAGCCATGTTTGGAACTAGAATTAGGAACTTTTGCTTTCTTGAAACTACCAGGCATAGGAAGAGTCAGTTCTCAATTTTAATTTGCTCCCAGCACAATTTAGCTCACAATTTACCCCTTGGGCGCCCTGCAGGTGTTTGGACAGTGTCTTCTGCCTTGATAGCAACCAAAGAACTCTTTGTACTATCTTGACCGGTGGTTATGTCAATGCCGGTTACCTAGATCCAAAAAGCATGGGTCAATTTCTTGAATCAACAGTAGCACAGGACAACACAGGAGGAGCACTTCTTACATCACAGATAAGCCGGTTCTTGGTGGCGTCAAAATCAATGGTATAACTGCTGACCACCACTTCTTGATTCACCTGGAAAAGAGTTTGCATCAAAAGTAAATTACGTACAGGTCTGACGTAATAAGCTACCTTGAAGAAGAAAATGTCCCTGGCCTGTTCAGAATTATATCAGCAAGTTACCAAACCCTGAAGTACACAGAAACATAGGGCATTGTTGTAGTCCAAATGTTCAATTATGGCAACAACTGTAGGTTTGTCGTAAATTTCATCCTGAACTGTGTAACAGTCAACAATGACTCCAAGACCAGACACTGCCGTATCATTATGCAAGGATTCCCTGACGTTGCAGTACTAATAGCACAGCAGGCGCTATACAGTGCTTGAAAGGGTATAATCTGTAGGAGTAGATAACTCTAGTACAAAAGATGTCTGAGACTGCCCCTTCAGAGAATCTTCAACAACTGGACTTTGTTGATAAAGTCTCCTGATAACAGAGAAACATAACCAGAACTTGAATTGCTTAAAAAAAGTGAAATAGCAGACTTTATAAGGCACCAGAGAAATTAACTCAACACTCTTTAGTGTTATTCACCATGAAGCTTTTAGCTTTCAAACACACAATAAAATAAAGTCTCTTATCAATTTTAATAAGGGCAGTTTAACTGACCTGGTGATTGTGTAGTGACTTTATAATGATAAATGACAACTACCCTATTTCATAGATAAAGAAAAAAGAAGAAGAGAAAAGTGGGACAAAGACACAAGCTTTTTACATCTGATTTACAACTTTAAAATTGATCTACAGCCTTGATTTCCCACCAATAGAACCTTATTAATCCTTGCTGTGTTGATTACTGATCATTAACTTCTCATTTGATATGATTGTCTGTAATTTTACTCATTTGATATTGATTTTCTCTCTTTCTATAATTGTTTGCTTTGTTTGTTTGCTGTGTATACTCTTTATCTTCACTTATCTGATTTGCTACATATATTATTAATGTTTATTTATGATGTAATTGATTTGTAATCTAAGATGATGTGTGTAATTAGTTTATTGTATTTGTAGTTAAATTGAATTTTAAGTCTAATTGATTATAAATCTTCTTGTATTGAATTACATATAAGTTCTAATCTCATATAAGAATATGTTAATAGTGTGTAAAAATTGAATTTCAACTTATTTTCCCCCTTTTCTCTTGATAATACCCTTATAATTAATTAATTCCCTTATAAATTATTTTCCCCCCTTATAACTTTTGATATTACCCTTATACATATAAAAAAACCCTTATAATATCAAATTCCCTCTTATACATATAAACAAACCCTTATAACTTGAATATTCATGCGATCTCATCCTTTATACATATGATTACACCCTTATAATCATTTAAATTCACTCAATCTCATTCTTTCTTCATTCAATCTTCTCTCTTTATCATCTTCTTTCTATCCAAATCATTCTCTTTCATCTCATCTTCATCATTTTCATTTAGTTCTTTTTTTATGATGTTTCAAATTTTAATTTAAAAACATTTTGTTTATTTTTTTTTCACATTTTAACTCTAAAAGATATCAATTAGTTTTAAGTATCAATCAAATAAATTTTAGATTTGTTTGTTTGGTTCTTCAACTTTCAACTTTTTTCTTTCTTCTCTTTTCAATTAACTTTTTTTTAAATCTTCTTTATGAAAAAATTTCTTTAATGCAATTTTCAATAAGTTGATCTCTTTAAAAACAATTGTTGTGTCAAACATCTTCTAATATTTCATTTCAAATTTAAATCTTTTAATATTTTGATCTTTTCAATTTTTCTTTTTAAACAATAAAATTTTAAATCAAGTGTATTTGAATGATTGATTTTGCTTGTTTTCTTTTACAAGCCGTTCCCAAAAAGCTGGGTTTTTTTGATATTATTTTTTTGGCAGTTGACAGCCGTTTAGGGCTTCTGAAACCCATGATTGTACAATAACCTATCATTGTGTGATGACGCAATGAGATGACCAGTACAATATCACCTATCTGAATGCAGTAGCTGAGCTATCCTTTCCTGGACCACGTCATCTGTAGATAATTGTCAAAATTATGTCTTTCAATACCAACGACTCCACAAGCAATGGCTTTCCAAGTGGTGCCAACTCATCCAGTGCCCCTACCTCCAGCATCGGAACTTGTCATTCAGTAACCAACTTAACTGACACCAGCAATGAGATTGAAGTTGTCAGCCCTGCGCATTTGGCATCTGAACATGCAGCATTCTGCCAGCAAATTTGTGTCAATCCAGCTCACCGTAACATGGACTATAGGGTGAATCAAGCCCATGGTATGTTGGATCTTCAATCTTTTGTATTTATATTGTTATTCATATTGACTGACCTGCGTTTCTTTTAGCTATTGGGAATGGACAGTGTGCTATTGAGGATGTGTGTTTGGTCCAACGCTCCAGCTTTATACAAGAAGCAGCAGCTGGCCGTCAGGCTCTTTTACGTGAGTGGCTTATTCAAGTTTTCTTCTTTTTAGAATTGAAACACAATCCTGACAACACTCTGTCTTTGAAAAGCTCATCATGATCCCCACTTAGACCATAGAGGGTCAGGGGATTGGGCTCTTCCTAGAGTACCCACCAACACTTTGGCACAACACCATAGAGTTCCACCTATGTACCACTCTGAACGTGGCATGCTTCAGTTGGAAAGGGAGGCCTCACAAATGGTACACCTATCATGAACTTGGATGACTTATTTGGCACTCCAGTCCATCAGGGATCTCAGCGTTATTTGCCAAGTAGTCTTCCTGAAAGTCAAAGTACCAATCAACGGGCTATTCCTTTGACTTCAAACAAATTGCCATTAAACCTAGTGAGACTTTGAGTCTTTCACAAAGTGTACCTATGGGGACCGAAAGATATTGCCTGCACCTCAACTGGAAAATCAAAAAAAAGTTCATCAAAAGAGGGTCGAAACCTCTCAAAGACCAACAAGGCAACAGACAACAGGCCCAACAATCACATTGTCTTTGATTCCAACCACACCACAGATGAGCAAGTTATCAATCTTATGATCACGTCTCTCAACACCATTCAACGCAAGCTTGGAACGTACCTCAAGAATCCTAATCCAAAGTCAACCCAGGTTGTTAACTGGCTTGGTGTTGGTCTTACCCCAATCGGTTGCTTTGCTACACAACAAAATAATCTTTGAGATCCAATTGAGTGGGTTAAGTTCAAGAATCTTCTAGGCTCTGCAAAAAACTCATTAGGACTCCTTGTTGAGATGGAAAATCCAGCTATCCCGGTTGCAGATGTTGAAAATTGCATGAAAGTTGGCGTGTACTTGGGTTCATGGGAAGCTAGTCAACTCATTGAAGACAGTGGTCCTGTGAATCCTCCTTCATCAGCAGAACAGGAGGAAACTACTGACATTCAGAAAATTGTTGCTCAATTGAGACATGAGCATGTAGTCAATTTCAGTGGGTCTGATCATATGAGGTTCAGAGACCTCAAAGATTCTACAAAATGGGTTACTCTGACAAGTGTAAGATCAAGATTTGGGCTGATCACATCGTGAGTGTTTCTCTTCTTGTATTGGGTGTTCTAGATTCAAAACTAATTCATACTTTTAAACATACCAATTGCTGCTTGCAAAGATGGCCAAACCAATGTAGATATTGAAAAGCCACCTTTACTTCCGGCCTTCAAGACATTTGTAAATGGACTACCTCCTCCTGGCTATGTCAAATTTCCAGATCATCCTCCACCAACGGGATTCATGGCAATCACACCTGGACCTTCAGCGCACAGATCACCTGCTTTAGCTTCCAATATTGCCAAAGACAATATCCGTCTTCATCAGAAGAAGTATGTTGGAAATATAGAGGATTTTCTCAAATTTGCTGATCACTACTTGAGCTCGCCCCAAAGCTTATCCAAAGCTCTCTTAAGCCAAGCCAAGCCTTGACTTTAGATGTGATGGAGAAAGTAGGAGTCTCTGTTGGTCACGCAAACCATCTATTTAATTCTACCGCACGTTATGAGAAAGTTTTGAGGGCCAAACTTGCTGTGCTGGACGCACAAGAGTCTTAGCTTGTAAGTCACATCTGACCTACAACTACCGAGCTCATAGGACATAACATATTTTTCATTTTTCATAGAGCTTCATTTGTTCTTCTCTTCTCTGTTGTAATTGTGTGTTTTGTAATCAACAACAAGTGAGATGCTGTCTTTTATCTGTTATGTTTCCAAGAGGATAAACTATTACCTTCAATCTCTGCTTTCAAATTGTCATTTGAGTCTTGGTTTTCAAAGTTAATTCTGGGAGATCTTTGATCTCAACAAAACTGAAGCACAGGCTGCTCTTGATAAGTGAAAATGATGGAATGATGCTTGGAATTTTTTGAATACTATCTTTCAAAGCTGGAATACTATCAAGACCCAGGAGTTGAATTAGATGTTGGATGATACGACTCATTTTTTGACTTGGCTGAACCTCATCTGTTGTTCAGATATCTCTTCAGAGGGAAACGTTGCTGCATGCTACCTTCAAGGTTATTTTGGAATTTATGGAAAAGCTGGTTTAGATGGTCTAAATACCACAAAAAAGAACAAATTCACAATGAACATGAATCTTGGCACAAGGTTTAAGAACAAGTCGTGACAGAGCACTTTTAAATTATGTAGTCAACATGAACCTTGAGGCATGATGGTTGGGAAGATTAAAATCAAATCTAAAAAATTCAAATTGGGTTTGAGGATGATGATTTGAGATTGAAGAAGTTGAAGATAAAGTTTGAAGTTGATGAAGGGTTGATGAACAAAGGTGAAGGTTGAGGATTCAAGATCGGATGCTGGGTTTGAAAGATTCATTCTTGAGAGTGATGAAATCCAGAAGAGTGATCAAGATGTATTGATTGATGATCAATAATTTTTGAATCAATTCAAGCTACATTCACCAAAGAGGGAATTTCCCACCCAAGATGAGTGAGTAGTAGATCAAGATCAAATGGTTCATGAATTTTCAAATGTGAAGAGATAGAACATCAGAATCTAATTACAATATGAAAATACTTTGATGACAAATTCATACATTGGCTGATCAATTCTTAAGATGACTATGATCAAGTAAAGGACCAGCAGGGATCAGAAGAGGAAACCCATCAGATTATCCAGCCATGATACTATACCAATGATAAACACTGATTCAATTCAATCCAATCTGAGATAATGTTCAGGTTGATGATTTGCTAGTTTGATGATTGATCTTGCTTGATGACTGATCTAAATTGCTGATTGACTGGAAAGAAGATGAGAGGAGGAGAAGATGCGACTTGATGACCAGGTTGGTCTAGCTTGATAATTGATTCTAAAGGAGATTCTGATTGTAGAGAAGATGAAACTTGAGGATCTGCTCAAGGCAATTGATCCAAGAGTCAATGATATTCAAAGAGGATAGAAACTGATAAAATCTTACCTTTCTATTCCTTCAAAAAGACTGTGGATGAGTTCAGGTGTGAGTGCTGCATCAGCAGTACATTAGATGATATCCATCTCCTCTTCTGCTGAGCGTGCTCTGTTAAGTGCACCACTCCTTTAAAGTCGGGACTTGATGACACAGAATCCCTTCTTGATAGGATTAAAATTGGGACTATAGGCTGGTAAGTACATCAATTGTACACCAGCTTGTCCACAGAGCTCCTCAATACAACCTCCACAATGAATGGATGCATTCTCCATGACAAGAACACTGTTCTCAGCTGGATATGGGTTCATCGTGGGTAGCTGGATACAAGCAAGATCAGATTTATCTTGCAAACACTTATTGGGGTTATCAAACAAAGACGTACAAGATGATGGGAGAGAAAATCCTCCATGTCATCACGGCAAATTGAACCTTCTTGAACTATCATCCCAAGATAGCCGCTCAATGAGATTGCGGGAAGCAAGGAAAACTTGCGTGACCTCAGAGTTATGGGAATATGTTTGGTATGTTGACCCTTTGGTGCACGGGCTTGATGTTGGTAAAGTTGTCGGGCAGCCATTGCACTCTCATCTGTCCCAAGATGAGTGTCAGCTCAAAAGAATACAAGTGCCTAACAAGAATCACAAAAAGGAAATCCACATACCCAAGAAGACCAAGCAAGAAGGGTCAATTCCGCCCACATTGTAAAGGAAATGACTTTGTGCTATGGGGCATTGATTTGGGTGGACAGTCTTGGCTACCTTCACAGTAAGACCAAGGCGGTCACGTACCTCACAAGCTAGAGTAGAAATTGAAGCAATGACACCTCTCTTGATTGCAACTTGGCGTGCTAGCTCGTCGAGGTAAATAGTTGGCTCAGTGTTGATGGCCGCTTCAATAAAATTGTGCTGTTTGTCTGATAAGATTGTTGGCCTTCCACACAGATTGTAGAACAAAGGATTGGCAATGACTCAGCAAGTCTCATGATACAAGTTGAGCCATCAAGTCATTGAGTCTGTTGATACAATCAATCCAAGGTTGTGATTGATCATTTTGAGTGTATCACCACAGAGAGCCTTGCAAACGATGATATATTTGACGTTGGGCAAGTACAAGACAAAAGGCATTGTTGAATGGGAGAAACCTGAAAGATTAAGAGAAATCAGCCAACAAAGCAGGAACCAAGATAAGGACTGAGATGCTGACTCACCAGAAAGAGTGACAAAAGAGACCTTGAGAATGTGTTGGTGTTGAGAGTCAAAGTGAGAGAAAGGTGGTGGGGGTAGAGGGCAAAAAAGAGCTGTGGCAGTTGTCCCAATAGCTCAGAGATTCAATTGGTATTGTATTGTATTGTACTACATCACAATCATGGGTTTTGAGAGCCCTAAACGGCCATCAACTACCAAAAAATGAAACCAAGAAAAGCAATCTTTTTGGGAATGGCTTGTACACATTTTTTTCTGGAAAACAAAGTCTAAATTAACATTCTCTTTGTTTTTTTTTGAAAAAAAAAACATATCTTTAATCTATCAATCTCTTCAAACCCTTCATACGTTCAAATCTTTCAAATCAAATCCTCTCTTATCCTTCTCTCTATCTACTGTATTGTCTGTCAATGTTTGATTTTTTGATTTTTTTTTACGGAACAAACCTTCATAAAAGAAAAAGTATGTATAATTTTTTTTGGTGGGGGGGGGGATATCTAACTCTCCTCATTCCTTATTCTCTCTCTTTATACTTTTTCTTTTTTTTTGGGGCAACCAAAGAAAAAAAAGATATATGGTCATCATTTGGCAAACCAAAAGAAAAAAAACCAAAGAGATAAAAATAAATGGTACGTTTGAATGATCAAAACATCAAAGATCTTGATCAACACTCTCTCAACTCTCTGTGATCTTTAACACCAAAACCCAGCAAAAAGTGAATGAAGGGCACACCCAAAAGTTTCTGATTTGATCAGAAAACAGATTCATTGAAGTGAGTGAGTTTAAAAGTTAAGTCCTTGATCTTCATGCTTCATCACATCACACAATATCCTTACAATTTGCTTAGACTTAGACAGACTCACTTGGATTTTTGTTTTTTACAAGTCAAAAAAGAAGATGATGAAAAGATTCAAAGGATTCAACTCAATCAAGTCACCTTCAAGGTGAGAATGAAGAAAAAGAAGATGAGGATGAAATTGACAAAAGTGATGAATCATTACGTTTGATAAGAGATTTCATGAAATCATAGACCCCTTCATCAATGACCATGACCAAAGATCTTAGTCAATATTGATGGAGCCATCATGCCAGAGACCATCAGAAGTGAAGTCATTAGGCGTCCCATCTGAGGCGTGGGTGTTGAAGTTGAAACAGCTTGATGATTGATATCTTCAGTTTGATGACCCTCTGACATGATCAAGGAGGATGATGGTGTTGAATGATAATGAGTGACTTGTTCAGTTACACTATGTTGCATAGCATGAATGGCGATGAAGAGAAATGTACCACCCGAGAACAAGAGTGTCATCCCGATCCACCATTGCATTGATGCTTGACGAGAGTGAGGAAGAGAATCGTGAGGATCATGTTTCGTCTGATGAGCCATGAGAGTGGTGATGAAAGACCATGTGATCAGAGATCCGAGAGGAGTGGCTAAACTGAAAGCGAACAGAATCCGACGAATGAGATGTCGAGGGATACCTTCAGACATGAGCACGGCCACTAAACCAAAGGCAACAGGTGCCTTATGAACAATGATGGCAAGGAAAACGATCAGATCGAGTGCCGGAACGTCCTTTGAAGAGGCATGAGCAGTTGCTGGAAGTGAATTAAAGGTGGATGAGGCTCCAAGAGAGATTCCATCGGCAAGGGAATGAGTCAATAAGCCGAGAGTGGTGGAAAGCAAACTCTTATGAGAAGAGTTGGTGTGAGAGCAGGTAGCCACTAGAGGTTTCGTATAAGATCCATGATTCGAGTCAAGAGTGAGCACAGCAGTCGGATTGGCTTCGTTGAGCGTGTTGATTTCAGGTTCTGGGTGAGTTTCATAAGCAGATGAGAGTCAGATGAGAAGAATCGAAGGAACAGAAGAGGAGTAAGATTGATGATGCACGTGTGACCAAGGAAGTGGATGATGGAGTAGAGGGTGAGTTGGATGGATGAGATTGAATTGGAATTGGATCTGGAGAACTAGCTTGATCGATTAAGAACCTATGATGAAGATTAAGATGAACAAAGTTGAGTGTGAAGTGTGAAGAGAGAGCGAAAGGCACTTACATTAAGAGAAAGCCAGATAAGAGAGCTAAACCGATAGGAGGATGATGATGGTGATGGTGATTGGGGTGATTAGGATTGATTGATTGAGTTTGATAGATGGCTTCTATACCCTCAGGAATGATCACTGTCAGAGCTACACCGACTAAGAGACCCACTCCGATGATTGAAAGTTGACGATGACGAATGGGTGAGATTGATCTTGAGAGTGATAATGGAATGAATCCTAAGAAGAATGCTGAGGAATGGGATGGGATGGGATTGAATGGAAGATTAGTAAGGGATTGATGATGATCGGATCATGAATTGACTTAACTTGTGAAGAAGATCAAAGTGGAATAAGCCAAGAGTGAAAACAAAGCCATTCTTAGGATGAATCGATCGATCGAATGAAATATAGATCGATTGGCTGAATAAGAAGAAGAAGAAGAGAAGATTCCAATCTGAGCTGAGTCATCAAGAGTCAACTTCCAATCCGATCCAATCCATTCTCCAAATTGGAATTTCGAATTTAATCCAACCCAAGATGACCGCTCCTCACTCAGCAATCAAGTTCAATCAACTCATCCTCAACTCATTCCATTCAAACTCAATCACTCAGAATCTAGAGATTGACGAAGTAAGTGAACCATCCAATCCAATCCAATCCAATCCAATCAAGTCAATGGTCCTCCAAAGAATCTAATCCTTCATCGATCATCTTCATCAGACTTCCTTAGATTACATTTCCCATTTAATTCAAGATTCAAGTATTCCAAAAGATGAAAAGATTGAAACGATCAATGGAATCTTGCAACTTCAATCAGATCAGGCTCATCCATCACTTCTAACTGAACCGATTGAGAATGTACTTCGAATCGCTTCAGATTATCTCAATGATCCGACTCAATTCGAAGAAGAAGAAGAGCCTACAAACCAACTAGAGAAATCATGTCTGCCTCTCTATCTATCTACTCTTCATCTCTCAATTTAATCTCTAATCAACCCAACCTTCTTCTTGATCTGATCATCACAGTCACCCATCATCCAAACCAATCCAATTCATTCAAACTAGACGAATCACAAAAAAGAGCGATCATAGCCAACTATGGAAAAGTAGAAGATGAACCTGATTTAAATCAATCCAATTCATTAAATTCAAAACAACTCCAAGAGATTAAAGAGGCCGAGAGTCTAAGGTTAGCAGAAGAAGTGAAACTCTTAGGATTAAAATCAAAATCTAGAAAGAAAGCCGAAAGTAAACTAGGCGGTGGTCAGTCTTTCATCTTTTCATCATCATCTCATCTCATCTCATCATGGACTCTAATCTCATTCACAAATTCATCAGATCCCTTATTAAGACCTAATCTAAACTCAGCAGTAGTCGATTACGAATCCAAACTCAAAAGAGAAGAAGCAGCAAAGAAGGCCAAAGCGAAAACAGAAAAAGATAAAGCAGATCTGATCAAACAGAGGTATGTGTTTCACTCTTCTCATTCAACCCCTTCACAATCTATCAAAAACAAACTCATCCTTTTTTCAAATTCATCTGAATCATCATCAAAAGAGAAATGCAAGTGAAAAAGAAATTAGATGCAAGAGCAAGAGCAGCTAAAGGTGAACGAAAAGCATAAGAAGATGATTTGATTTGATTTCCAAATCATCTGAATCTCAAAAGAGAACTCCAAGTGAAGAAAAAGCATAAAAAGAAGATGGATTGATTTGAATTCCAAATCATCTTCATCCACAAAGTTGCATATAACCTATTCACATTAAATTTATAAAAACAATCAATACCTATTGTAAAAACAAAATCAATCTTGTAATCTATAAAATGCTTTGAAAGAAATCTTAAAACCAATCATCAGAGAGAAAGAGAGGAAAAAGAAAAATGAAGAGAAGTCTCGAAACCAATGATCAGAGAGAAAGAGAGGAAAAGAAAAAAGGACGTTTAATGGTTCATTGAAAAGAGATCAAACTTCACCACTACTGCTACCATTCATCCCATCCATCATCAGCTTTAGCTTTACCAGAGTTAGAATTAGTTAAAGTGGATTTTTGATTAAGATTTGAAAGCTTTGAATTTTGACGTGCAGCAGTTAAAGGTGCCATCGATTTCCAATCGTTTAAAGGTTCATCTAAGATTTGAGTTTCAGTGGGAAGAGCTGTATATAATTCTCCTACATCTTCATGTGCTCCATTCGATTCATCTTCCTCTTCTTCATTACTTTTCTTATCTTGATCAAATGAATCGACCGTATGATATTCACCTAACTCATCCCCCGTCTTACTAAACGTCTCAAGTTGATCACTACCTAATTGACCTAAATCATAACCATGAGCTTTAGCTTGTTCAGCTGCGACCTTTAAACCTTCAGCTGCGATGCCTGATCCTACTTTAGTCACATCGATCATCGTTTTTTGAAATTTAGAAGCGATCGACCAAACTTGTGATTGTAAAGTCGGATCATTCACTCTTTCTTGAGTCGGTTTCACTACGTTTTCATTGATTTGTGAAATTGTGGAACTTAGGAATCCCCATCCTTTACTAATCACATCACTTGTTGAAGTTGAATTCCAAATTTGATCTGATGAATCCATCGAATTCGAATCATTCGAATTGGAATTCGAACCAAACCCAACATATTTTCCACCTTGAGAAGGAGCCAAAGCCTCCGATCGATTCGCATTTCTCGAACCTAGACTAGCAAAATAACTTTCATTTTCAAGTTTCTTATTCGATCCAACTGAAGCTGAAAGACTATTCGAGATCGAAGGTGAAGGTGAATTAGAACGAGAAGTGAATGAACCGAGTCCGGTTCGCGGTTTACGTAATGGACCACCTGAACTAATCGAACTGGCTTGATCAGGTTCTAGAATCATCGGTGGTGGATCAGATGGGACCCAATCTTTTCCTTCTACTTCAGCTGTTAATTTCTCTCGATATTGAGCTGCGAAATGTGTATTATAAAGTACTGGGATTGACATCTCATTTGAATAATTTTCTAATTTTCCTGTTTCTAAACACCATTGTTTCCATTTTGAATTTCCACCTAATTCTATTCAATCAATCATTCGATCAATATCCATTCAGAAAAAAAAATCCAAAAGTTAAAAAACTTATTCTTTATCAGGAGTTGAGAAAAAAAAAAGAAGAAAGAGAGAGAGAAAGGGGGGTTCACTCAACTCATCTTTTCAACTTGAGATTTAGACCATTTATCAAGTGTTAAACTTCTTACAAAAGAAAGATGTACACCTAAACTACGATGAGATCCAGAACAATTTAAACAAATAAAGATTCCATAACTAACAGAAGCCCACTGTGTTTGAAGAAGAAAAAAACGAAGAACGATCGGAAATTGGAATTGATTAATAAAAAAATTGATTTAATCAAATTCAAAAAAAAAGAAAATCATGATTTAGAAAAATTGTATGACTTAACTTGAGGAGCTGGAGCTGAACAACTAGATTTTTTGTTTTTCAAAAAAATAAATTTGAATGAATGAATGATTATAAAATAAAATAAAAAGGTTGAAAAAGTCCAATTTAATCAAAGTCTAGATTTCAATTTGACACTTTCTTTCCAAAAAAACTTAATCAAAAACTTAACTTACTCTGCACAAAGTTTATTATCAGATTCTTGAATTAAACTTGAAAGGATGGGTTGATATTCACCTGCTGACATTGATGGATGGATGGATGGATGAATGAATGAAGAATCGAATGTTGGATGAGTTGAAGTGAAGTTGAATGAGGTTTCAGTGATGGATTGGGAACAGAGAAGGTGTTGATGAATTCAATTCGATTTTCAAATCCATTCACAACCAACACGTTCATGACACCACTCTTACATACTGCACAGTGCACCCATGCGAGCAACCGCACGCTGTAGCTCCGATGCATACCAACTTGTTCATCAACATGATCAACTGAATCCTTCTCCGGCAGATCTCTCCTCCGGTGAAGAAAGAATCTACCCGGTATCATTCTTCAAGCCGTATGCAATCAATCTTGTGATGTTTGATAACAAAGTTCAATTCTCTGGGTTTTTTGCTAAGAAAATTCCACTTGCTCAACTTTTTTTTCAACATTCATATCTGGAAAAGGTTGAAATGATGAACATGATAAAGAAATCAATTTGATTGTGTGGCATCGCTGCAGAAACTTCAGGGGCACAGACTGGAGCTCATATATACAATTTTCCTTGATTTTATCTCATCAATGAAACCTCGCACACCTTGTACACATTTTGATTTGCTCAGATGTGAAGCTGAAAAGATACACAGTTACATTCAGTCTTGCAATAAAATATCTGTCAAGCAGTACAGCTATGTCGTTTCTGCAGAATCAACCTCACGCTCCGCAATGGCTTTACTCTGAGGAGGTAAGCTTGTGATTATTCATTGGCACCCCGAGAGTAGAGTACACCAATTCGAACTATTGCAAGGCTAAAGGGCCCACTTTGCCCATCAAAAAAACTTCGGCACATAATTGAAAGAGCGGTGATATGCGACGGGTCAAACTTCTTTGCGTCAGGCTTAGGCCTTCCTCGATAAGTGGCCCGAAGCTCGGAGAAAGGGATTGGGATTGACCGCATCCAATCAAGCGGAGGTTCTGAATCCGAAGTCGGGTTCGTCGCCGGAAGAGTGAAGTCAAACTCATATGAAACGGTAGACTGGCGGCGTCCATCTACGTCGGGTCCAGCAGGATCGTTCTTGAGAACGATGGTGAAGGTGCGAATATCGGATGTATCTTTTGAGGGACATAATTTCACGTCGAGAACAAGTCCAGTGAAGCGATCTTCAGGGAACGAAAGCAATTTTTTTTCATAGCTCTGGCTCGCAAAACCTGCACCACCGAGTGTCGAGGTATCGAGTGTACCATGGAAGCGTACACCAGCAGTCGGAAAACTTGGCTCAAGTAGTTCAAGGTAGGCAGTAGAGGATCCGCCCCGGACTTGGTCTGAAACCTCTACCCAATCGCTTGGAACCCATGGATTGAGGATGGAGCCAAACAACAACCCCTGAAAAAGATAATGCTTGAGTGGCTGAATGGAAGTGAAGAACAGTATAAAAGCGGCTCACGATTTCTTGAGAAGGAGGGTCTGGAGCTTTGAGGACAAGCTCTTCGGCTTCAGATTGATCGTTACCAGCAGTGATATGAGTGCCCATAAGGTGTAAAAAGATCAGGATATTGGAGAAAACAGTCTGAGCTCGAGCACCAGAAGGTTACGAGTCATCCGAGAGGATCAGCAAGTCTGCTCTGATGAGACAGGAGCTGCGATTCAAAAGAAATTAGCCAACCCTTGTGAGGAAGACACCCATTGCTCTTGCTTTCAGTCAATAGTGTGATAAAGATACCGAATCGAGTCCGAGCTCGAGACAAAACTCAACAGTGTTGACCCGCACCTTGAGCCGACTGCGACCACAGCCGACCCAGGGCCCAAACGTTGACATTTTTGAAAAAAAAAGGATCCCAGTATATACACCCCCCTCCTTTGGTCCACAAACCCCCTTAGAAGCCTAAGAGCATCCCCTACCAGAATATGTAATTTTAAGAGCCTTTATAAACTTGTTCATTTACAACCAGAGTAGATTTTAGACATAGTGCTCATGCAAAAGAAATGTTTCAAGATTTTTTTGTTAGAGTAGAGTGGGGACTTTAGCTTGGTCTGTCCAAGTCTGCAGAAAAGGTATCTCAATAATGTTTCAAAATTTCTGAAGAGAAAGGTTTTTACTGACCATTTTTTTGGGATGAGAATATTCTTTGAGTAGAAGAACTGTGTAAATTGGTTTAGACTGGATTTTTCATGGAAATCAATGGAACACTTTTGATTTCCCACTTCATTGACCATCAATCTGATGGAAACTTTTATCTCTTGCCTTGGGTCTCTTTTCTTTGTAAAGTAAAAAAAAGTCCCAAAGTGAAGCATTGTGAAAGGAGTTTGTTTTTTGCTGAGTTAAACCTTTATATAATTGGAACCTACCTGGTTTTGAGTTTTGAGTTTTGATGTAGCCATGGGTGATGTCAAGTTTTGATCAAAATAAGATACACTTTTACAACCCAAGATTTTGATGTGTGTGAGCCCCAAGATCCAGCAAAACCTGTGTCACATGTTCAATGTGGCAAATTACCAGTACCAATTGTATCCTTCCAGAAAACAGTATTGGACGTGTAGTGGACACATTATTGGCAAATGTGGTGTGTTAATCACCACATGCAGACAATGAGCCAATGGCTCAATCATAGTGACACCTCAGGCATGGGGAGTAGCTCAAACATCCATTCCTGGTGTGTGTGTTGGATAAACTGGATGCTGCATATGAGATACAGCTGTCACTAGGTTTACAGCATCTTTTTTTGGCTCTGTATTTGGTTTAAAGAACTGCATGTGTAGGAGATGCTCTAAGAGCATCCCCAATGCACCTGGGTCCAGATACCTGATATATGTTTGTGCAAATGACATCTCTCTTTGCCAGATGGCCAGTGCGGAGGAGAACAAACTGACAGGCTTTTGCCAAACTGAACTAAATAAGTCCCATGTAGCGCTTTCAAGCTGTGCCAGCCTGCTCACACAAGGGACTTACATCCTAATGGAAAAATTTGGCATGAGATCTGTTGGGACTTTTTGCCAAAATACAGTCTCATTATAAATCAAATTTTTCCAATTTAAACTCACCCTGGTGTCAAAATCAAAAATGTGTGCTTTGCTCTTATCTACATCCTCCAAGTCTCAAGATCTCAAGAACTTGAGTTTTTCTGGAGATACTGATAAACTTTGTTGTCTTGAATATACACCAGAACTGAGATTTCAGACACATTACAAGCCAAATTACTGTAATTTTTGACTTTGAGCCTTGCAGAAATCCACACATTTGTCAACAACCACTTGCGCTATTGAGGCACAGAGAATGGGAAGTGGGAGATGAGGTCAATTCCCATATTTTCTACTTATGGGTCAGGGCAAGTCAACATTGCACACAAATGATTTATAATGAGAGTATGTTTTGGCAAATAGCCCTGAAAGATCTCACACCCAATTTTTCCATTAGTGCATAAGTCCCCCATTTGAGTGGGCTGGAGCCTGAAAGTGCTATGTGGGACTTAGTCAAGTTTGGGCTTTTGCCTGCCAGTGTGAGGGGAAACCAAGGGAAAGAAGTTGTGGTGAAAAAAAGCAATGTACTTGTAAAACTGCTTTGCCTCATGTTGGAAATTTGTGCTACAAAGACAAATTGTTTTCTTATTGTAGGCCCTCATAACTGTCAATAGAAAATTTGGAGTGTCACCCTCCTCCCATTTCCTTTTGCTCTAGCATTAAATGAATCTTGTGTGTTTCCTCCTGTATATGTAGTAACCACTTTTGATTACTGCAAATACCACATAAAGGATGGAAACACTCAAAAGTCTCTAAATTTGGGAGCAAAATAACAACAGGAAGGAGTAAACTTTTTAAAAATGTTTTTCAACAGTTTTTGCATGTCTAAGACAGATGGACAGAGTTTCTGAGTCCAGGAAATTCCACAAATTCCACAATTAGGGAGTAGAGTTCCATAAGGAAGATAATCTTCCTCACCAAGATTGTTGTCTCCTCACAAGCAAGTGTTGGTTTTTCCTGAGTCACTCAATGCCTTGCTGTCACCACATGTGGGACTCCATTGAGTTTAGAACATTGTGATATGAGTTGCCTTTGATGAGAAGGAAATTGACTCAGATATTCAGCCTTTTGTTCCACTTGCAGGTTGCATACTTGATGTCTCCACTTGTTTTGGCGGTTAATTATATTTGTTGACATATAGTGCTCAAAACCAATCCACTATATATACCTCTGAATATCTGGGACAAGCTTTTCATTGAGCTTACTTAACAATGAGCAAGGTCAAGTTTGTACAAGATAGAAGTGCTTGGTATAGTCAGGTGTGAGTCTCACTACCCTTCATATTTCTTACGATCTCAAAATCAGAGTTATTCTCAAATGTTTGCTAGTGCATCAAGACACAAGTTGGTATCTCCTTCATTCAACTGCAGCTCTTCTGGGGTCATACTCAGAGATATGCATACACCACTACTACATCCTATGTACATCCATTTTGCCATTGCTTGTCCAGGCTCTCTGACCATAAATAAACAAGATGAGCCAAAACAAATCTCAAATTGGCCAGCCAAACCAAGTTTTGTCCAGTAGAGACCTAGGTTTCAGACAACTTTCATTTTTTATTTCTGGAAAGCTTGGACAAGAAATGGCAAAACAGCTGTAAGGACTTAGTCCACATCCAGATTCATTCATGAACACTCAAAATTCATTCATTGGTTGGTATTGAAATTCATCAAGCTTATGACTATGAGCCCTTTAGTGATTCTAAGACTCACAATAGGCTCAAACCACTTAGCAGGATAGAATTGGAACCTACAAAACGGCAATTTTCAAAGACAAACTAAAAACACCCTTCATTATTCCAACCAAATTGAAAATCCTGATTGTTGATTTTATCATTTGTGTGATCAAGATCCTCAGGCTCCAGTAATCCACTTTTCTTTTTCTTTTTTTTCCCAGATTTCATCACATGCTTTAATCTTCCATAGTTGGCTTTATTTGGGGAGACTTTGTTTCTAACTGATGCACTGATTAAAACCATTGAGCTTTTTGTTCAAGATCTTCTGGTCATTTTCTTTCCAACTTGCTTGAGTTCTGAGAAGAACCAAGTTTGGGCTTCAGTCAGGGCATTTCACTTAAATTTGACATTTATGCATCGTATTTGCCTTGACAACTTCGATACAGGAGGTCTATCGTATCCAGTCATACTGATTGATCAACTAAAACACAAGTTTTCCCAATGTCCAATACTTGGGGAAAGTGATTGCCCAGTGAGAATTCATTTCTTTCCGATTTTTTGATATTCATACGACCTAGGGCTGTGACCCGGACCTGAAAATTCAGGGCCGGCCACGCGGCCAAGCCCGGACCTGTATAGACCCGAGGGCCTTTGAAAATCACTCGGGTCGACCAGGGCTGGCCCTGAAAGCTTGGCCACAAGGCCAAGGTCAGTTTTAGGGGCAAAATTGTTGATCCTTGGTGTTCCAACTTTGTGTATTTTGACTTTTTTAATCATGTTGAGAGCAAAAAAATGAGAAATGACCCGGCCGGGTCGGCCAGCCGGGACGCCCGCAGGGCTTTTTTCACCTTAACAGGCAGGTTTTGTGGCCCTGGGGCCGGCCCTGAAGACTTCGAGAACACCCTCGGGCAGCTCGGGTCGGCCAGGGCCGAGTCCGGGTCACAGCCCTAATACGACCCCACCGGTGATTTACTGTGTGTAACCTGTAAGAACCCATAGTGACTTGTCATCCAAAAGTCAAAACCCTTTGAAAACTGAACCACGCATGCTACGATCATCGTTCAATGAACGCGACTTGACGTGACGAAGGACCAATAATCTGGAAGAAGGCTGAGCAAGATAAAGTTGGCAATTATCACAATCCTAGAAGGGAAATTCTGATGTTGAATGAAAGTCAAAGTAAGTCCTTATGTAAATGTGACAGTTAAGCTTGAGATCATGAGTGAGAGACTCGGAGGCTGATGAGAATTTTTGAATTTGTTTGGTTAAACTCCGAAGAGTCAGAGAGTATCATCAAAAAGAATATATCAGTACAGAGCTCAGCATAGCATAGCAATCATCATTCGAACCTAGCAAGACTCAAGACAACGATGGCCATCCTATCTTCATCAATGACTACAACAAGTTCATCTAATTCATCAATTTCAACTACCATCTCAACCATCTCAGCTTCACCATCAAATCAAGCTCGAACTCATCATCAATCATCAATCTCATCGTCTTCAACATTAATTCTTACCATCTTCCTCTCAGCATCTCTTACACTCTTCAACAAATCCATCTATGTCAGTCTTCTCATGAAAAATGATCAAATGAAAAAGTTTGATGGTTCAATTAATCTGTCCCTCATCAAACGCTTGATCGTTTCAGACCACCTTCAATTTTCCATTCCCCTTTCATATCCTCGCCCTTCACTTTGCTTCTATCTCTCTTACGTCCAGGTAAGGTCTTCTTGAAATTGATGGACAGCTTCAATTTGACTAACCCTTCCTTTGATTTGATCTAGACTTCTCGTCAAATGGACTCGACCAAAGGAGTATGCATCTTATCAAGAACGTGTCACCTGGCAATTTTGGTTCAAAAATGTTTTGACGGTTGGTTTGGCTTACGGATCGGCTATTTTGTGCTCAAATCTGGCGTGAAGCTCTCTATCTCTTTCATCTGTTTTCGATTTGTCTTACCTTTTGATGCGACAGAAATGAGGGCTAAGGCTACTTGTCCTGACATTTGACTCATACCCTCGAAGAAAGGGCTCCTTAACTGACTTATTGGTTAATCTTTTCGCTTTTACGAACCTCATCTCACAGGTATCTCTTACTTTCAGTCTCATTTGTTCAAATGTATGCGTATTTTCTCAAACTCCTTTCACTCGACAACAGTCTCATACCCACTGACTTATCTCGCTCCTGAACTCTGACGAATTATTGATCCAACCATATAGGCTTAAAGCTTTTACTCCCGTCGTACTGGTAATCACTACTGCTATACTTGAGCAACAGATGCCCCCCGCTCGGTCAGTGGTGGTGGTTTCAATCATATCAAGTGGCGTAGCTGTTGCGGCCTATGGAGAAATTCACTTGTGAGTTGGAAATTCAGATCATAAAATTTTCATATATATCAGCTGATGACTGACGAGGACATCCCTCTCATATCATTTATCTTTATAGCGTATTGATCGGCGCACTCTGTCAATTCGCTGGTTCATTAGCTGAGGTTGCTCGTCTGATTGCAACACAACGCCTCTTGCAGGATTTGAATGTTGATCCACTGGTTGCACTAAGCGCTCTGTCACCTGTAAGTCTAGATTCTGAACCCACGTCTTGCTAATGCCTTTAAACTCAAGATGAGGATTCCACATGGGCACATGCTAATCAACTTCCCTTTCCGCTAGATCTGTTTCTCCATGGCTGTCATCTTGGCCCCTATCTTCGAAGGTCTCGAACCAATCTCCCTCATCGTTCCTCGACTTGGCTTGCCAGTCATCTTCGCTAGTATCTTACTCGCTCTCGCCCTCAACGTCGTCGTCCTTTTTCTCGTTAGCTGCACAAGTGCTCTAGTCCTTACCCTGGCAGGTACATTTATCACACCATCGTACCTCAGGAAATTTTCCACCTCATGCTCAAGTTTATTTCATTTTACAGGTATCGTGAAAGATATTGGACTAATAGGTGGATCAGTCATCTTTCTGGGCTCCAGTATCACCTCAACTCAAATTGGTGGTTATCTGGTTGCTACTGGCGGTCTAATTTATTTCCGGTTCAGTAAACCCCCCACTCTTCATTCCAAAATTGAAAGTCCTACTTATAAAGAAGTCGATTATGAAGTTTTACCCATGGAGTCGCGTGATTAGAGTCACATGTCCTCTTCAAATAAAATCTGTTTATAGTCTCTCATAACAAACAAAAATGATACTTTATTCCTTTTTTTGGGTATGAGATTTGTCTTGAGTCAAGTTCAGGATGTCTCTTTTTCACATTGCTTACAGTCTCATAAGAGTTTTTTTACCAATAGATTTCTTTTCAATATTTGCTAGCTTCACGCCTTCATCACATCTTCAAATTCACTTTCAGAGAATGGCTTTTGATTATCTAGTAGATGACACCTCATCATCTTCATTCATTATCAAAAAAGATCTTATTCTGTTCTTGTTTAACCTTTCTGATCTCTATGAAACTTGTTCATGTTGTTTTAATCGTTTGCGACTAATTAACTAATTCAATCTCATAACTGATCAAGTGGGGTTTTTTCCCTTGAGTGTGTACATATAATTGGGACGATGTTTTTCTTTTTTCTTTCCTCTTTATGAACACTTTGCAATGTAATCGAATGAAGGATGGCTCAAGATTTGATGAGAACAGTGAACAGTGATAGAAATCTGAAGTGTGAGCTCAGTTCAGAATCAGGTGAGAGCTGGTGTGGCGTACATACCTGAAGACCGTCGGCCCCTACAGGAAGTCTGGCCGCTCGTCGTCCTCACCGGGTCCAATCACCTTGATGGTGTGCTACAGTACAGCTTACCTGGCCCATCGAACCAAGGAGAAGTGCCGAGTACTAGAAATACAATGATCTTCACCTCTCTCGCAACTGACTTGTGTACCAGGAAACTCCATCTCACACCTCTTCATCCAAGTCATATTCCCAATAAACTTGGAAGTCGCTTTGAACCCAGGATTGATTTTGACAAGCTTCAAGAAGCCGAGGATTGATGGCCACTTTAAAATCACACCTGAAGACTGCAAGAGACGCTATCTCTAGCAAAGATTGGAATCGAGCGGAGACAGCAGCGGAATCAGCACTTGCTTTAGATACTCACTCCTATAATGCGTTAGTCGCCAATCCTCTATCCAAGTCTTCAAGTTGGTACTCAAAATACTGTCTGCATTCACAGGCATGTTTTCCTGGGCCTCGCACGTTTAAACCTCAAGAAACTTGAAGAGTCAAAAATAGCTTATCAGAAGGCTATTGAATTAGATCCTTCTCAACCTTTAGCATGGCAAGGGCTAGTCCGACTTTACGAAAGTTCAAATGATAAATCGTCTTTGATAGATGCATTAGAAGGTCTTGCAAAAATTTGGAATGAAAAGTAATTGTCAATTTCGCCTTTCTCCTCGACTGTCATCTTCTCCTGTTCTTCATCATCACATGATCTGACTTGCTCAAACATTGACGTCTTTTCTAACATTGGGTAATGAAAATAAAGACAGGATGCTGAAAAGCTTGGTGATACTATACTCAAGCTGATCTCCTTGAAAGAGATTACACGAAAACAAGTCGGTTACTTTACATCTTCCACCCATTCCAATTTCAACATTTGCGAATCGCGACTGACGCTTACGCTTCGATTCAACCGTTTCGAATCTAGACAATATCTGTGCTTTCTCATTTACTACCTGATTCTCCATATGAGGCACTTCTGTCAACCTTACCGGAACCTGACAATACAAACCCAAAGGAGTCACCCTTATTCGAGTTATTAGTACTTCAACAAAACAATCTGCCTATCATAAGACAAATCACAGAGCTCACCCAACTCGAAGAGATTGACACAATCTCGCGCGAAATTTCTAAACGACGTACACGACTCACCTCAATTCCTAAGACAGCCGCTGAAACTAGACTTGAGGTTATCCGAGAGGTTTATCCATCGAGCCAACTTCCAAACTTATGGAAGCAAATCCTGAATCACCCATTTGCTGATGATGAGGTTAGAAGAGAAGTGGAACTGGCGTTACTCACTTATTATTTGGATTGGCTTGAAGCCCTACCATCTCCATTTAAGGACGAACTTGCCGACCTATCCAATGCTACTAGTGCCGATTCACCTGAAGTTATTCAAAGCAAGCAAGGCGAAAAAGATACATTACGCGATGCCATCCTTGAGGTAGCTCGTGGACAGGTGGTCTTGAAGGTCCCTAATACCAAGAGCTGGAATATCGTTCTAGATTGGAATGAAATTATCAGTCCTCGTCAAGAAGACGATCCTCAGGGATATCTCATCTCGCTTAGTGAAGTTTTCCCAAAGTACGACACTCCCAATCATTTTATTTTGCACAGTTGATGTGACAAGACTACGGAGCTGACCATCACTTTGTCTCAAATATTGCGATCCAGTTCGGATATTACCGCAGTGCTAGAGGCTTACCGCCAATTTCATTCCGAATCAGAAAATGACGAACAACCTGATGATATTGATATACTGGAACGAATGCAATCCGGGTTCGACAACTCACAAAAACATTCATTGCTCTCTCACTTTCTTGTTTTATCAGTCTACTACGAGCTTCGTGATTGGACGACTGTCAAACTGATTGCAGAAAATTGTATCTCAAGAACTAAGGAGCTTGAAAGACTGATTGGAAAAAGGTTGACGAAGGGTTTAAGGAAACTTGAGTGTTTTTTGGCGATTGCTCTTACCTACCTGGATGCACCTCGACATCACTTACAAGCTACGCGTTTGATCGATCAGCTTTTAGAGAAGGACTCCAATAATGGTCCAATCTTGATGGCTCAAGCATCTATTTTGAAATCTTCTCAACGCTGGTTAGAGGCCATCTTGTCTTATACTCAGGCCCTGAAATCATGGACTGACCTGCCACCTCGCGATCGCTTAGAAGCCAAATCGGAGAAAGCTTGGTGTTTGGTAGAGTTAGCGCGGACCGAAGAGGCAGCTGAGCAATTTGATAACATCATACATGAGCTGACTGAGCTTATCGAAGAAAATCCTGAGCAAGAAAATATACATCACGATCTTGCACAGAACTGGTACCGACTGGCACGCTGTAAATGGTCAATGTATCACGCAGAAGACAAAGAGAAGGCTGAGGAAATGGAGGAGATTGATAAAACGTCGTTTAAGAAAGAAGCATATAATTGTTTTATCAAGTCGATCAAAGTTGATACTGCCTTTGCGCCATCATTTACCTATCTGGGTCTGTATTATTCTGAAGAGGGTGATTATGCAAGAGCATCAAAGTGTTTCCAAAAAGCTTTTGAATTAGATGCTACCGAAAGTGTGGCAGCCTTTCGATTGGCTACCGAATTTGCTGAATCTCGAGAATGGGACTTGGTAGAAGTGGTAGCGAAACGATTGATCAATGGTGGTGTAGAGACTGGGCAAGACTATCAAGCTGGTGAAGGTCATAATCCTTTACAACTTGCAAGCTATCAACAACACTCTTGGGCTTGGAATGCAATCGGATCTGCAGAACTCAGCCGAGGTCAATTTCAATTGGCTGCTAGCACGTTTCAACGAGCCATACGCGCTACTCCAACGGATCCACATACATGGATCAAACTAGGACTTGCCTATCGAGGAGTAGGGAAACACGTGGCTGCTTTGAAAACTTTCATTCGAGCCTCTCAATTGTTTGAGAAAGGAAAGGAATCAGAAGATGATCAAAGTGACGATGACCAATCTCCTAGATGGTTTGCGGATTTTTGTATATGTGATGTTCAAAGGCAGATCGGGCTTATCGAACCGGCAATCTCTGGTCTTGAGAAGATTATAAAGCATCATCCAGAAGAAGTAGTGGTTAAGATCATCTTAGCTGAGACAAAATACGCCAATGCGATTCAATTTTCAAATAAAGGAAACTTTAGTCAATCCGAGGAAGAATTGATCCAATCACTCGATCTAATTAATAATGTCTTTGTAACTGGTGATTCAAGGTATACGATGAGAATCGGATGGAAGATTGTTAGTGATATCTTCTTGGAATTTTTCAGATGGAATGAATCCATTCCAATCTCAACATTTAATTCAGATCGAGGTGAAGAAGATCAAAGCGAAAAGCTTAAAGCTCATCTTTCATTCTTTGTGAACCTGGCTGCAAGAATGGGAGTTGATGATAAACTGCCACGTGTGGATTCAGTAACCTGCTTGGAAGTCAGTGCGATCGGAGCTGAGAATGGATCCTCAGGTTTATTCTTATTGGCGTCGATCATCGCTTCGAAAGTTCGGGTAGCACTCGAGCTTTTCGAAGCTGATAGTGGAGCATGTGCACAAGCATGGGCTGATCTGGGTACAACGTTAGGCCAGCTCAGCCGTTGGTTAGAGACGACGTCTAGATCTTCCTCTCTTACCGATCAATCCACTTTTTTTCAAACGCGCGCAGGTCCTGCATCTACATTACAACAGGCCATCCGTTGTATCCGATCAGCATTGAATATTCAAGCACACAATTCTCAATTTTGGAATACTCTAGGCACACTAGCACTCAATTTAAGTCCAAGACTATGTCAACATGCTTACATAAAATCAGTCGAATTAAATCCAAAAAATCATATCAGTTGGACTAATTTGGGATTCTTTTATTTAGCTCATTCTGATGTTGAATTAGCAAATCAAGCGTTTTTAAAATCACAAACTTATGAACCTGATTGGGCTTTAGCTTGGTTGGGTCAAGCTTTGGTTGCAGCTTTGAATGATCATTTGGATCAGTCAAGAGAACTTGTTGAACATGCCTTTACTTTATCTCAGAGTAATATCGTGAGTCATTGTTCTTTCACCCTTCGACACAATCGCTACACTACAGGATACTGATCAATGATTTCTAATGATGAATATAGACTCAAATTGATTTAGCTTACACGACAACAGCCTTTGCAAGATTTGCTGAGAATGAATCGATGATCTCAAACAACCCAGATGATTTACTTGCTCCTCTGCTCGCTGTTAGTAAACTCGTTCAAAGATTTCCCACCGATCCAACGATTCTTAATCTTCAAGGAATCTTATTAGAAGGTATAGGAAAGTATGAAGAAGCAAGTTTAAGTTTAGAAAAAGCAGCCGAAATCTTAGAAGCAGTTTATGAAGTCTCCGAATCGATTGAAGTCGAAAACCGATTCTCGATCATCAATTTAAATTTAGGTAGATTGAAATTAAGGGCTCAAGATTATGAAGGATCGATTCAAGTGTTTGAAGTAGTCGAAAGTTTAAGAAGCTCATTTGATAAAGAAACTGATAAATCAGAAGATTTAGAAAAGATTATTATGATCAGATCTCAAGCATTAAGTGGGATTTCATTAGGTAAATATTTCTTAGGTGATCGCGAAGGAAGTATTGAAGGTTTTAAGAAGATTTTAAGAGAATTATCTGGAATTGATTCTTCTCAATCTGAAGCTTTAACTAAAACTCTTCGTCAACATATCTCTGCTCTTGCTCAATTGCTTTGTCGGATCTTATGGAATGATGAAAATCAAGCACGTAAAGTTGAAGCTAGAGAGATCTTGAATGGGGTGGCCACTCGGAATGCTAGATTGAATTATCATGATTTAAATGTGGTGATGACATTAGTATCGATGTCCATTGTTGTTCAAGATGATTCATTCCTTGATGACCTTTTATCAAAAATTCAACAGACAGAAGATCCTACTACGATCAACCGGCTTACTGTCAGTGAGAATCCGGATCACGAACCTGAGCAATTAACTACTTCAACCCAAACCGACAGTATTAACAATATCACTAATCGGTTATGGGAATTGATTGATAATGAGATCAAACCAATTTCAAAAAGAGAAGCTAACACGATTCTAAAAATCTATGATAAATTATATCAAACCAAAATGAATGAAAATTCGATGACATTAGAATTAGAAAAGGTTCAAAAAGTTTTAAATCAATCTAAATCATTCATAAAAGAAACTGAAGAAGAATTAAAAGAATTTGTTCAATTTGAAAGGATTAAATTCTCGAATTTAAGTCAAGAGAAGATGATGAATTCGAAAAAAAGATTGAATTTAAATGGATTATGTTCGGTTGATCAATTCAATTCTTAAACTTTAGAATCTATCAATTGATTTCAAAACAAATTCATGATCAAACCTTTCTTTTGAGAGTTTATAATATGATGAAATATTTTTAAAAGGTGGATTTCAAAGTGGTTGTTCAAAATCTGTCTTGTATTTACATGATTGAGAGAGTTTTACATTTCTTATCAACTTCTCTTTATCAATTTATGAGTGTTTTGTGATCCAAATTGTTGAACACTTTTTATTTTGATTTTTAATCTCAACACTTGAATTTTCTTATATACCTTGTCTCAATGACTTTTGTAAAATTCCAGAAAAAAAAAGTTGTTTGAACAATATCAAAAGATTTTGAACCTCTTCATATTCTACAAACAGAAAAAGTCCGGTCAAGAACGAGGAGCGATTACAATTCAGTCAAAGTTTCATCTAATAATGGAAAGATAAATTTACTTTTTTGCACAATCAAGACTTTAAATTGTGAGTTTACTTCTAAGGAACTGATCACTCAAACCTTGAATAAAAGACTAAAAAGATACAACAAAAAGCAAAAAAGGATACTAAAATAAACACACGAAAGGGGAAAAAAAAGATAGGTATGGTTGATATACTATTACTACAAATAAGAAGACCAAGAGTAATGAAAAATCAAACTTAGTGAAAAAGGATCTTTGAATTTTGGTTGGTAAGTTGGAAAAACAGAAATCATCAAAATGTTAAACTCTTTTATTTTCAAACAGCTGATGAAACTACTTTGGTGACTAAAGCTCTTGCATAGGGGATATCTTTAGAAAAGAGTTACAAACCGATTGAATTAGTTAAGACGAAAGTGGGGTTTTAAAAGTAGGAGAACAGAAAGAAAAACTTACATGAGAGTGAATACCAAGTATAAGCAAAGAAAGTTAAGATAGCAAAGACGATGACTAAGATATCCAACTTAAGAACAAAGGCTGAAATGAAGACCATGATGATACTAGAAGAAGAAGGATGATAAGTATTTGGAAAATTGAATTGCGAGAGGGTCTGAGAATTCTGATGAGATAACTTACCAACTAAGGAATAAGATTGATGCGATTAATCGAACAGGTTTGAACATCTACACCACACAAATTAAGATGAGTTTCTTCTTTTCCAAGGTGATGAAAGTCAAAAGAAGACTGACTGTTTTGATTTGTCTACCAAACTGATTCAAATAGATAGCAAATTCAAAGTCAAGATGAAGATCAGTAAAGTAAAGTCACCAAATGAAGTCATGAATAAACCCAAGTGAAATCGTACCCCAATTAAAAAACCAGTACCAGTCATTGAGATGACGATACCTAATACATAAAGAAAAGCAAAAGATGCAACGTTTCCAAAGATAAACATAATAGCACCGATAACCGAAACAATAAATCCGCCTAAAATGATTCAAAGAGTAAGAGAAGTGAGTCAAGATTTTGAATGAATTCACAATTTGATTGATGATAATCAATTACCAGCTAAACATCCACCAAAACCATACAACCTCTGCTTTCTAGATAAACCCAAGAATTCAAAAGCCGAAGGTTCGGTTGCATCTAATAATTCATTATTAGTAACCTAAAGAGATGTATGTTCCAAAAGAAACAAAAGATGTCAATCAGAATGTTTTGGTTCTTCGTTTTCAAAATTCGATGAATCGAAAAAATGGATGAAGATTGAGTTACTTTTCCTGTGTCTATATTGGAAAAGACTTTAGGTATTCCTACTGCCATTCAATCAATGGTTCAAAAGGTAAAATGAAGAAAGAGCTTGGATTTTGGTTTGATTTGTTTTCTTGAGATTGTTGATGGTTTGATTTATGATTTTGTTTTGAAGTTTGAGAAATTGGTAAACTTTTGATTGGATGTTGAGTTGGTTTGATTTGGTTTTATTTGGTTTTTCAAGATCATCTCATCAAGGCATCATCTCTCCAGCTGTCACAGATCAACAAGTCATTCAACATTCAACATGTCACGTGTTCATCATCTCATCCATCACCACCGCCTTGACCTTCACATCATCACGTGACTCTCCACCACAGTTGATCTTCATCAGACATTCATCATCATTCCAACCTCAGAAACTTCATCAAGAGTCAATACAACTTGAACCATTCCCTACAATGAAAGAGTTGAAATCTAACTCAAAGTACATAATCAGATCTAGACCAATGACCAACCCTGTCATTTGATCAACCAATTCAAATACATTCTATTCTCTGATTCAAGACTATGTACACATCAGATTCAAACCAAAAGGAAATTGGATTTCATGTTGATATAACAATTTGACAAGAAATTCCTGGTCGATGAAAAAACCGAATGCTGCTCCAATACTTGCTTAAGAGTTATCCAAATATAGAGACAATTGGTAAATGATCATTACATTAATACACATGCTTCACTTCTTGGAATCAAAACTCAAACTTACAATCGGATCACCCTTGAAGAAAAGAGAAGAGAGGATTCCTAGAGCAACTTGATAAGAAAACACATCTAATCAACCATGACCTTATGTTGATGATTGACTCAAATCCATCAAAGCTTTTGAAATATCATCCCAAGTGACTTCAGATTGTAAATGATTTAAACCAAGTAATCTTAATCGATTGACCATCAATCTAGGTGTTGAATTTTCTTTAATAAGTTGATCAATGAAACTTTGAATGATTTGATTTGGATTTGAAGTTTGAGAAAGAGCTTGAAAGATTAAATTTCGAATTCTTAAATCACCACAATGAATGATAGCTGAAACGGTAGCTAAGAGAGCACCTAGGAGGATTGATGATTAAACTGATTAGTTCTTTTTTTGGATCTTGCGATCTGTTTAATCAAAACAAACCAATGTAGAATACCTTCTTCATCTTTTAATTTCAATAAGATCTTAGCAGCTCTTAAACCAACCGATGGTACATTTCTCCACTAAGAACCGTCACATTCAAAAAAACACAAAACGTTTCAAAAAAAAACAAAAATCACTACTGATCAAGAAATTCACCAAAATCCATTCATTCATTCATGCATCCATTCACTCACTCACTCACATGTTCTTTACTCAACTCGATTAATTTTAAAACTCTTGAATCTTCAATCGTTGATAGATTTAAACAACACGTTAAGATATTTTCAAACAAATTGGCTTTTTTATTATTTTGATTTTCAAGTTTGATGTGTTCTAAACAAAGTTCAAGACAAGCTTCGTATTCTTTTAATGCTAATTTATAACCAATCTCGCCTATTCTTTTATCTTGAAGTACTTCATCTTGATCTTCTTCTTGATCTGATGGAAGTCTGAACCACTTTTTGAAGAATTTGATGAATTGTTTTAATTAAACAAAAAGAGTGAGTTTGATCAATTGGATAGATTTGATCTGAATTTGTTGAATATATATATAGATTTGATTTAAATTGAGTGGTAAACTTACTAGATTTGGATTCAAGGCTTGATATGAATATGATTCTTTGATTGAATTCTCTATTCTTAAATCTCTTTCATGATTTTTCTTTTCTTGAATTGAATTTGGATCTTGAGACATTTGATTTAATTTACAGCAGATATGGAAAAGCTTGCCACGAATTCCCCGCTGATTTACTCGAGTTTTGCGGGTAAAATTGGTCAAGCTTTTCTGGATTGGCTGTAAGAAGTTCTCTTTTCAGTTTGTTGATTTGATGATTGACTTCAAAGTTTGTTCGAGGTGTAAGTAAAGCTGTACAGGATGTGACATGGATTTAATCTTCTTCCAGTTGACATCTTGAGTGAAATCTATTGTTTGTTGTGAATCGTGATCGAAGTTAAGAAAGGTGGTGCACTGTAGGCGATTCTCAACAAGAAGACTCTCATGAGCATCAATCAAACACACAATAAACTACCTACCCATTCAAATCATCCAAGCAAACCAATCTCAATCATCAAATCAAACAATCAAAGATTATACTCACTGAAATCATTCAAAATCAATCACGAAACAAATTCATCAAAACTCATTCTTTGAGTCACGACTCTACACAATAGAGTTTCTCTTAAGAATCAAGCAAAATGGAAGAGTTGAATGGAATTGAAAATATAAAATTCCCATGTGAAGGAACACCAGAAAGTATAATTCATGGTGAAATAGTGTAAGTAGTTCTCTAAAGCCGATATAGATGTATTGGATCTAATGCTTTTTTCTCTCTCTCTTTCTCTCTTTCTCTCTTCGTGGGTATGGATATGGATTAGATCTGTAACAAGTTCAATGAGAAGGAATGCAAGATGGGCAGGTACAAGTTTTTCTCCTTATAGTTCGATTCCTCAAACCGGTGATCGTTTTAACTCTACTGCTTTAAGCACTACAATCGGTTTAAGAAATTTAAGAAATGGTCATCATCATCATTCGAAATCTAGAAATTCTTCTTCACAAGCTTTTGATGATCCTAGTGGTAATCTTATGATTGGGTTTTCTAATTTGATGATGGAACTTAGAGAATGTCAAGGTGAGTGATCAGTTTTGGTGGTGGTGGTGGTGGTGGTGGTTGTTTTTTGATATATTTTTATACTGATAAAGTCTTTTGGATTTGAATTTCATCTTTAGATATCACTCAACTTGATGCAGTGACCTTATTAAGTCCATTCTTAGCTGTGATTCGTTCAAGTGAAACAACGGGTCCAATCACCGCTATCGCTTTATCTTCAATTGACAAATTCTTAACATACTCTTTAATCCATCTCAATTCTCCTTCATTAGCCTTAGCCATGTCACAAGTTAGCTCAGCTGGGACTCATTGTCGGTTTGAAGCTAGTGATAGTGTGAGTGATGAAGTAGTGCTTTTGAAGATCTTGGATGTCCTTCGGAATGCGCTCACCGGTCCGGTTGGTCATATCTTGACGGATGAAGCGGTTTGTGAGATGATGGAAACTGGACTTAGCATGTGTTGTCAAATGAGACTAAGTGGTATGTTGCTTTTGGATGTTTCAGAGCTCTTGATGATTTCAACTCAGACTCAAGATTTTGTTTGAATGATGATTTTAGAGGTCCTACGTCGATCGGCCGAACGGACTATGCAAGCCATGGTTACCTCTGTTTTTCAACGCTTACAAACTTTACCACCATCGGTTGATGACACATACGTTTCTTCGGATGATGGTACAACTGAAGATGATACAACCAAAGATGGATTAAGGATGACAGCACCTGATCCACGTAGTGGTTCTATTCCCGCTGCCTCTGATTCACTCAACAAAGAACGTGATCATGCAAGAGCCAAATCGAATCCTCCAGATATAGTGTCAAACGAGAATAGAGAGATTTCAGATCCGCCTGTTGATACTGAAAGCGCTGAAAAGGATCCATTATTAGAAGTCGAAAAGGAACCTATTCAAGAGCCAGAGCAAGACGAAGAACCAATCGTCTTAGACCTTTCTCCTTACGGGCTACCTTCGATTAAAGAATTAATGAGGGTTTTGATCTCATTACTCAACCCTTATGATACTCAACATACAGATTCGATGCGGCTCACCGCCCTGAGTATCTTGATCACTGCCTTTGAAGTTTCTGGAAGGAGTGTGAGTAAGTTTCCAAGCTTACGTACGATGGTCTCAGATGATCTTTGCAAGCATTTATTTCAACTTGTACGATCGGATAATACAACTCTCTTATCTGCATCCTTACGTTGTATGACTAATCTCATGGACACCATGCGACCTCACCTCAAAATTCATCTCGAGCTCTTCTTATCCTATCTCATGGATCGATTAAGGCCCCAGCCTACATTGACCATCAGTAAACTTGCACACGCGAATGGTGGGAAAGGAGATATCGAAGAGCAATTGGATGGGATCACTTGGAAACGAGAAGAGGGCGATAACTCAATGACTACCAGACCAGGAAGCTCTGGAGTGGCAACAACACGAAGTCAAGCTATGGCTCCTCGACCAGGAGTGGTGGCAACGGGAGAAGGACGTCAACTGATGCTTGAACATCTGGCTCATCTTGCACGTGCTTCTGATTTTATGGTCAATCTTTGGGTAAATTTCGATTGTCATGTTGATTGTGAAGATGTGTTTGAACGGATGATCCGTTTTCTGGCTAGGGTAAGTGATGCAAATCAATCTTCACTATCATTTCTCGCGTTCTTAACTCAAGTAAGGCGTACGGTTTCTCTAGGGTTTCTATCCTCTTAATCCAGCTTACATGCATGCACAAGATACATCTCAATTACTCTGTCTAGATACACTTTTAGCTTACGTAGGACATATGAGTGGAAGATTAGAATCTTCACCTTTACCATCAGTTGATGTTCCAGCACCCGTTTTATTAGCAAGAGATAAGAGTGGAAAACGAGCGATGTTAGAAGGAGCAGCCAAATTTAATGAAAAACCAAAAGAAGGTTTAAAATTCTTAGAAGCCAATGGGATCATATATGATGATCCAAGCGTACCTAGACCTCAATCTTTAGCTCTCTTTTTTAAAACTTGTCCAAAGTTAGATAAAAAGTTATTAGGTGATTTTATTTCTAGACCTGAGAATTTAGAAGTTTTACAAGCGTTTATGACTTTATTTGATTTTAGAGGTGTAAGTGTTTTTTTTCTTACAAAGTGTTTTTTCCCCTTGAAAAGTGGATGCCAGTTGCTCATGCTCTGGGTTTTGTTTGATCAGAAATTGATTTCTGATTGCTTGAGAGACTTACTCGAGACATTTCGACTACCGGGAGAGTCTCAGCAGATTGCACGAATTACTGAAGTCTTTGCTGCTGTGTATGTTGCGGCTGGGGCAAGTAAGTTGATTATCATGGTTTGCGATGATCTGTGATCTTCAGTTGGCTGATATGGCTCTTGTTCGTAGCGGAAGTCAAGACTGAGGATGCAGCCTATGTTTTATCTTACTCAGTTATCATGTTGAATACTGATCAACACAACCCTCAGAACAGAGTGAGCTCCAAGATACTCTTCAAGATGCTGACATACACTAATAGGCGGATAAATGTGTAGAAAAAAATGATGATCGAGGATTACAAACGCAATCTGAGGGGGGTTAATGATGGAGAAGACTTCAATCCGGATTACTTGGTTAGTTTGATGAAGTTCTTATAAATCTTGCTGCTTTTTTAGCTCACATGATTGACATGAATTTAGAAAGCCATATTCGACTCAATTCGTAAACGAGAGATTGTCATGCCAGAAGAGCATTCAGGTCAATTGGGCTTTGAATACGCATGGAAAGAGCTTCAGCGTCGTTCAAGGATAGCAGGTATGTATTATATATGATCTCGGAAGTATCTAATCAAATATTGAATGTAGTTTATCATCTTTACCTCAGGCCCTTTTATCACATGCAATACATCAATTTTCGATAAAGCAATGTTTGAAGTATCTTGGAGACCTGTTATCTCTGCATTTTCGTATGCCTTTACAAATTTCAATGATGATCACATACTCCAAAGAATCGTGGCTGGGTTCCAACAATGTGCTACGCTTGCCAGTCGGTACGATTTACCTGAAGTATTTGATCAAGTTGTCCTGGCCCTGGCACGGATTACCGATCTCACCCAACTTCCATCTGCGGACACCAACTTTCCGACAGTATCTGCTGAAGGTCAGATGTTAACTATCAGTCCACTTTCGATTCGATTTGGCAAAAACTTTAAAGCACAACTTGCTACAGTTGTTCTCTTCACGATTGCAAACTCTGATGGAAGTACAATGAGACAAGGCTGGCTCTGTATCTTTGAAATCCTACAAAGCTTATTCGCCCACTCCATCTTACCCTCCGAGGTCCTTGTCCTTCCAGATTTTTCCAATGTGGGGACCATTGCACTACACCCCCCTAAGAGCCCTTCTCATGCACCTGAACGACGAGCAGATGCAGGATTACTCTCTACATTGTCCTCATATCTTCTATCGCCTTATGTTGGTCCTCAAGATGGTATCGGCCGAGATATCACTGATGATGATATCGAATCTACACTCTGTGCCATTGACTGTTTGGCATCGTGTCATATTGCTGAACTCTATGAAGGGATCTTGTGAGTCGCTCGAGTGAATTGGTTCATGATTGGATCTGATACTTTTATCCTCTTAGCGCTCTGCATCTTGATATTCAGGAGACCATTATCCGGACACTTGTCGGATTGGCAGATCAACGTATCTCAAAATCTACTCGAGGTCGTTTGGGACAACCTGATCGAAACTCACCACCTACATCACCCCAACCGAATCGTACTGCTCAGCATTATGACCCTTGCTCTCTCTTTCTACTAGAGTTAATCGTAGCTATCGCTTCACATCATCCTGACTCACTTTCTCGACTCTGGGGTGCAGTGTTTGAGTACCTGTCGAAGATTTTGGCCAATTCGACAGCTTTCAGTCCACTTTTGGTCGAACGAGCCATTGCAGGCCTTTTGAGATTACAATCTCTTGCAATCCAACAGCCAACTCTTCGAGATCAATTCTTTCTGGCATTGGATGTCTTTCGTTCACTTCCTCAATCTATTCTTACGTCCGTGGCTCAGCCTATGGTATCTGGCGTTTGTCAAATCGCATCAGCTCATCCACACGTCTTCCGGTGAGCTTCATCCACTATAATTTTTGACGATGTGCAAATTCATGTTGTATTTATTTCCGAGGTTTATTTAGGACATCAACCCAATGGAACATGTTGTTCTCAATTTTTATCGCAACAGCCGGTATTGAAGAAGCCGCACGAGAGTCATTCGCTGTCTTAAAACAATTGTCTCAAGGTGAATTGGCACCTGGAATCGTAGCTGATAACTTTGCGCCATTTGTACATGCTCTTAATGCTTTTGCTAGTGTAAGTGGACAAGAAGTGTCTAGACCACGTCTTGGAAATTTGAAGTAAGTTTCTTACGATTGAAACAAAAAATCGTATCTTATTTTACTCTCTGAGATTCTGACGACATAATTTACATTGATAACAGGTCAGAGGATTCAGTGACTGCACGTGCACTTGAATCAATAGAGATGATTCGGAATGCTCAAGACCTTATACCAAGAATGTTAGCACAAGCACAATCCGATCCATCCAAACCATGGGCATCATTTTGGATGCCAGTCTTATTAGCATATGGACAACAATCTATCAATGGAAATCGAGAACTTAGACAATTAGCCTTAGGAAATTTACAAAGATCATTAGTTGCACCTGAGATCTTATCGAGTGGAAAGATTGATTTTACGATTATCTTTGAAAGGGTTTTGTTTCCAGTCTTAGAAGAACTTTTGAAACCTCAAGTGTTCAGACGAGATCCAGAAGGGATGGGTGAGACTAGATTAAGAGCATCGGGTTTGCTTTGTAAAATCTTTTTACATTATTTAATTCAATTAAGTGAACAAGGAATGGGTAGGATGACCGAACTTTGGTTACAGATCTTAGGTTTCTTAGATCGATTTATGCATAGTGGTAGAAGAGATCAAATGGTAAGGTTGAATTTCTTTCTTGATCTGAGATTTCCTTTTTCAGTTTTTCCTTCTTGCTTTTGATGGAATCAAGTCTGATTAGATGAATTTGATGATTTTTTTTTCTTCTTAAAACGATAAGTATGAAGCTGTACCTGAAAATTTAAAGAATGTCTTATTGGTGATGCATGCATCAGGATTTTTAGTACCACCACATGAAAAACCTACGATTGAACAAAGTCATCTTTGGAATGCAACCTTTGAAAGGATTGATCCAGTACTGAATACACTTAAATCTGATCTTTTTCCAACTCAATCGGTTTCTAATGCACCTGATCAATCACCATCATCATCTCCATTAAATGAAAAAGAAGAAGAAGTCAAAACTGTGGATCAAGATCAAGAAAAGGATTCGAAAGTAACGATGGAAAATGGTGCACGTTCTGAACCTGTTATAGAATAAGATTGACTATTTAGGAAATCTAGATTCATGTTTTCTTCTTTGCTTCTGTTTGTTTTATAATTTTATTTAATCTTTTTGGATGTAGAAGGAGAGAGAGAAATTATGTTGAGTTTGTGATCTTCACAATAGGATTTAACGAGTACGAGGGCAAAAGAAAGTGATTCTTGTTTCAATGAATTCATAGTTGTGATTTTAAGATATATAGTTTACATTTACAAATTTTTTCTTTAGATGAAGAAAATGGAATTTCAACAAGTTTTGTATTGAATTGAATTTTATATTACAGATTTTGAAAAAGTAAGAGAAAATTCAAATCAAGAGTTAATGCATCAAAAATGACCTCGATTTCAAAGTTTCAATAGATTCTGGAGATATATAAACAAAGTGAATAAAATCAAGTTTCAGAAAAAAAAAATCCAAGGAATTTTAATTATTCGAATCCTTTTCTTCAGACTGATTTGAATTTGAATTTAAATTCTCATTTGCAATTTTGAGCCATTGATAAACCACACTAAAATCTAAATCTTTTAATTCTTCATCATTACATACTTTATTATAAATCCGATTTGAAAGGGTTAAGAAAGGTAAATTTAATTGATTTTGATCGGCAACTGATTGAGTGATGGTTAAATCTTTTAACATTAATTTTGATTTGAATCCAGCTCTATAATTTGAATCTGCAGGTGTAGGTAATGGAATTGAACCGGGTACTGGATTATTCACTTTTGAACTCCAACATTCACCTGAAGATGTATTGATGATCGAAGTTAAGGTTTGTGGGGATAAACCTAATTTCAAACCGAATAACATGGATTCTGATACACCAATCATCGAGATCGCTAGTAATAAATTATTGGCTAGTTTAGCTGATAAACCTGAACCTGATTTTCCACAATAAATTGATTTCTTGCCCATCTTGTTTAAGATGGTTTCAGCTGTTTTAAATGCTTTTTCATCTCCTCCACACATGAATGATAATGTAGCTTGTTTAGCTCCTATGACACCTATTTTTTAAGATTATATCAAAAGCAATTTGACATGATCAGTATTTCGATGTCTCCTTGAGAGAGTCAAAAGGCAAAAACTGACCTCCAGAAACAGGAGCATCTAGCATATTAACTTGAGCAGAATTTGAAAGTGTAGTAGAAACTTCGATAGCAACCGATCGATCTAATGTTGTAGAATCTATACAAAGTGTTGGGCTGGGTGTCGAGCTAGATTGTATGCCAGAGAGGATTCCAGTTTCAGGATGTAGGTAAACTTCTTTGACTACTTCTGAATCTGGTAACATTGTGATGATTGTTGAAGCTTGTTTGGATACTGAAGCCGGTGCTGGAGAGGTAAGGATTGGATCAGTTTTTTCATCGGAATTTGTTCAAGCTTGGGTATGGAAATTCGGAAGCCTACTTGGAGCTGTTATGATTGTACCAGTGGGATAAAGATGAGCATGTCGATCAAAAAATTCAGTCATGGACTATATAATTCAAATAAAACAAAATGTAAATAAAACTTGAATTGATTGGACACATAAATTTCGAAGATCGCTCACACTTTCTGATACATCGTGGATTACAAATGAAGCTTGAGGTGAAGATGCATTTTTTGATTGAATTGATGATGATGATGGTAGAAATGATTTAGTGAGAAGGTTAGATGCCTTGATCCAGTGTACATACATCAAGCAAATTTATCAAGAATCAGTTTTCTTTCATCAATTGAATTCCATCTTTAAAGGTTATACCATTTCTCTTCCCATTGCACCTATCGCATTCAAAACAAAAGAAGTTTTTAAGATTAGTTTTGAGAGTTCAATGAGATTGATTTGAACAAATGAATCACAAACCAAGTCCAATAAAACCAATTGACGTAGAACGAGGAGTTGATGATAAGATTGATGAAGATGACAAAGACCTTGAGGAGTTGATGAAGAGTTTCCTTCTTGAAAGAATCGAGCTTTGAAACATATTGCTGTTTTTCTTTTTGTCTTAGTAGTGCGAGGAGAGTTGCTATTTATCAAGAAATTAGATTAATCGATTGAACTTGTCAGACTTCGAGTCAGCTCCAATCACACCACAAACACCGCCTTGTCTGACATCCGGCTCCAGGCGGACCTGTAGCCGGCTGCCGGCTGCCGGCTACCCCTAAGCGGTTCGCGCGTTGATTGGCGCGCAGTGAATTACGGACCTATGCTTCAAGATCTCAATGATCCTTGAGCGTCCATTGCTTGGTTATCAATGACTTCTATAAACTCGTTTGCATATGAATGATGGAAAGACTGCATTCATGAGGATCCGGGCAGCTTACCCTTGAGCATTACGTCGGTCAAAAAGATAACAAGGAGATCACGTGCAACATAGACTTGGTATAATGACTCAAGAAATCAACAAGTTGAGCCACATCATGACCTCAATGACTACCATTTCTCTCAATGTCTTCAAAATATCGCCGTCTTCAACGTTTCAATTGATGATGATCCAATCTGAGTTAGAATACAGTATCGTGGTGACCAACACCTTTGAGTTATCAGAGAGATGTCATGAAGATGTGGACTCATCGAAAAGTATAAAGGTGTCGGTCTATCTACATCAGTCATAGGCTGTACTACCGACATACATCATGGAGGTTCATAATCGGATCGATTAATAGATAGCCATGAGTCGATAGCGTCCAGCCGCCTCAACTGACCTTTCGTGATACGGATCAAGGTGTTGTCGCAACAGTCTGATTTACATACGCAAGTTCATCCTCGATTAAGCGTTCAATAAATTAAGCCGATCATCGCTTTCACCACCAAAGCTGGACGAAAAAATCACGATCGTTCCAGATTGGATAGATCAGCCTGTTCGACTTGCTTGGCCTCCAACTTTCTTTGTTTATCGACAAGAACAGACCAAACAGAAGCCTTGAAGAGTGTTAAAACCAAACCCATCTTTCGTTCTAAAGGTAAAAATCCTTCAAGGAGTGATGGAGTTGTACTAGCAAGATCCTGGGCAGTATCGGACATCTAATATAATAAACAATGTAATTTTGTCAATTCGCTTTATCATTCAACTTGGTAAAAGGAATGATGCTTACTCTATTTAGGATATCATTTAATCTTTTATACTCCTGAAGTACTTCTGATTCTAATATTTCAGTCTTTTGTCGTATGCGGGCTGATGATTCCATTGTTGGTCTTCAGGATTGTTTCCTTGCGACCTCGACCGTCACTGCGACGTATCATCTGAACAGACTGATATGGACAGTGTACCACGTAGCGTGCCGCTTCAGGTCCGGCCACTCGTGACACTGACGGTCCACGGACCTCTCGTCATAGACAGTGGACACTGGTCTCCATTGGCGAAGCAGACCACATTGATTGACCTTTCCTCTCTTTTCTTGAAATATGCTGCATAAGTGCTGCCGCCATCCCCTCAGCATCCTCATGTGCGCATTTCCGATGATAAGCCCAAAGACAGCCAGTACTTGGAGTCCTACAGAGGTGTATGTACACGAGCACATGTCTTTCACTGACACCGCCGACTTGTTCTTGATCCAGTCAAGTTGAACAAAAACCTCGACTTTCCCTAGACTTGACACCCTCTAAGAAATTCGAGAACCTCCTGTCAAGATTGAAATACCATAATCATTAGTTTGAGATCGATGTCAAGTGCAATGAGCCAGTGACTTAGATTGATATGATCAATCCCAGACTTTTAAGTCTCAAATATGGATGAGTTCCTGCAAATATTGAAATTCAATGAAAAAACACGGTAGAACCAAAATATACATTCCCTTACTGCTGTTGACAAGAGAAAAAAAAATGTCCACAACTCGGATCAGTCTAGCAATTCAGACGCTTGAAGTTGAACAACATATAGGCTTTCACTGGCAAGCTCGTTTGAAAAGAATCTTTCCAGAAGTTCATCATATATTTTTGAGGGATTTGGAATATCCAACCAACTCACAACTTCCCACATAATGCAAAAAAAATTCATTGAGTGATCTACCGGAATGCTGTGACCTACTGAGGTCATAAAAACTGCTTTCTACCGCCTACGGACGCGATGCACAATGCGTCATGTCTAATTTCGCCGTGTGCGGTCCCTCGCAAAATCAGTAAGGCGAGACCAGAGGTAAGACTCAGCCCGAGGATGTAAGACTGGACACATCGAGTTGCAACAGACTTATAGCGCGACAAAGAGTGTCGGACTTGTGAGGAAGTATGTATGCACTACATTCCATAGAAGGACGTGCATTTGCAACGCACTCGACGAAGAATGAAGGAGAATTACGATCTGATATTTTACCATTCATAGTTTGTTAATCTGATCTACGAACGACCTTACTTTGAGTAGAAATTACCATATTCTCTCTGATATTCTTCTCTGAAACATTTGATTTGCTCAGCGTCGTCAGTCATGTTGTTACTTAAGGTTCTTCTAGATCATTTCAACAGTGGGTGTCGGGATGATAAATAAGAGATTGAGGAAAATCAACCCAACTGAGTTCATGCCTCAGTAAGTGGTTCTTACCAAGCTTTCTTGGTCAAGAGCGTATCCAAGATGATTGCCCAGTCAGTGGATGGGATTCAGATAATCAATTGAGGGAGTTTTTATTTGTTCATACCTAGACAAAGGATATGTGAAAGTGTTGACAGTGTCCAATAGAACTCGGGGTTCTGCGGAGACCTTTTTCTTTTTTGACGGATTTATCGCAAGGTGACCTCGAGACAATCTTCCATGATGCATAGACTAAGTATGGTTTTCCAAACAGAAGCACATCATGATTTTTAACAAAACAGAATCAGAGATCGTTCCAAGGCTTGTGTCGAAAGTTTTTAATCAAGCCAACGGAAGAAGTGATGACAAGAAAAGATGAACTCACCGGGTTTGTGTGCTATCTTGAGTTTCTTTGACAGTTTGTTTTTTCATTCGGTCGATCTTGCTGACCATCAGTCAAACTGGAGGATAGATACTCTGATCAAGACCTAAGCTGTTGGAAAGTTTCCGTAATCATTTGAGAATGCAAAAGGAGAGCTTGACTTCTGCCACGGTCAGCTCAACTGAATTCCTATCTCAACGAAGCAAACCCATACAACCAATTATCTTCATCCAAGACTTAACCAAAATTGGTCTTCAAATCGTCTCATTACCCCATCATGACCAACCTATCAGATCAGTCATCCATCCTACCTAACAAGGGTTGGCTACCATTCGATATTGTGTCTCAAATCATCCGTGAATTAGTCTCCGAATTGGAATCCTTTTCATATGACCGATGTCTTGACCATGAATCAATCATCGAACTCCTTAGGCTTCGTTTAGTTTGTAGAACTTGGTCAGAAGCTATAATCCCATTTGCTTTTCATACTGTGCAACTTCATACGTCAGACGCAGTTCAAATCATCTTCCACAACTGGTCAAGGATTCAGACTCCTGACCTTCCATGCCCGATAAAGCGGCTGATGATTCAAGACCTGGTTTACCTACAACCTGACGGTGAGAAGAGCTCAGAGAAAGGTAAGTTCTAGAATCATATAACCTACATCAGATCAGTTTCTGAAAGATTGTCCTCCATTTACAACTTATAGATCGGAAAAGTCGATGTCCTATATTTATGGATCAAGCGGCAAAACTAATCGAATTGACCGGTGAAAACTTGAACGAGTTAACACTGTTGTTTAGTAATTCTTTCGGTATCTCTCCAAGATTAATCGAGGCTATAAGCCATCTCAAACATCTAAAAAGGTTACATTTACAAGGCGCCATGGACACTGCAAGGCGAGAGACTTACGATCCATTATTGCTATCTAATCTCTTTGACGCTATCCTCAAACTCGAAGCGTTCACTTTGACATATGTTCATGCCATCACATTGAAACCGAAACCATCAGCCTTATCGACCCTTCGATATCTCAACTTTGAGTATTTTGACGGTAACCGGGATGCAATTGCTCACATCTGTCAAGCAGCGAAACAGAGCCTAAAAATAATCCAATATCGCGGAGAGATCCACAATCCCGAGCTGGTCTTTGGCCCGATCACCAACACACTTGAAGGTCTTATCAATTTCTCACTTACCGATGATATCACACAGTCTACCATCAATATGCATTTGCCAAAACTTCGGCTTTTGCGTACTCGATTTGGTCAGGAAGCTGATGATTATGGGATGTATGAAAATCCTATACTTTTCTTGACTTGGCCAATATTTTACACCATCCGAACCCTCGTCTTAGACATTGATGAAGGGCCATATCATTTAGAGGAACACTTGCAACACAAGGGTCGAGATCCTTTCCGTAAGACACCTCACTTGAAACATATCATCTTTATTATGAGTGAAGGGGACAGAGCCCATACTTTAGTTCCTTCTAAACTGGTCAAAGATCTTAAGTCTCATGGGATTAATTGTCATATCCAGCCTGAATTAAAGCCTGAAGAGTTGATGGTACGTATCAACCGAATATTCACATGTAACCAATGTGTCATTTAGATTAACAAGTACTTACGATCAGGAACTCGATTTGAAGCTCAATGGACCCGTGATTTGCTCGTCATAGAATGCTTAAAGTTGATGATATCTTTTAATGGTCGCTGGGAAGCGAAGGGTAGGGGTAATGTTGTTGGGTCCCGAATTGTATACACCTGCCAGCATGTAGAAATGCAGAAGGCATTCAAGAGATGACCAAACATAAAAGAAAAGATAGGAAAACTTATCTTTTGATAGAGATTGTTCTTCTTCAATATTGTCACCATAGGTTCTGCAAGCAAGTGACTCATGTGATTCCATGTGACAGACTTTAAGCTCAGATGTCCTACTATGTAAGTTCAGTCCCTCTTGATGAAGGACACAGATGCACCAATAAAGGTGTGAAGATTGCACTTGGTGGTCTAAACGTCCTGAATCAAACAAAACTTGCTGTCTAAGTCCTGAAAACAAAATAAAAACCCAAACGATATAAGATTGCTTACCAAAGTATGAAAGATGAGCTAGATTGAAAAATGAGATAGATTGAAAAGAGAAATAACATGAAATAGCTTGAGCTCTTTCTCAATAACCAAATCCCTGAGTGAAAGATAGAGTCTTTTGGCCTCCTCTACCCACCACTTTTGACCAAAGACACAGGCATCTGGGCAAAGCCAATACATGATTGACTTAAGGATTGGATCATCAATGCACTTGAAAGGTAAGACCTGTACCACTTGCCACACTGCTAGGCATTGATTCAGAGTTTTTTTGGAAAACGTTGGTACTGAAGTTAAGAAAGTTGCTAGTGAGTTTTGATGGTCTTGGAGGCATTGACAACATAGTTTGTTTCCAGTCAGTGGGATTTTGGTGTCAGCTGCAATGGCCTGGATCCGACAAGGACATCCATCACCAGACTTCCCAGCCTGTTTGGAACCTTCTTGATGGCCTTTGAGGTTGGAATGCCAGGAGCTAGCACTGACTCAAACAGTGTTTGTGCACCAGAGGCACTCTTAGGACAATCTGGGCTGGTTGCAAGGCTACAGAGTATTTAGTTCTTTACTTGTTTTTCAACTTGATACATGCTTAAACCAATAGAAGTGATTATGGCTTTAGATACTTAGGGGCTTTGTAAAGTGAGTTGCCCAGCTGTTGCTCGGCAAGGGCAAGGAAAGTATAGCGGTTCTGATTAAAAACTGCTACACTACCACTTTTTGAAAAAGTTGTGTCTTTTTCAAACACAACACCACAGAAAAAGGCACTGTGTTGCTTACCCAACGTTGGAATGATAAACAGATCAAAACAAATGTACATCATTTTTTCCATAGCTGGGTTTTTTGCCAAAGTATTCAAATGGATCATCAAAGTGCCTATTTACTGGCTGGTTGTGTTTCCATTTTCTGAGACATAAATCTTGTTCATCAAAATCTGGAGCCAAATCTGCTACAGGAGGACCCAATGGTACCTGTAGATGAGTTGATAATTAGTCAAGGTGGTTATACCTTGAGACACAAGGTAAAGGACAGACCTTGCTTCCTGTGATATATATTGGTTGGGTGATATCTACATCTAACACAGAACAAGGGTGGGCTCTGCCAGTCCTGGCGGTGGCCTATGAGAATTAGTGAAAGAAAGAAAAAAATTCAATGATTATAAAAAACATCGGGATGATTGAGAGAATTAACTCACTGTACTAGCAGGTTGTGATATTGTTCTTGATCAATCACAAGCCGGTAGATGAGGTGGTGTCTTGCCAGGTAAAGACGAAGAACACTTGCATTGTTGGTGAACATGAACATCCCTAACATCTTGACCACCATCATACACCCCGCAGAGAGAGTTGGAAGACGGGGCGATCAACCCAGAGGCTTGTCTTGCTAGTGTGACTATACAAGACAAGTGTAAGGACCTGGATGGAGACCATTGTTGGTCTTGTATCCTGGAGCCAAAAAGATGTTGATTGAGGGTTGCTTGTTTTAAGTTAGACATCTTTTGATTATTAGTAAGTAAAGTTGAAATCTGGTAGAAGTTATTAGATCAGAAACAAATGATAAGGCTTTTTATGATGGATGATTGGATATAGGGTAAGGCAACTAGTTTCTCAACAACTATACACTCAATGAGGATAAGAAAGAGAAAAATACTCACCTTTGATGCCCCATCCACACATCAAAAAGCCCCAAAGTCAATAAATTGATGTGTCCAAGCATTTGTCAATATCATTTGTTGAGTGAGTGAAAGTAGTATTTGGTGGTGGTGGCTGATACAGTGGTAGCCAAAAGTGTGGGGGACAAAATCCCAGTCCCAGAATGGCAGTGCAGGGTGTAAAGCTCCAATTTTGGAAGTCCTGGGAAGAGATCTGGCAGCACCGCACGTTACTTCCTGCGCTGCTCAACCCATGATCCGGAGGCTAACTGGTGAGTTGAGGTCATTTTGAACACCAAACCAATGGATAAATTTGGAGATCCAGGCCTGTTGGAGAATAACCAAGCGGGGTTTTTGGAAAATCATATTTTTGATAACCAAACCAGATAACTGGATCCTGGTGCCCGGCCCAAAAAATTGATGGCCGGCCCCACAAATTTCTCAATCATGAGATATTTTGTAGAAAAACTTTAATTGTTTACTTTATCACCTATAATCAACATCAGATCATATACTCATCAACCACATGTTGTTATAAGTGATTAAATTTGTATATCCTTTTTCATTTTTTTCTGTTTTTCTTTTTACTCTGCTATCTGAAATACAAATATATGCCTGCAAAATATGTCCAGTACCCGTTGTATAACCAACAGATTACGCCTTGGCCCATACCATCATTTGAACTCCAAACTGGTTGGTTTATCCAATTGTGGGAGGTCTCCAAGCCCCTGACCAAACTCTGGTACTGTCGGATGCTTTATTAAAATGACTGGAGGGCTACACAGTATTAGGGGTATTCAAAACTTGTGTTTTGGGTCCCAGAAGTGCCCAGAAGTGACATCCAGAAACTTCTGGGACATCTCCAAGATGTTTCTGGATGTTTGCTTGATTTTGGAAACTTTGTTTGCACAACACACCTGTATGCCTACTTGAGCTAAGAGGTGGCATGATACACCTTTCAGAGCTTGTAGTAGATGAAGTTGTGCTGAGGCTTGCGGCATGTTGGTGAGGTAGGAAGGGTTTTGGGATTTTGGATTGATAATGGTGCTCTCAAATATTTCCAAGAATGGCCAGAAGTGACATCCACAAAAATTTTTGAGATGTCCCAGAAGTTTCTGGATGTCACTTCTGGACACTTCTGGGGCCCAAAAAACAAGTTTTGAATACCACTATTGAATGCAGAAGTAAAGCAGGAGACTCAATGCTTAAACCCCACTAGATCCAATTCAACAAGTCATGTACATATCAATACAATCATTTTTGAAATGATAGGCAAAAGTTTGTACTGCAGGTTCACTTTTCCACCGGTGTGGAAAAAGCCCTGCGGTACATACCATGCTCTGATGCACAACATGTCAATTGAAAAAGCTCCTATCAGCTCCTTATCAATTGAATACAGCAACAGTAAACCCACAAATATGTGGCAGACAGCTTTGCCTCAAGGTGTCACCCGGCAGCTATCCGGCGTGAACTGGCCATTCCGTCAACCGAACCGGCCGGTTTTTGAGCTATCCGGACCCGTCGGAAAATATCCGACCGGTTTTTTTAAAAAAAATGTCCCATCCGACACTCGAACCGGAAATCCGCCGGATATCCGGCACTCCGGCCAAAAAGGACTCCTTGGCCAGGAATCAAACCCAAAACAGGGCCTACCCGGGGCCAAAAAGGGCCAGACCGGGCCATTTTTTCGCCGAAATTCCTTTTTTGGTCTCAAGACTTATTAGATGTTTTTTTTTGCAATTTTTTTTTCAATTATTTGTTTTTTTTTCTCTTTTTTGTTATCTACTTTCTATGAAATACATGCTCACAGAATGATGAAATAACCGCCGGATAACCGGCGGATAACCTATTTTTTTGCTCCTCCATCCGACTACCGAACCGGCCGGACCATCCGGCTTCCGGATTGTCCAGGACCCATTCCGCCAACCGGATCCGACGGATGCTCCGACGGATATCCGGTCGGGTATCGGTTCCGGGTGACACCTTGAGCTTTGCCAAAACAAAATTCATTCTTAAGTAGGATAAGTCAAAAGTTGAGGGAAAGGATCAAGCCCTAGTAGCCATCTACTGAGTCACCAATTCAGTGTCATGATATGAACAGTACATAATCCACCAACTTGGGTTGCTTTCAAAGGTATCATGACTGACCGAGCATTTGGATTCTCCATATTGTACCAATGACTTTCATTAGATCAGATGTCACTCCAATCAAACCATGTTTCTCATCCCTCTATCTGTGATAAGTGATCTTGAGAAATCAGTTCAGTGTGCCTTTGGCCCAAAAGAGCCTGTTCTATTTGGACTCGAGTATTTTAATGATCTGATAACTTTTTTCTCAATTAGACTGTGATGTAGTGTACATGACTGGAATTGTCATCTCCTCACATGACATATCCACTTTCTTTGATTTGCGTGAAGTTCCGCAAATGGAAAAAATTAAAATCGTTTGATTACATCCATTTATAATTCCAAAATACGACAAATATGAGATGAAGAAAAAAAAATCAAGAAGATGAATTAAACAAAGAAATTCAAGATTATAATAAGAATCAATAGATTCAGAAGAGTGTGAAAAAAAATTAATTCGGTGAATGCGATGATCATCTTCGTAAGAACAGACTACAGATTGAAACTTTAATCAGAAATTGGTTTATAACTTAATAACAATCGTTGTTTGAATTCATTTTGATTATCCCATAATTCGGCAGCTTCTACATTCAATGGTGAGTCATTGTTAGGTTCTAAAAGAAGTGAAGAATGAATTAGTTAAGTGAAGTCTAAAAAAGGCAATCGAATTGAATCAACTAAGGAGAAAAACTTACCACCAAAAAGAGATTGAATTGAGATTAGAATCGTTTGAACTGATAAAACAGCTGACCATTTCTCTTTCAAGATATCAAGACAAATATTTCCATGAAGATCAACATTAGGATCTTCAAAAAAAAATAATGAAAAAAAGAAGTCAAACATTTTTTGAACTTTGATCATATTTTTGAATTTGGTTTTCTTCTGTTTTGTTTCTTAAAAAACTTACGATAACAAGGTGATTCGAATTTAACAATAGGTGGAACGAATGGATAATTGGAAGGAAAAGAAAGTGAGATTTTGAATTTCAATGAATCATAAACCTACACCAAAAGGTAATAAAATCAAAATCGATCAAACGAGTTCAATCGATTTTTTTCAAAATAAAGAAAAACACACTGTATCAGATGGTCCTACAATGGTACCAGTCCATTTGGTTAGATCATCACCAACTGGAAAAGCTGATATGCCGGTAGAAGCAGACATCTAGAAAAACATAGACCTGGTAAGTTTTGAGAAAGAAAGAATATACGATAAGATCTTTGATATACCATGAGAGTCATGAGTTCAGATGAAAGTCTACCAAGACACAGATACATTGAGGAATTAGTTATGATGAAGAAACAAAGCATGAAGAGTGGATCTTTTGGTGGAAACAAACCTTTTGGTGACATTTGAGTTGAGTGAGATTGGGGTAGGCGTTTGATTATTCTTTGATTCAATTTGTGAGATTGAATTATTATTTGAAGATGAAGCCATGATTGAGATTTGACTGATTGTAAAGTTCAGAAGCAAGATTTGTTTTAGTGAGTAGTGAGTAGTGAGTAGTGAGTAGTGAGGATGTGAGTTGTGGTGGAATGTGAATTGTTGGTAGGTGAGTTGTTGAGATCGATTGAAGAGTGTTTGTTGTTATTGTTTCGGCTGCTAAATACAGTCGAGTTTAAATAGGTTTTAATTGAAGTTCTACCCATACAGCCATCTCGATACAAACATATTCTAGCTCGCTACAAGAATATGCTTATACGTAATAGAATCCTCACCGACTTAATCCGTTCATTGCTCAATCACTCCCATTCCACCTTGAACACCCAGGCTCAATCCATCTCAAACGAAAAGTCTCATTCCGTCTTCTCCATATTCAAAGGACTAAAATGAACCCCTCCATGATGTAAGCACATCATTGAATCCATCAAATGCAAGCTAATCAATCGAATCTAATCAAACTGACCCATTCCTAATCGAACCATCAGGAAACCCAAGTTCTCTCCAATGATCAAACCACGACCTCATCTGATGGGTATCACTTCACAAACCGTCTCAAAATGGATTCCGACTTTAGGAGTAAGTTTCCAAGGAAGCCTTCATCATTTTCTACGCTTGACTCCTTTGTTGACGTTCTTTCTTTGTTTTTTTAGCTTTGGGGTGCAGGTGTAGGTTGTGCTGTGACTCTTTTTGCGTCTGCAATGTAAGTTTCCCAAATGGTGTTCAAATCGATGATCAAAACCTATAACCTGAAAAACTCGAAATTTGAATTCTTAGTCCTAGGTTTCAAAATGACGTATTAAAGAATATTCCAGGAGTAAGTCTTTGTTTCTTACACCGGCTCTTGATCAATTCAGACCTCAAACATTTAATCTCTCTTCATTTGCTTTTGTTTTATTTGAAATTCTAGGTGGCCGGGTATTATGAATCTAAGATTCCAGAATGTGATAAACCATTCTAGGAGATCGGATCTCTTTTTTTCATTCTCGTTACATTTTTTTTCTTGATTTAAATCTTTTTTTTTTGTTTGAAATTATTACACAATTTTGAAAAAAAAAGGAAAACATTCAATAGAATTTATCAAACTTGACATCCTTGATGATCATCATTTGACTTATCCATCTTTTCTCATGGTCAAAGACTATTGTGGGATTGGCAAACCTGTGCAAGAAACTGATATGTGGACATGGATCATTTTTGGCTCAAAACCCAAAGGCAAATTGAGCTTATCAATCCATGTCATATGATTTGGTTATTGAATGTATTCTTAATGTACAGCAGAATTGCCACAAGGCGGTCTATTATGTCACTCATGATCCACCAAGCAGAATTGAAAGACAAACAACCCATTCATTTCCCCACATAAGAGTTTTTCACAAGGACTTGAATCCTTGCATTCTGAATGATTATACTCCTGCAGAATCTCATCAAAAAGCCTCTGAATTAGATTGTGTGTCCCCCATACCACAAGATTGGGTTGAGGTTATTGAGTAAAGGTTGGACATGTTGGATCCACAAACTCACAAACTATTTAAACTGAAACAATCAGACCAGGGTGTAGCTAAAAGCCCCCCCCCAGTATGGATACCAAGGGACGGTGATTTCATCATTCCTACAACCTAACACCCCACAGGGTGGCCAGAGGACAACACAACATGTACAACAAAGACAACTACCATGATAGGTGAACAATTGAAATACTAAAATATATATAATACATAATCAATTTTTTTTCTAAATAAAAGAAATTGAGACCTCTACTTGAGCTGCAACCATAATTGAAAATTATAACAACAACAACAACCCTAAATAACTAATGACCATCACAAAGGGAGGTGTAGGATGGAGAAAAAGATCACTAGAAAAGGAATTTAATTTCAAGATAAAAATCTGTGAGATGAAAAGTGATGAAGAAAGATTCAGAAAAAGATATGATGATTGTAGAATGTGGTAAACAGTCTATGATCTTAAATGAATGTCTTTACAAAGAAATCCAACCCATCAGAAATAAAATAAGAAGTAAAAAAGCCCTATTAATTTATCATTCATATATGTTGATGACAAGTGACCAACTTCAATAAGTTTGTAACTCACAGTCTTCTAAGCCACAGTCAAAAAGGAAGCAAAAAGACATATGAGCTCTTAGTATTTTTCTTATCTACAATCATGATGACTTATATTTGTATTTAATTTTCTCAGATTGGTGTAAAAAGACTTGCTTTATTATTGATTTGAAAAAATCTCTAGAAAATAAAATTCATGATGAAGACCTATGATTCTTAGATTTTGGTTTTCTCCATGAAAGACCAAACTATATTGATTCTTATTGTGTAATGTAAATCAGCCACCACATTTAATCACTGTTTATAAGGTGACAAAGAGGATGAAAAAATCAGTAAGAATGATTCCAATTGAAAAAAATATGTACAAGTGGGCTGAAAGCTACTACCTTTGCCCCCAAAAACAACATATTCTTTTCCCTGCCCATGTTTTTTATATTTATACATTTTTCTACACATATATTTTAACCTCAGATAATCTTCAAATCCTGTGATCATTGTATACCAAAAAGTCATCTAAACTGAGTCTTTAGAAAACTGTCTCATAGCTCTGTAGTGTCTGAGATATTGAAGGGAATCTGGTTTGATTTGTTTTAATTATTTTCCTTTCCAATTGCATTTGAAACCATATAGATCATATAAAGACATAAGAAATAAAAAAGAAAAAATTATGATCATACCCATCAAAGATCCAGTGTTTTTTTGATCAAAAAAAATAAATCATTCATCAATGTCAATGAATTATTATTTTTTGAAAAAGTTGATCAATTCAAGATTAAAGAGTAGAAGTAAAATTGATAAACCACACTGATTGACCTGAAACCAAACTTTCAATTGGAATTCAAATTAACTTTAAGATTGAGTCTTTGGTAAAGATTTATAAAAAAAAATCATTCAATTTGTTTTTAAACTGATCATAAGTCTTGAGTAAGCTTAAGATCACCGGATAGAAATCTTTTTCAATTTCCTTCACATTTATCATTTTCTTAAATACTCAAATTTCATCTTCCCATCTTTAAGAAATCCAAAACCTTTTGACTCCAAATTTCAATCTTCCTATTCTTATCAATCAAACTAAATCAAATTTCCAAATCAAATCTTAAAAGACCTTTCAAGTGGTTAAGAGCATCACCACCGGGTCTTGTAAAAATCGACCCCTTTGGTCGACTGTAATGTGACCAAATGACAGGTCGTTGGAACTTTGTGCAGTTTCTCATAAGAGCATCTCCAACAGTGCCTGAGTTCTAAAACGCGTACAGGACCATCTCTAAACGTACAGCCACCTGTATTGACCCGCAATAATGAATTGCCTCCAACAAGCAAAAGCGAGGCCATGAACGAGGTCTTGCCTCTGTCAAAAACGCCCGAGACGTAACCCAATGAAAACAAAATGCAATCATTTTTATCATTGAGATTGCGAGTCATCTTGATAGTAAATGCTCTATGTGGATAATAATGGACCAATGAGGGGACATCTGGGATCATTGTGTCTGAAATGTCACCGATACCGTTCCCTTCATATTTACAAGAGACCCTGAACATATGAAGGCCTGGACATGTGATACCCGGTATTCCTCTAAACGAGGCTCACACGCGTGGCCACATGTGAGAAGACTCGTTGCCGTTGGAGGGTCGTTTTTTGACCAAACCCGCTAAACGTAAAATACAGCTTACGTATCGTTACGTTTGCAAGGCCTTGTTGGAGATGCTCTAAAATTGTAAAAATTTGCGAAACTCGGTCGCTTTCAAAATCAAGAGAGTTGTAACAATACATGGCCCAATTCGTAGGCCATGTGGATACAACACATAGACAAACGTCATTTCACAAATCCAAATTGAGAAAATCTGTTGGTTTTGCGGGATAATGGGGTTAGTCGCTCGTTGATGGACCACCAAATTTGGTCGACGAAAGTAAAAATTTACAAGGACTGTCAAGTGTACAGTCCGTTTACAAGGACCGGTGCCTCGTTTTTTTTCCCACACCATTTGTAAAAGTCCTGTATTTAGGAATTTACAAGACCCGGTGGTGATGCTCTAACATCATGATTCCAAACAATTCAAAGCTTCATGATCAATGATTAAAATCCATCATTGGTCATGATCACATATCTCTTCATCGTGTGTAGAGAATCAATTCTCTTTTTGAATAAGACAAGAAAATTCATCTGAGAATCAAAAGACTTAAGGAAACGAATAAGTAACAAGTGAAAGAGAGAAATTAAATCGATCTGGTACAAATTTCTCACAGTCACAACCTTGAATTTCTTCAGTCAACTCTCCCATCCTGCCTTGCAGAAATAGTCAATCCTTGCTTTGGAGAGTTGAATGACCCAGGAGATACAGTTAGTGTTCTGGAGAGATTCTAAGCCATCGAAACCAAGAGTTCTTTCCTTTTTTTGATGATTTTAATGAAAGATTGGCTTTACTTTTTTGTTGGAGCCGGGGTTTGAAGGTAGGCTCTGTATGTCAAGTATGCAACAAGCTATGTCACCTTCACTTTGGGAAGGGTTGAAGAGAAAACCGGTGTTAAACCTGTTTGTTTTCAGGCCGGCTTGATTCATCCATCACTCAATTAAACCTAAAGGTCTCTTCTAGACTAAATTGGTTCAAGAAAATCTCCGAAATTTTTCCTTACGAACAAGAAAAATCAAAAATCAAAAAGTGAAAAGAATTGAATTGGTTTGGTTTAGAATTAAATGATTCAAGAAGAAGAAAAAAAATCCATTTTTTTTTCATGAACCAGAAATGAAAAAAAAAGATTAAATGTTCAAAAAGGATGAGTAAGTACAAGATTGAGATCAAGAATTAGTTGAAAGGGAAAAGAAAAGGAAAAGAAGAATTAGTACAGATTAGTACAAAAAGATTAATACAAAAAAAAAAGATGATGATGATGATGATTGAAAAACCAGTTTGAAAATGAATGAAAAAAGAAAGAAGTCCATGGAGAAAAAAAATCAAAAATAGGCAAAAAAAAAAGAATAGAGTTATGAAAAGAGAGTTTATCATCAAGATCAAAAATCGGCAAAAAAAAAGAATAGAGTGATGAGAAAAGAGTTTATTCATCATCATCATGAGAAGATCAAAAAAAAGGAATAAGAAAGTTCACAAAAAGAAAAAGAAAGGTTTCAAACCTTTTTAAACCTTTTTGGTAAACTATCTTTAAACCCTTGAGAAAGTTTTTTTCTTAATGAATTCAATTGAGGATGATGAGTAGAGAAATTAGTAAACTGATGATGATGATGATGATCATCATCATCATCCGAATCCTTTTCAATCAAATTCGACAAAGTTAATTTTTTTAACTTCGAATTCGAATTGGATGAATTCACAATCGACCAAACTGAACCTAATTCATCAGGTTTGATCATCGGATTTTGATGAGCTTGATGATGATGAATGTTAAACCTTTCGATAGGTGAGATCGATTGAGATTGAGAATTGAAATTCACTAAACTGTTTTGAAAGGTCATTTGTAATCTTCGTTCAGATTGAGTTTGAATAGGTTGAGATGATGATTGATTTAAAGATGAATCTAATGAATAGAAACTACTGATTGAATTTGATCCAGTAGATTGACTTAAGTTTGGAGTCTTATTCGATTCTTCTACTTTGATTTCATTCTTTCCAATCTGATCCAAAAAAAAAAGATAAAAAAAACGTTTAGTGTTGGGTTGATCAGAATTGACTTTTTTTGGGGGGGATCAAAGGTTTGGGGATTTTACGTGTTGTGAAGTTTGATTTGGTTTATTAAAACTTTCACTGAAAGATTGAATCAATGGATTAGGTGATAAAATCGAAAGTGGTGTCTACAAAAAAAAGGTAAGATGATATCAAAGGAGAAAATTGAATTAGTATTATTTAACAGATCATGTAATTTTTTTGTATGATGAAAACGTAGGTCATAACTCACCAAAGTGGATGTTTGGTTTTTAACTTTGAGTCCAATTGGTTTTTGACTTGATGGATTGAATGATCTTTTGATAGGTACTCTTCCAGTAGGTGAAAAGAGTCCTAATGGATCATCAACCTGATGGAAAAACAAAATGATTTCAGTAAGATATTCTGAATTATCAAGAAAGTTTAGGATGACTGAAATTCACGTACCTCATCAATCACCATTTGATCTGAGTTTTGATTCTCCTTTTGATTTTCAATAAGTTGATTGAAATTTAAACCCGAACCCGAATTCTCATATAAAGAAAGATGAGAAGAATTAGAATGATCAACCGAACCAAAATGATTCATCATCACTTGTTCTAAACTACTGATAGTGATCCCTTTAGATCTCATCGTCAAACTTTGATCGACTAATCTTGATTTTGAATAATGATATTGATGTTGTTTTGATGTAGATTGATATGGATGTTTTGATTGATTTTGATATGATTTTGATTGACTTGTTCTTAAGGATTTGATTTGTTTCTCTTTTTGATACTTTTTATGATTCGAATTCAAATTTAAAAAATCTTGAAAGAGATTAGATTTGGAATGAGTAGGAATAGATGAATTTGAATCTAATCTATCTTCTTGATGAGAAGATTTCAATTTAGATGATTTCACTTTTTGTCGTTGATGATGATGATGACGATGATTTAAATTTTTTTGTGTATGAATTGAAAGTTGATTTAATTCAATCTTGGTATGAATTTTTAAATCAGGTGTGGTGATGATGATTGGAGTTTGTTTTGATAAATTGGATAGATTCGAATTAGATGAAATTCCAGAATGACTAAAAGTGGTCGTTAAACTTTCGATCAAACTACTTGCACGTCTTTTTAAACTTTTACGTGGTGGGGTATCATGTTGATTTAAATGATTTGTAGGTGGGATCAAGTGATACATTCTCTTTAATTTTGGGTTGTCAAGTGAAGCTGATCTTTAATCAATCTTCGAAAATCGATCCTCGAGAAACGTTGTGAATTGAATCTCCAAACTGATTGGTTTCTCAAGAATGATTTCCAGAAGAGAAGAGGTTGAAGATGAATTTGATAAGATAAACGAATGAAGTCAGTTAGGATGAATGTAAGGTTTAAACGAGTGTTGGATTGGAAATGTAGAAGATGAATGGATTGAATGATGATGATGATGATGTGTTTGATCAAAAGGAAAGTAAGTCAAATGAGTTTATATAGTCTTGCAGCAGATCAGTGAACCGATTCAGTAGGGTGAGATTGGTTTTTTGATTTTGATTTGAACTGATCTTGATGTCCTCAAATCAGAATCACCTTTGATGATCAATCTCAAGAGGACTGACTCCTTCAGGAAATATCAAGCCATTACAAAACAGCCTAAACAAAAGTTCATCTTGAGTTAAGATCAGATCGTCTTGAGTTCCAAAAGGAGTTCAGTCAATTTGATAATTCGATTTCTTTGAATCTTCCATCTTTCCAAAGAGTTTAATTAAATTCATTCATTCATTCATATATCCTAATATATCTTATTGGATTAATAGCTGAGGATGGTTTGGAAGAATAAGCTGACTTGATGATGTACCAGAGAGATACGCAAGAAAACTTCAAAATGCGATTTCTGACTCAAATCACCCGAAGACCCCATGGGGATGATGTCATTTACCTCGAATGGCCAAGTTCCAACGTCAAGAAATCGTTCAAGTGATGGCACCCGAAGGTTTTCCTTAAACCGCGTTCACTTAGCCCGGATTTCGAGAAAGCGCGTTCTGTTCAACCGCTTTTCTAGATGTAGAAAAGCGGTGTTTATAAAAAAGAGTGAGATTTCACATTTCATGACAAAAGAGGTCATGAAGCATTTGATGAAGATGGCATTAAGGACAATTTCCATCAGATGATCATGATCGATCACATTCCATGATGATTGAAAATCAGTAAGGTAATCATAGTCCCAAAGTTCAATCATAACTTCTTTCCTTTCCCAAAATGTTGAGCGATTCTGATCATTCAACATCTTTGACATCTTCTCAAACTGCCTTAACCATCCTTAAGCTATTCATCAAGGACGGTCAAGACTATATAGCCTTCATAATCACTCCCAAGAACCCAGGTTGAACCTCAATCCTCTGTGGTAATCAATATACTCAAGAGATTATGGAAGCTAACAATGTGTGGTTTTGTGAAATCGGTTGCATGGACAAGCTTGCGTTCAAGGACTTGATCAAATCCCTTGAATTCAATCTTGTTGTCCATCGCAAGAGGAGTGTTACCATATATGGTTGAAAACTCTGGCTCTAATCAGAACACTGGTGAATGTTTCCAATGATCTGGTCATCCAATTAGCAAGTGTTTCAATAAAGTCTGCTCAGCTAAACTATCCCTCAAATCCATCTATCTTGTCCAACCTACCCGCGGTGAGATCATCACAAAGCAAATTGACCACAATCCATGATTTACACCTTCTTTTAACAAATGTGGGAGTGCCATTGATGTCACCCACCTTCCTTGTTTTGTTCCAGCTGATTAATGTTTGGCTCATCGGAATCAAAAAGGACAACTTAGCCAAAACGTATTAGCTGGTTCTTCTTTCAATATGATGTTTACGTTTTTTGACACCAGTTTAGAAGGATCACACACTGATGCACACATACTTCACCAAGCACTCAAAGAACAATGGTTTGTTGTCCCAGAAGGTCAGTCCAAAAGTTCTTTCTGTTGAAATTGGTCATCTTGATTGACCAATCTCTCTCCATTAGACCGTTTCTATGTTGTCAATGCTCGTACGCAAAGGTTCCAAGCTTCCTAGCACCTTATCAGTTGGTGCAATATCACCTTCAAGAATGGCAGCATTCAGGTTTAACACCCCAAACTTCCAAGGAGCTGTCTAATCATTGGCAATCAGTGCTTCACATTGTTATTAAACTGATCTTTGGGGTTTCAAAGATGTGATTCTCAATTCTAGCAATGATGCCTTCCTATCTGTATCAAACCCAAGTACAGATCCTAATTTCCTGCTGTACACTTAGCAACATCATCCAAATCCAATCGGGCAAGGATGAGTACTATGCTGAGTACATCCTGAAGGAAGGATTACAAACAAGGATGGCTTGGGATGCTGAACCAGACAGGGTTGAGCCTAGCTCTGCTGGGCGGACTCAAGCATCCAAACAAAGAGATCATCTTGTTGAGTGGATGTTTCATGATCATATTAATGCACCAGTGGGGTGCAGGCAGGTCTATAGACAGCTCATTGTTCATCTGATTTTGTGTTTTATGATCATTTTTTCAATTCATCGTATTTGATTTATATTGTTTTCATCGTATTGTTGTTGTTTTTTTGTATGTTTATTGATATCATATACTTTGTCTTTGTTTTGGGGTAGACAAGTCATTTTGAAAAAGAAGTTTGTATTAGGTAGGATAGTATGTTCATTATCTGATTAGAAAAAGAAGATGAAAGTAATCCAATTGGTTTTGTAAGTAACAAGCAATAAGAATTAAAAAAACAAACACCATGATCTGTTTTGTAACACACAAGCAATAAGAATCTTAAATATAAAAACGTAGGTCAGGCCCGCATGAGTACCACTCTTGCTTTATTCCATGCATACCGTACAGGTATACTTTAGCAATTTTGTCTTTGTTCCGCTTGCGTTGTTTTCATTGTTGGTTCTTTTGCGCTTTTTTTATTTTTCTGCTTCTAATGCCTGCTATGCTACTACCTCTTTTGCTACCTTTCTGCTTTTTCTATTTTTCTGCTTCTAATTCCTGGTATGTTACTACCTCTTTTGCTACCTTTCTGCGTCAATTGTTTGGCGTTACTCATCCATCTTTTATTGGCGTCATTCTGATTCTTGCCTTTTGGAGCTTGTTCTATTTTTCAACTTGTATTTTATGGTATTTGATTGTATCCTCTGTGCCATTCCTGTTCAACCTTTCAGAAATTTCCTTTTCAGTTAATTTATAACGTCATTTCAGTTCTTTCCCGCTTTGTATGCGGGCCCGATTCATATCCCGCTTTTTACTGCTTTTGACTCCACGCCTCATTGCTTTCAATTTTTGCCGTCTTTGGTTACTCACCGTTATTTCTGGCTCATGTTACCACCAATGTTACCCTGCTTTCACTTTGAACAATTTCTGTCTTTGTTGTTTTTTGCTACTTTTTCAACTTTTGCTTTTCCTTTCTAAGGTTTATAACTTGCGTAGCGCGTTCATGTCCCGTATAAATATGTCCTCTGTTTGATTTTGTCCCGCGTTAGTTTAATCAAATGATAAACCTGATGAAGTCAGGTTATTAGCTTTTTAATAAAGCTAATACTTGATCGAAGAGAAAAGTTAACAATACCTGATGAAGTCAGGTTATTAGCTTTTTAATAAAGCTAATACTTGATCGAAGAGAAAAGTTAACAATCTGAATGAAATGAAGATTGTAAATAAAAATAAGTTTGAGTTCGATTTCTATCTAATAATCATTATAACAACTATAACAACTTACACCTGATGAAGTCAGGTTATTAGCTTTTTAATAAAGCTAATACTTGATCGAAGAGAAAAGTTAACAATCTGAATGAAATGAAGATTGTAAATAAAAATAAGTTTGAGTTCGATAAAGAGAAAAAGGTATAATGAATAATGAAGACCTTTTATGTAAACTCAAACTCATGACGTCATAAGATAAAGATGATGTGAGCAAAGAAATATATATATGTGCATGACAGAACAGCAACACAGCAGCACAAAGATTACCAATCTCAATTCCCCCCCGTCTTTGTTACATCATCTAACCCCATCAATAAACAAAACTTTTTATGTTTCGCTGGTGTTAAGGCTTTTGTTAAAATATCCGCAATCATATCCTCTGTAGGAACATAAGCTACTTTGAGTTGCTTACTTGCCGCAACTTCTCTTAACCAGTGAAATTTAACATCTACATGCTTTGTCCTTGATTTAAACCTTTCATTCTTCGATAATGCTATAGCGCCTTGATTATCTAAATTCAGTAATGGTACATCTTCTTGTTTAATTTCCAAATTTTTCATCAAATGTCCAAACCAAACTAAGTCTTGACCACCTTCATAAGCTGACCTATATTCTGCTTCTGTGGTCGAAGTTGCTACAGTTTCTTGCTTCTTGCTTTTCCAATTCACAGTACTATCTCCCAACATTGTAACATAACCACCAGTTGATCTCCTAGTATAAGGACAAGAAGCAAAGTCAGCATCTGCAAAAGCTTTCAATTCCATCCTTTTACCTCCCAGTACAATTCCCATCTTTCTTGTACCACTTAAATACCGTAAAACTCTTTTAAATGCTTGCCAATGAACAATAGAAGGATTGTTAAGATGCTGTGAAAGCTGAGAAACGACAAAAGAAATATCTGGCCTTGTTGCATTATTGAGATACATCAACATTCCAACCGCATGTCTATAATTTTCTTTCAAATCAACAAATTCATTAATTTCTTCATCCGTACCTGGAACAAGATAAGTGTTAGGAATCATTGGACACCCAACAGGCTTGCAATCCAGCATTCCATACTCTTCTAATAAGTCATGCATGTATTGACCTTGAGATAATGTTATCGTTCTTGTTAATCTGTTTCTTGTTACCTTCATTCCCAGTATATATTTATAATCAACATCTTCATCCATTTGAAATCTTTCAGTAATTAATGTTCTAAACCGTGCGACGTTATCACTTGCAATAGTCATGTCATCAACGTGTACATGAACAATACATTTCCACGATGGATCAGTCGAGATAAAAAGACTTGGATCTGAAGTCGAAGGAAGTAATGAAATTGATTTAAGAAAAGCTTTGAGACAATCATACCATACTTTAGGTGCTTGTTTCAAACCGTAAAGAGCTTGATTTAATTTTAAAACTGAAGAAGAGGTAGCTCCTTGAATTTGCAATCCCTTCGGTATTCTCATGTAAATAGTTTCTTCAGGCGAGCCATTTAGAAATGCAGCCACTGCATCCATCTGAATAATGTCGAGATCATCCACAGCAGCCATGGTGTTTAATGTTCGCAAAGTTGCTAATCTCCCAGTAGGCGCAAAGGTTTCATTGTAATCCTCACCATATTCTTGAGAAAATCCTTGAGCACAGAGACGAGCTTTAAACTTAATTAACTCACCATCTCCTCCCATCTTTTTCTTGAATACCCATGTTGTACCGATTGCATTCTTTCCTTCTGGTAGATCACAAACTGACCATACTTTACATCGATCCATATTTGCTAATTCATTATCAATGGCTTTTCGCCAATCAAATTCATTGTCTGATTTCAAGGCTTGAAGATAAGTTTTAGGATCCATGTCCACTTTAGCAACTCTTGCTGTAATGGTTGGTCGCTCTTGCTTTAAGTTAATCATCGCCTTTGCTGTTCGAGTCTTCTCTCGCTGAGCAATACGACTACGTCGTCGAGCAGCATGTGAACGATGTCGTTTGGAACCTGGAGGTAAGATGTTGTCTTCATTTATATCACTCGAAATATCATTGATGGCTGGAGTAGTTGATACTTGCCAATCCCAAGAGTGTTTGAGTGGAACAATGGGCAAAGCCTCGGAGTCTGGTCCAGGTAACTGACTATTGGGAGATGCCAGACGAGGTTCTGGAAGTGGAAGAGATTCAAGTTGCATAGAGTCAGTAGATGAAGGAGCATTAATTTCCGACAAAACAGGTTGATCAACCAATGCTTCAGTTGGTGAAGTCTGAGGTGATAATGAAAGAGGTTGATCAATAATCTCTTCTGAAATGATTTGAGTGTCTGATTGAGAATCTTGAACAGGAACAGAATGATCAGATGTATTCGAGAACACTTCCTCAATCTCATCAAACAATATATCATCATCCTTACAACTATCAATACCAGGAAAAGCATTGACATCAAAAGTAACATCATGTGAGTAAACGGTTTTTCCATTAACCAACCTGATACGATAATTTTTCATACCAAGTTGATAACCCAATAGAATACCTTTTATAGATGTATCATCGAATTTCTTGCGGAACTTTTTGTCGATGAGAACATATGCTTGACAACCAAAGGGCTTTAAACGAGAAAGATCAAATTTCCTACCATGCCATAGTTCATAAGGTGTTGAATTATTGATCTTCTCCATTGGAGTGATGTTTTCCAGAAAAACAGCAGTGTTAACTGCTTCCGCCCAAAAAGATTGAGACAAATGAGATTGTCGAAGTAAGGTTCTTGCTTTTTCTGTAGTAGTTCTGTTTCCTCTCTCAGCAACTGGATTTTGCTGTGGAGTATAGGGTGCACTAAGATGAGATACAATACCATTTTCTTCTAAGTATTGACGAAACTCAGTTGACATGTATTCTCCTCCTTGATCATTCACCAAACTGACAATTTTCCTATTATGAAATGCCTCAACCTCAAGCTTGAATTTAATAAAATACGAGAAAGTTTCTGATTTTGATTTCAAAATGTAGACATGCTTATAATTTGTAAAGGCGTCTGTAAGTTTGAAATAATAAGAACTTCCTCCTTCAGATACAACTGAAATTTTGCCACTAAGATCACTATGAATAACTTCAAGTGGAAAGGTGGATTTTGGGAAAGAACCGGAGTAAGGCAGACGATGTCCCTTGGACAATGCACAATCCTCACAAAACCATCCATCAGGTGACTTTATACCATACATTAGTTGAAGTCGATGAGAGTTGGTATGACCTGATCCTCTATGAAGGGTGTTGTAATCAGCGATAGTGACCTTTTTGCAAGTAATAGAAGTAGACGACGTGCCTATAACTACATCCAACTCAATGACTCCGTTTCTAATTTGTCCACGAAGACCACCAGCTGCTTGCTTCAACAAATGAATAATCCCTTTATCATGATAAAGTTGATAACCATCATTCAATAAGCGTCCCATACTAATTAAAGGACTACCTAAAGTAGGTACGTGATAAGCAGTTAAAACAATATTTTGATCAAAGGAATGACAGGTTATTTGTCCTTTGCCAGCTATATGAATAGTACTACCATCAGCAAGAGATACATCAGATTCAGCTTTGATATAATTATCAAAAGAATTCTTATCTGAGACCATGTGATCGGAGCAAGCACTGTCGAGTAGGATTATACTGTCAGAATAATGATTTCGACAGGCAAGAGCAGAAGTCTCAATCATGTCGTTGAGATAAGGAAGTTGTAAGACAGCAGTCGTTGCACGAGATCGAGCAGGTATAATCGATGCCGGTCGAAGATTAGGAAATGCTTGATAACATTCCTCTGGCTTATGACCTCTTACCGCAGGATTATGGCGTCCATTTGAACAAAAAGGATAACGTCGACCAGAATTTTGTCGTGAAGGTCGCTGAGCAATTGTAGTTAATGCAAGAGAGGCATTATCATGACGATGTCGGTCATTATACTCGACAAGATGACTGTCGAGGATGGTTAAAACGGTTTTGGTGTTCAATGGTCGTTTAGTATCAAGGAGAGCTAGAGTGGTCTCCATCAAATTCGGTAACTTTGCAATAATCGTTTCTGAAACAATTTCTTGAATGTCATCAGTGAAGTTCAAGCCGACAGCATGTAAGGTTGCCAAAGCCGTTCGAGTATCTTTGATGTATTGATTAAGATTTTGATATACAATACGAAGGAATGCATTATAAGATCTTCCTTTACTAGCAGAGGTAGTAGATTGAAACTTTTCCTTCATTAACTTCCACATATCTAAAGGTTTATAGATTAAACCTTCCGATTCAACCATGATACGGTATTGTTGAGTCATATGACTATACAATATACCAGCAGCCTTACGCTCGCGCATAACATAGGCCTCATAAAGAACTTTTCGTTTGAGAGGGACTGGAAATTCAGAAGGTGGAGTAATAGGAATAGCTTCTGAATCAATAAATTCATCAAGCGTGGCAGAGAGAAGTGCGCCGGTGATATCACCCTTCCATTCAGGGTAGTTATCGTCGTCAAGTTTGACGATACGGATTCGAGCATCGTTCGTCGACATGATGATGAAAAGTAATACGATAAGTGATGGAAGGAAGATGAGTTCGATATTTGAATGATGAAATATCATAGATCGATCAAGTTGTGGTGTGTACGATAGTAAAAAAAAATTTAAGCTTTTCCGCGGAAAATAGATTTTCGATTCGATGATGCAGCTAGTGAGCTGGGCTCATAACCAATCAAATGATAAACCTGATGAAGTCAGGTTATTAGCTTTTTAATAAAGCTAATACTTGATCGAAGAGAAAAGTTAACAATACCTGATGAAGTCAGGTTATTAGCTTTTTAATAAAGCTAATACTTGATCGAAGAGAAAAGTTAACAATCTGAATGAAATGAAGATTGTAAATAAAAATAAGTTTGAGTTCGATAAAGAGAAAAAGGTATAATGAATAATGAAGACCTTTTATGTAAACTCAAACTCATGACGTCATAAGATAAAGATGATGTGAGCAAAGAAATATATATATGTGCATGACAGAACAGCAACACAGCAGCACAAAGATTACCAATCTCAATTAGTTTCAATTCAACATCCCTCCTGTACCACATCTTTACTTTTGTTCAGTTCTTGAATATCAGTCGTTTCTCACCCTCACTGCGATAATCCATTAGCTCACTTATTGCTCATTCCCGACTGCTTACTTTTACTCCATTGTCTCTTCTTTTGCCGTTTGTTACAATTTTGGCAACCAAAGCACAAATTGTGTTTTCTTCACATCCTTTCAAGTTTGCAAGATATGGCAAGCCCTCCCTCAGCGACAACTAAACCCAAAGCTCGTACCTTGAACGTATCCCGGGCAATGGACGTTTTTGAGGTTGTACGTAATTGTTGTTGTTATGTTTGTCTATGGTTTTCTTAAGATTGACATGCTTATGTTTATGCAGTTACCAACCAATAGCACTTCAACGTATCCCTTGCGTCATGCTCACAGCTCAATTGTGTCCAAAGGCCTAAGTGGAAATAATCCCCTGGAATATGAAGTGGAACTCTCCGCTTATGCCAATGAAGCTAACCTGTTACAAGCCGATGGGGTCTACGTACTTAAATCCAAGATGATTGCCCCAAATTTAGAGGATTCTATCCCAACTTTATACTATGAAGCCGACCATGCAACAATTTTCACCACTTCGAAAGAAATGCAAGGTCCTCTCGCTGACAACACAGCCGTTGTTGGACTCGGCCTAATTACCAAGAGATATACTATACAAGAAGATGCTTACAAAAAGGCAACGGTGGTCGCGGTTGCGCAACACTCGGACTACGATAATGCTGTAAGCTGCTGTGCCTACTCCTCATTTATCTAACAGATAAAAGATTTAATATTGAACCGTTCGCCTTGATAGAGCAAAGAAATGGTCACCTTCAATGTCGCATACTATGTACGCCCAGTTTGTAATTTGTTGGCAATGCAAACCTTATTTCAAGTGGATCGCGAAGCTGTGATTAGTGGTTACATCGTCAATTATGACGCGGATAACAACCGCTTTATCGTTGATGTGAGCTATACCATTGCGCGATGGTCGTATTCAGCTTATAAATTGTGATTTCTTGCATTAGGTAACCGGAATTAACCTCACTTCCGGCTGGGAATCAACCAGAGCGTCAGCTCCCATTGTTAAGACCAAGGACACCGTTCAAACTCCTGGAGGCCGGGCGCGAGGAAAATTGTAAGTCCAATTCACGCCTTTTGTCTTATTTGCTCAATCATGTCACCAACCTACTTTCATTATTCAGTTTCAAGAAAAAGGTACCCCACTCACCATGTCCAACCTCAAACAACGTAGGCGAAGAGGCAAAAGAGATCTCAAGCTTGAGGCCAAGCAAGAAAACCAAGAAGTAGACGCCAGTTAATCAATGGTATTGTATCCAATTGTCCTTTCTGTATGCGTCTCAAGTTGACTGAAACGCCATTCGCTCCGAGCTACAAGTACACCCATATGTCTTTTTAAAAAGTGTTTGCATCACCATCCTTTTAGTCCTTTTGTATTTATCAGAATTTGTGCTTTTTTCTTTTGTGGAAAAATAGCCTTTGCAAAGCACCTGTAAGACAATTGAAATAGGGGCCCAACTAAATCCTTATCAATCGTCTTCGTTCGACGCACACTACCGACCTACGTTTCATTTTATTTTAAATTCAAATTCACAATTGAGAGATATGTTAACCTAAAATCATATCGTAAATGAGTAAAGAAACGTAGCTGGCGCAACTCATTGCCAGATGAGGAACAACTATTGAATATTATCTTTACATAGGCTTAGTAAGTTTACGTCTGCATTTCATTGTTCGCGAGTTGTTTATCTACCTTGCTCATGGTGTTTAGTTGAAGATGGCATTTTCGACGGATATGCTTATCTCCAGAAGCAAATATATGTATTTGTGTAGGAGATGTCTACGTTTCCACTAAAGCAGAGGTGTGAGAAAACTTTTGAGCAAATCCTTGACCGGATTTGACGGAACCACGACTTCCGATTTGCGTATTTGAACTGGATAAACTTCGTGATAAATTTTGAATTCAGATTTCGCAAAACATTGTTCACGTTCATCGGACTTGCAAGCTGATCACCTGTAGCTACTAGATTACTGGACTAGTATCCGAGGAAAAACTAGACTGTATGATCGGATAAAGGCCGATACTGATTTTGAATCAGTCCGACGCGTCCGACTAGTCGGACGCCTGATTTTTCCAGGTTTTTTTCCCTAAGTCCCCTCTACCGACGCTTCCAACACCAGCCAGTCTAAGTTGTCGAAGTCCACACACCAAAATCACTTCACAAGTTCACAACAACTCACAACAACACCATTCATCACCCGTCGCGCCCCACTTGAAATTCACAAATACATCATAACAACTTTTCACAAGAACACGTTTACACATAAGTAAGTACACCCACAACCTCCCTCCACTTCCAACTCACCCCTTCACAATCCAACAATCTCATCTCCTCACTTCACACCATTCGAACAAATTCTCCTAACACCCAATTCACAACACTCTCTAACTCATCATCAGTCTCACGATGGCTAACATACCCAATTCCCCCAATCCGAGTCTTCCGCATTACATTCCAATCGATAAGGACGGCAATGCTCTATTACAATCACCACCCATTGACACAGTTTACAAAGACCTCGAAGCAATCTATGCGTATGTCGATCCTCTCACTATACCTCATGGATACAAACTATCAGTTCTAGACTCTCGATATATGGCCCTTGATTCCCACATCGATTTCAAGTGTTACAAAGGGCAAACACGACACGCAAGATCATCGGGCGACTGTCCCTTTTCAGCTCGAGCCGATCGAAAATTGCCCACTGACTCCTGGACCCTGACAATCATAAACCCACATCACAATCACCCACCTGCTACAACCAAACTATCATTTCATAAACCCAAGAATTTTAAAAAAACCAGCTCAATATCAACCGAATACGAATCAAAAGAATCCAAAACTCATCAAAATATACTCGATCGACCCAAAAAACAACCTAGTCTTGCAAAGAGATACCCTCAGCTCATCAGCCGCTTAAAGGCCCTCAATTATGACAGCCAGAAATCACTGCTAGATGTGATTGATGCAGAATTGGACATCGCTGAACTCAACAAAGTTGCTATTGATCACTTGAACCATGAAGCAAAGAATCCAGTCAAAATCCAACAGCAAGAGAATGATTCGATCAAGAAAGCAAACCAACCGATCGAACTTCTTAAGAACAAAGCAACCACATCCAATTCATTCGACAAAGAGAACCAACCCCTCAAAACCTGCAAGCCGCCAGAATTAGGAATCGCTCAAGCCGTTTCAGGAATTACCGGTCCCCAATCAACTGACAGAATTTCTTCTCCCAACGTAAGTCTCTTTTATACTTCACACCCCAATAATCTCCAGACTGATTTGTTACCACTTTCAAAAATGCTATTGTTGCACTTTAGACACCCATCCCATCCACCTTGCCATCACCCCATCTCATAAAGAAACTTGATGTCGAAATCAACAAAGATCCTCCTGTCAATGTCAACATCCACAAAGAATCTCCCCCCGAAACCATGTCCACGCCACCCCCCTTTACATGGGTTGAAGAAAATGAAGAAGACGAAAAATTTGAGACTCCCAATGAGACATTCCCTTCGATTCCAGCTCAAGTCAAGCCAATTGCCTTCATTGAACAATCACTAACACAAGATTTAATACCACCAGCGCCTGAAATCCACACTAATGAAGAAAACAACTCGTTAAATGATGAAGATCAACAAGGATCAGCAAAAAACTCAAATACGAAAGCAACAAACCCCCCGCTCCCTCTCGAAAATCTTAAATCTAAGAAGCGCAAGAAAAAGGCCGTCAAGTGCAAGGAAAAAAGTCAACCTGAGCCTGAGAAACCTTCCGAGCAATCACGTAACTCACTTGTACCCGTTTCCAACTCCAAAAGACAAAAGAAAAACCATCCAATACAAGCTGCCGAATCGAACGACCTCGCACCTCCACCACCTGCTTCCCATTCAAACCCATCCAAGGCCGATTCTGCACCTCAAGTTCCAAAACCGAAACAAACCTTGCGGCAGCCAAAGAAAAAAAACGGCCCTATTGCACCCACCCGATCATCTTCTCGAATCAAACGGAAAGACGCATCAATCGACCTACCACCACCCATCCACTCTGACCTTGATGCACCACGTACTGATGAGCCAGCCAAAGAATTGATCTCAGGACTTCATCAACAAGAAGCCAGTCAAGGTAAGCCGAGGATAAAACTCACCCTACGGTCCAAAGCCTTACACACTCAACCTGAAAAAAATTCTCATGTAAGCCACACTGTACATCTTTGCTGATTATAAACTGACCACTCAAACCCGTCCATCTAATTGATAGCCTCCCATGCAAACAATCAATAATGATGTACCTGAAGCAGAAGTTGCAGAGACTTTACATAAGGTTAGTCCACCTCCCACAACCTTTCCCCTCAATCCCTGATTTTGATTGTTGATTTTTTTATTTTATCCCAGTGTTTATCGTCTTTACCCTATGTCAACCAGCTCCCCTCCTACTTGTACCCCTACTTAAGAAACGTTACCGATGTCCCGGGCGACGGTCTCTGCTCTTTTGCTTCGATTGCAGTAAGTCTAGGTCGCTCAGTTCAGGAAGCCACCACCATTCGCCAGGAACTTCAAGCCGAAGTTATGGAACGATACGACTGGTATGAAAAAAATATTCCCGACTTGTGTATCAATTATGATATCACGAAAATTCTTGAAATACTTCAAAACCCAGAGGACTCTGCAGGCCCAGACCTCTGGTACCCCATGCCTGGAGGCTCAACCCTCATCGCCAATAGATACAAGCAACCAGTTCTATTTTATACTACGCTCGACAGTGCAGCCATGCACACCTTTCCATTCTTTTCACCACCACCTTCCAACATCAAACCCATCATAATTGCGCATGTTCAAGATGTTCATTACATTTCACTAGAGCTCAACATCACTCCCGACCTCCCTATCCCGGTATCAAACCACGAATGGGCTCGATTACATGATGAATGTGCCAATGGATGGGCGGGAATGTATGAAACAAATTATGTAATCTTTCGAAACATAGCAAGGGTGAACAGAAAAGAAAGAGATGACAAGGACCAAACACAAACAAGATTATCAAACCCTGTATCCCTCCTGTCCAGTGATGAATCAGAAGATCGTCAGCCTCATTCTGGCTCATCTCCATATAGTTCATCTCTATCTAGCACTTCTTCTTCATAACTATGTATGTATCCTATCTTATCTGTAGATATCCCTATCTGGTTTTGTATGGTATATGTTGCTTGTTAGAATAAACTTTGCAAAGTGAGACACAATGAGGGCACCATGCTTTATTTATCATACAATGAGTTAACTTGTAGTTCTCAGTTATCTGGTATCACATTGATATTGTGGACTTTCTTCCTAGTCACAGTCCATTGTGAAGTCACAGTTGATCACAGTCAATTGTGACCTTCTTTTCTGGTTAACAGTAAATTGTGAACCACGAAAAAGTTCACATAAATTAGTGGGCTTGTGAACTTCTTTCCTGGTTTACAACTAGGTGTGAACTAGATCAGAAGTTCACAATTAGGTGTGAACTAGATCAAAGGTTCACAATTGATTGTGAGCTCAATCAAAAGCTCACAGTTAGTTGTGAACTAGATCAAAAGTTCACAAATCCAAAGCTCACAGTTAGTTGGGAACTAGATCAGAAGTTCACAATTATGTGTGATCTTTTGTGATAGTTCACATCTGATCAGAAGTTGACAATTGATTGTGAGCTCAATCAAAAGCTCACAGTTAGTTGTGAACTAGATCAAAAGTTCACAAATCCAAAGCTCACAGTTAGGTGTGAACTAGATCAAAAGTTCACAATTATTTGTGATCTTTTGTGATAGTGCACATCTGATCAGAAGTTCACAATTGGTTGTGAACTATATTGAAAGCTCACACTCAATCAAAAGTTCACAATTAGTTGTGAACTATATCAAAAGTTCACAATTACTTGTGAACTATATCAAAAGTTCACAATTACTTGTGAACTATATCAAAAGTTCACAATTACTTGTGAACTATATCAAAAGTTCACAATCATTTGTGAACTAGATTGATAGTTCACCACTGAATCTAAACTTTTGATCTACAGTCACATGTCAATGTGAACTATTCCATGCAAACTTGGAAAAATGCTCACAATCTGTATCATCTGCACTTTACCGCAGAGTGTGAACTACAGTCAGCTCACAATATCTTAAGCACTTAGGGTTCCTCAAACTTCATTTGTAGTTCACCGCAGTCAAATTACCTTTGGTTAGTTACCTTGACAATTGGGTGTGGAGGAAGGATGAACCTAATAACCTGTAGGTTACACTATCTATCGTACTTCGCAATGAGCAAACTGCAAACCTCATTTCCAAAGTGACCATGAGCTACAGGCCAAGTTCACAATTCTTTTTGAAGGATGGATGAGGTTGAAAACAATTCATGGATTTCACCTACAATCAGGTGTGAACTTATTACATACGTCACAACTGTTTTGTGAGTTTTGACTGAAATCGGACCAACATTGAAGCTCACAAAACAGTTGTGAGTTGAGAGACCGCAAGTCCACAATAATGTGTGAACTTGAAATGCAGTTGGTAAAGTTGCCTTTCACATTCAGCTCTGAACAAAGCTTAGTTAAGTCCATAGTCAATTGTGAACCTCCCAAACAATTGTCCCGTAGGGTTGGATTACAAAACTTTGTGAACTCAACTTGATGTTCACAATGTTATTGTCAACTATGAGTTGAGTTCACGGTGAATTGTGAGTTTAACTCCTAATGGTGAACTAGAAGTGACCTTCACTCTGTCCTAAGAAGGAGGAGGATTGTGAACTAGAAGTGAGCTTCACAATCTATTGTAAACCTACACTCCATACTAAGAAGTAGGAGTGAAGTTTGAGTTGAAGTTTACAATAGACAGTAAACTGGAAGTGACATTCACAATATATTGTGAGCTTCTACTCAGACCACACTCCTACGACTTACTACGAAGTGAAGTTTGAGTCAAAGTTCACAATAGATTGTGAACTAGCAGGTGAAGTTCACAATACATTGTGAACTAGAAGCAAAGTTCACAATGCATTGTGAACTTCGACTCAAACTACACTCCTTACTACTACAAAGTGAAGTTTGAGTTGAAGTTCACAATACATTGTGAACTAGAAGCAAAGTTCACAATGCATTGTGAACTAGAAGCAAAGTTCACAATGCATTGTGAACTTTGACTCAAACTACGCTCCTTACTACTACAAAGTGAAGTTTTAGTTGAAGTTCACAATACATTGTGAACTTTGCTTCTAGTTCACAATGTATTGTGAACTTCGACTCAAACTACACTCCTTACTACTACAAAGTGAAGTTTGAGTAAAAGTTCACAAGTTCTAGTTCACAATAGATTGTGAACTAGAAGCTAAATTCACAATGTGAACTGGAAGTGAAGTGAACTTCACAAGGAACTATGAAGTAGGTGTGAAGTTCACAAAATCGGCGGTAGGAGTGAAGCTTACATTTGTGAACTGGAAGTGCAGCTCACAATTTGATGTGAACTAGGGGTTGAGCTCACAATTCATTGTGAGCTTTGTGAACTAGGAGTAAAGTTCACAATTCTATTTCAGCTAGCAGTTAAGCTATAAATGTAAGAAACTCGGAACAATAGTCTCAGAGAATAGTTTGAGAAAACAATGCAGAACTCTCAAGATAAGGTAATGTAAAGGACATCAAACAAGTTAATGTGTAATAGTGTGAAATTAGGCAAGATTAGAAATGAAAACCAGACAGGAGAAAATCGATTCTAAAAGTCTTCCTGCCATATCCCTAACTTGATGGCAAGCGCTTTCATTTTTTTGTGGGCTTGCTCCTTATAACCCGTCAATACTGTTGAGGTGTAATTTGCCCACTGTGTTTCAGTCATGCCTCCTCGCATTGCTTTGACTACATCCAAACGATTGACAAGGCCTTGCGAGATCTGAGTCGAGCAAGCAAACCTTGTAATTGTAGCTTTTTCAGGTCGAAGTTGTTGGCCTTCAGCGTCAAAGGTGTTAGACGGGGTGGTTTGATGATTGACTTGGGAATTCCAAACCATTTCAATGACTCCATCGCATGCATCCAAGTCTACATCGAAGTTGTAGTCATGTAGTACAAAGCGTGCACCAAGAGTCTGACCTCGAGGAGCAGACTTCCCAACATGATAAAGGTGTCCTGTGCGTCAATCCACATGTCCAAAAAAACCGAACGCATATTGTGAAGCATCACGATCCTTGTGTTTTTTGTTGGCAAACTCGTCAAAAGTCACGGTTATGTTGGAGCCAAAGACTTTGGCGTTGGGTGAGACGTAGAAAGATTGGTTTGCCCAAGATGGGGCGTTGGTGCGAGCAGCTAGGGTTGCATTGGATTCAAATGCCCCCAAAGAAAGGCTGGAAAACCTTTCAGCAAAAAAGGACTCGATAGCTGGCAGGTTGTCCTGCCTTTTCAAATCCTCCTCCATTTTGCGGTAATCCGCTGCGGTCGACTGATTCCATGTATAGTGACCTGTAAGATAATAATAGAATTTAATGATTGATTAATAATAGAACGGTGATTTTGGTGGCTTGACTAACCCCCCTTGACCTCTGGATCATAGCCCGGTCGAAAACCTGCAGCAAACATACGGCCATGCTTCCTTGAAAGCCTCCTACCATGGTACGTTGCCCCATTGATCTTAACCTCTCCTCGGGCTCGGGCATGCTGATACACAGTTGAGATTGCATGATTGAGATGTTGATAATAATCCTCTTCCATGTTGTCTTTTTTGACAAATCGTACAACCAGCAGTAGTTCACAAGTATCCGCATCGAGGCAAACCACAGTGCCATATGTGAGACTCAATCGAGGCCGGCCATATTTCCGACCTTTTTTGAAGAATAGAAACTTCGAGTCTGGAGGTAGGCCATAGGCCTCCGTCAATTGGGCTTTCTTTTGGGATCGAGCATGGGGTAGGGGTTGCTTTGGGCGCTCTTCATGTTTGCGTATAGATCGATTAAGTCGAGATTTATGGGTGCTGGGAGATTTGTACTTGGGCATGGCCACGACAGATATGGATATGATGTATAAAGAAAGGAAGATAATAATATAAAAGCCACAATGATAGATTATCAAACCAAACTACGTCTGATTTCACAGGTACCAAGGAATCACTTTTAGTTTTGTCTCTTCTAGTTTCTGAGTCTTACGTCGCGATGATCTAATGTCCGAAGCATGCAAGGGACGACTAATAGTGATTGCCTTGGACAAATGAAATCAAAAGTAATCTAGAACGAAATGTTCAGGCAAGTCAGAGTGGAAGCAACCAAAAGGGGAGTGATTCAGGTGGTTCGCCATTAAAATCAAATGCCAATTCACATTACTGTGTTGCCATTTGATTATATCTTTGTTCATACTGGTAGAGTCACCTCCCATCATACATAATTGTACAGGCGTCTAGTTGAGCCAGGTTGGCATCTGTGCTCTTGTGCCGTGTCAATCGAGCTTCTAATACATATAGCAGCCAAGGCGCTATACTAGTTCAAGCTGTACAATAAATGTTGATTGGCTTTGATTAAATCAAATTGTCCAATGTTCAATTTGATTTAATCAAAGCATAACCAAGTGTTTCATGTTCATTTTGATTCAATTGAAGATGAATAGTCTGGTTGATACTGGCGTTTTCCTTTCTCAATACATCAATCCAGCACAGGAAATGGATGCATTATAATGTCGTGAGATATGAGTAAGATACGTTCCACCTTCTCTACTTACATTTTTGGATGTGATCACTTCATCGGCTCCAGTCACTTTTGAATTGTGCTCTAAATCTCCTTCTGGAGATTTACTACTACTCTAGGGTGTTCAACTGCGATTGGTAACACACTACTCACATACTCAATCACACTAATTGAACTATCTAATGGTTCATTATAATACAAAAAAAATAAATCGATCGATCCAGGTGCTCTTCCCGGTCTGACACCTGTACGTAATCCTACTTCTGTGATGATGGGTGATCGAATTCCAACCATATGTCCTACTTCAGGTTCAACAGCCCAAAGTCCCACCAAAGTAAGTAAATAGACTACTACCAATGCTGCATTTCCAGTTGTCAATCCAACATAAACATGGATAGATGGTGAGATTAATAAACAAAACAAGTTTCTAACCGGTCCTAAGAGAGTGTTTGAAAGTGGTGATCTAAGTTTTGAAATGGAAATAACAGTTTTGAGCGAGACTAATGAAAGAGCTTGCGCTGTAGGAGATAAGATAAAAGACCCAAGGCAAGTGCCGCTGGTGCACTAGATTGACATAATAAGATTAATGAAACACCAAAGGTTAACAATGAGGTAAGAACGAAAGACTAAGTTGATGGTTGAAGTGGTGGATATGATGTGACAAGAATCAAAAGGCCAGGTGATGCAAAGATCTATGAGAATCAAAAGAAAATAATGATCAAGTTCAGCTTCGGATGAAGGAATCAAAAGGAAAAAGATGAGGGAATCATAATCACCTCTAAAGCTTGCCATACACCTATTCCCACTCTACCAGCTACTTCAGCTTTTGACCAAGAGGCCACAAGACCAAAGAAAGCGGTAGGAAGTAAATAACAAACAGCTTGACGCCAAGTGAGATTATATGAGGTAGATGATAGAGTACTAGCAAGAACTTGTTGTTGTTGCTGATGATGATGATGAACAACACTATAGTGTCATAGAAATTGAATGGTCATTAGGGACATCACTATAACTGTCCTTTTGGAATTAGAGCCATTGATGACAATTCCAAGTAAAAGTGTAAACTGAGGAGCTTTGATGTCCTGGGGTATTAAAGTGTTGTATATTGTTGATCAGGAAAAACTAGAATTCTTGTGAAGTATTTTGGAGAAATGAGGAATATATTACGTGTTCATTGAGAGTTATTGTCCAACAGGTTACCTGTGGCACATTTTTAGATAAGGCACATTACAATATCTCTCCAATGTCATTCCCTGAAAAGAGACATTGTTCTAAGGTGAAATACCATGCAGGAACACTTTGCAATTCATAGAACGAATTTCCATGTCTGTGAGAGGGGCTTAATGCTCAGCAGCAGTGGCAATCATGGCTTTTATGCTCCATAATAGTCAGGTGGTCAAAGCTACTGTGGAATAGTCAGGTGGTCAAAGCTACTGTGGCACAATTTCCATGTCTGTGAGAGGGGTTTAATGCTCAGAAGCAGTTGCAAGCATGTCTTTCAAGAATCAAAGCTAAATTTGCAGGTTGAAGGTGTGGAGTTGGAAGAAAATGTCCTAATGAAAGAAGCCTGCATCACCAAACTGCATAAGGCACTGAGAGTCCAACTCCATTGTGGCATGTCTTCAATGTGTTAGAGATGGTTTACATGCTCAGCAGCAGTGGAAATTGGGTTTTCATTGAATTGAAGATACATTTGTGGATTGAAGGAGTGGAGTGTTGAGAAAAGTGTGTCAATGCTCCACTGCTGATAGCACTGAAAAGATGAACAGCAAAGAGGAGTGGGAGCATTCATCCATGCATGACTGAGAGTCCAACTCCATTGTGGCATGTCTTCAATGTGTTAGAGATGGTTTACATGCTCAGCAGCAGTGGAAATTGGGTGTTCATTGGATTGAAGATACATTTGTGGATTGAAGGAGTGGAGTGTTGAGAAAAGTGTGTCAATACTCCACCGCTGATGGCACTGAAAAGATGAACAGCAAAGAGGAGTGGGAGCATTTATCCATGCATGGTTATCTGAAATCTAAGAATGTTGTTCTTTGCAAAACTTTGGTCACTCTTGTTTTGAGTGCACATGAATTGTGCACTCAAACTTCCAAAACACCCTGAAAACAGTACCCAAATGCTCCCACTCCTCTTTGCTGTTCAGCTTTTCAGTGCCATCATGTTTCTTTGACACACTTTTCTCAATACTCAACTCCTTCAACCCAAAAATGTATCTTCAAGTCAGAATAGTATCCAGAGCAGTAATTACAAGGATAGTAAAAAAAATGTCATACTTGAAAAAATTATTACACAAGTTCTGCAGTTACACTGCATAGACATCTAAACAAGTTCAACACTTGAACTACATACCCCCCTTATACCTGCTTATCATTGACACTCATAAGTTGCAAATTGGATCAGTGTGCAAAAAGTTCTATGAGATCAACAAGGACATATTTCATGCTTATATATGTGCTGAACAACTTTTATCATTCAGCCACAAGGACATATCCAAGTATTCATTTTCAAACCTCATGTCTAATCTGAAGAATCCCCCAATTTGGACCTAATCATGTCCAGAAAACAAACAAAGACAGTATGACATCATAAAACACATTCCACTTTTCCACCTACTCAGCAATAAGGATTCAACCACACTGAAGATGACACTGAAGATGTCATCTTCAGTGTGGCATCATAATGCTCATGGTTGATATTTCTTGACCTGCTGAACAGATGACAATGAAGATGTGTGGGTGTGGCATCATAATGCTAATGGTTGATATTTCTTGACCTGCTGAACAGTCTTGATTATTGACATCTGTTGATGTCTCCAGATCATCACCTTCAAATCTCAAATTCATTCTCAGAAATATCTGTATTTGGTCTTGCAGGTGATATATCCAATGACCATGGACTTTTGACATATGTGACATATGTGTCACAATCTGAATGCACCTAAAATATGAATAGATGCTGTCTCAGCTGTCACCCAGAATCTGACAGCACCCAATTGGTCATCAATTGGAACCATTATTTACTATTTGTGGAAAAGGAGTATTCAACGGGTCATGGACAGGTCACATGTCTCACATGAAAGAAATAGGAGATGAGTGAATGTATTCTGGTTCAAAAAATCATCCACCCAAGTCAATAACCACCACCACCAATCATTGTTTCCTTTTCCATAAACTAAAGATACCAGTGCCAGTGATGGGGGGCAAAAAAGGACGATCTATCACATGCCCGTTAGGACCTTCAGCTAAAAAAAAAACAAAGCCTCAACCCCAAGGTTCCAGCCAGATCACTGCTGAATTGGACGCCAGTGACGCATCATGGCTACAACAACAATCCCAACGCCTGGCCATGGTGGGCTTGGGACAACCAGCCACAAACACTCAATCGACAGACATACCATTGCAGTCTCAACCACCACAGCCATTTGATCTAGATGATGAGATGGATAACGTTTCCGATATCAACCCAAATGAGGCTCACCTCATCAATCACTTCTTACCCTTCAATGACACTAATGGTGAACCCCCTGAAGTTGTCAATTTTGGCGATTACGTCAAAGGTCCAACTTACAAAACAAAACAGATCAAAGAGGCAATGAATTGGCGCAAGGTATTTGGCCCAATGTTCCTCGATTTCATGGTGGAGTCCAAGCAAAAGACTCAATGGGGCAAAGATAATTGGGATGAGGATCACAACAAGCCCTGTTCATGTGGGTCTGGTAAACACCGAGTGCGAAAACTGGACCTGGTGGACCTTACCAGTAAGATTGAATCTTCTTCACCATTTCCTACTCACTTCAATCTGACACCAACATCTGATATGAAATGAAGGTCGAAAGCAACAGCCCATTCTATTTTGTGACTGCCTTCCAGATCAAGTGAGACTAATCCGGATGGGATACATTGGAGGCTCTCCAATTCACCCTGAGACTGCATTTTCTATCCGACTCTTGCGGCTTCACCATAGTCTGTGGAAATATTGCACAGTTCGAACTCAGGGCTTCTCACTTGCTTTTGATGAGTTCTTGGATCCTGCTAACCCACTCCTTTTGGTTTCTGGTACAAGTGAGGTAAGTAATGTTCCACAGTGTCAAAGGGGGACATTTATTTTGACTACAAATATCCATGATTCCAGCCTCGAAGGTGGCGAAGACCTTTCTCTTTGGCTGTAGATGCTTATAGAAAGATGCTTCAAAATGAGGAAGAACTGACTATGCGTGCACTATCTCTTACCACAATGGAGCGCCTGGCCATGAATTGCCCACGGTGTTTTGGACCGCTTCAAGCAAATCCTGACTCTGATGAGCCAGATTACATAGTGTGTGTTGATGGAAACTTTCAGCATCGTAGGCACAAGGCAGCCAGCCGTGAGCATGAAGAAATTGGGGTCAGTATGCCTTCGCTGTTTGTTGACCCCCAAAAAGTTGAGGAATGGGAGCCCAGGAGGAATAAACATGACGCAAAAACTGATGTATGTTCTGAGACTCCTACCCTTGGCCTCCTTCCGTTCCATAACAATAAGAGTGAAAGCTGAGTTATTTGTGCTTTTGCAGGATCGTTGCTCTGCTCAGCATACTGCCGCTGCAGACCAACGAGGTGGATCGACATGGAAGGCAGCCGATGAGACCGGCCTAATTGGTATGGCCTGTCGGCATGATCACGTCTTGAGTTTTGTCAATGTTGTGCAGAGTGGTGAACGGTGGGTCTCTCAAAATCTATAAGTAGATTGAAAAGATTTGGTAAACTGATATCCAATCTTGGAAGAATGTAACATCAGGCAATACTATGTACTATCAATGATTGATAAACTATTGCAAGAGATAGCTGAGCCAGGATCTCGCAAGAAAAGGTTGGGAGTTTTGTATGATATTGGGTGTACTTTGGAAAAAAGTATCATCAAGGTGATAGTACTTTCTATCTCCTAGACCCCCAATTACAACTGATACATACCACTTTGTAGAATAAGATATTTCAAGTGCAATGTCAAGAGCGTGGCCTGAAGTTTGGGACCAGTGCTTTTCATTCCTATGTCCATGAATGGGCTTGTCAATTGCATTACAACCCACGTATGAACAAAGGATGGGGTCGTTCGGATGGGGAAGGGTTGGAGAGGATTTGGTCTTTCCTCTCTCCCCTGGTTAGCCCACTTCGATATTCAACAAAGCAGCATCGGGCTGATGCTCTGCATTTAAAAGCAACACATCGAAATGCGGTCACCCGGGCCAATGCCGGTGAGTACATTTTTACCTGGTTCACGCTTGGAAAGGCTGGAACAAACTGACTTCTTGAATCAGTGCGAGCCTCTTGGATCAAAGTTAAAGAATATGAGCGTCTTCTTGATAATGCAAAGACCACACTGGATAAACTTGGAACGGAAAAGAGGATCTACACTCGTGACTATTTTGCGGCTCAGTGGGAGCGACAAAAGACATGTCAGCTGGAAGCCATATCAAGTCTTAATTTCAAAAAGCTAGAAGAAAAGCTGGCAGAGCTACTGGAACAAGAAGAAAAATTGGTTGAGGCTCAGTGAGCTACCTCTTTTTTTTTTTTCAAGGGTGTCAACATAAGCAACTGACTGGAAAATTATTCAATAGCGCTGAACTCAAACGGCTGCAACGAAAGCAACGTAGACATCGCACAGAAGCTGATGTGGTAGATATAACTACACTGCCAGGTTCTATTGTGGCCATGGAGACAGCTGCCCAGAAAGCGCGTGAAGAGTTAGGAGATCCTGAATTCCAACAAATCCGGGAGAACACAAGTTTGTCTTTCATTTGCAATTGATTAAATCAATGCTAACCACTAAATGTTTATAGCATTGAAAGGTCGAGCACTAATACGAGTTCGGCTTGCAAAGATGAAACTTTATGAAGCCAAAGTTGGAATTGTTGAGGCACAAAAACGATGGGATCAATGTGGTTTGGGTGTGTGTCACTCAAAAACGATCAAAGAGATAATTCTATAACTACACTGATAAGTCATTATTAACCCTAGGTACATCGGTTCAGCAGAGCTTCAAGACTATGATGACAAAGAAACAACTCACATTCAGGCGAAAATGGACAACCTACAATACACAAGCCATGAAATATAATGACATCCGTCCTTTCAGCAATCTCCCCTGTCCCACTTTGGAGGAGGCAAAGGCACTACCCTTTGAGAATCCCTTTTGGAATGTAGGTGCTCTTTCACATCCTGAAGAGATGTGGGCCAATGATCCTGGCACAAAGGATGGCATCCAAGCTTACTTGCTTCATCGAAGCTGTATGGAAGAGCTACGACGTATTGGCCGTGAATCGCAGCAAATGATCCTTGCTGCTCTAAGAACAGAGGAGCAGCTACAGAATCTGCTTATATTATGTAATAGTGGTGCGTGCTCTGATAACTAATATCCAATTATCCAATGTCAATGCATATTGACATATAATACTTTAGAGTGGGATCATTCAAGTGGAGGCAAGGCCCTGATTGAAATGGTTCAACCTGGCCAGCGTATCTCAAAAGACATCTGGGAAGATTGTATTAATGTCTTGAAGGCATTCCACAAGAATACACTGCAGCATCATTGCCGGACATGGATGTCCTGGAATTCATCTTTGGTTCTTCTCCTCCGACTCACCTGCAAATACACTCCAGCCCAACTGGAGACATTGGAAGAGGTTATCATTCGCTGGGCGGGCCTCATTGACAGGACAAAAACAACTTGGTCCGTGCTTGTCAATATGACTAGTATTGAAGCATCACGGCTTGATGACCTGGAGATGACTGAGCAGAATCTACTTATTGGGGAGGATGTTGGAGATGAGCATGACCCTTTGCTGGAACCCGAAGAAATTGAAGTTGATGTTTGGTAGATTGTATCAGTTCCCATTATGCAACTCTATCATGTGGACTGGCACGTGACATGAGGTATTGTGAAGTGCACTTCACAATACTTCACATCATGGGTGAAACAACGTACCTCACAAACAGTGATCTCTACCTTGGAAACTTTGTGAAATTCACACCTCATTGTGAAGTGAGACGTACGCTCACAATATTGTGTGAGCTATATCTGGAGATCATGCATTTCTTGTGAAATGGAATTTAAGTTCACAAAACAAACAAGTGAGATTTGAGCCAATGATGGTGAACTAGATACAGAGCTCACAACATTGTGTGAGCTAGATCTGGAGATCAAACATTTCATGTGAAGTGGAACTTAAGTTCACAAAAGACTTTGAGATTCAGATCTAGTTCTAGTGCATGAGTCTTTGTGAAGTGAGACTTAGGCTCACTAGGGTGTGTGAACTAGATCTGAAGGTCACAAAGTTTTGTGAACTGAGACTTAAGCAAGCTCACTAGGATTTGTGAACTAGGGCTGAAGTTCACAATGTTTTGTGAAGTGAGACTTAGGCTCACTAGGTAGGGTGTGTGAACTAGATCTGAAGGTCACAAAGTTTTGTGAACTGAGACTTAAGCAAGCTCACTGAGCTGTGTGAACTAGATCTGAAGCTCACAAAGTTTTGTGAACTGGGCCTCAAGCAAGCTCACTGAGCTGTGTGAACTAGATCTGAAGCTCACACTGTTTTGTGAAGTGAGACTTACGCTCACTAGGCTCTGTGAACTAGAGCTGAAGGTCACAATGTTTTGTGAAGTGTTGAGACTCAGAGTAACCAATATGAGATAGAAAAATTAAGAACAATGTGAGGAGATGAAATAACAAGGACAAAAGTTGTTAAAGAGACAAAGGTGAGTATCATTACACCTCATCAGTCTCATCTTCACCAATTCCATTCCAGTCTCCAAGCTCATCCTCCATTCCCAGCAGTTTATCATTGTTCAATTGTTCCTCCTGATCTCCCGCCATCATGTCATCCTGTCCCTCAGGAATTTTCTCAAATTGAAATAGTCCAGTCCTAAGATCATTCAACCAAAGTGAACGGCGACTGTTCATTGCGTTAAAGCCTAATTTCAATATCTCGGGGGGCAGTGTTGATCCCGGCATCTGCTTGATCTTTACTTTCCATCCTTTCTCCATCATAAGCTTCTCAGGATCAGGACCACGAGGAAACCCTGGTGGAACAAATTTTAATACCTTTCCTGCCATATATTTATGTGTTAGTCATCATCATACACAAGAGCATTTGCAGTCAAACTCAACACTCACCTAAACTTGACTTCAACAATGCTGCCAACTCGCCTTTCACTTTATCACCAGGATCCACACGCTTACCTCTCATTTTCATCTTTTCTGCTTTACCAATTGTACTAGCAATCACTTTGTCGACCGAGATACCTTGGGTCTGTGCTGCAAATATGGTTGGGAAATTTGCCTTACTACGCACATAATCAGCCAACTCTTCATTTGAGGTAAACTCCTTACACCACCCTGGATCTGGAGAATCACCTGCAGTAGCAGGATGTGTACTAGATGCAAGGAAATAGTATCCAAAGTCCATGCGATTTGCCTCGTTTTTGATCTAGTTAGTCAATCAATGTTGGCACCTGCTAGATTAAACATAATTAAAAAAGAATCACACACCTGAGTATGCAGCTTTTCAACACATTTCAAAGATAGTTGATTGTATTTGGGTGCTGTTGGCCCTTCTGGTATACCACTAGAAGCCTTAGCATAGACTTGGCGAACCTTTGCAGAACATACAGCACCTTCATATATCCCTTGAAGCTCATCATGATCCTCAGGTGACAAATTGAATGTTCCATTTTCTTCATGATCACTGTTGATGTCACTGTCTGGTGCCGGAAGACCAGATAACGTGTAGAAGACCCAAGGGTGAAAGACACGTCTTTGATTTGCCAACATGGCTTTCCAGGCAGCACCAAGCTTACGGTTCCGCCCACCCAATACTTCACCAGCCTCAGTTCTGCGGGGCACTGCATTTCAAGGGTAATTGAATACAAATCAAATATCAGCATGGACCCAGTATGTTGTGATGAGTCAACAGTGACTCACTTTTGAGATTTCGTGCCTCAACTGAAAATTTCAACCAAAGACGATATGCGTCAGGAACCCGTGTGCCTCCAAGGTCACCCCTAAACAGATGATACAATCCCCAGATTAGTTTGGTACAACTATTAAAAAGTAAACACTTCACTTACAAGCTTTTATCTAAAGTGTAAGGTGTGATGTTACCCATCATCGCCAGCATCCTCTTGTGATGTTTATACAGTTTCTTGATTGCTTTTGCTTCAGCTAGGATGTGTGGGGGAACTGAGGTCACCTTTTTCTGTAGTTCCTGAACTGATGTGATCCGCTTCCTTGGCCACTCCTTGACTTGCCCTTTATAAGATTCGATGGTTGGCAGGACATCATCTTCTTGAACTTCTTCATCAAGATCAATGTTTGTCATTGGATTCGAAGTGCTGTTAGCAAACTGAGCCTCAAGGCGGGAAGTCAAGTCATCAAGATTGGTGTCAGGATTAGAATGGTTTTGAGATTCTTCCAGATGGGGTCGATTGGTATTGCTCGTTAGAGATTCGGTAGTTGTTTTATTGGAGGGTTTTCTGGTTTGGGCGAGGGCTTCAAGAACCTCATTGTCAGAGTCCAAATCCCCAGAATCCGAATCGTCAGAGTCTGATGACAATCCCTTGTAGATATCCTCTTCAGCGACCAAGTCATCTTTGCTATGACTTTCCACCTCAGCCGTATTCTTCTTGGGCTGAGCTTTCCTGGAAGAGGTACTTGTAGACCGCGCCGATTTGCTAGCTGGTTTCCTAGTTAGACCCTTGCGCAACACCAAAGGCTTAGCCTTTTTGCCTTGCACTGCCCGAGATGATGAGGTTTTGTTGTTAGGTGGTGCATTTCTAGAGGCAGAACGAGTGGTGAGTGGCATAATGTCAGGGGTAGATGAGGTGTGTTTATTTGTTTAGGTGATAATGCCAAGATGGGGAAGAAATATGTGCAGGCGTGTGAACATGTGAACAGGTGAACATGTGAACATGTGAACATGTGAACCTGGTCACGCTCACAATCTCACAACTTTCACACGCACCTTCACACCCATGCAAGAAGTCCACCCAAAAACCGTGAACTTGAGTGTCATTTCACCTTGGGCAGTGAATTGGCTCCAGCCCACAATATAGTGTGAACTCAATCTGAACTTCACAAAATTTTTGAAGTGGTTTTAAGCTCACACTGTTGAGTGAACTCTATCTGAAGTACACAGCTGTTGGTGAAGCAATACTTATGCTCACTATGTTGTGTGAACTAGATATGAAGTTTCCTATTTAGCCTCACTTCACAAATTGGTGTGAGCTTCAGTCCTAGTTCACACAGCCTAGTGAGTGTATGTCTCACTTCACAAATTGGTGTGAGCTTCAGTCCTAGTTCACACAGCCTAGTGAGCGTAAGTCTCACCTCACAAAACATTGTGAGCTTCAGTCCTAGTTCACACAGCCTAGTGAGTGAATGTCTCACTTCACAAAACATTGTGAGCTTTACCTCTAGTTCACACAACCTAGTGAGCGTAAGTCTCACTGCACAAAATGGGGTGAGCTTCACTCCTAGTTCACACAGCCTAGTGAGCGTAAGTCTCACTTCACAAAACATTGTGAGCTGTAGCTCTATTCACACACCCTAGTGAGCGTAAGTCTTTCTTTCTTGTTTTGTCTGGTCATTGTTTTTCTTTGTCATACCTTTTGTCCTTGTCTGCTCAATTTTATCCTTTATTGTGGTTTCTCTCTTTGGTTATCTTTTATCGCTTTCAATGAGGCTGATATGAGGAATACATATTTTGAATGTGATAGCAAGATACAATTTTTCTATTTTTGTGAAAAGTTGTTATGTTATGTATTTGTGTATTTCAAGTGGGGCGCGACCTGTGATGAATGTGAGTTGTTGTGAGTTGTTGTGAACTTGTGAAGTGATTTTGGTGTGTGGACTTCGACAACTTAGACTGGCTGGTGTCGGAAGCGTCGGTAGAGGGGACTTAGGGAAAAAAACCTGGAAAAATCAGGCGTCCGACTAGTCGGACGCGTCGGACTGATTCAAAATCATTATCGGCCTTTATCCGATCATACAGTCCGGTTTTTCCCCGGATACTAGTCCAGCAATCTAGTAGCTACAGGTGAAGCTGATTTGCTTCCTCATGCAGTACAAACAAATTTAGATGACCCCATGTCAGACAATCTCATTGTCCCTTCAGATTCATTGAGGCGGAACAACTGACTTATTGTTGTCATCAACTTTTGATGACTTTAAATGGCCTCATTGTGACATGTGTTGTGTACTGTTCCAAAACGACCCTTCAATGTCATTGCGCAACGCGCGCCCAATGATGGCTGATCATGGGAAACAAAAGATCCAAGCAAGTACAATTCAAACAATTCATCGTAACTCGGTTGGTATTTCAAAAACTCATTTATATTGGTTTACTCTGGGTTTTGGAATTGTCCTTTGGTAAAGGTCGTATTTAGTAAACCAATGAACATGTACTTTTCAGGGTGGGCTACCAATTATGTAAATAACTTATATTATCTTCCTCCCTGTGAGACGCTAGATGGCGACGGGGTTAAATTACAGTTGACGAATATGGCAGTTTCCGGTGCTACTTTTCCATTTGGAGTAAGCTGCATGTGCTATTAGAGCAATGTCTTTTTGGGTCATAAGGTGAAAGAGAGCTTGGGCGTACGCAGTTGTTCGCAACTAGATATTGTATAATCAAAGCTGATACCGCAAGATCAAGCAATCATCTACTGACATCCATTTTCAATATATTACATGCCGACTATAATTCCAGGTACAGTTTCGAGGTCTGAGAGATTGCTAAGAGAGGCATTAGGGCCGATGTTGGTATCCAATGTAGGCTTGTGTAACCAAACTTGCAAGCATTGTGGCGCCTTGCGATGGGCAAAAGAACAAACAAAGAAAAATCAAAAAAGGGACGAGGAGGAATACTCAAATTGCTGCAAAGTCAGCCAGGTCATGCTTCCGACATATTACTTTCCTCAACCACCTCCACCTGACATAATAACATGGTTACTAACATCGACGGAAAAAAGTCAGTAAGAGTGTCTTGCGAGCGTGGGCGTAAGCTGATGAATTCTGCTGTATCTAGACGCGGTAGCGGCTCGAAAAAGAATAAGAGACTATAACAACTGCCTGTCTTTTACTTCCATGCATGTAAAGCATGACTGGCAAGTCAGGGGTCAATTAGGTGTGTATAATTATCGGGTTAACGGTCAATTGTACCATTACGCCGGCTCAGTCTTACCCGTTCAAGAGGATAAGCCTTGCTTTGCTCAAATTTATACAGTGGGCGACGGCAGCACCGCTGAGGCTGCAATGCGTCAGAAACATTACAATAATGAACTGGACTCGGATCTTCTCATTAAACTTCAAGAAGCAATCAATGAAAGAAGTCCTTACTCAAAGTTATTTAAAAGCGCAAAAGATATCTTATCTGTGGATAATAAGGCTAAGATCGTCCTTAAGTCGATAGTTCCAGGAAAACACCGTGATCTGAAACTCTACAACCTGCCTACCATTGAAGAGATTGGAATGGTTATTTTGGGCGATGGCACAATCGAAGGAAACGAGAGAAAGGTAGTGTTAAGTCGTCGAGATGGCCAATTAGTATCCATTAACAACATGCATACCGGATACCTGCCAATGCGGTATGTTCTTTGCTTTCCTGAAGGGGCGCAACAATGGTCAGAAAGTTATAAACTACTACTACCAATTGGGAAAAGACGCATGAACGAAGATTTAGACCAACGCAAGTATTGCGAAGTTCCTTGATGCATGTGCTGATTCGTGAACTTTGCAGGGTCTTCCAAGCGAGTTTCAAGTCTGCAGTGGTTTGCTTGGCTTTTGTTTGAGCAAAATGGAACCTTTTCACTGCTTTTACACTGTAGAAGTTTGTTTCAAGAATTAATTGTCAATCTATACCTATGCGTCGAACACGGACGATTATGTTTTTTTGAGTTGAATCAAAGCAAAATGAAAGCAGAGAAATATAAGCATATTATCTCAGATTTAGACCACCATCGAGAAGTTGTGGGTCGACAGATAGTGTTACCTGCTTTGTTTAAGGGTGGTCCGCGGAACATGCGCTCGTTATACCAAGACTCCATCGCTCTAAGCAGAAGGTACGGGAACCCGTCCCTTTTCCTCACCATGATGGGCAATCCACAGTGGGTTGAAATTCAAAGAGAACTTAAGTACGATGAAACAGCTTCAGACAGACCAGACATTGTTGCACGAGTTTTTAAAATGAAACTTAACGAAGTGATGGAGGATACCACCGTAAATAATAGATTAGGCGTCGTCGCTTCGTGGGTTTATGTGATCGAATTTCAAAAGCGGGGGTTACCTCACGCACATATAGTTCTTATTCTTACCCCTCAATACATGCCCACTACCCCAGAAGACATTGATGATTTAGTATGTGCATAAATTCCCGATCCAAACGAGGAGGGATTATTATTTCAATTGGTTACAAACTCTATGCTTCACGGGCCATGTGGGCCTGGATTCAAGAGTCCGTGTTGGAATGAAGAACAGCAGCGATGTCAAAAGCGGTTTCCAAAACCTTTTCAAGCAACAACAATGATGCAAGATAATGCTTACCCTCTCTAGAGGAGAAGAGACAACGGCAGGCAATTTATAAAGCAAGGTTTTACGTTTACAAACCAGCATGTGGTACCTTATAATCGTTTTCTACTTTTAAAATATAAATGCCATTTTGATGTTGAGATTGCTCAAGGGATTGTAGGATACAAATATATCTACAAGTATGTTTCAAAAGGTCATGATTGAAGTCACCTTGAATTACGGCAGGCGGCCGATTTAGAAATTGGTGTGATTGATGGTATAGACCATGATGAAGTTGAGGCCAACGCACGGTCGAATCCAGGTGGCAGAACAGTAGTTAAGGCACGCAATGAAGTAAAGGATTTCGTGGACGGCCAGTACATAGGCCCAGTGGAAGGTAAGTTCAGACTTGCTATTAATCAAAACTTGAAGCTGAATTTTGTTTTCAGCTGCCTGGCGCTTGTTTCAATATGAAATGAACGCGCGGTCACCAGGAGTTTACGCGTTAGTGGTATACTTACCAGATGAACAAGACGTTTGTTTTTGGATGAAGGAGATGCAGCGGAAAGGGTCTTAGAAGATAACGCCAATAAAACAACTTTAACCAAATATTTTAGGCTAAATCAAGAAAGCACTGTTACATATGGAAAGGTGGATGCAAGGTCACTATTGTATGAAGAAATTCCAGATCATTACGCATGGGCAAATAAGAAATGGACCCGGAGAACAAACAATGTACCTTGCGCAAGTAGACTTTCGCACGCCGGTCCCAGGGAAGGTGAAAGATTCTTCCTGCGACTTCTCCTTGGACATGTTTGAGGAGCAACATCATTTTCAGATCTCCGCACGGTAAATGGGGTGATATATAACACTTTCCGAGAAGCGGCTAATCAACGCGACTTGCTGGAATCAGACAAACACTACGACTATTGTCTGCGCGACGCTTCATTTTGGATGACCGGGCACCGTCTACGCGAGTTATTTGCGTTGATCTTAGTCCACAATTTGCCCGCTGATCCGGCCTGGTTATGGGAGCGACATAAAGCAGGTTTAACGGACGATTGCCTTTACCGTATGCAGCAAAATGGGTATGAGGGGTCAATTGGAGAAGAAGATGTATTTCAATATGGCTTGTGTCTGGTAAAATTTGAGGTTGAGCAGATGGGCGGCGACTGGACATCGCTAGAACTCCCTATCAGAAACAAAGTTAGCATACAAAAGTTGCTTCGGGCTATTGAGAACTTGGCAGGCAAGACAGAAGCAAACTTAAAGATGCACCATGACTTTGTCGAGAAAAACCGCTCTCTGTTGAACGAAGAACAGATGTCGTTATTTTGTCACATTCTAAGCGGTCTAGAGTCGGGAAGGCAAACCTTGTGCTACCTGGATGGTCCAGGCGGAACTGGAAAGACATTTATCCTCAATACAATCTTGCATCTGTTTGAAAGTAAAGGCCTACATACTGTAGCCGTAGCGTCAGCTGGTGTTGCGGCTCAGCTGCTTTTTAATGGAAGAACAGCACATTTTGCTTTCAAGATACCATTCAAAACAAGCTCCAAGTCAGTTTGTAGTTTGTCAGGACAAGATGAGTGTAGTAAAACGTTACAAAATACTAATCTAATTGTTTGGGATGAGATTTTGACCCAACACAAAGATTGCATCAGCTGTGTAGACAGGAGTTTGCGTCATCTACGAAAGGATGAGCGTCCTTTTGGTGGTATATCGGTCATACTCAAATAGTTCATAAATGCAATTGTCAATGAATTGGTGAGTCTAACTTAATTCCGGGCGACAAACTGAGTTATCCTGAGGCTGTAGTTGTCAGCACTGGACAAGACAAGAATTGTATTGTGGCATGCAATTGGGATTTAAAAGTGACTGCCTGATTCAATGTATGCAGTTAGTGTTGAATGACTCGGACAAAAAGATGTTAGAGCAATAAACATTTGTAGCGCAAGAGAATGTTAACATAAGTTAGGGGGGTTGTAGTCGAGTGAGCTCATACCAGAAACTTTGTTATTTAGTGGGAGCTCGCGCCTACAACTTTGACTCAAGTTTCAAAGACATATTTCACGGAGTGAGAGTGAATGAGAGGGTTCCTAGGCGATTTTTGTGTGTAGGATTTAGGGAGAGAGTAGTAAAATTCAGTTGGGTAAAGTCTAAAAGCGGGGGCGAACAAGTAGATGCTGCGAGTGCCGGCTTCCGCGACTGCGGGCGTGCCCGCGGCTTCTCTAGTTTCAAAAAAATAATGATGAGATCATCAACAAAAGCAACTTGATTCTCATTGAGATTCATCTCCTTCTCTATCTTGGTACTCATGTAATACACCCACCTCTTTCTTCAACCAATCCCATCTATGTTCAGGTTTCATGACAAGGAAGAACAACATGGTATCATTGTCTTTAAGGTTGTTGGCCACCTTGATGATGTCCTTGGCCTTGAGTTGATGGTCACATTCCTTGTTAAAGATGTCCATTGCTTTGGTCCAACTTGGATGTCTTTCTGATTTGATCCTTGCCACAGTTACCTTATCCCTTTCTTTTGCCTCCTCCAACTCAGCAACCTTTTCAACATCTCCTTCAATCACTTCCAATACTAGCTTGGGTCTGGTCTTGCATGAGCGCTTTGTATCTGCAGTCAATCCTCCTGGAATGATTGGGTTATGGTTCCTACAAACAAATTGTTGCTCTTGGGTCTCTTCCTCCTCACTGTCGTCTTCAAGAGCTAGTTCAACCTCTGTGAGGCAATTCTTCACACATGCAAGTTGTCTGGCAAATTTCTCACCTGGTGGTTTGTTAGTCAACTTGATATGGTAAACAAAAAAACAATGAAAAGGTTAGATGATTTGAATACATCAAAAACAGAACAAATCAAAGAGATAAGGAAAGGAAAGAAAAGGCATTGATTGGAATGAAATCTTACCACCTTGGTCTTCTTTTAAGAGCCAGCTGGCCTTCTCCCTTCAATCTCCTTAATATCCAAGTCCTTCTCTGAATCAGATACGTGAGATAGAGCAAGATCTTTCTCCTCACCAGATTCCTTTTCAGAGGCAATGTCATCTATTGCAAATATCAATGGTGGATACTTATCAATTGCATGTACATCTTGGGCGTATCCAAGAGTATAGAGCTTACCTTGCTCACTTAAACCTGAATCAATAGCCACTGACACATTGGGAGGTTTCTTCTTGCTTTGGGTTCCAGAACCCTTGTTACCGTTGGCTTGTAAGGCCTTGGGGGACATGATTGTCAACATAGCATGATATGTCAGAAAGCCATTGTTTCGAATTGTTTTTGCATTGAGATTTACCACAAAAGATACCAAAACATCCCCCAAACCAATGCAAATGTTCTAAGCCATACCCAACATGCCCTTAAAACTTCACACACTTGTTTATTTAATTCAACTTGAAAAAAATTCAAAACTTGGAATTAATCAATCATCAAATCAATTTGAAAGAAAAATTGAGTTCCTTCTTTATAAAGTTTTCTTTTAATCATCAAAACCAAATACCAAAAAAGAATTCCATTCTCAAATCTCAAAAAGTACATCTTTTAACTTCATTTTTCATTTGTTTTCTCTTTTTAGTACACACACACACACACATATATATATATTTATAAATAAACCAATAAATAAACAGAAAAAAACCTCTTCTTTCTGAAAAAAAAACACCAAATCAACATAAGAAAAACCCCTACTAAATTCTGACAAATCCATCTCTTCATCTATCTAACCTTTAAGACTACTTTAAACCTTGAACTCCTAACTAACTTTTAACATCTCATACAAAGTAAAAAAAGGATCAAACCACTTTATGTTCACAAACAAAAAGAAGAAAAACCACTCTCAACCTCTTTTCACCTTTCCCACCCCCAAGAAACTCACAATAATCCCTTAGAAAAGAATCCAGCAATATAACCAACTACAGAAAAAGAAAAAAAAGAAAAAAACCCAAGATCAACTCTCTTTCCTTTTCTTTTCTTTTTTTGTTTTTTGAAAAAAAAAATTCATCAAAAAAAAAGAAAGATCAAATCTCAACTTACATGAATCATCCACTACTTCAAGTTCATTTAAGAATTCATCATAAACTTGTTTATTCGTTGATTTCTCTAAATCATAATTCCTTTTTCTTTGAATCTCTCGAATTAATTCATTAGATGGTTTACAAATTTGACATTCGATTTCGTCTCCCAAACACCTAAGAAAGAAAACCAAAACCACCCCCCCAATTTTTTTTTAATTAGTATCTTTCTCTCTTTTGACAAAGAAAGAAAGTTGAATGTTTAAGGGAAAAAAGATGATTACCTTTGATGAAATGAATGAGAACACATAAAATGAATCACAGTTTGATCTGAATTAATCAAAACCGATTCACATCTTTTACACTTATCATTCGTTTTGATAATCTTTGGTTTTTCTGGATTAGTGATCTCTTGAATCCATTTTAATTTCTTTTGATTTTCTTTTCTATAAGATTCAATCAAAACTTGATCCTATCCACACACACACCCACAGCCCATCCAGCAAGAAAGAAAAATTCAATTCAGTTTCGAGTGAAAGAAATAGAAAGCAGTAAAGAAAGAAAGAAAGAACTCAAAACCGCTTCAATTTCCATTTTCTCCATCTTCACCTCTTTCAACAAATACTTTTTAATTCGTCCCAAATTACAACCAATCTCCTCCTTTTCTTCTTGATTATCATCATCCTCATCATCATTCTTTGAGCCTAAAAGTTCAATCACTTCAATCGCTTCCATGATTTTCTCATCACTAATCTTATCTAACAATCCTTCGATCAAATCCTCTTCTTCTTCTTTTAATCCTTTACAACCACTCAATAAATACTTTAATCCAATCGATACCAAATTCTTCACTTCTTCTCCACTTCTTCTTTCTCCCAGATTCTCAAGATACTTTTCCATCAATTTAAAAATCTCACCTCTCGCCTCCTCATCTTCATCTTCCTCACTCATATCTCGATCAATCCAAACCCTTAAAACTTCTTCATCCATTCCTAACCTTTCATAAAGTAAAACGATCCCTCTAAGAAAATCATAACTTAAACAAACAATCAACGCTTGATTCTCTTCACAATACTTTCCAATCGATTTTGACTTCAACAATCTGATCGCTCTTTTCTTCATTTCTTCCTCAGTCACCGAACATTGTAAATATAATTCTAATAAAGTGCCCCACACCGCTTCTTTATCTTCTCTCTCTTCCTCTTCCTCCTCTTCCTCTCCTTCCTCCTTCCTCAAATCCTCCCATTCTTCTTCTTCTTTTTCGTCTTCTAACCGATCTCCCCATCGTCTTAAAGCCACCGTTTCAAGAAAATGAATAAACGATTCAGGTTGATCAATAAAAAAGGCAAAAAATTGTCTCAATGAAGGTAATTTCCTTTTTCCAATCTCATCCTCTTTTAAATCCTTTCTTTCTTCTCTTGAATCTTTTAAATTCATCTTCTCCTTCATATTTCCACAACATACATCTATCATTAATTCAGTAGTTTCTTTGGTTAAATTTGCTAAAAGTGGTTTTCCATATCTCAATAAATTCACTTCAGCCTATTTGAGAAAATCAAAATCAAAACCCATCATACCTCAATAAGAAATGAAATTAAACTTACACCAATAGGTCCAAGTCCTCTAATAAACTCCAATGCATCAAACCATTCATATCTATCCTCAATTTGAATTCGAAGATAATCTTCATCTTGATTGAATTGACTTGCAAGATAAAGTGCATGATCAAAATACCCTGCTTGTCTACAAACCCTAATAGCCGTTTCTAATTCAAACGGTAATTCCTTTCCTTTCTCTTCTCCTTCTCCTTCTCCTGGTTGATTTTTCATCGAACTTACTTTTATAAATTCATTTAATCTTTCATGATCTTTTAGTTTTGTATAACAACTGTTTTGTGTTTTTTTTCGGATTACAAACGCAATTCATTCAATTCAAAATCAATCTTGGATCTTCTTTTTTTTTCAAAAATAAAAATCAAGAAATCCTGAACTCAACTTTAATAACAGTGTAGTATGATCTGAATTGGCTACACCACGTGAATGAAGTTCTTGTAAATAAGAAGTCAAATTCGAAATCCGTTGAGCATCTAGAAACTATCCAACCAAAAAAATCCAATCTTAAATTCCCTCATCAATTCTTTCAAACCCTAAGAAACCAAAAGGTGTCGAATTTGACTCTTTCCATACCTTTCTAATCACAAAACTAGGTTGAACGATCCCAATGGTTTTAATATACTGTTGTACTGCTAATTGATAATCGTTCTTTAAATATAATGCATCACCATATCGACGATAAATCTCAGCTAATTCAACTTCACTTGCTCCTCCGATCTTAGCTACATTAGCTGCAAGGATATATAATTCTTTTTCAAACATCATTTCTAATTTATCATTCAATGATCTTTCAACCAATCTCGTCACCTATTTGATCAATCCATCAAGCAAAAACCCTCTCTCTCTGATCAGTTCTGATGTGAGATGATTTCAATTCGAGTTCATGCTTCGGACACTCAACTTCTCCTGTTCCACTTAAAACAAATAACTCTCCACTCTGATCAGACCAAACATGATGAATTGGAGCTTTAAAGATCGTCGAATGGGCCACCAATCTGTTCTCCAAATCAAACACAATCAATCTCATCTCATTTTGATGATTCGAAACAGACTGAATCGGTCCACTGATGATCAGATACTGATTAGATCCATCAATTCGATTCTTCGGTCCATCATAAGCTAAACAAGCTTGACGTCCTTCTGTTCCATAGATATAGAGGGCCGATTGATTGGCAATGATTAAAGATCCATCTTTGTAAATCTCGGTACATCCGATGCCTGCGCCTAAATCATCTATCAATAAAGGAGCGTTTCCTGCTCCTTTACCTGAGGTGACATATGTTAAAACTTTAGCTGTGGTGACAATGAAGAGTGAGAGGTTAGAGTTAGGTTTGGATGAGGTGGATTGAATTGGTGAACTGAAACCTAAACCGGTGATGGGTTCAGGTGAAGAATAGACGACTTTGGGTTTAGGTAAGATAGGTGTGACTCGGTTTGTAGATTGATGTGGGATTGATGCATTGTTAACTAAAGCTTGATCTAGATGACGGTAAAGGATGACGGTACCATCGGCTAAACCGAGTGAGAGATAGGTAAGTGAAGCTGTGAGTGCGATAGTGGTGACCTTTGATTGAGATTAGTTGATCCGATCAGAATGAATGAATGAATGAATGTGGAATTGATTAAGATTAAATAAAGAGCACCAAAGATGATGATGATGATGAGATTGAAAACCTTACAGGATGAGGACGAGGACCGATTTGAATTTTAGAATGAGCCAACAATTGAGGAGTGGAATGATGTTTATCTTCAAATCTTAAATTCCAAATCTTTAAAATAGGAAAACTAGAACCTAATTCATCCTATGAATATCAAAGACAAAAACCCCATCAAGATCAGTAAAAGCCAATGAAGAAGCAAAAGAGTAAGCAGACTAACTCCGATTGAGATGAGTAAACCTTTGATTTGAGTGAATTTAAGTAAAGAAACATGACCAGATTGAAAGGCTAACCAAGATCGGGTTAAGTTTAGATTAAGATCGAGTAAATGAATTTGACCATCTTTTTGACCGATGGCGATTGAGTTGAAAGCAGAAGTTAATGAATTGATTTGATTTGAATCTTTGAATGGATGGTTTGGTTTTGAAGTGAATTGAATTGGATATGAATCAAAGAAATTTAAGTGTCTCCACTGATTGTGTTAAATCAAGATTAGTTAGTGATTTGATTTGATTTGATTTGATTAGATTGATTGACTTACTTGAGTTTGATGATTTGTATTTTGATGGATTGGTTTGATCATTTGATGATGATGATGTTGATTTGATGATGATTGCTGAGCTGGTTATGTACTCATCACTCGATCGATCAACTCGAGATCTGGAGTATGGGTTATGGGTTATGGGTTATGGGTTATGAATCCGATCGGGGCCAGTGGTGTGATCGGATCAAGGGAAAATAAGAAATTCAAATTTAATTTAGAGCATCAGTCAATCCAACCAACCATCCATCCATCCATTCATGATGAGTTCCAGTTCACTCTTTGGAAACAATCAACAACCACAACAATCTACTTCACTTTTTGGAAACAATCAACCAACATCAAACACCACATCACTTTTTGGAAATAATCAAACACCAGCAAACACCTCATCACTTTTTGGAAATAACAATAATAAACAATCTTCAACAAGTTCACTTTTTGGAAATACCAATAACAATAATCAAACATCAAACACTTCATCACTTTTTGGAACAAACAATACTACACCACAAAATAACACTTCATCCTTATTTGGAAACAATTCAAACTCATCATTATTTGGGAACAATTCGAATTCATCATTATTCGGAAACAATCACACTCAAGCATCAAGTAATTCATCACTCTTTAACTCTAACAATCAAAATCAAAATCAGAATAATAACCCAAACCAAAACCAAGGCTCTACCCTATTTAATTCTTCGTCAAGCTCTCTTCAACCTCTTTTAAATTCGACATCTACTTCTTTAATTCGTAGTCAACCCAATCTATCAAATTCAATTCAAACTCAAATCAAACATCAAGTTTCAATTGAAGAAAAGATTCTAAAGATTTATAAATCTTGGAATCTATCCGATCCAGATTGTGAATTTCATGTAAGTGATCATCCCCTCTTCCTCCCCCTACCAAAACCCCCCCCCCCCGATCATCATCTCAAAGAGATTAACTTTACTTTTTTCTAATTCAACTTGATTTTCCAACCTAAAACCAAAAAGTATTTTTTTTATAATTTAGTTCAACCTGATCAAATCCATTTGTATCAAAGACCTCCACTTTCACAAGATGAAAAAAAGTGGGAATTAGCTAAACGATCGAATCCCAATCCGAATAGAATGGTACCGGTCTTAGCTATCGGATTTAATGATTTGATTAAACGTCAAACCGCTCAAGTCGATCAAGCTAATTTACATTTAAATCAATTAATCGTTTTGAGTTCTTTCTTTCTCCTTTCTTTCCTTTTCTTTCCTTCCTTTTTCTTCACGCTCTTGGTTTTTTTTTGGTTTTTTTTGTTCATCATTTCGTTTGGGGTGGTGGGGGTTGGTTTTTTTTGTTTAGGAATTTTCGAATAAGTTAAATCAGATCAATCAAACCTTGAGTTTGAAGACGACTTCTAAACTTCATAAACTGATCACCACTCAATCCATCTTAACCAATCGATTAATCAATTTGATTCGTAAATTACCTCTCTCGACTTTAGTTTTAGAAGATTTCAAAAAGAATGAAGAGTACTTGAACTTGATCAATCATGTGAATCTTAAGTTTCAAAAGATCGGCGGTCAATCTAAACTAGCTGAGCTTTGGTCGATCTTAAGTTTTTTGAAAACTTCATTCGCTTTTAATTCTTTAGATTCAAATGGGAAACTTGAGGGATTTGGTAGATGGACTATTACTGATGATCGAGAAATCAAAAAGGTCTTAGAGGTGAGTGATCTTTCCTTTTTTTTCACTATTCTATTCAGATCCCTAACTGATTAAGAGATTTTCCTGATCGTTCGGGGGGATGGGGTTTTCTTTTAGGTTTTGAGGAATCAACAGCTTGGAATTGATCATTTGATGAATGTATTGAGAAATGATTTAGAACATTATAAGTTTATGGCAAATGCTTTTCAAATTGAAAGTAACTGATCAAAACCCAAATCGAATTTATCTTGAAGGGTTTTTTTTCAATTTAAAAAGGATAAGTAGGATGGAATTTGTTTTATAGATTTTTATGATTCGATTGGGTGGTTTTTTTGGAAGATGTGATAGAATGAGAAATGAAAAAAGGGAGATTTCTTGAATGGATTAGGATTTCGCTTTGATTTGTTTTCTTTTCTTTTTTGGTCAAATATTGATGAGAATAAAGATTTAAATCAGGAATGATAATCAAGAGAATTTTTTTTCGGTTCTGTAAAGTTAAGTTGAACAAGTTGAGTTGAAGGTTTCTTCTTGATGATAAGATTGAGTTAATTGTGTTTTAGAGGTTTGTTTAACAATTTACAATTAACTCTTTTTGATAAGTTTGATGTGATTTACACAAATTGAAATCTTTAAACTCTCATGACTTCAAATCAACTTTTTTTTCAATTTTTTCTTCGTGAATCATTTCTTTTGTTGTAGTAGAGTAAACCGTAAGATGCTTTTCTTCTAAATCAATCAAGTTGATTAAGTTCTCTTCATTACATCTTTTTATTGCTTTTCAAACTTTTGACAAATTGCTCAATTCTAGATCATTAAACATAAGATTCAATCTTCATTCAACTTTCTTTTTTTTTGTTTTAATAATAAAACTAAAATGGATGAGGAAGGACTTTAGGAATATGTAGAATTGTACAGTGAGATGAGTTAAGGTGAACTTATTCATGTTGCTAAAGTTTGAGTAAGCCTTTGATCAAGTCCGAAGTGAACGAGAGCGATTGTGAGAGCCTTCGTTAAACTAAATGGGTTTGACATGTTTGGGTTTTGATTTTTCTTTTTTGTCAAAACGGTCTTGAAGTTTTAAAAAACCTTGTTAACAAGTCTCAGTGGTGATAGAAGTGACTAGTTTCTCTTTTGGAAATATCAAACTTGATTTGATTTCCTCAGATGTTGATTACATGAAATTCGTCTTATGAATTTAAATTCAACCGAAATTTCTTAGAACAAACTGATGAGACCTTTGATTTTGATTAACTTCATATCTCATTCAACCTTGTTGATTGGTAAGGCCTAAGCGCTCTCTTCTCAAATCACACATTGATCACCTTTCGACTTTGGTCTTGTTGGTATCAAAAACGTATACATAGCCCAAATAACGCGTCAAATGGGTTTACTTTGTCTTACCATTTTGTTGTAGAACTATCTTGAAGCTTCAATTTCCAAGTTCATGAGAAAAATTTATTACTTGATTCGGCTCAGCAGTCAGATTTGTTCCAGTTTTAGCCAAAACGATTAAAGCGCCGAAGGCTTCGCACCCCTTGCACAGAGAGTGCGACAGCCATTCCAGAAAGAATAGCGCACTGTTACGTCAGGCGCCCATCATTTTTTTACACGCAGGATGGACAAACAGAACGCGCGACAGCATAGCCGGAAAGAAAAGAGACAAACCTTCATTCCTCAGATTCCTTTTGATTGGTGGAGGTTATGTGTAGAACTAGGAGCGACAAAATTTAAATCATAAACAAGAATAAGCAAACTGAGATCGACATGCATCAAGTACAGCGTGGATGTACAAGAGATTGTGAGTGTGAGAGTGACGAATGAAGTCAACAAGACACGCTTCAAAAAAAAATCTCCAAGGTGAAGGAGCAGGTTTGCAAGAAAGAGGAAATCCAGACTGAAGGATACATAACGCGTGATTTCAAACTTCGAAAACTTAGGAAAATGTTCAACACGAACTTTGGAGAAGAACCGTAGGCTCGGACAAAGAGCACAAGAAAAATCCAAGAAGAAAACCTTTTTATCTATGTAGGTATGTACAGTAGTTTTCATAAAGGATGAAAAACTGTCGAAAAAAGTTTGGTCTTGAGGACCGTGCGGGAGGCGTGTGTCGGCGGATAATCTAAGCCACAAATCACCAAACTTCCCTGGAACCTTCTCATACAGATGTGAGAAAAAAAATTACCCTTCCAGCACCACCTCCCTCCACCCCAGCCTATCCCATTCACACTCACAAAACATCAGGCGGTCAAATGGGATATCAATCGTATTCCGAGGATGTCAAGCTCCTGGCCACCCAGATGGCCATGGACAACGTCGAACTCGCCGTGATCAACGCTACGCTACGCACTTCGATCTCGGCGACCTCTCTTTGGAGATGGAAACGGCTCTACGAAAGAACCAACCGAGTGGTTCATGATCCTCAGAACTATGAACCACGTGGCCGGCCACGTGTGTTATCGGAAGTCCACCTCGGAGTTCTCTCTGAACTGGTCGACGGGTCCCCTTCGATCTACTTGGACGAACTTCAACTCAAACTATTCCAAATCACGGGGGTCTCGGTCTCCCTAGCCACCATCAGCCGGGAGTTGCACGTGCGATTGGGACTGTCTCATCTGGTCACTCGAGGAGTCCACTCGGCGCAGTCCATCAAGGACCGAACCAATTACATGATGATGGTTGGCAGGATTCCACCCGAGTACCTTGTTTTCATAGGTGAGCGATTCCTTTTTACGTTTTCAAATCCAAGACTTTGAAGCTGATTGCATCATCATCATCTTTTGTAGATGAGTCTGGAGTGGTTGGGCGTGACTCGCTTCGCAGGAAGAGCTGGGCTACAAAAGGCCATCAAGCCCGTCGTCAGAAGAGATTCCCCGATCAGGATCACTGGACTGTACTCCCGGCGGTGTGTGAGCGTGGAATGATTGCCGGTGTGGTCATCAAGGGGCCTGTGGAACGCATTAATGTGGAACTTTTTGTTGCACGTGATTTGGTGAGTCAAACTCTAAGTGCAATTGATAATGTCATATGTTGATATGTTGAACATTATCTTTTTTGATTCCCGCGACTGATTCAGCTTCCAGTCATGAATCCTTACCCAGGCGTCAATTCCGTTCTGGTATTGGACAACGCCCGAGTCCACCACGGAGGTGTGATAGAACAGTTGTGCAGGGAAGCCGGGGTTTTATTGGTTTACCTTCCTGCGTACTCCCCGGATATGAATCCGATTGAGAACGCTTTCCACAGCATGAAAGCTCAGTTACGCCGGGAAGACTGTTGGTTTGATGTGGACGACAAAGGAGAATACTTACTTTTACTTGCGGCCAAGGTGATGACTCGGCGGCTGTTACAGCCGCTGATTGCTTTCTGTGGCTATGCCACAGCGCTATATTGGGAGCGCTACAATCAGGAGGCTCAAGAATAATAATGGCCCCTTAGTTTCATTTAAATGTTGTCTTCCTTTCTTATATTTTGTTGACCTCATTTATCTACAACATGCAATATGATTTAAATGCCATCATTGTTTTAAATGCGATCATTGTGACCTTCCCAACCTGAGTGCCTCTGACCCCAACTTCGAAGTGAGCCCTAATCGCCTTGAATTGCCTTCCAGAGATTATGTGATAAACACGCACGTGGTCAATATGTCTCTTAACTTGTTGACCCCTTTTGGTTGAAGGTTGTTGCGGTCTCAATCTCACCTTACAAACAAGACCATCATTTGTAAGTCTTTGTTCTCTCAATCTCACAATGGTCTCGACCTCACTATTCCAACTACTCAGCAAGATTTTTAGGAGAGTGGGGATTTATTTCAAAGGTGATAAAGGAAAACATGAAGTGTCAAACACACAATCGCCAGTAACTTTTTAGGGAGAGTGGGGATTTATTTCAAATCAGTTAAAGGAAAAGAATTAGTGAAAGTGGGGCATAGGATAACTGTAGATCACATATTTCAAGCTTGCAACTAATGAACTAATGATCAAGGAGTCTAGGCATCAGAAGCATTGAGTGCCATTTGATATATGTAAAATTCACGAGCCCTGGTGATTAGTTCCAGGGCCGTGTCATCTAAAATCCCCCATGAAGCAATCCTTTCCGCGCTGAGGGCTTCAGGAAATAGAAACCTATGAAATCCTGTGATGCCGCGGTTCCTCAGAATGGCAATGTCGTGATCGACAGTAAGTTTGTCGATATGGCAAAATTCGAAGTAATCTTCTAACGTCGAAGCCACGTTGATGCGCTTGAGTGCTTTGTAGTTGATGTTGATCGCGAAGCCCTGCATTTCCGCGTAGCTGCCGATTGGGAATTTGAGGGCTGGATTTAACTTCGGCTCGACGATTTCAGCTGGGTCTACATCGTTAGAGGTGTCGCGTTTGTTCGTGACGGCCGATACAGTGTTGATCACTTCGTCGGTGACGCGGACCTTGGCCCGCTTGATGGTCGAACCTGCGTTGCCATGAGTATGGCCGGCGGGGCGCTTCGTGACCACGTCGACCCAGAAGAAATCGTCTGCCAGGTGCAGAGGTGGGTCCTCCAACGTGACATCACGATGACGACCCGCGGCCTAAGGGAAAATTGCCGGTCAGTTTGGGTGTTTGCAAACAGCCAAGAGCACAATCGAGAAAAAGCTGACTTACCAAACATTCCGCCCAAAGAATCAGGTGGCGGAAGGTCAACTCCATTTTCAACGATAAGTCCTTTCGGTTGAAGATACGCCAGCCTTCCCCCTTGTCGGTGTGAAGGGAACTGTGGCGGGTTTGCAAGTCGGCGAGAATTTTCTTTTGAGGGTCGATAGGGGCGGCATGCGCCACCTGGGAAGCCGTCGTTGGGCTATTGTTGAGTAAAGAGTTTTGCGCACGTAAACGTCCTTGATTCTTGGTGAGTTCCTGCAGAAATCCCAGGTCAAATATCAGGTGGGCTATTCTTGAGGACGTGGTTACAGTAAGTCAAATCAATCCACTTACCACGCTGGCCTGGACAGCCAATTTTGCTGGGTTATCCATGGTGACGATGAAACCTGCATGGGTTGCAGGCAGCGCCGTAAAGAAGGTCTTGAGTTGAACGTCGTTGGTGATAGGACGCATATGGTCCTTTGCCCAAAAATGATGTCGAGCAATGAATGCGGCGATGTTGACCGTCTTGCTTGCGTCAGCGAGCTTGAGTATTGCAGTGTTACCCTTGGAGGTATCGTTGTCGACGATACTTGCCAAATCGAATAACGTCGCCTTCAGGTTGCTGAAAGAGTAGTCGATTATCGAGAACGATTGCTTGGTGGTGGGTATCGGGATGTTCTGATATACAGTTTTGCTGTTCTTCTTCGGCGGCCCCTTTGAGAAGTCGGTGCCCTTGGCCAGGTAAAACGTGTAGGAGACCTGCAGATCGTGGGTTTTCGGTTGGTATTCGACTATGCACAACCGACATTACACGATATAATCAGCTTCCGAATCCCATTTGAGTACAATTGCAGTCAGTTACTCACCTGGTTTTGGTTTGACATCTTGCGACTTCACTTGAGTGAAGTCTCCCGAAACGATTTCGACCTCCGAGCTTCCTCGACGTTGTAAGCCCGGCGTGAAGTGACCCGAAACAATTTCGACTTCCGAACTGGCTTCGCGTGGCCATTTTCCTGGCGCGATTGGGAACAAAGCAGGAAGATTGATGGTCAGTATTCCCCCAGCAATGTGAGATGGAGAGGGAGGGTACTTACCAGCAGGGCCAGGTGTGTTTTGCGCGCTTGCTCTCCTGCCGATGGAACGATCTTCCCACGAAGATTGCGAACCAGGTACAGCACTCACCCCAGGTGAGACGGAAATCCCACGGAAATCCCCATACGGCGGTGATGGGGTGGGGCGCAGGACATCCTGGTACGGCGGCGATGGAGTAGGCAGGAGGACATCCGCGTGTGGCGGCGAGGGGGTGAGGCCGTAGTTCCTGTGGTGCCTACATCGGTCAAACAAGGGCGTCAGCAAATGCTAGAAGGAGGAAAAAGATCCAAAAAAATTGCCAAGCGAGAGAGAAAAGGCCGGTTTTAAAAAAGTACTCACGGAGTGGCAGTTGGGTATGGACGTTGGCCAATTGGAGTGTCATCGTACTCGATCTGAGCTTGGGAATCTTGTCTCTGCATGTTTGCGGAATAAATGCAGTCGAAACCGGTCGAAGAGGCGCTAGACGTGATCGTCGGTGAGGGAGAACAGGAGCGGGTGGATCGGTTTCCGGATTGGGATTCGATCAGCGCATCGAACACGGATTTCCAGGTCTGATAGCCCATGGTTTGGTGGCGATGACTTTGATATGGTGGTGGTGATTGTATTCGAAAAAGAGTATGAGGAGGGGAATACACACCTATTCTGGGCGGGTTGTGGCTGTCCAGATGCGCCCGAATTTGCGTACACACGCCTCCCGCACGGTCCTCAAGACCGAACTTTTTTCGACAGTTTTTCATCCTTTATGAAAACTACCACCCACTTCGGTAAAAAAAGTTGCATTAATCTGTTAATGCAACTTTTACATATCGGTGAGAAAATTTCTCACCGGATATGTATATGTAATGGATTTTGGGATCATGAAAGTTTGGAACGTTCGGTAATCGAATGAAATCACCAATCATGATCATTAAATGATTGATCATGACGGTCATTTCATTCGGTCAACAGGTTTGATGATTCATTGGTTCCATCCATCTCTTTTTTTTATTCTTTCCAATCTTTGATGTAGATAGAATTAATTCACTTCAACTAGTTACTACAATCCATGAAACTATGGAGTTTAATCAAGCTCTTCAGCGCCAACAAAATCAACGCCGCCAAATCATATACTTGAACAACAGCTTGAAGTCTTGGAGTTTGAAGAAAAAAAAGGAAGTCGATTGATTTTGTGATCGAGTGTAATCGAGTTGTTTTTTTTGGATCAAGCTTGAGGTGATGGGGTGAGTGACGAGTGAAGAAAAAAGAAAAAAAGAAAAGGTTTTTTTCGATGAAGTACGAAAAAAGACCACTTGGTTGGTGATTGATGAGAGAGAAGAGGAATGTGTACAATTGAAAACGACTCTATAGTCGTTTTCAAGAATGCACACTTTTTTTACACATATGTGTTAAAATTTGTATAACTCTTTGTTTGCATTCTGATTTACCGAATGACGATTTCGGGTTGCATATGCAACCGAAATTCAAAATCTTTTTTTGGTGGTGTGCAGTCGGTTGCACACGACACACACTCGTTGCCGAAGGGGGTGTACTGTACACCCCCTTCGGTAACGTGTGTGTGACGTGTGCGACCGAGTGTGCACCACCAAAAAGTTGCATCGATTTTCGGTCGCATATGTCACCCGAAAAAGTCGTTCGGTAAACAAAAATGTAACAAAACACTTATACAAATTCTTACACATATGTGTAGAATTTGTGCGCATTCTTGAAAACGACTAAAAGGTCGAATGTATTTGTACACACTCATCTCTCGTCTCTCATCGCTCACCTATTGACTTGGTATTTTTTTATACTTCAACAAAAAAATCATTGTCTTAATTTTTCTTTTTTTTCTTCTTTTCTCTGATCACCAAAGAACTCAACTCCTCGTTACCTCAAGCTCGATCTCAAAAAAAAAGATTTGATTACAAAGTCAATCAACATCATCCCCTTTCTTCAGACCTCAAAGTTAACTTCAAGCTAAAAGGTGTTGTAGTAGAATCTAGCAGATTGGATTGAAAGAACGAGATGATTTGGCGGCGTCAATCTCGTCGGCGCTGAAGAGTCTGAGTATGATCCATAACTTTCATGGATTGAAGATGAAATATTTTAATTTTATTTACATCAAAAGAGCAGAAAGAATGAAAAGTGAGATGATTGAAAACCATCGACTCTTTGACCCTGTGTACCAAATGATTGACCACTATGATCAATCATTCAATGATCATCTTTTTATTCGATTACCGAACGTTTCGAGCATCCATAATTTCAAGAACTCTTACATATACATATCGGTGAGAAAATTTCTCACCGATATGTAAAAGTTGCATTAATAAATTAATGCAACTTTTTTTGCCGAAGTGGGTGGTATGTACCCAAGATGGGGAAGAGAATCTCATCTTCGGGCTCATAGCCGATGAATGGTATCAACAACGTATGATGAACATAATTCATTATTGACTTGAGTACTTCAACCTCATCTTGGCAATCTGTTACGATGAAGTGAATCTGGATGAGCTTTCTGTTTCCATTTCGAAACCTAAGAAGCTGCCAAAGTTCAAGAACTCAACTGTGATTGCTCCTTGACTGCACGTACTGAGAAGAGCTCATCTGATTATTCTTAAGGCTTGGGTCTGGGCCGAGCTGTACATGGAAAATGGAACAGGAGATCCAGAGAAGTGTACGAAAACTCACCCACGATCCATCCTACCCGCTGATCAGACATCTTGAAGGCAGTCAATCAGGGTTGATTATGAAAGAGAAGGCCCCACCCAATGGCACAGGCCTTTGCTCATCATGAATGAATGAATGACTTCATTCACCCCAGACCTCCCCAGACTTGAGGGCAAAGATCGGAATGTGCCTTTGGCCGCGGAAAGGGGAAAGATGTCAAATGGTTCAATTATCAAAGTATGGATCATATGACAAACAACTGCGTCAACATGCTTGTGCAATGCTTCTTTACCGCCGGCCAGATTTTGGATTTCCACACACTCTCGGGTCTGTGCGAAAGTCTCCAGAGTAGAGCCGTCACAAATTCCAGCGAAAGTTTGCTATGCTTCTTCCTGGATTTAAAGCTTGGCGTTGATTGATGAAGGATCCCCACCTATCCAATTATATCCCTTTATTTTTGTGCCTTACGCCGTCTTCCTGTGCCTTAGGCCCAACGCTCCATAGGTTTCTTCACACTAGCCAACATTCGAGACGCGCTATCCCTCATTCGTTCAGCCCTATCCGCTTTGCCGGAGATTCTTGCTGAAGTTGTTCAAGGTGAAGTTTCAAAGACAAACAAATAAATACTGCGGCTCAATTCATCACGTTTTTCTTTTATCTCTCCGTCATCTTTAACATTTTCATACCACATACCTATCAACCACTTATCTTCAATCAGAACTCTTCGAGTTAAGAAATACACATTAATACGCTTTTTCATCCTCAATCATTTCCTTTCATCCTTTTGGAAATCTCCTTTGCTCCTCCATTGCATCTGCTCTACTCGCATTCTTCTTTTTTTTTCTTCATTTTTCGCTTCAGAAAATAACATCATGTGTCAATCATCGATACCTCCTATGAAGATACTCTTTCTATGCACAGCCCACAATAGTTTATCTCAACGCTTATCTCTTGTACTCCAAGAGAAGGGTCATCATGTCACAGTTGAACTGGCTATATCCCCAGAAGTGATGATTCAAGCCTCGGAGCTAGCCGCTGTGAGTTGACGCGTTCTGTCTTTCTGCTCTTCTTCCTCATTCACTTGTCACACTGCTTTCTTGTAACCTTACTGATGATCTTCTTGATGTCCATTTAACTTTTAGCCTGATTTGATCATTTGTCCATTTTTGACGAAAAAGGTACCGGCTGAGATTTATGATAGATACCTTACTCTGATTGTTCATGTGAGTTTCGTCCCACTTTTGTTAATCATCATACACTTTGATCGGATCTCCAAGGATTCCCACTTCATCTGTTCCTATCCACTGATTCCCGCTCTCGTCAATCATCTCAGCCCGGACCTCCCGGTGATGCTGGACCTTCTGCCATCGACTGGGTTCTTTTAGGAGATGACGGTGTTGAACCTGATGCTGTCAAAGCCTTGGCTCAGATCTCCGAGAACGCTTACGTGGAAAGTGGCCGAGGTCGATCTCACTGGGGTGTGACTGTTCTTCAAGCCATCGAAGAGGTCAGTCAATTTCCATTTTCTTTTCCTTCAAATTGGATGCCTCATAGATATATTGACCTACCTTTCAATTGTCACAGTTTGATGCCGGACCAGTATGGGCATGGGATCAATTCCCTATTTCACTAGACGGCCCTGGTGCCCTCACCAAGGCGGGACTTTATCGAGGCCCAGTGACTCAGGCAGCTGTTGGAGCCTGTTTAAAAGCGATCGAACGCATCCTATCAGTCGCCGGCTCCCCCAGCTCTATCAGTTGCAAGCTATCGGCTGAGCCTTCATGGGCTACTTGTTGCGTGAGCCTTGGGCAGATTTTCCTCGGAGGGCGCACTCGAACTCGACCTTTGCTCAAGCCTACCGAACGAGCATGGACTCCAGCCATCCATAACGCAGCCTATGTCTCACGTCGTCTTCGAGCATCCGACTCTCAGCCAGGTGTACAAATGAAACTGTTTGGTGAACGTAGTCTCTACTTATACGGTGGCACGATTGAAGAGTCTCGCTCTTTACCAGCCGGTCCATCCGGTGCTATCGTTGCTCAACGTGCTTCTGCTGTTCTCGTCCGTACGGCCGATAACCGGGGGGTTTGGATCACTCATCTACGACGCCTAAAGTCAAAGACTGAGACACTTCTTCCCGCCAAGCTTCCGGCTATGTTATGCCTCCGTTCCATTCCTGAGTTGGTTGAACAACTCGAACTCGATTCAATTCCAGTTTGGAACCTTGATGGATTTTTCAAGGTTCCGGGTACACTGCAAGAGACATGGATTGAGTATCTGACGCTTCAAGGAGAGTTCAAGGCGGCATTTGTTTACTCTGAGTATGTCGTTTCATTCTGTCTGGGTATGAGCTTCACCTTTAACTCACCTGTCAACCTTCTTTTCTCATCTTGAAGTTTCTACAATGGCGCTGCGTCAACTCATCAGTGTGAAATGCTATTAATGGCCATCCAGGAGGCTCTTGATCCTAAAAATCAGGTCAAGGCTCTTGTTCTCATGGGAGGAGGGTATTGGAATAACGGCATTCACTTGGGTGTTTGCTCTACTGATGTCGCTGCGGAAAGTTGGAGGAACATTAACGCCATCAACGATTGTGTCAAAGTTGTCATGGAACAAAGCAAGGTTGTCACGTTTGCCGCCATTAGAGGTAATGCTGCTGCTGGTGAGTCTACTTTCTTTACTTCGGTACCTTCAATCGCTCACTTTGATTTTACTTTTGGATAGGTGGTTTTGCGTTGGCAACATGTTGCGACTTTGTTTTTGCGGTGGACTCGGTTGTCATCAATCCGCACTATGTAAGTCACCTACACTCCGTTTCTCTTGATATGGCCTTCACCCTGATGCGAGTGTTGTCACCTGGTTTGGATAACAGCGTGCTGTTGGTTTATACGGCTCGGAATATCACACTCTCACTTGGTACAGCCGTGCTGGTGAACACAATGCTCGAGAGTTTCTACGTGGCATGCTTCCTATGAGCGCGGCGGGTGCCCAGCGCCTTGGATTGGTCGATCGCGTTATCTTCAACTCCCCTACTCTCGTCGAGGACATTCAAGAAGCCGTTGCTGCCACTCTATCTGCACCCGCGAATGAGTATGTGGCCGGCGCTCCATGGACTCGTTCTGTCTGTGGACGTGGTGTCACAGTCAGTAACGCTGAAGCCGTGCCTCGAAGAAAAGAAGCTTGGTTTCAGCGACTTCCTCAGCCATTAGCTGAATACAGACGTCAAGAGTTGGACTTTATGAAGTACAACTTCACCGATCCACGATATCATGCATGCGTGGCAGCTTTCACGGGTAAGGGTGCAGCTCGGTCAACTCCCTTACGGTTCGCACTCCATCGACGATTTTCGGGTTGGCATTCTCCTTTCAAGACCGATCCAGAGGAGGATGTGAATTATTTCGCCTATCCTACACCTCCTACAAAACAGGAGGTTCACAAGGCTTTACAGATCCCGGCACCCTCCGGGGACATTCAATTACTTCTTCCACCGTCTCTCCGTACGGTGACTCAAACCACTTCATTTGCGCAAGCTCCACCTACTGTGTTTTCCTCAACAGAAGTTACGCCTATGAATTCATCTGATGAGGAAGAATCGCATCGAAACGGATTTAGTCATGTGATCTCGCGTATCAAGGCAGCCCTCAACACCAAAGTTGAGAAGAACCGAATCCGAATCCGAGTCTTGTCGACGCCTAAACCTCCTTCAATCGTTAAAGATCCCTCCGTGGCAAGATTATCATTGAGCCCGACCAAGGCTGAATTGGCACCCACTACTCATCAAATGACGTGCTATTATAATGCTATCGAAGCTCCTCAGTAGGCCATTTTGAAGAATTTCGATGGTTTGCACATCAATCATTGGCATGTGGGACATAAGGCTATGTAAGCCCAAAGGAAAAATAAGGTCGTGTAACCTACAAGCAATACCAGCCTTTGATAGTTTAGAGAGTTCAGGCATGTTTCTTTGCAAAGCCGTTGTATATTCACATCATTTCATACTCAATCATTGGATAAACTTTTTGTTTTCATTTTACTCCTTTTTTTTCATCTCCTTCCTTTCATTTCACTTTGTTTAGGACAATAAGCCATCTTTTTCTCGACCATCTTTCCTCTTTCTTCGTGTTTTACTTCAAAGGATTAGTTCATACCGGTATTCTTTTTGTATCTTAGTCAATCTTTGAATTTTGACACATAAAAACAACTATTCAATCGATTGCGTCTCCTTTACGCTGAGATTAGACTTGACCTCCAATTCTCTGAGTGACCGTCATCATTTTGACTAATCACAATTTCGAATTTGAACATCTCGCCTCAATATCTGAATTTTTACCCGTGCAATCGACTGTCACTGAGCCAACCAGTATCTGTATTCAAAAAGAAAGAAATTTTCATGGAGTTTTAAGCTCAAGGGATGGATTTGTCTTACAAAGGAATTATCAATGTTCATTGTCTGAGTTCAGCTACTTGATTATGAGCACCTAAAGGACATTAGCCATGGATAGAAAAACGTCTATCACGTAACCTCAAATATAAAAACAAGTAAATCACCCCACAAGCATACTGGAAAAATAGCGGGAGAACATGCTCCAATCGAATACATGCATAAAATAAAATATTAATAACACAATAAAATATTAATCACTTCACTTAACTATACACACTGTACCTCGACATCTGAATTCACTGTGCTACCTAAGATCGTATTGGTTTTATGGAAGACAAATGTCTTTCAATCAAGGTTCCGATAGAGAATATCGTCAATGAAATGATCAATTTTAAATAGAATCTGATCTTAGTTTACTAACAATTTCCCCACCCTTCGTGGTCGACCTAACATTTTCATTTGAATCTTCATCCTCATCATCTGACTCTACATGTTTGGATTTAAGATCCACTATGGTGTCGTACAGTATACTATCATCTAGTTCCTCAAGTGAATCACTCAAGGACGTATTGATATGATCCCATGTCTCCAACTCAGCCAATTTTTTCGGTTCCTATATAAAAATACATACAGAACATATTCAGCATATTGACGCGAGCAGACAAGGGGGTTCTCAAATCAAATCCTCCAAACATACTTTTTGTAAATTTGATGGCTTGTATTGCGTAGCTGGCTGAAACATTTGTGAGGCCTCGGGAAGGGAATCAGAATCACTTTCGGCTTGACCGGCAGCGTCTTCCGCTACTTCGTCAGTTGCTTTAGTCTCAAAGCATCTGCATCCCAATAAGTCGTGCGTATGACAAGGAGTTCCAGTGTGAAGTTCGAATAATCGCTTCAATTCGTCCGAAGTGAATGTGTTGCCCCGATCAAGAACTTCACGGCTCACACCGGCATCTTTGATTAGATCTGTAGCGAGACTTTGGGATAGATGAAGAGAGTATATCATTCGTGCAAAGGTCAATTCATCGACAGCTTGACCTGAAAAGATTCTACAGGCCGTTTCCATTAGGCTTACCCAGTTTTTGTAACTTGTCGCTGAAAGATACACTCATCGATAGTACCAGTTGCAAGGAAACGATAGATATGACAAGCCTTCTTCTGGCCCTGTCTCCAAATCCGAGCCATTGCTTGCAAGTCGGTTGCGGGGTTCCTACGTCGCAAAGAGCGCATGTCAAGAGAAGACAGCGTACAGAGAACCAATCAAAGGGCAGAATTTACCAATCGCTATCAAAAAGGATCAAGCGTGATGCTCCGATCAAATTCAGTCCAACCCCTCCAGATTTGCTACTTAACAAGAAGACAAATTGAGACCGTGCCGTCATACGATTGAAAGTCTGTACAATGTCGTCTCTTTTGTTTTGAGGTGTCTTTCTACAGCATGCGTGAGAATTGCACTTTCAGTGGATACTTTTGTTTGAGGTATGACTGATTGACCACTCACCCATCTAACCGACAAAGAGAATAATTTTGCGATCGACAGTGTGCTTCAATCACATCGAGAGTCGAGGTGAAATTCGAAACTACAGCGAGTGACACTGTGTCAGTATTAGTCAGCAAGCACTGTTATGACGCAACAAAGGTTGACCTAAGATAATTTTTTCATCGGTCTTTCTGTGTAGAATTTTGAGAAAGCTTGCCAAGGCGATCATTTTTCCTGATGTGGTATACCCAAAAATCGTGAAGAATCGTGAGGCACTTGAACTTTTGAGTTTCTGAGATTTTGAAACTAATACCTGATAGTTTGATGTCATTGCGTGTGACCCATGACGGAAACAAGGTGGATGAATTTTTCGCCAAGTTTTGAATTGAAGTCTCATTCATGAGTAACCCGGCGGACTGGAGGAATAAGAGTTACATAAGCTGCAGCCTATCTATGATGAAATGCCTGCATACATTGCAAAGCTTTTTCAACGTGTTGATCAACACAAGTTGCTGGCTACTTTCTCCAGAGAAAACTGCCCGGATTTCCGGAGACGCCAATGTGGCCGCGTAGATCTTCTTTTGAGCAGCTGCCAAGTCTATGAACAAGCAGTAATCATGTCGAGGCGGGAGGTGATGAGAAATCACATCGGAACCCCTCCGCAAGACATAACTATCGCTCAGTTCAGCCAATTCCTCAGCCCTTGATCGGCCCAATGCTTTTTGGGATGGGGTTGAACCGGGCTCGCGACTCTTTGCAATAGGTTGCTCAAACTTCTTCTTAAAACTTTTGAGATCAGAAAGGATACCAGGGTTGACAAAATCAACCATTGCGTAATATTCATTCAGATTGTTTTGGATAGGTGTCCCAGACAAAACGACACGGCGCTGGGTTTTGAGTGTGCGTAGAGCTTGTGTAGTCTTGGCTTCAATCGATTTGAGTCGGTGGCCTTCGTCAGCAATGATTAAACCTATCGGAGGATATACAACCTGGAGCGTCCAAGGGATGTCAGTGGCAAGCATGACTTGATGAGACGGTACGGACATTAATTTCTTGGCTTAACGTTCTCAACCTTTCGTAGCCAATGATGATGATGTTGTAATAAGGGCTTGAAGTGAACTGAAACAATACTTATTAGATGCATATGAAGGCGATGCAGCCGAGAGAAATAAACTGACGTGCTTGATGTTGCTTTTACCATCCGCAACAAACATGTTGAGCCGACTACGACCAAGCCATTTGTTCATCTCTCTGGCCCAGTTCTGAGTCAAGTATTCGAGATTGACGTGTGGAGATGAGGACAGAGAATCTCGAGCATGCTTGGCGAGACTCAAAGACAGACCTTGACAAGAGTGACCGGGCAAACGATCATCGCTCGTTGTATCACGGGTCCTTGACCCCCGAGGGGATTTTGACCTGAAGCGTATACACTATCAGGTCGGATGCAAGTCTGACGTAGGGCCAAAAAAGCACAACCCACGCAGCAAAGTCCATAACAGCGCGATGGCTTGGATACTTTTCCCCAGCCCCATCTAAATAGGTTATCACGTCAATATAGCTTACAAAGAAAGAGAGAAGACCATCCTTGCACCTCGTCTGCCAATATACATCCTCGAGCTTCGTGTCCACGCATACCCATTGTACACTAAACCATAAATTTGGTCAGCACAGCTGAGCAGTAGAAATCAGTGAGATTGGACATCTTACCTCGTACATGAACTTTACACCTCTAGTTTGAGATTGGACCAATAGCTACAGTCAGTATCAGTGAAGAAACAGCTGACCTAGAGATGAAGATAGGCTCACTCGACTTGATGGGGACGTAGAAAACGCGATATCAGTGGGTCAACTACTACATCAACTAATGGGATATTTCTGAACGTCTTTATCAGGTCAAAACCTTGAAATAGACTCAGATGAGGCAAACTCAACTTGGGATTTAGTCTGATCAACCAGTCAGCATCAGGTCTTGGAAGCACTACTGCCCCCGGTACATTCGGCTTCGTAATTGATTGTTCGCAACACCATTCAGTCGGTCGCATCAGTTGAAAAAATCACCGTACTCAAATGATGCAGGTGCAATTGATGCATACACTTACGTCAAATCGTGACTTGAAAGTCTTCTTTGGGAGAGAAGTTTCTACCGAACGTAAAGGAGTGGTAAAAGGTAAAACGGTCTCTGAACAATCTCGTAGCGTGGATCAGCAGTTATTTTTCTACACATCAAGAACGATGAATGACCGACCATCTTTCTTCACAATATCGCTCCAGCCAGATTCGTCTTCGCGACTTTGGCCGGACTCTAGAAACTCGATTTCGCCCGCATCGGCTCGTCTCTGTATTTCCAATTGCCTACCTCCAACCTTTAGCTGCACGCCGGGTCGTACTTCCGTCTGCAAACCAAGCATCATGCTCCCAAGCGTCTTGCCTTTGACCGAGTCCTTCAAAACAGCCATGCAGCCCGACGAGGAAGGGTATAAGACCAGAAACCCGTCGTCCCCCCAAGTACTAGTTTTGCTTGATTGCAAAGCTTGCATCTTGCGATAGAGACACACAAAATACAATGGACCGGTTTGGTCTTTCAATTCGAGTTGATCGGTATTTGTTGTAGGTTGGACTTCGATGTGATCAGTGTCAGACCGACGCCGCTTCTTACTCGCCAGATAGGTAGAGGAAACTGTTAAATTTTTAGTGAGTTCGGTGTCTTGGTTGTCTTCTACCCGCGTGCTGTTCTCCGCTCGCGCAGGTGGACAGAAAGGCCGATTGACTAAAGGCTTTATTGCAATCTTGCCGCGGTACGTGCTTGCGATGGGAGCGATTCGAGACTGGGAGGCTGTCATCATTGGAGGTTTAAATGATTTTGCGGGTTTTGGGTGGGTAGCAATCTCTGTTGCGCAAGTAGAAAAAATGTGGCTTCTTGAGCGGTTTGCGACATATTGCATGATAAGCCAGCAGAGGGTGCCCACCCAACGGTCGAGCCGGTTCTGCAAAAGTCGAGCTGAGTTCACGTTCGATTTGCTCTCGAGTCATGACTTCGTCGATCTACGACTCGAGGAACTCATGAGTCATCATGAAGACCGACAAAGCAGATGATTAAAAAACCTCGATATCTTTTCCACCGACTGAGAGTTCTTTCCCAGGCTCAGGCACCCATCCTGATGCCAAGGAACCGGAAGAGATCCTGATTGTTGTTATTTGTATAAAAAGATTGCATTGATCAACAGGTTGAAAGCATAGACAAGCAGATCGATGCCAACTCTTGGCCGGTTTCGCGACATTTCAAGACGCAACTCGCGCCCCGAATGTACAAGATTCCATCGCCATCCCATGTCTTGTTTTTGCGAGTTTGAGGTTTCCTCCACATGCACTGTTGATTCAAATGATGGATTATCATCAGTAATGGGTTTTTGATTCGCCTTCCGCATTGTCTTGAAGGTCGCGCACTGAACAATACACGGTTTCTACAGGCGTGTCATCTTTGGATTGACGGTCTTGAAAACGCTGGCGTTGCATCTTCTCGGCTACTCTCTTTTCAAGAGCTCGAGGAATTCGACATAAGGGTCCAGGAATGTGTAAAGGTAAAGAAGAGTCGAGCAACGATGATGGAAGTCAAATTGATTTTCAAATTTCAAGACCGTCGCGTACACACAGGTATAGCTGAAAAATACAGTCCCCCCTCGCCGTAAGCATAAGCATGCCTATGCACATATGTATGTACATAGGGTCAAAGATGCATGCCCCAAGATGCATGTTAAAGAAGCACTCCTGGAGAGCTCGATTGAAATGTCATCAGCATGGATGGGTTTCAATATTAATCCTGGATGTGATTTCTATACGACCTTCCACAGCCTTCATAGACCCAAAGACAATCAATTCAAGACTCTGACCAGAATTTTACAATTTGAGAAGCTGTTATCTTAACATGATAGATTCACATGTTTCTTGATGCTTTGCCAATATAATTGACTTGAAGATCCTGCAGCGTCTTTGGGGTATAGGTAGGAGTAAATAGTTTGGATCAAAATTAAGATGTAATTCAAGATGTGGTGGATTTTTTTTTGAATTATGTTTCTGATGTATACTAATTGCCTTCTGTGCTGCTTGATTCTTGTTGCCAGATACAAGCTATCGAAATATGGAGGATAGGGTACAATACCACTCACTGGTCCTCGGATATCTCTTTTACATCATCTTGCTTACAAACACAAGCCCCCGCCATTTTGATTGAGCAGGGTTGAGTGCGTCATCTTTTCAGCATCCACATTATGTTGTTGTTTGATTCTTTTCATCTTTAGCTATGCCCCCAGCTCTGAAGAAGCTCAACGACATTAATTTCCGACCTACACGTTTGAAGCCTTTCAGCTTTGACCAACCTGAGCTACTCGTGAGTAAGCTTCACTTCACCCCCACTTCGTGCTCAACGTCTGGTTATGGTCTATAACTCGAACCACAAACAGAGGTGAGGTACCGTGAGAGGCTGTGTTTGCAGCTTCAGCTCTGATGGCGGAGAAATCCTGTGTTAAAGCATGATCATATAAAATTAGCGAAGGATAAACCAAAAATTGACAAACAAACAGAAGCCTTGTAGATAAGCGAGAATCGATCAACTTTTTATTGACAAATGTACCAAGCGAGACGAAGGCATGCTGTGCTAGACTATGGTCATCGAGCTCAAATAAGTAAGACCCTGTAAGACCTCTAATCCAAGCTTCAATCCAAATTTTCAAAACCGATGCAGGGTATTTATCCTTTGTAGCCTCGGAAGTAAAGATATGAGTTGCATAGCCAAAGATTAATTGACATCAACAATTTATGTGAGTTGAAGGTCGTTCATAGTATGGAGTGCATACCTTTGAGCCCTGCTACATTTGACATCGATCCCCTTTCAAACGCTTTTGCATATTCCGATCAGTTAAGAAGGCTATATCAGCATTGGCCACAAGTTGCCAAACAGGCCCTGATTTGGATTTGAATCAGTTGAAAATGTACCAAACGCTCCTCTCTCGCTCGTTCTTCTTCTGGGAGGGAACTTTCTCAAGTTTAACCACACCGGGCCAAGTCATTCCGAGCTATGGCTGGCCGCCGGGGACTTCCAAAATTGGGCTATGTAAAATGGCTGAACTGCACAAAGCGTTTGTGCAAGCTTCTTCCACTCACCTGGTAAGCTTAACTTGGTGAATAATGTAGCTATTTGTACTCAACCTCGGCTTTCGCGAGACGCAGCTTGAGCACCGCTTGAGTTCCAGTTAAGAGAAGTTAGGTTTTGCTTTTGTTGACTGTCGTGCTCTGTCGTCTTGAAAATTCCCCAGATATATTCACACTATCCTTCTATATCCCGGCCTATCCCGGCTCCTCCGGGGACGAGGACTTGTCTCTCAGGTTATTCGATCACTGCGTTGAGGCGAGCTTTAGCCTATGTATCAGAAAATTTCATTGCATGTTGAGCAGCTGTGCACTGTCCATGAGCAATTTCAAGTAATTTCAACTAGGCAAGTTTCATTTTTAGAACCTATCTCTACCCACATATCTGATATCTTGATTACTTCACTCTGGAAATTCTCAATCAGTATGTACATATTACAGGACCATACAAGCAAACTTGAAACTTAAAGCCAGGTCAACCAAACCTCTTCATCTCTTCAGGTTTACCCTGGTTTAGCAAATACGTAACCACTCAACGTTAAAGGAAAGCTTCCTTCGTCTCCACGGCATGTTCCCCTCCTGGTCCAGTTTGGACTGGATCCGGGCCTAGGGTTTTTGGTCCCGAACGAACCAAACAAACGGCTTCATATTGTGTGTAATTCAATTCAAGAACTGGGTATGTACAATTCTTGCCGCCATCATAGCTAAATTACATGTACCATATGGGTAGTGAGTAGCGTCATGGAGATGAATATTTATTGAACGAAGTGGACAAAGGAAAAGAAGTTTGAACACCTTTCAGCACGCCTCAACTTCTCCGTACGTATTTTCTTGGTGCTTCCTTCATCCTCGATAGCCATGCGGGAACCTTGAGGTTGAGCCGCCCACTCGAATTCCTTACCTCCATCACTTGGCAGGAAGCACCTCGTGTTCTCACATACCATCGTTTCAAGCCCGTCGGGTAGGGCCTTAAATCGCTCAAATGAACTTGGGATTTTCATCTTGGTAACATTCATCATCGCAAAAAGTCCTCAAGCTGCGCTCAAGCTCAACTGGACACTGGATTATACATGACTTCTGGAATTATATATAGACGCAGCATTTATTTGAGCAAACGGCATACTTTATCATCCAATCTCTCATATGCAAATCCCTATTTGTTTCTTTGTCCACTTCTAAGTTTAATCCCTCACCCTCCTCTAATCCGGCTTGAGTATATGTCCTTATTAATCACGCACGGCTATCATCTTCGATTTTAAAACTGAGAACCGCGCTTGATAGACATTCATTTCTCTAATTGGCAAACATCAGCTGTGTCCGCAGTCTGATTTCACACAAGACATAATATTTATCTTTTATAAGTATAAAAGTACTACCATTAATCCAGGTTTTACCAGCTTCAATCAGCGACATCCAATCCTTCATTTGGCGAACCTCAACCCAGCTCGTAACCTGATCTCCATTATTCAAAAAACATTTTTATCTCTACTTCATAGCATCATTAATCGGGGTTTTATTTTTTCATTACCTCTTGTTAGTGGACGTTTGCATTGTCCTGTCGCACCACTACCATATCGTAGCTTATGTTGAAGCAGAACCTCATGCGTTTGGCGACTACAGTCTCCCTGTTCTCCTCTTGGCTTTCTATAGTCTCGGCCGCCAGCACTCCTGCAGTAGGATCAAATAGCTTTACTCCGAACGTTGTACTTGTCATTTCACAAACTAATGTTCAAGCTGATTGTACCATACGACCTTCTGTTACTGTCAATGGTACCTCACCTGGACCAGAGTTACGATTCAAAGAAGGTGATAAGCTTTGGATCCGAGTGATCAATACCTTACCCGAACATAATTCGACTATCCATTTTCATGGTTTAAGTCAATTTGGAAGTCCATTCGCCGATGGTACAGAGAAAACCGCACAGGTAAACTTTTGGCCAATCCCGATCAGACCGTATTTATCTGATCACCTCTCATCTTCGAGCAGTTCGCAATTAGCCCTAATGGCGGTTACTTCGATTATGAATTTCACCTTCAGCCTGGTACCGCAGGTAATTAGTGAGTGATTCCCTTCTTTTTCAATCCTTAGGAGCGCAATAAATTGAAGTCCTGCCAAATCAGTATTTATCACGCACACGTTGGGAACCAACTGTCCACTGCACATGGTGCATTCATCGTGGAGGACGACACAAAGTCGCCTTACTCCTACGATGATGAAATCACGCTCCTTATGAGCGATTATTATCATGCGGTGGACGAAGAGATTGAAAGCAACCTTCATTCGACTCCCTTCAAATGGGTAGGCGAGCCTCAAAGCTTACTCGTCAATGGACACGCACTCGGGACTTGTGATCCCAGTACAGCTAAATATGGCTGTACATCAGATTGTTATCATCATACTATACTCGTGAAGCCAGACACAACCTATCGAGTACGGTAAGTGATGTCTCTCTCTTGCTAGGCCATCTTGTCATGTCACTGATCTTGCCTCTATGGACAAATAACAGAGTCATCGGAATTACTTCGCTCGCCTTCCTTTACTTTGCTTTTGAGGGTCACCCGGAGTTGGACGTCATCGGAGTTGACGGCGGCTACGTCAAACCTGCACAAACCAATCACATCGAAATTCATTCAGGACAGCGTTATTCCTTCCTTTTGAAGACTAAATCTGAAACGGAATTGAAGGCACTTAACGGCCAACGAGACTTCTGGGGACGAATTGAAAGCAGATGGAGACCAACTCGAGTGCACGGTGCTTTCGTATTGAGATATGCCCAAAATACTCTCGATTCGAATGTGGATCTCAGGTACACCGAAAATGGCCTTGATCTCGAACTGAATACCTCGTTTTCTGATCTTGATCCCCAACCTTTGGTATCAATCAACTCTCTTCAAAGTCGCGTCAGTCGAGCAGTTACACCGGACTTACCAGCGTTTCAAAAGCTAGTACCGCTTCCCGATGAAGGAGTTCCTTGGCTGTTAGATGCCTTTGAACCTCTAGACCCAAAGGAACGCGCGCCTCTTGCTAGCGAAGTCAATCGCCGAATCATTATTAGCGGTCAGCAACTGAAATCACCTACCGGTACCATAAAGTGGTTCGTCAATGGACAATCTGTGAGTCTTGTATACGTTGAAAACCGTGCATGAAGCGTACCGCTTACAATTGTGTTCATCTCTCTTTCAGTACGTCGAAACTGAACCTGAGCTACCCTTCCTTGTTCGCGCCTATACCACTGGTCTTAAACCAGATTATGCGGCAGCGCTCACAAACAACGGCTTTGATTCTAGCTTAGGAGCTTATCCTATCAAACTAGGGGAAGTCGTTGAAATGGTATTCCTCAATCTTGCTTCAACCACAAATGTCTCAGAAGCACATCCTTGGCAGTATGTCTTTATTCACGTCTAGCTCTTTAGTCATTTTACACATAACTGATACCCAAACGGCTTTTTCCTCAGTTTACACGGACAAGCTGCATACGTGGTTGGGAACGGAATAGGGGCCTTCAGTGACGAAGAATTGGCCAAACAAGAAGCAGCAAGAAAGCATCAACCTATAGCTCGAGATACTCAAATGGTCTTCGCTGGTAAAGGTGCTACTTATTCTAATACCACTGTACCCACTGGTACACAAACCGGTTGGATGGTATTGCGAATGAAGGCAGAGACACCAGGAGCATTTTTGCTTCATTGTCACATTCAAGTGAGTTTCCTTTTGACCGTTCTGAGGTTTGTACCTATGCCTTCAAGCGTATAATGCTCATGTTTTTGTTTTACACCTTTCTTTAGCCGCACGCCTTCATGGGAATGGGTGTAGTACTTCTGATTGGTATGGAGAATCTCCCACCACTTCCGCAAGACTTTTTGAAAGAATATATGTATGTTCTGTCGCATCAACCTTGTCCCCAGCATATATGCGTGTATATTAAAACTTCCATCTCCTTCCACAGCACACCCACACCTCCTCCTCTTGGACCACCCCAATCATATTTCGCACATGATCCTAACCGACCCAAAGTGAAAAAAGGAATCATGACAAGACCTCAGTCTAGACATTAACGTTCTTTTTTATGTTGGATCTCGGAATGGTATCTTTTATCTATCATCTCCTCTCATACTATCGTTTTCCACATCTCGCTTTACATTACCTACCATCAAGATGCAGATATAGATTCTTAACTGACAGCAACCGATAGAGTCCTTTGACTTTTCAGTGGACATTCTTTATACACATGACTTGTTTTTTTTTGTATAAATTGCCTATAGATAATAGCTTTGATTCGTCTTCAATTCTTGTATAATTTTACTTGATAATGTCATAGATTAATCAATCAAAGGGACTTTTGGGTTTACATTCTCTTGAATTTGAAGTACTCATCATTTCTCAAATTTCTTTCTATTTAAAATTAGACTTGTTGCATGTCTCTTACATCCTTTCATTACATTATTTAAGTTGATTTATACACGATCTCATTGATTTCAAATTTATTTGCATTTTGTTTGTGAAACTTTCTTGAACAGAAGCAATACCATAGAAAGTTGTCCAAGAAAACATCCTGGGCATTCAGCAAAGAAATAGCAAATACCAATAAATCAAAATGATGGGCAATAAAATTACTCAACTTGAAGCTTTGGAGATGAGAGGCCGCTTGCACGAGCAAAAAAGAGGAAATGGCAGAGTCAAACTGGTGACCATCTGATGACGTCAATCACCACACAACCACCAATGCAAATTTCACTTTTCAATGCACTGAGGGTTTCATCACTAGGTGGATATAAGACCTTGTCCATGCACATGGTACTCAAATATTTATTTGAAAAGCACTAGCTGCTATGGCGTCAAGGGTCTTTGGCCATTTTACAACTTATTACTGCAACCCAGATATGAAATGATAAGGATATGAAATGGTCTTCAGGAGGTAGCTGCAGCTATAAGACTCTCGGACGAATGCTGATAACGTTTGAGCTGGTGATTGCATTGAGTAGTAATATCATTGTTTATCATTGTCACAAGGGATTCGAATGATACCAGTAATCTTTTAGAAAGGCATAGAGATGCAATTTTTCTGGCTTAGAATGTTCAGCGTAAATCTATCTCAGAAACCAGGAAGTTCATTGCGATGGGGAGGTATCCTGAGGATTTGAGAGGTCCGGTCGGTTGAGAGAAGGAGCTGAAGATGAAGGGATTTGAATTGAGTTCTCAGGTTGAGTAGACGTAAAACCAGACTTGAATTCATCCCAAGTCTTCAGTAATCGCATTCGGATCCCCTCCCAGTTGTCGAGTGCTGGACGAACATCGAGATAGAAGGCCAAATTAGGAGGTGATGATGATGATGTAGCAGGACTTCCAGTTTCAGGATTATATGTTCGACCTGGATAAAAATCGATTACGTATCGCATCCTCGCTTCGGTAGGTCGGACTACTTCCCAATCATGTCGATCAAAAGGAGGCTGATACCTGTTCAAGTTCAAATTCAAAAACCAAAAGCAGGATCAAAGAAACTTGATTAAGGATATCGGTCTGTATAACACTACAAGAAACAATTTGAAAGAAAAGAAAATTGTATGTTTGTTACCCAGAAAGGACTTTAATCCAAGCACGTGGACTACGATCATTAGGTCTTCCACGAAAACTTGACAACATCGGACCTGATTTCCCAGACCTTGGCCATCGATCAAATGCACCTTGACCATAATTAGCTTCCCATTCTAAAACTTGTTGCCAAACACGTTCATTTACTGCATTATGAATCGGTACTACTGTATACATATCATTCACTTCCGGTGAATGTTGTTTTTTTCTTGCTAGAGCAGAATAAAATTGAGCTGGTGATGGATAAACCCAATTGGCTTGTTCTTCACTATCCTCTCGGAATCGTGGAATCGAAGAAACCTCTCGATCAGTAGGTAGCTGAGTCGGGTGATCACGGGGAGTTGATCTTTTTGATGATGAATCGTGACCAAGAGGACAAGTGGCAGGCTGAGGAGAGCTAGTGGGGTTTGAATTTCCGAACGGCCACATTGTGAAGGAAATGGTTTGGCGTTGAATATAAGGATCGATTCGGTGTTTTTAATTCTTGTTGCACAAATCAAAACTCGAAACCGTCTCACCCGCAAATATGTACAAATGGGTGGAAAAGATTAACCCGACGATTGATGCTCCGGTATGCCCCGAGTCCGGAGCAGATCCTGTGACGATCCGGACAAACCAGGAAATCACCTTTTTGAGAGCTTGGCAAGCACACCTTTTTTTTGGCAATTTCAATTTTGATTTTATTCCTTGCAAGCCAGTCTTTAATTTGCATTAAAACATATCTTGCAACCACAGAAGTTTCAAGTGATCCGAAAAGCTGCCAAAGTCTATTATATCTTTTCTATACATTTTGACCCGCTGTCTAAACAACCACACATAAATGTGACTGAGACCCATCTCCAAAAATTTTATGTTGAATTACGCCAAAACATATAACAAGCAATTCACTCCATTGGCCAATTGGAATTAAAAACTAATTCGTGATCATGAAAAATATGTCAATTTAGATGACCTACACCATGAGGATTCAATTGGTCCACAGCAGCAATTCATCAGGTTTTGTCTCAGGCATAACATGACATTGAATCCTGCGAGACTTAAGAGCTTGAAAAAGCTCAGAAGGTACGCTAGTTGGGCTATCCCCCCTCCAATCCAAGATGAAGATCATCTTATATTAGGTGTTGTATGAAATGGATACTCACCTACGTCCCACCCCCATAAGTGCTTCTCCAGATAGTTTAGCCCCTCACCAATTCCCAAAGCGAGTGTGCGGATGGCATAAGAATTTTTTCAAGTCGATTTCATTAACTTATGAATGTGATGTGTGTGGATTTTATGAAATGCTTTTGGAGATTTCATGTTAGTGGCGTGTTCTGTAAGATGCTTATAAGACACAACATGGGCCTTCAAATCTGCTTTTGATAGGGCCAAATTCCTACTCGGCATCATCAAAGTTCCATTCGTGAACAGTATTGGATGCGATAAATTTCAATGTTTATTTTGCTGTGGCACAGATGTGAGTGGTTCCATCGACAATACCATGGTGACTTCTGAAGGTGAAAACCTTCCATTTTGATAGGGCTGGCCAATACAATGCTAACCCCTCTATATTTACGTCATCGATGTTCAACGATTCAAGGTTAGGAATAGCGATGAGGATAACAGCCAAAGAATTTGGTCCTTGATAGTACGGCCCTTCCTTCTATCTTTATTTTTTTAAATGTTTACTTCCCTGATTAGAATTGGAAAGATATCATGAGGAAAGCTTACCCAAAAGGATTTGAAATATCGAGAATGTCAACCCATCCAAACATCAGACTAACACATATCAGCAAAAATTTTGTTACTGCTTAGCGTTCAGGCTTTTTGCGTCACCCGCTCACCGTCCCTCAAGTATAAAATCTTATAACTTAGGGCTGACGTCAGGAGTCACAGTCCTATTGTTTTGTCTTTCTCGTTTACCACTTGGATTTGATCATGGTGATTTAAGATATCCCTATGCAATATACCCTTTATTTATATCAAAATTTCGATGAGGATCAATTTTTCATCAGTGTTGCATCACTGCAGCCTGCAGGCAGAGGCTTGAAAGAGTCAGCCGGATGTTTCGGGTTGAAAATTGGGAATTCGAGTGTGTACCTCGGGTAGCTCCGCCGGGGCTTAAAATCATGCTGAGACAAGTCGGCATTCAGTTTTTGATCTCCTTTGACCTCAACGCGTCTGACCAAATCGCGTCGAACTATTACTGATATCTGATTCACGAAGAGGTGTTGACCTAGCGACGATTGACGAAAGTCATGTTTATCAAAGTCAGAGAATTCATCTTGATCGATTGTCTGCTGTCTATTGCCTAAAAACTCGGGCCACACGGCACTTATCAAACTTCTTGGCGGTGTTCGTAGTCTTTGACCATTCAAGGTTTCAAATCTTATCGAGATGCTACGACAGTGGAAGAGTTTTCGCCGGGAGTAAATGTGGTCGTTGGTAGAAACGGTTCCGGAAAATCAAACTTTTTTTCAGCCATTCGTTTCTTATTGAATGATCAATATAATGCTTTGGGTCGAGAAGAAAGACAAAGCCTTTTACACGAGGGTGCTGATAATAATTCAACATTCTCCGCATTCGTCGAAGCCACATTTGATAATTCGGATCATCGATTTCCAACAGGAAAGACTCAAGTGATCATTCGAAGGACTATTGGATCAAAGAAGGATGAATACTCTCTTGATAAAAAGTCTACGCCTAAAGGAGAGATTATGTCTTTACTCGAATCAGCTGGATTTAGTAAAAGTAATCCTTATTATATTGTACCGCAAGGAAGAGTCAGTCATTTCGATATCACTCTTCTTCTGACATTTTTGTGATCGATATTTAGCTAATCCATCACTTTACACTACGCATTGGCTGGTGCTCAACATGACGGTTGCTGGGTTATTTCTGTGTATGAAAGATTACACATCTCACAAATATCAAAGACTCTGAAAGACTGAATTTACTCAAGGAAGTGGCAGGTACCCAAGTCTATGAAGACCGACGTACCGAATCAGTCAAAATCATGGACGATACTTCATCAAAACGAGTCAAGATTGATGAATTATTAGAGTATATCGAGACTCGATTACATGAGTTGGATGAAGAAAAGGAAGAATTGAAAGAGTATCATGAAAAAGATCGAGAAAGGAGATGTCTTGAATATGGAATCTATTCACGTGAATTGAAAGAAGCCAATGATTGTTTAGAACAACTTGATGCAGATCGTCGTCAGGAACTTGAAACTTCAGCTGATCGAACTTCTTTATTTCAAGCAAGAGAACGTCAAATTACTCAATTCGAGTCTGATCTCGCCGAAGCTAAAAGGAATATAGAAACCCTTGATGCTGAAAAAGTTCAAATTGAAATTGAAAGAAGGGATAACATCAAAGCTAAAACTCAAGTAGAATGTCTTTTACGAGACTCTGAAGACGTGAAAGGAAAAGATCAAAAGAACAGGCAGAAGTTTTCACAAGAGTTAGAGCAACTGCAGGTTGAAATTCAAGACAAAGAGCGCGAACTCGCGATTGTGGCACCTCAAGCCGCAGCCGCAGCTATTGAATCCAACGCATGCACCGAACGTTTGGCTCATGTCAAAAACATGGTAGATGCACTCTATGCCAAACGAGGAAGATCTAATCAATTTAAAACTCAGAAGGAACGTGATGCCCACCTGAAATCCGAAATCAGTAAGCTGAAAGGCGTACTAGAGTCCGCCGAGACTATGATCAGATCAGTCTCCGATGACTTGAACGGGACTAAACAATCACTAGCTGAAGTACAAAGTCAATCGCAAGAATCCCGTGACAAACTCGACCAACGTAAACGACGATTGCAGGAATTAGCGCACGATCTCTCAAAAGATAAAGAAGAGCACAATCAGTTGACCGAAAAGCGTAAAGCACTATGGAAAGAAGACACCAAAGTATCACGGTCAATGCAACATGCAGCTTCTTTACGTGATAAGGCGATGAAAGAATTGAGTATGACAATGGATAGAGTAAGTCACTTTCCATTCAGTTTTGATGGCTATGTCTATCTGATCTCGGCGAGTTTTGCTACAGAACACTGCCCAAGGATTGGATATCATCCAAAAAATGATCAGTGATGGTGAAATCGAAGGGCTCTATGGACCTTTGTATTCTCTTTTCGAAGTCGAGGATCGCTACAAGACGGCAACAGAAGCCACAGCTGGGAACTCGTAAGTGAATCTAACTGCTTCTTTCTGATTCAAGCAATGGCTAATTTTACAATATACTAACATATCCACCCCGTTCAGTCTGTTTCATGTCGTAGTAGATACAGACGAGACAGTCACACGCGTACTTGAAGCCATGACACGAGAAAAGAAGGGAAGGTGCACATTCATCCCCCTGAATCGCCTGCGGCCGAAGCAGATTAACTATCCCCAGACCAATGATGCCCTAGCAATGTGAGTGATCTGTTATTGGTTGATTCATTGTTTCTGTCAGATTTTCTGACGCTGCGCTTTTTCGCAGAATCAAAAAGCTTCGATATGATCCTACATATCGCTTGGCATTTGAACAAGTCTTTGCAAAGACTATCGTATGTCCAGACCTTGAAGTCGCCGGTGCATATGTTCGTAGTCATCAACTCAGTGCCATCACTCTCGATGGTGACAAGGTTGACAAAAAAGGTACGATTTCTGGAGGATACCAACATACGAACAGAAGTCGATTAGATTCCGTCAAAGAAATAAAGACTTGGACGCTTAAGTACGATGAAGACGCTGCTAAGTCATTTGAAATTAAGTCATCTATCAGGACTTTGGATCAACAGATCACTCAACTTGTTGGAAAGATCAAAAATTCTGAAACTGAGCTACAACGAAGAGAAGATGAAAGAGAACCCCTGAACCACGCTCTCGCTACTCTTGTAGAAGATGAAGCAGATTTGAAGAAACGAATAGCTTTGTTGGAGAACCACCTTCTGAGCCAGAAAGCAGATGTCAGTCTTGCTAAGGAGCAAATTGAATCACATGAGACTGAAATGAAAAGCAAGATGACGAGTACATTGAGTGATGAAGAGTTTGAACGAATAGCTTCACTGACAACAGAGATGGACACTTTGAAAGAAAAGGCTATTCAAATCACTCAAGAGAAAAGTGAAGTTGGTATATTAAATCTCATAAGTTTCTGTGGCTTATAGCTCACCATCTTGTTTGAATGTTTCATCTAGCTCCACCGGCGGAAGACTGCTCTAGAAACAGAACTAAAAGAGAACTTGTACCGGACTGCTGAAGAGATTAAGGAAAAGTTGGAAGATATCCATGATCACGCGACTTCCTCGCAAGTTTCTTCTTTCGATATTGACGCGCGTAAACGAGAACTAGTTGCGTTGGAACGTTCTATCGAAGGAAATAACTCACAACTTGAGTGTAAGTCTCTTGTACCTTTCTAGTGTATCTACTCGGATACAACCCAAATTAATGTATCGCATTTTCTCCATTTGTCAATGAATCTTCGCTGGATCACAGCCATTCAGGCAGAAATCGACACCCTTCAAACAAGCCTACAAAAGATTGAGGCTCAATTGGATAAACTTCAAAGTCAACAAGCAGATGATAGCCGCAATACAACCAAACAAAGTAAAAATGTTGAACGATATTGGGCTAAAAAACAAATCCTTATTCAACGTTGTGATGAATGTAGTACGAATATCCGTAATTTAGGAGTTTTGCCACAAGAAGCCTTTGAAAAGTATATTGGAGAAAGAACAGAAAGGGTTGATATATTTTCTTCTTTGCTGGAGTTGTCATCTGATTGGACTGATTTGCTCTTTATCACTTTGATTTAGCTGGTAAGAGCGCTTCACAAAGTTAACGAGTCACTCAAGAAGTTCGCTCATGTGAACAAGAAAGCTTTCGAGCAGTATCAAAATGTTTGTTCCCCTTTTGACTGATCTCCACCATGTTGTTCACCTGCTGACTTCTTATGCCTCCTGGTGATCGTGCTTTTCTAGTTTACAGAACAGAGAGATAAATTAACAGAAAGAAGAGAAGAATTAGAAAGATCGGCTGAATCAATTACTGAACTGATTGAAGTTCTTGACCAGCGTAAAGATGAGGCTATTGAAAGAACCTTCAAACAAGTTTCCAAAAACTTTTCTGATGTATTTGAACAGTTGGTCCCATTGGGACGAGGTCGATTGATCATGCAAAAACGACTCAATGATGTAAATGACACACAAGTCCTGATTTTTTCCCCTCATCATTCAACTAACATGTTCTGCTTCCGAATATGTGGTCGGACACGGACAGCAAGATCGTAATGACGAGAGTAGCGACGGTGAAGCTATCCAGACTGCAGGTCTAATCAGTCAATACACGGGTGTCTCAATCAAAGTGAATTTTCTTTCTTATGTGTAGAGCACACCACTTGCACTCGACCGCTGAAGCGTCATTCTCGTGCGTAGGTTTCATTCAACTCGAAGGATGATGAAGGATTACGGATTCAACAGCTTTCAGGTGGTCAAAAGTCATTAGTTGCCTTAGCCACAAGTATGTTTCTGTATTCCTAGGCTATTCTTGGTTCCGCGCTCTTCTGATTCACTAAACTTACTGAATTATATTTTTGGATGATCTCAGTATTTGCAATCCAAAAGTGTGACCCAGCGCCTTTCTATCTATTTGATGAGATTGACGCCAATCTAGATCCCGACCGTCGAACTTCAGTAGCAGGTAAGCTCATTTCCTTGATCAATTGGGATGAATACCACTCATACTCTTAAACTTGAACAAACAAACCCATCTATATCATAGCCATGATTGGAGACTTGGGAAAAGAAGCACAAATGATTTGTACAACTTTTAGACCTGAGATGTTAGAACATGCAGACTTATTCTTAGGTGTAATTTTCAATAATCGAAAGATTAGTACGATTCAAGAGATTGAAAAGACACATGCCAAACAATTTGTTGAATCGTTAGTTTCTTTATCTTTCTTTCAACGTTTCATTGTTGTTTCTGATACTCTTGATTTTTCATCGCTCATATTTTGTTTTTGTTTACTACCTTGTTAGTAATGAACGTCGTCCTGCACCTGCGGCTTAGCAAATCGCCAGAAGCTCAGGTAATAGGAAAAATTTGAAATTTAAAACCTTTTTTACTGCTTAATAAGTGTTGTATATCTATCGTCTTGTGGGATTATATCTATAGATGTGCAGATCTTTTAGGATTTATTCGGTAAATTGTATTTGGTGTTAGTACTGCAACTTCAATGGCCTTTAAAAGGCAAGAAATACATAATTTCGCTGATAGGGTACTCCAAGTTCAAATACCAAGAAACCAAGTTTCCTGATTGAATTGAAACAGTCTTCCAAACTGCATGAAAGTACATCAAAGCTCATCAAAGTATGGTTGTGGACTTCACATCCATTCAAAAATAATTGCACGGTCAACTGGGGGTCTTGGTATTGCAACTTTGAGTACCCCATATCCACAGGATTCGATTGGTAAGGATTGTGTCCGTGTACTGGGGGAGACCTGTGATGAGGTGATGGTCTCTTAGCTGAACACTATCATGCATGGTCACGACGCAGCAGTGTGTAGGGGCAGCCCTTTGCATTTCCTGTATGTGGACCAGCCTGCGGGGCTGCCAGAAAGCAACCTCAAGTGACAGCTAACTGCATGGAACTTTGCCAAGTTGAGCTTTTGATTTCACGTAAATAGGTCACTACAGAAAGATAAATATGTTTCATCAGAGGCAGATAGAAAAGAGGTTTCTCTTGTCAATCATATTTGAGAAAAATACTGAAAGAAGTAACAAGAAGGTGTTATACGGTCATCCATATGTTCTTCACAAAGTACATTCAACTGAGAGGGTTGTCATTGTGTGTACTGCGCGGGTAAGGGGCTGTGGTGCAATATTGTAGCTTTCAAGTTCAGAAGACTCATAACTTTGAGGTTGAATGGTAGCATTACCGTCATATCATTGTCATTGGAACAAGAGATATCTGTTCAACTCTACCAAAGCAGAATGATGCTAAATTTGTAAATTATATTTCTGTAGAAATTTTCGATATCTTAGTCAGCTTGAGTGTTTCAAATATCACATACCAAGCTCACTCATGATGTCTAGTAGTCCAATAGATGATCCAAGACGTGATAAAGGTGGATTGTGGTAAGCATCAATCATTTGAAGCAGTAACAATTTATATCGATGGTCAGATAGAATGACACTGACAACCTTGTAAGCTTCTGCTTACGAGTTGTGACTAAAATTACCTTGTTTGATCGACACGCGGAAGGAATTCACATCCGATAGCAATGTCAATATACAAAAGTTGCTTATGGACAAGATAGATAGACAGATTCATTATAATCTCAAGACTAGCAAAATTACAAGGATGGTAGTTTTTCAAGCTTCTTTTAGTTGTTTAATGGCTTCTACAATAGCGCAGGATCTTACTCGAGTGGACAAGAAGGTGGTGAAGAGGTGAGATTGTCGTAAATTTGGCCATCGCAATTGAGTCAGAATTCGAAAGAACGATCCATGTCCTTGTGGATGAGTTCTTTCATCCCTTGAGGCATGACTGGTGACCCAGATTCGTCAGCTAGGTAACGAAATGGCATTTCCACAGATTCTCGGGGTCCAAAGTTGAGCGTCGGCCGGTCGGTCCATGGTAAGTTCTCTAATTCTATTCCATCTTCAACTATCCGTTTAGATACGGCTACTGCAGTATCTGTGGTCATTTGGATTGGTCCCAAGTGCCGACTCGGAAATCCGAACTTGCGTAGCTGAGCGGTTCGATCACGAGGGGGATCGTCACCAAGTATGCCTCCAAATAAAAACCATCGGAATCTTTTGGCATCAGCGGGCTCCAGTACCGTCTCGGCGCGAGGATCCAGAAGACAAACTTCGCTGAGGCCGATTCTCTCGGCAGACATTAGCTCAAGCACAGGTAGCATAGTGCAAATGCACCGATCGGGTTGTGCCAGTTCAGCTGTCGGAGTCGAAGCTACTGCACGTAGCGAGCGAGCTACTGGATTTTTGGTGCGCTGGTTCATCAATTCGATGAGGCCATCTGTTCCAGCTGAAGATAAGTTGGCAAAGATAACCCGGGATGGAATCGCTGAAGGCGAGGGCGGTGTCAGATCGATAGGGCTGGGCAGAGTGGCTGGGTTGGGTGTTGTTTTCCCTTCAACGCCAATCTGTTGTAAAATATGATGGTACTCCAAGACGACCCATTCTGGCAGCGGTTTCTCGTGGACTTGTTCATCCGCCTCCATGTGTTCTAAAGAAGGACAAAGGAGTTCACTTTGAAGCCGATAATCGAAATGTATCGATGTGCAGCGTACCAATTACATAGGTCTTCCCCATTTTAACAACGGCTTGGTCCAATTCAAGAGAGAGAGGGACTTCAAGTGGGAAAGCTTGAGGACGAAGCTATTCAAACGAGGAAAAAAAATGTCGATCAAGTTTTTCAAAGACTTCTTAACGACATTTACATGTTCCGGCTCCGGTCTGACCGAGGACGAGCACCAGGAATCCGAACCGTATTGTTGTCAAAAGTCGGTACCGCAGGGACATACTCGTCGGGACAACGGGCAACGATTGTTTCTTTGAACTTTGCTTTGTGGGGGTCAACTAAATTGGCTTTCCTTGTTGTGTTCTGCGTGAAGAAACTCAGTCCTTCCAAAGTCCAAAGCATTGGGGTAATTAAGAAAGCGACTGGCCAGGCTACTCCACAGTTTGAAGAGTCAACTTTTGACAGGCTCAGCTTTTGACAGATCCCTCAAAAGTTCGCAGAGTCAAATCACTCGAAACTCTACTTTGATAACCAATTTGTGTAATGATATTTCAAAGAGTACAAGGTGCGAAAAATACCAGGCACAAGATACGTTCGATTTTCAAAACATTAGCCAAGTCTCCCCGCAAAACTGAAGCAGTTTGGTGGGACGATTTGGTCAAGCTTTCAAAAATCGATTGCGAGCTAGATGATCCCAGTGTTTTTCAGAGGATAAATTAACCACAAGACAAAAGATATTCCACGGTGAATCAAAAAAGAATCAAGCCATGGAGATTCCTACAACGGGTTTGGGCTTAACACCCCAGTTAGGGCGACAAAAGTACACTGGAGAGAACCGAGTAAGTGCAGCTTGTTGACCTGGTGGTGGTCTACGGATTTCGAAATGAAAAAAGGTTTCAGTCTCATGATCCAAGATATGTCTAGGTATATAGGGGTGGATACTAACAAGACGCGGTGAGCCAAGGAGGTACTATTAACGCGAGACCAGATGCAAGAATAGAAAGTCATCGGGATCAGTTTCATTGATCACGTTGAAAATTGCCAACAAAAATCAAAGACTAACATGGCTCCACCAGTGAGAGCTCTCAAGTAATCACCAGAGTTGATGGATGCATAGCCTGCGATTGGCTAGAAAACATCAAGATACAAGTTAGTGGCGTGAGGCAATAGATAAATCTATGGTGCATTTTACCTTCATCCATTGCCACTTCGAGTCCCCTGGGGCCTGAAACTGTAGACCTCCGACATTGTCAAAAAGGACCGCCTGTGGAAATCCACATTATTCAGTGATGCGCGGAGGTAAAAGAGTTGAGTTGAGACCCACGAAAGTTCCAAAATCATAATGTTCAGCCGAGTGAATTTCTTCTTCACTTGCGGCTGCTTTGAGAGGTGGAGTCATCGTGATTCTGCCCAAAAGTTTCAGTCCTGTGATGCCATAACTTGAATTTAAAAAGAAACTCCTTACCGAGCACCACTTCCATTCTTCCCATTGTGAAGATCTACAAGAGTACCTTGCGGTAGCTCTAACTTTCTTTCGATGATGTCCAAGAGAACAAAAGAAACCTCACGACCGCCGTCCATGAACTTTTGGACTGATGGAAGAGTTTTGTCAGAGGCTTCCAAGCAGACTCGTCCACCTTGGTCTTTAAGAAAGCTGTCTACAGCATCGTGCCCCACATTCATGATTTGAGCCCCGTCATAAAAGCCTGTTTTGTAGCTGTGCCAGAACCAGACATGGAGCTCATTGGTACAGCAAGAGTACGACGGGACAAGACTTATGAAGAAGAATGTACAAAGCTTCAATCAAGGCTTACCCAAAAGTGTAGCGTGTGTCTCCCTGAGGGAAACGCATCTTTTCTTCAAGTTTTTCTGCGAAGGTCGTGTTTGCCAAATCAATCAATGGCTGAGGATCAACTCCAGTATTCTTAAGGCTGCATCAAAACAATGGATTGATTTCGCATTAGCTCCTATCTTGACAAGAAGCAATGATGTTCCTTTCGCAGAAAAACAACTTAGGATTGCTACTGACTAGAAGAAGCTGACGCCTGTGAACGCGCCCCACATCCTGTTGATCTCACTTTCATCTCCTTTCTTTAGCAACTCGTAATCTATGACTTCAAGATCTGCGACTGGAAGCTCAGAGGGGAAAGGGATCTCTGCTTCAGGGTAGTAAACTGGTGACATCCTCTACAAGATCTTTTTATCAAAAATGGACGCTTTAGTGGTTCTGATAAGGATAGCGTGTCTGTAAGTAAAGACGCGGAAAACAAGGCTCAAATGACTGGTGGAGACAGTGTATGATGAGGACGTTCAACTTAGGGAAGAAGGCTCTCCTTTTATACCTTTTCAAAGTCTGATGTAAATGTATGTGATCGACTTGTCCATGCCTATACCCTGGGCAGGACGGCAAGACCCAAAGGCGATAAGAAAAACGCGTAACAGAAATTGAGCCGCATGAAGTGATATCACACAAACGTCCCTGTTTGAACGCAACATCGAAAATTCGGAGGACCCTTAATACATCCAACGCAGCATGCATCGTTCCAGTGATGTGTCGTGTTACGATTCATCCGAATGCTTTGTTGTTGTTCATACATAAGATCCAACAAATCTCCTTTGCCCCCATGGCCCGCAGGCAGGGGTTGTGAATCGAACCCACAAAACCCATTTATAACGTGATCGAGTCAGGTGATAGCCTTGAGGGCACGTTTTCATGATCTTTGTACACATTTTCTCTGAATGAATCAAGGTCTCCACTTGTGCATGGGATGGTTTCAACATTGTAGTAACTCAATTTCTATGAGACAATGGCATCAGACTTGTAAAAAAATGAGATACGATAGAGGACTAAACATCAACCTGATATCAAATACAAGTGAGATGTGCTTGCATGACAGAAGCTGAGGACTCGATCTAAAAAGAATTGAGATCTTGAGTCTTCATTGCAGCAAACAAAACACAAGATAGGAGCAGAAAAACTAAGATAAGAAAGTAAGTAAAAGAACAAATTGTAATAGAAAAACATAGTAGAAAAACTATCGATACCTAAGATAAGATCAACACAGGTAAAATGTCGGTTTAGTAAGTAAAATCAGAGCAATTCGATTAATATATGTAAGGAAGATAAACTGAGAAGATGCTATTGAGATGAAAATAATGAAACAGGAAATGAGACAATCAGGAAACAGCAAGAACAAGAAACATAGCACAACTTATAAAGGAAAGTATATGAAATATTCCGTAAAAAAATTAGATTGACTAAAAACAAACATTATCGAATTGAGATTGTTCAACAAACATTTATACACATTAAGAATTATTTCAAAAGCTTATAAATTTTGAATTCCTAAGATATCCATTTGAAAAGTTTGATATGTCTTGTTGTCATTATTCCAGTTTTACCAAAGTATGATTTGAAAGAAAGAAACACGATCATCATGACTCGAAGCAGGGTAAGTATGGAGCCCAAATGTGTGTTCCGGCGTCGAGCTCGGCAGGATGACGGACCGATTTTTGCGTGTCCACTGTCCTTTCCCGCCCCCCGGTTGGAGCATAAAGCTTCAGCTGTGATTCGGCTCACATCATGTGGACGCTGGGTTTGCCCACGAAGTACTCAAAAGAGGGTCCTTGAGGCTTCAGGCTGAGAAGAGAAAACTTTTTTTCAACGCTACCATGGACCGGCTGCATTGAATTTAACGCTGCGCGAGAACTAGAGACTGTGACCTGTTGGAAACTCCTTCTCCACTGCCTCTTTGTCCATGTCATATCTGAAGTTTGTCATCTTTAGCAACATCTTTTTTTATTCAAGGTTTGCTTTTATACTTCTTATCTTGATATTCCCCTGGTTCATTACCTGGAAGATATACAAACTGTTAGAGAATCTTGTGCGGATGCATTGATCAGTAGCTGTGCTACCAGTAAGGCCAAGTTTTGCCTTTACACAATTCACGTTCAGTTGACATAATGCCCAATTTTTCAATGGGATGTAAAGGAATCACAAGTTTAAGTTTGATTCAAAAGTCAAAATATTGAACTTGAGATGCCCTATTATGGCTCTCTGGTTTCCCGTCAAATTTTCTGAAAATATTGTGGAAAGTTCCAGAATTCATTTTGTGTAGTATACAATGTCCAACGCTACTCAAAAAAAGAGCAAGAGGGTGTTCAAACCTGTATTTTTCCAGAAGTCCAGTAAGAGAATCCCCAACGCGCCCCGTTAAACGTACTAGATACGTATTTGTATATTACGTTTGGCGGGTTGGTCGCCAAAAAGACGCTCCAGCGCGCACCAGATTTCTCACATCTGGCCATCTGTGTGAGCTCAAATTTGCAGAATCCCGGGTATCTCAGGCCATTTCCGCCATAGATAAACACAGCCAAATTTTTGTTTCTGGGAACGTTTTCTGAAATTTGTGGACATTTCCACATTCATATCTGGGTAGGACAAAAAATCGGCGACATGGACAGAGCAAGACAAAGATAGCTTTGGACTGATTTCAAACAAGTAAGAACTTGTGATTCTTTTACATCCCATTCAAAAATTGGAAATTATGTCAGCTGAACGTGAATTATGTAAAGGCAAAACTTGGCCTTATAGAACAGTTACTGATGAATGCATTGGCACAAGATTCTCTAACAGCTTGCATATCTTCAAGGTAATGAACCAGGGGAATATCAAGATAAGAAGTATAAGAACTAACCTTGGTAAAAAAAGGTATTGCTACAAATGATAAACTTCAGATATGACATGGACAATGAGGCAGTGGAGATGGAGTTTCCAACAGGTTACAGTCTCTAGCTCCTATGCAATGCAAAGATAGATTGATCCACTGATGGATGCATTGGGGCTCTATCTGGGCAAAGCCAGTGGATGGTTGAATTGGGGATCAGATCCTCAATTTGCATGAAGTGTAACATGTGTGTTACTTGCCACAAGGCAATACATTGATTGAGGGTCTTGTTCAAGAAAAGGGGTCGCAATTTGGAAAAGGTTATAAGAGAAGGCTGATGGCTTTGTCTTAGTTGTTTAACACATAGTTTGTAATTGGTGTGAGGTAGCTTGACTCCTGCCTGGATGGCTTTCTGACAACGCAGGCAACCGGCTTCAGTCTTACCTGCTGGCTTTTGGCCATCTCAATGCGCCTTGAGATTGGATCTTTGCAAGCTACCACTGACTCAAACTCCTTTTTTGCACCATCAGCAAGGGCATGAGAGCTGTGGTCCATCAAGTGGGTACAGGGTTAGGATTTAATTTCACCGCTGAGATCAAAGGGTAAAGGAAAAAATAGGCACTTACATCTTGTTTTACTGGGCAAAAAAAGGGTGGTCCAAGAAAAATCAAAAGGACAGTCAAGTTCTTGCGTTTCAGGATGGTGCCTCCTCCTCTTGCAGACCCACTAATTCTCATTGTCAGATCCTTGTGTTGTGCCAAATCAACCAAAGGAGGGCTGGATGAGACCTTTCCACATGCCAATCACAAACTATAATCAGTGAAAAATGAAACCGTGGTCAACCGGATCACATTGTTCACAGGGTTTCAAATAGCAGGAGCAGCCACAGAGTCAAGTTGCCCTTGAGTAGAGGTACCAATACTATTGCTAGGACTAGGGGCCTAGATGAAAAAGGATGATAGTAAGACAAACGGAGAATGAGGAATGAAGAATCAGAATAAGAAGGAGAAACAAGAAGGAGAAAAGAAAAGTAATAAGTATAGCTATACCCTGTCTTCAAAACAACCACTAATGGCATCATCACCCAATGTGGAAATTAATATATAGTATTAATTACAATCAATAAAAAAGAGCAAAAGAGAGAAGTACCTCATTACTCAAGATTCAATTTTTTTTAGTTTCATATGATATATTAATACATTATTTCAAAAGAGTATTTTTTTACATATATTTGATACAAAGTAGCTGCTTAATCAAATGATTTACTTTACAATCTCAACTATCAAAGTTATTTACAAAGGTTATGGGGAAAGAAGTTAAGAAAGAGTTATTAAAGAAGAAATTAGCTGAACTAAAAGAAGGAATGAGTGGTGAAGGAAAGGGGAAGAAAGAGAAAGGAAAAGGGAAGGCACGTAAAACAAATAATTAATTAGTTCAGAATCATTTTAGATGAGACAAAGAAATATACTGACTTTGGAATAAGAAAAGAGAAATCAATATGCAATGTAAATCAAATGAGATACCTTGTCAAGATTCCCAAAAATCAACCAAAAAGCATTGAAATCATTAGTAATCAAGATCAAACAACATCGGATTACCTTGAGTAAGGTGTCATTTGATGCAGAATTAGAACATTGATAATGTACAAAATTTAAATCATATGTATACGATGAATTAAAGAAGTTTTATTAGAAGAGAAAAGAAAGAAATTATCAATTCGAATTCCAAATTCGAACATGTGTATATGGATGAACCCCGGCTGTATCATGGGAATTGACATGTAACAGTATATGTAATATAGATTTTTGAAGTGTAAGAAAATCCAAAATGTTCATTTGCAAAACTTTACAACTCATTTAAGAAACAATTATCATCTCAAACAAGTGGAATAGTGGGCAAAGAATTGATCAGAGAGGAAATGAGAATTAAATGCGCTGTAGTACATTAGAATTGAGTTAAGTTAGAGAAACTTCAAAATTTCAAAAATCTCATCAAGAAAGAGGTGCAGCGTAGAATTGAGATGGATCAAGAGGAACAAGATAAGTTTAATGAAGATAAGACCAAATAAATTAATTATCCTTAGAAGAATGGAGTGGAATAAGCCAATAAGAAGAAAAGGAATTAGAGAAGAGTAAATTTTGAGAAGATGGAAAGAAGTGAAAGATAGTAGTCAAAAGGGAGAAGGGAAGAATGAAAGATATATACAGAAAAGGGACTTTGGGCAAGGATTTTCCTTTCTTTCTCTCTTATCTTTTACAACTTGTAGTTTTTAAAAAAATTAAATCTTTTACTACTAGCGTACCAGGTCAATTGAATCTGCCCCTTTATAATAAAAAGGAGAAATTTATTTTATTATAGTTTTGTTAAAGTTTATAAAGAAATCTTCTTTTTATCTTTCGTGAAATTAAAGGGAATACCACTATTGAAATGCTGCGTTAAATTCAATATATTGCTCATAAACAGACCTTATAAAAAGGTCCTTTTTCTTCATTTGTGTGTATTGACACACATTTCTGAGGTTTTTCTTTTTATAGTGTTCTTTTTATATCTTTTATTTCCTTATCAGTCATCATTCAGCAAAGAACTCCTAGGACATTTATCTACTTGTCTTAATAAGTAGTCTATCCCCTTTACGCTCTATATAACCCTTGTGGGGTTATAAGTTCTACACCAATAATGGGATGGATCTTTTGCAGTGTAAATGGACATGCCCATCCCTGAACCCCCATTGAAGTCTTCAAGGGCACTTCAAGAGTCAGATCCAGGTGTGATTGTCAATAAGGATGCTTATTGAGCATGGAAAAAAATGTGCAACACTGATGAAATCAATGTTACAAGTTGATTACATATGTTTTACATATGTAGGACAGCACCTAACAATAGTAATCAAGTAGGAAAATAGCAGAAGAGCATCAAATATGTGGCTACTAACTGTAAAAGGGCTCAAGATAACTTGTAAGGGCTTTTATAGAATGACATGGACAGGTTAATAAAAGAACACCTATAATAACCTTTATCAAGGTAAATAAAATACGCGCTCAGTCAACTGTTGACTAGACAGCGCTGAGGTTAAACAAACAAGACTTTGAGCTCAACGCTCACTAACCTAAAGGTGAGAAGATAAAGTAAAAATGAACTGAAAGAAAGAGAAAGATTAAGAAAAGAAAATAGTGATTTCAGTACGAAGTTGGTAATGATGACAACTCAGTGTAATAAACATTACCTTTAGATTCTTATTCCTAATTGTAAGATATGAGGAATAAGAATCTAAAAGGGAAAAGAGAGAGCGCCACTAATAACATAAATCAGAAAAAGAAAAAGCCACTCAAACAACCAACATAATACTCCCTCATGCATTCTCACCCCTTGCGGTCTTCAATATTAGATCTGCACATTTTACTGTCATGTCAAGTTCATCTAACGTACTTTGACCAATTTCCACATTAGTCAATCAACACTAAACAAAATCACATACCGGTAAAGTCTTGACCGACTATCATTTACTCCAACAGTTAATTAATTGGTAAAGCTATTGTAACTTGATTGATTATTGTAAAGGATGAAGAACAAACAGAAGTGACAAGATCAAGGGTTTATATACCCATAAACAAAAAGAATATCCACCCATAATGATGAAATAATTTTACAAAAAAGGATCACTGTAGAGAACAGATAATGTGAATAACTAGTATGTGATCTGTAGATTATCTAATAAGATCTTTACAAATAGATGTGCATGTGTAATTATCTAATTTTGTGTGTGTAATCTTTAATCCAAAGATCTGACTACATCTTTTCACAATCTTACTTCAAGATTATTTTCCTTTTCTTTTGTTTCTTATCTTATACTAAGATTGTCTTTGTTTGGATTCAGTCCAACACTCCTGTAACTTCCATAGGATTTCACAACAATGAGGTTAAAGAAACACTTCATAGATCATATGAAAAAAGAAATTTGTTGATCAACTCTGATCCTTGTTCACTGAGAGCACATTTAGCATGATGACAGGCAAAGTGTGGTCCAAGGCAACATGGACTCAGGGTTGGGATTGGCTGAACAGGGCTTTTGAGGGGAGTTTTATAAGAAATTTTTGTATCTTGGGTGTTTTGACTCATTTGGCACTCCACAGCTGCCGTACACTGTAGCAATTTTCAACTTTGAGGATTGTTAGATACATGGACTCATCCTGGGATCCACAGTAAAAGAGCATCTGCACTCATGTGGTAAATCAGGTGCGGTAAGTGTAAATTTACCGCAACTGCAGGGCTTCTTCCACACTGGTGGAAAAGTAGACCTGTGGTACAAAATGTTTTGATCAATTTGAGGTAAGCCAAAAGTAAATATCATCATACATTACCTCATGCATTATCCTTGGTTGCTGCTTGGGCCCAATAGCTTTGGGGTGTAACAATTACCACATGGCAGATACTGTACACGAGTGTGGAATTTGTCGAATTAAGTAACTTTTACCTTACCATACAGGTGGGTACCACAAAAGATACCAAAACATACCACAAACGCGTGCGGATGCTCCAAGTGTATTTTATACTTATACAGAAGTGAGTGTTTCACCGGATTCCTTGAAAACTTGGTGATCACACTCCATTCTTTGACCCTTTACAATCTTATAAATTTTTCAACATTTTCAAACAATTGCTTAATCAAAAAAAACTCACCTAAAATAGATTGTTTTTTCAATGTTGAAGGAATACAAAACCATTTAAAGATTCTGATCTTGTTTAAGTCCTTTCCGCATCTAGCAGTGGGTATCTGCATGGAGCTGTATTTCTTTGTTTTTTTTGTTTTTGTATGTATTTAAATCAATAAAAAAAATTAAAACCATCTTTTGTGGTGTGGTGCTTATTGTTACACAAAGGCAAACTCCAGGAGGATTATTGCCAAAGAGCTATGAGGCAATTGATTGGCGGGTGCTTCTGTGTTGAGAAAGTAAAATCAAGATACAGCTACTAAAGGAAATCATGGTAGATTTCACCCAAAATGATCACCGAGGGACCATGTCCAAAAGGGTTAAAACTCGGGTTTTTTCACCCTTCTTCCACGAGTAGCGTGAGTGAGCTGTCACCACAGCCTCTCTACTCACTTTGACGTTTTCCGACGGGGCACTTCCATCGAAGTTTCGAAGCACAGGATCAAGGGGAACAAGAAGCCACCAAGGTCCGGTCCTTTATTCCCTTTCCCCCTGAACAGCTTTACTCCGTGTTCCTCCTTTTCCTCACACCTTTCATCACAACTATCATCACCTATTCTCACTCTTCCCCACGGTTGGTCACCTAACCACTTTATCTTTAATCGTTCCTGCCTGCTTCTTCCCATTATGCTGACTCGTTGCTTTGGTTCACTTTTCCTAATCTAAGCAGATGGTGATCCACAGCCCGGAAGTCAAGATGGTGGTGGTCCGGATGGTGCTTCGAGGCATGCGCTTTCACGACATCGTAAAAACGCTGGGCATTCAACTGTCGCTCACCTCGGTGCGGCGGTGGTATGATCTTTACCTCACCACCCGAGCTGTAGTAATCAATCCTTTGGAGCATATGGCTCGAGGACCCCCGACGGCGTTAGGACCAGCTCAACATCAGTTCGTTCTGGAGTCTCTGCAAGTGGACCCTACTCTGTACCTAGACGAGCTGCAATCCAAAATCATGGACCGATTTGGAATCCAAGTGTCAACAATGACACTTTCTAACGAGTTACGTCACCGATTGGCCTGGACCAGGAAGAAGGCCCGTACAGTCCACCCAAATCAATCCATGGAAGCACGAGGTGCTTACATCCAATCCATTAGTGACATCGATCCCAGATGTCTTGTATTCACCGGTAAGTCTTTTATTATTTATTTGTACTTGTCATTTAATCTCATCTCATGGCGATATCAGACTGACAATCAATTCTCTATCTGACGTGATCTCACTACAGACGAAAGTGCCATCACGAAACGACGATTGTTTCGAGAGTATGCACGAGCACCGATCGGCCAAAGAACCGCACGCCTTCATAGGCCAACCACAGCGACTCGATGGTCGGTGTTACCTGCGATATCGCTGGACGGAGTTCTTGCAGTCAAGATCCAGTCGGGTGGCTACTCCAGGCTCAACTTTGAGGAGTATCTGGAACACAAACTCGTAAGTTAACTCATTTTAATCATTTCATTTGGCTTTCATGATATTGACTCGAACGTTTTGGTAGTTACCAGCCATGAACGCCTATCCAGCCCGTAACAGCGTCCTAGTGATGGATAACGCTCCTATCCATCACAACGGTCGCGTGGTCGAGCTTTGCGACGCTTGAGGCGTACGCCTTGTATATCTCCCACCGTACAGCCCGGACCTTAACCCAATCGAGAAAGCTTTCTCGATCTTGAAGGCCCGTTTAAGAAGGTCCCAAGTCCTCCAGAACGCTTTGAATGACGACGAGGAAATAGCTGCCATTTTCCTCACATGTATGAATCTACTGACTGACACCCTTTCTGAAGGTCTTTTTCGAGGATGTGGGTACATGTAAGACTCATTATTTATATTTTACTCTCGGTGCTGTTATGAAGTCTCCATTAAGTTTATCTTAATGTAACTATTCCTCTCTCTCTGTGTAATTCTGAATGTTGTGGGAATTGATTTGGAGTCATCCAATCCAAATATTTTAACTTTTTTTTTGATATCTGGCCTCTATTTGAAATGCATTCTACAAATGACATGAGTGTGTTGCAAAGAAGAAGTGTTGCTGGACACGTGAAACCTGTGCCTCCTCCTTATTTTTGCCTAAGCCCAAAGTTGCATGTTATACCTTGCTTAACTCTGATTTCATCAATCATCACACACAAGTACCTTCACTCTCATAAAGTTGAACATGCGTGAATATTCAACTTTATACACATCACTTGCTTGTGTGATCAAATTTATAAATTTGATCACTTTATTCATTTTTGATTAATGTGGTATCTTATTGCGGACAAGTTCTGTCACTTGCCAATTTTTGATGTTCATGACATGAACATCAAAAATTGGAGCTCAAGACATTTTTCTTATTTGGATAACAATCATATCATCATTTCCTTATAGCTTCAAACAGGACATTTGGACTACTCAGGATAACAAATTTTTGGGGGGGATAACAACTTCACAGAACATGAAAGATAACAAGACTTTTTTTGGGGGTTTTTGTGATTTATAAATATGGAAAGGTGGGGGTTTGAATTTTGGGTGGACAAGTCTTAGTGGCAAATCAGAATGTATATAATTTATGCCTACAATTTCATTTGGGGAATAAGATCACCAGATTGGTTGATTACTACAAGGTATTTTGTTGAAATGGGTTAGTGTGTAACACCTTTGTGGCCTCAAGTAGTCCGGCGCCACCTTGAGGATTGGACCTCTTGTGAGGAGATGGACCAGGGGATTTTCTATCTACTCCGGATAAAGGAAAAATCAGTATGGAATCATGAAGGAGATTTTAGATAGCTCGAAAAAACTTACACATCATTCGCCAGTGACGCGCTTGAGCTCTAGCAAGTAGCCGACCTGCTATCTCGCGGTCGACTCCCTTCAGAGTCAAAGTACCCTCAGTCATATGCAGACTGGGGATTAGATCTTGCCAACACTCGACCCCCGCTTCCGCCAAGCCGAATCGCGTGTTGAGATCTTCCGGTGCGACACCGCAAGTATAAAGAAAGTTTTCCAGGGCAGCTTCGTGTGGGGCTTTCCCCTCCTCACCACTATCAAGGCCATCACTTGTATCCGAAGTGTCAGATGCATCCAACACAATGGTGGCCCCTTGGGAACGACCGGTGCCTATTGTTTGGAGACAAAACGAACATAACATCAGCGCCATTCATATAAACACATACAAGGAAGGGGTCGGTGGGCTTACCGTGTTCGAAATTGCCGACTTTAGGTTTCACATCCAGAATGGGACATTCCAAGTTCGAAGCCGGCAACTTGGGTTTAACATCGACCACTGTGTTGCCCAATCTGGAAGTGGCACCTGGAAAAAAAAAGTTAGAGTCTACACACATTACAAAAAAAAAGTGTAGATGGTTTGCTCACCGATACGATTTTGGACCTTTACCTTGCCTGATGTCTTCACATCCGGATCGGGATCAGAGGACAATATTACCAGGCAGTTCGCCTGCCCACCTCGAGGAGTTGGGCTGTTGCTTTCTTGCGAAGCCTTACCGAAGCATGGTCGAGTCGATCTTGCAGCCCTACGAGCAGCTAGACGCTGTTGGACACGGTCTTGCACACGCATCGAGCGGTGAAAGACTCGCGATTTCGCCATTTCTGCCCGATACTCATGAGTATCGGGCGCCATATGGATGGTCGCCAATTTCTGTTCCTAAAATGTTACGGAAAAAAAAAATTAGTGAGATCAAAGCCATAGTTCGGACTCACTCACTATGGCTTTTGCCCATATAAAGGCACATCGCAGTGTGAACCGATATTGGAACATCGGATCCCAAGGAGCGACAAGCACAACCCCATCGCCTCCATTGGACTGTTCGGCGTGTTGGTGGTAGATTGCCGCCGTGGTCTCATGTAATTTGACCAGTTTTTTGGCTTCCTATGTGAATGCAAACAATAAGGTAAAGATATGATGAGGGGTGAGCAACTTCAAAAAATCGGATAGAAGGATCAGATGAACTCACCTCAAGTCGGGCATTGACCACCTCTATTTCATGATCGCCCGGGGCTGTGCCGGCGGCAGTTGCAATGAGCTTTTTGGCCGCGCTCTCCTTTTGGATCATCATGTGAAATGCATTAGTAAATAATAGATGGAAATGTAGAGAAGGAGAGAAACGAACGTAAAACTTACTTGAGCCTTCTTTTGAGCCTTCATGGCCTTGTTGTCGTTGAGGATCATGATTGAAAATTTTTTTTTTTAGCTTTCAACATCAGGTTAGCGAACTCAAACCATCCGATGTGGCCGTCCAGGATCACCTTGGTCCGGCCGACCACACCTTTCCACTCGACCACCGGAGCCAGAGGGCTATTCAAGAGTAGCTGCTCCATCAGAGGAGCATACTCTTCACAAAGGGTGGCACATAACTTCTTCATGTCGTTGAGAGATTTGCCATAAGGGCAAGTCTTGAGCTCGATTGGATCCCCGTTATTGAAAGTCTTCGAATCGACCAATGGAACCTTAGGGGGACCGGAAGTTCTGCGTCCGTTGGGTACCTTTGGTGGAATGGGGGCTGCAAGTTCTTCAGCGCTGTTAGTATGGATTTTAAAGACCACCGCAATGGTGACCTCATGGGTTTGGTCGAATGCCTTCCGGGCATCAGTTCCAGGTAGGAACAAAGGGCCTTGAGAGAACGGAAATGGTGCATCAGCACCTTCAAAAATGTTTGAAGGTCGATTAAACACTGAAAACAACAAGCAGTGTTCAATCGGTCAGTGTAAATTTCCTGAGTTATGAAACATGAGAATACATACGCGTGTTGTCTCGACCAATATCGGTCGGGCTTTGGTTGCCGTTGGTTGATGTTGCTGACTGAGACATATCTGATGACCAAAGTGAGTAACAACGCATAGAGTCAGTTCAGATTGGACCCACGTGAATTGGTGGTGAGTATGGGCAAATGAGCTTACAAATTCTTAGCTAGACTTGAGTGTGATATCGCCTATATGGAAGATGAAGAAAATTGAAAAATAATATGATATAAGAAAAAAAAATTAGGATAGGGGTAACAGTGAAACAAGCGCACTAGGGTAGTGAGAGGATTTATCGAGTGAATGACTGGAAAACTGATTAGGAAATGGTAAGACCGGTTTGGAAAGTGGGTTGATTCAAACCTGAGAGTGGCGAGAAAGGGGCACCTTTATATCTTGAGGACTGGCGTAGCAGGTGTAGCAATAGTCACACCGTATCGTATGGAAGGCTTGGAAGTGGTTTTAGAATCCGCTACAATAGGGGTTGAAAATACGCCTGTCAGTATCCAATCGAAATCAAATGAGATGAAGAAAACGGTGGTATGAAAAAAATAAAATGATGGAAGCAAGAAACCAATAAGCATTTGCGACAAAATATGACTTTGAGATTGAACAGGCCAAGGAATTTTGCTTGAGGTTGGAAGTCGACGTCTGATACGTGATATGAATAGGTGATCGAATCGGTGGTATAAAAGATTTGCTTTGATTTTCTTTGATTGGATTCGATTTGGTTCGATTCGATTTGGTTCGATTTGGTTCGATTTGGTTCCAAGCAAATGAGAATCAATAATCAAACCCTTGAAGCCAATGACAAACTGGTATTGATTGAGTCCAAGCCAAACACTCAATCGGATGTGAAATGAGGTTGATGATGATGAAGCCTAATGAAGCCATTCGACCGTCCGAATGATGTTTGTTTGGACCCTATTGACTGGTGGTTGATACCTGCGGGGTCACCGGTCGTTTGGAGATGGATGGTTGGAAAAGAGAACGGTATTCAAACCAAGGGAGAACCTGGTGAGAAGAAACAGGAGGGCCCTGCCGCTCACCGACCGCACACCGTCACGGGTTAGTCGGGTAGCGTCGGTGCCAAAACATTATGAAAAAAGTCATTGACCGGGTGATGACCCGGCTTCTAGAACACGTCAGCCATGTGACAAGACAGAGGCGTTTTTGACATAATGAATCATAAGGTTTGACGTCAAACCTTATGATCCACTAGATCTTATAATACTACTCTTAGGTGTACACGTTCGAGAAGAGGATCAAGTTATCCGGTAAGGGATCACTTGTCTCGACTCTAGGTAGTCCCGACTGTTACGTCCCGGACTACCAGTGCTCGGGTTATCACTGAGGACCCCCGATTGCATTTATAATCTCAAAAGAAATTATTACAGCAATCGGGGTAGCATCTATGGTTTATATAAATAATACCAAGATCTCGGTTTAATACCGAGCTCTTGATGTTGATAGATGTGACAAACTATCTAGGACTATACTCGTACCAGCTACCAGAAGCTGAAGGTTCTGATACGAACATAGATCTAGAGGTCTCAATCTGGAGGACTTACTTACCCAGAATGAGTACGGTCACTTCTACAACTCATATAAACAGATAGCTCAAAGTTCTCAGAACACGCTAGAGGAAAAAAATTTTAAAAGGAATCACTGAGTGATTCGATGAATTGGGTTTTGTTTATTACATTACAAACCTTTTATTACAAACCTCCGTCTCTTACATCTGCCTTGTGAGGTTTCAGATCGACCTCACATGCTAGTTGGGTGGGTGGGATGGTTTTTAAATTTTTATGTGTGTATTATAAGATTGAAATTATAATGAATAATGTCTTGATTAAAAATTACAAGAAGCAGAAAAATATCTTCTCAGAAGATATGGTGCTGGTAATGTTTTACTGGTGGTAAGGTTAATTGTGTAAAGAGGAAGGTGAGTTCGATGGGACATTCGAAATCACACCCTTCTGGGTTATCCTCTTTAATCCACTTAATGGACTCTGGCCGTGGTTCTCACTTGCCTTCTGGCTATCTCTCTGGTCTGGGCATTCCTATATCATCACTAAAATAATACCGTGGCGGAGTATACCTCCCCTAGTCGATCAGTTGGACTGTGTAGCGCAAATTGGGCCAGATCATTATAGTGGATTATCAAGACCGGTTTACCACCATGACATTACCCGATACCCGTGGACACTGCCCACCTTGTCGTTCCTCCGGCGGTAAGCTACAATCCACTAGATCTTATAATACTACTCTTAGGTGTACACGTTCGAGAAGAGGATCAAGTTATCCGGTAAGGGATCACTTGTCTCGACTCTAGGTAGTCCCGACTGTTACGTCCCGGACTACCAGTGCTCGGGTTATCACTGAGGACCCCCGATTGCATTTATAATCTCAAAAGAAATTATTACAGCAATCGGGGTAGCATCTATGGTTTATATAAATAATACCAAGATCTCGGTTTAATACCGAGCTCTTGATGTTGATAGATGTGACAAACTATCTAGGACTATACTCGTACCAGCTACCAGAAGCTGAAGGTTCTGATACGAACATAGATCTAGAGGTCTCAATCTGGAGGACTTACTTACCCAGAATGAGTACGGTCACTTCTACAACTCATATAAACAGATAGCTCAAAGTTCTCAGAACACGCTAGAGGAAAAAAATTTTAAAAGGAATCACTGAGTGATTCGATGAATTGGGTTTTGTTTATTACACCACCACTCTAAGCTGAAAGCCTGAGCCTCAAAAACGAAAACCCCCCTCTTTCAGATTGCATGTTTTTAACCCGCACACTAATCGTGCAACTTGTGTTTACTCAATACAAAAAGTATCTCCTTCGCGTCTTTCAACTCTTCTGTTGAGTAGCCTTTTATATATAGCTTCCAACAGTCCGATTTCCACCTGCCCAACTCGCATATCTCTTGGGCTGGTACTCCTAAGGCAAACCTCAAGGAGGCTCCTCCGACTCTGAACGAATGACCAGTGATCCCCTCGAAGCCTTCCTTTTCCCAAAGCCTAGTGCAGGTTGCCATAATCGTTTGCTTTGAAAGTGGGATTCTTCCGGTGCCTTCTCTGTAACTGAACAACAGGTCCTCGTCCCTTTTCGCGTCGGCCATACGTCTCCGTAGCGCGCCAATTGGGCAGAGTACATTGTTTAAACCTTTTAACTGTAAAACCTGTGATTCTCCAGCTTTTGCTGTCTTAGCCGTTTTCAGCGAGATAAAACCTTCCTCCGTGTCGTCGTCGCTAACAATTCTGACATTTGACTTTTGAATCATCGCTGTACTCTTCTTTCCGTCCCCTGTCAACTCTCCTAACCTCGCTAACCCCCAAAAAGCCACTAATACCGTATCTAGAATTGCTAAGTCTTTACCACTTCCGCCGATCAGGCCGTCAGCTAAGCATAGTAAATGCTTCAGGTGGACTGGTTTCTTTTCCTTCGATTCTGCCACATTTGCGTCTCTCTTCTTAGAAGCGGTGAGCATTAATTTTATCGTGGCGTCGTTCACCTTCGGAAAATCTTCTTTATGATAGAGGTGCCAGGCCTTAAGTCCGTACAAATATTTTTCTAGAGTTTGTGAGAGGATATCTTCTTTCGTCGGACCGGTCCCTGTCCTTCCAGCCCAGATGCAGAAGCCGTATATATCATCCTCTTTGGCTGGGAGGTCAAATTTCACTAAAGATTTTTCCTTCTTGTACTTTAAGAACTTCTTTACGGCTCCGTTGTAGCCTAATATTGTGTTCCATTTCCATCCGTCCAAGATTTGTTGTTGTAATTCGTTGTAGTATATCCTCCCATCTCCTCTGCTCAAAAAGCAGATTATTGGCTTCAATTCTTCATTTGTAAACATTATTTGAATGAAAGCGCAGAAAGGGATGATTCAGTGTGGAAAGGATGATGTGGAAATATGAGTAGAATTTTGTTGATGAAATGCACAGGTAGCGGAAATTTTTCTATCAACACTCTTCAATAAAGGAAGATCCTCTTGGGATTTCGTTTCAGACCATATTTACTAGTCTTCAACGCTTCAGATGATACAAGTCTTCGTACAGTATATACAAGATGGTGGAATAAACTAGGAGAATTGAATAAACTAGGAGAATTTTAGCCCTGGAAACTGGACCCTTAGCACCTCATAGTCAACGCTCAATACTGGTTTTTGGCTGAAAACTTTGACTAGATCTCCTGGGACCGAGGCCCACATTCTGTCAGCTTCGACTTTCCCATGATTCTCACCTCTCGATATATCATCCGCCGTGTTTTCTTTAGATACCACTCTTTTTGCCACTAAATCCATATGGCACGAGATGAGGATTTGTTGGATCTTCCGCCACTCGCGGTTAACCTCAAGGTCATTAGACCTCCTGTTCGATATTGCGTTCTGTGAGGTTGTGTTGTCTGTCCAGACTATGACCGTTTTTCCGTCATAATTTCCTTGAGATATGACGTTCCAGAGTCCGATTCTAATGGCCACGGTCTCCAACCAGGCAATTCCTCTTTTGGTCATCCCTGAGTCTTCCCAACCCTGTTTCAGTTTCAATTGGAACCACTTCTTTCCCAATAAAACACCGATCCCATAGCTTGAAGATGCGTCGCCAATCCAACCTATGTCGATAGGATCGCTAAATCTGATTAGTCTGGTGTGTTCGAAATCTGACAGCATCAATTTCCAATGCATGAGGTCCAACTTTACGTCTTGTGGGATAGTTTGCGTTGCATGCTTATAAACCCAACTCTTCTTCCACCTATAGAGTGCTGTCATATAGCATTTGAGTTGGGGAAGCATTAGCGTAACATGCACTAACCTCCCTATCAATACTTCCACCTCGTTAAAGGAGAACTTCCTTTGCGGTGTCAGTGCCTCCAAGATTTGAGATTTTCTTTGTTCTAATTTTGCTTCTGGCAAGCGCACCGTTTTGGATCTACCATTCCAAATAAATCCTATAAATTTCTGTTCGTCTTTAAAATCCGATATCTTGTCTTTATTAGTGATCACACCTAATTCCAGACTCCTGGTGACCACATCCGCCATTACCAGGTTAGAGTTTACTTTCTTGATAAACAATGCGTCATCGACCCATCTGAAGATTTCGACTACATCGAATTCATTCTTCATTATTCCCCTCCACGCGTCTGCTGGTCTGCCGAAAGACCCACACCCTGCGACGCCTCCGAATCCAATCCTGGTATCCCACCAGATGTCGCCGTTGGGATCCATGATCATCATGTATGGTTGTTGTTCTAACATCGTGGGGATTTGTCGATAGGCCTTCTCCCAATCGAAAATGGCCAAGCTCAACGGGTCTTCAGAATTACGGAAGAATGCTGAGACTCTTGCGAAATCATCCCAAGTTGTTTTGTAATCATCTGCGTCGACGAATGAGTTAACCGACGGTATATCAGGATTGTCTCTCGGAAAGGAAAGGTCGTTGATGGGTCGAATGGATCCATCCCCGTTCACCACTGCGCCCAAAGGGTTGGTTCTGAAGAAACCTACCCTCCGGTATACGTCCTCGTGCTTAAAGGGTCCGAAGATCCTCCCCGCGGCCTTTTCTTTTTGCATGCTTGACACGATTTTATCCTTAGCCAGCTCCGATGATGCGTGGTTAGGTGGAGTATACCACTTACAGTCTATTAGGAAGTGGTGTGGTATTCCCTGGTCGAATCCGAACTTAAAACCATGCAAAATATCTTTATATTCTTCGAACAGGCCTGCTGCCCTCAGTCCTTCCTCCCACTTGTCGAGGTTCATCTCACATTTCACCTTGCCTGGCCAGGTCAATGAATCTGGATCTGACACGGGGTTCAACCCAGAATCTGGGTCAGGTAACTTCAAAGCAGTCTGATGGTGGAAAATCTTGTTCGACATCTGAGTGTCCCTATTAGATTTTGGGACCTTCGTACGAATTCTATTCGGAGAGAAATCAAAGGATTAAATTACGCAAATGTAAAGTTGTACTACACATATGGCTGTAATGTAACAAATGGAAAAGGACTGAGAACCAGATTTCGAGAGATTTTCACGAAAGTGAATACAACTTATGAAAAAAGGATTCTAAAGAAAGATGGGGAGGTGCAAAGCAATCAACCTACGCTTCTCCCTTCTTCCCTTTCCCATCATTTCTCTTGAAACTTGGGTTATAGTTCTTCCCTCTGTAGCCGCCGTAAGGCATTGATCTGGCGGGTCTCCCTTTTCCTTCGTAGCTATTCCTCGTAGGTCCGAAGGGAGGTCTCGGGCCGTGAGGGAAAGAGCCTGGTGCCGCGTGGTCTGAGAGAACGTCTGAGTAAGGATTCCTACCAAACTTCACCCCTCCTTTCATATAGGGATTATCTGAAGTGTTCAGGTCGTCCTGGGCTCGAGCATTGTAAAAAATTTCGTTTACTAAACCAATAGGTTCTAATGCTGGGTTCGGAACATTCTGCTCTGGATTTCGAACTGAGAAGACGGACTTTCTGATGGTCAGATCATACTTAAATGCTATGACCCAAGACCTCTGTTCTTTAAAGATTCTTAAAACATTCTTTCTGTGCATCTCCATTGCGTCCGCAAAACCTGGAAATTTGTAGTCTTCTCTTAACATCGTAATGAAGCATTCCATATTTTCTCCCCATTCGAAACGTGATTGGCTCCATTCACCTGGGAATGGGTGGCCCCGGTATTTCTCCACGTCCTTTTCTCCTTTCTTGTATTCAACGTAGTTGTCACTTGCGGCCTGTTGCCAGCTCTTGTTGAAAATCGTCAGAGGCAGTTGTCCTTGTAGACTTTGCATGTTTTTGTGAAAGAATAACGGGAGAGATTGAGCTTTTGAGTCTGGAGTTATGCTGAAGTCGAAGGTAAGACCACCTTCTGAAAAGGTTGATTCTTGCAGATTAAAACTTTTGGTGAAGCTGTGAGTTTTATTAATCAGTGGGACGTGTTCAGCATTCGAAGTTAGGTCTATCACCTCGGCATTATCTATATTTCGGATAGCTGCTGCATTAGTGGAGCTGATTTTCGTAAATTTTGGTAGTTTTGAGGAAGTACCAAATAGATTTTTAAATTCCGCTTTATTATTGGAATTTGAGTCTTTATTTACGTCTTTGTCCACGCCTTCTTTAGATCTTTGGCTACTTTCGGATTGCATGACGATGCTGTCGCCGGAGATTCTAGGATCTATGTGCGGGTTGGTCATTTGATCTTGGGACACCTGATTACTCGGGCGTGTATCTTTCCCTTCGTCAATTCATGGTGTCAATTCGGGACAGAAAGCAGTCAGCTAACTATTCCATTTCCTCTTTAACTGAACAAGACGTTGTTCTAAAGATGGGATGACATTGTGGCAAAACGTTGCTCACCTTTACCTCTGTTGAGGTACATTGAGATTAACAACTGCTTGTTGTATTTCCCAAACGCTGAAGTCCCGGTTGGGCCGCTCTGAGCACTTCCTTCGTCCCTTCCTCTTTCACTTGCGGATTCTGTTTGCGATGCTTCATTGCTCTTGCTGTTAGGGCTTGGTGTCATTGCTCCTAAAAGTGCTGTGACGTCTGTGATGTTGCTTCTTGACATTTTGAGAGATAAGAAATTATTAAAGAAGCGAAGAATTTTTGTTTTTAATTTTTAAATTTTTATGTGTGTATTATAAGATTGAAATTATAATGAATAATGTCTTGATTAAAAATTACAAGAAGCAGAAAAATATCTTCTCAGAAGATATGGTGCTGGTAATGTTTTACTGGTGGTAAGGTTAATTGTGTAAAGAGGAAGGTGAGTTCGATGGGACATTCGAAATCACACCCTTCTGGGTTATCCTCTTTAATCCACTTAATGGACTCTGGCCGTGGTTCTCACTTGCCTTCTGGCTATCTCTCTGGTCTGGGCATTCCTATATCATCACTAAAATAATACCGTGGCGGAGTATACCTCCCCTAGTCGATCAGTTGGACTGTGTAGCGCAAATTGGGCCAGATCATTATAGTGGATTATCAAGACCGGTTTACCACCATGACATTACCCGATACCCGTGGACACTGCCCACCTTGTCGTTCCTCCGGCGGTAAGCTACAATGCATTCGAGTTTTAACCCTTTTGGACATGGTCCCTCGGTGATCATTTTGGGTGAAATCTACCATGATTTCCTTTAGTAGCTGTAATCATCCGTGTTGTTACTAATAACACAGCCGAAGGACGATACACGGGCCCGTGCAATTTCCAGGGTCCGTCAGTTTTGCGCTGGGCCTCAAACCTGCTTCACCGGGAGTATGGATTTACAGAGGTTTTACTCAAGTCAAAGTTCAGCCTTCTTTTTGGTTTGGATGTGCTATGTAGAGTGATTTTGTGGAAAGTTGGTCCAAACTTATCTTTGAGGTCTGTTTGAGTTCTACATAGTAGGTAGATGAATGAGAATTGTAGATGAAGTTGAATGAAAGACTTGTGAATTGAGACTTTCTTGAGTTTTTCTTTTTTTTTTAGAATTCGAAATTTGAAATCGGACTGCGATCTGAGATGCTGTGAAATTGATTTCTTGATTTGATTGGCTTATTCTTGATATTAACTTTTTACTTTATTTCAAGCAGAACTGAAGCACAGCAAGCAGAAGCAGAAGCAGAAGCAGACCATTGAACAAGAACAAGAACAAGAACGAGACCAAGACCAAGAACATTAAACAAGTCAAACTATCTAACTTACCAATTCAAAAATCACTTCAAGGCAATTTGATACCACTCTCGAAATGCATATCACATCAAATCATAAAAAATTGTAAGTCATCAATCTCATCATCAACAAAATTGGATGAATAATCTGACATTTCCTTTTCTACTTTCTTCAAATTCAAACATCAAGGGTTAATGCATGTTATCCAACAGAAGAGACTCAAACTGAATCTAAATCAAAACCCAATTCGAATTCTTTAAGTAAATTAATCTATTATTGTCAAACCAAACCACACAAAATCAAAAAAGTCACCAATTATTTAATTTCATATGCTCAATCTCAATCAAAACCATCATCTTTGAAAAACTCATTATCACCTTATCGTCATTCAAAATCAGGTTTACTTTGTACTTTAGAAATCTTCAATTCAATCTTACTCTCATCTCATCATCATTTAGATGAATTCTTCATCGATTTACTTTATTTGATTCATATCGGACTAGGTTTAATTCCAATCCATCAAGATCATTCAAATCAATCGATTCAAAATCAATTCATCGGATTCGGTTGGGTTGGTGAAGATTTAGATCTATGTATTAAATCAATCGAACTTTTTACAAATTCTTGTCAATTTTTAAATTCAAAAACCTTTTTAGATCATCAATTCTTTAATTCTCATTTAATTTTAATCGATCAATTCACTTCAATCTCTATGGTTAAAACTTTGAATTCTAATAATTTGTAAACACCCTCCCCCCAAATCGTCCTTTAATTCATTTCAACCAAAAAAAAAAACATCTTAAATTTATCACAACTTATATTGACTATTTCTTTTTTCAAATTCTTTTCTTGAAACAGTGCGAAAACTTTGGCTATTTTGGCTTTAGGCGATTTAATCTTATCTGAAGGGTTTTATAGTAGTACAGAGTTTTCTAGTCAAGTTAAATTAATCATTCCTGGAATCATGTCTACCTTTTTACCTAATCAAAACGAGAAACCAGATGAATCGATTTCAACCATAATGTAAGTTATCTTTTTTTATATTACCAATCCCCCTCTTTTGAAAAGAAAAGAAAACTGATTAAATTAAAAATTTGGGGTTTTCTCTTTGAAAAAAAGTAAGGAATTAACTGATGAATCAAGAAGATTGATTGAATTTGAAGAATTAGAAATTAAGATTAAGATGATGAAAGAAAATTTACTTCAAAAGATGAATCAAGCGAATCCAAAATCGATTCCAACTTTGGATTTAACGATTTATTCAATTCAAATCTTTCATTTTTTACTTAATACTCATTCTACCAATTTAATTCAATCTGAAATCATTTTATCTTCAATCTTTTCTAATTTAGAAACTTCATTTAATTTAAATTCATTGAATTTTTTAAATTCTTATTTATTAATTTATAAAATGATTTTAAGTTGGTCAAGATTAAAATATAGATCGATTGTGATTGATTTATTGGTGAATCGAATCAAGATCTTAGATCATCAATCATTGGAAGAAAAAGATTCGAAAAAAGATCTTTTAAATTCGAAAATTAAACTTTTGGGAACCGTCTTACAAAATGTTTTAGAAGATGAAATCATTCAAACCATTGAAGTTTTAAATGTGATGAAAATCTTGAATGAATTAATCAAATTACTTTCAAGAAACCCTAAATCAGAAATCTTAATTGAATGTATAGCTTCGGTTTGTCTAAATCCATTTGATAATCAACAGATTGATGAAGTCTTTCAATTAATCTTAGAAAGAGTGATGGAAGAAACTGATTCGATCCATCAAGACTTTATTCAATCTTTATTAAAATCTTTAAACTTGATCTTATTGAAATCCAATCGATTACCTTCCTATCAAACCTGGATTCCAGCTCTATTATCAACCTCCTCAAATCTTAAAGAAACTGATTTGTTTGATAAAGCTTTAAGTACTTATATCAAATTATTTGATTTCTCATTCAAATCAGATGAAGATTATAAATCGTTTATAAGTTCGATCAATGTCTTTGTTTATAGAACTGATCATCATCAATCAATCTTAGAATTACTTTCCAAGAAAAACTTGATGATTTATTCAATTTGTTTACCTATGCTTATGCAACTTGATTTAAATACGACTTTAGTTTCAAAAACGTTTGAATTCTTTGGATTGACTGATGAAGTTAAAGAATGGGATTTGATCATTCAATCGGTCTTAAAGGATCTTTCAATGAATTTAAATGATGAAGAACTGAATGAAGAAAGGTTTAAAGATGAAATTTATAAACGAATTTGGACAATCGATTATGGATTAAGGATCGGTATGAATTCTTCTTCTTTTTACAGTTTTTTCTTTTCTTAAATAAATCAATTCAAAAAAAAATCGGATCTTGATGAAATTTCATTTTGGTTTATCTAGCTGGAATCGAGATGATCAATAAACGAAACATTCAAAAACCAATCAGTATTAAACGAATTTCATCCATAAGAAGTTATAATACAACTAAATCATTAACTCCATCTAAACGATTACTCTACCTTAACACAAAGTATTCAAATTACCCTTCGATTGTCGAATTAAGGGAAAGCTTATTACCAAAACATCCATCACCCATCATGAACCGATCGATGGATAGTTGTGAAAGTTTTGGGGATGGGAATAAGAGTTCGATCGTTTCGAAGAAATCATTGAGGTTACAAAGGAGTTCAAAGGTTTTAGAGGCGATCGATTCACTTGAGTCTAGGGGTCCATCTAGGTTGGGCTTTGGAGAAGGTTCGGGTACGAACGGGAAGACAAATGGGGATTCGACTCATCAGATTAGGTTCGTTTTCTTTTCTTGATTTTTTTTTCTCTTGAAAATGGTTTGATGAAACTTAAGAATCGGTTTCTTCGTTAATTATTTTTTTGGTGACTCGAATTTAGACTTCTTGTTTCTCCTCCTTATGGACCATGAAAAGTTGAATTACTAATCATAAGTTAACCTCTACCTATCTTTTTTTCTGTGGTCTTTTTTTTTGTATGGATTTGAAAAAAAAACTTGTTGTTGTTATTGATTATTGTTATTTCTTCTTTGATCTTGTTATTGAATGTAATGAAAAAAATCAAATCAAACCTAGATTATAAACTAATGAAATCGTTGATACTTTTTTTTTGGTTGAAGTTACTTTTTTTCAATGTTTTTTTTGGGCCATGAGGATAATGAATAGAAATAGATTATATGGATATCCAAACCAGTGTGGATCATGTATGTAAGGGGTTTGATCTGATAGAGTAGTTTGACTTTGAAAAAGCTTTGAGACAGAAAATGGGTGTATTGAAAAATGCAGCCCATAAATTTAATTTTTTTTTTAAAAAGTTTAAAAAGGTCTCACTCAAGGAGCATACATGTACATCGCACTGTTTTCCAAATCGCTCAAATTTTACAACACTAGGAGGTCAAAGTGTTTCTGCAGAATTTTGAGCAAATTTTATCCTAAGGATTACTAAGTGATGATACAATCACTTCAACTTGGATACAAAGTTGTTGAAGGTCTAAAACAAAAAGTTAGAAACTCTTGCCTCTATTATATATTACTTTTTCAAGTTTTTAATGTGATTTTGATTTTGATTATGAAGGATTTGAATGATATACTTTTACCAATCTTGATCTGATTTTCTGACTTTAAGGTAAATTATATTTAAATACTTTTTGGATGTTAGGGAATTCAAAAAATTATTGAAAAAAAAAGTAAGTTAGTGAAAAATGATAGGTCTTGAAAGTTTAGATATCTATGTACAATTGATATATACTCATATGGTTTCTGTGAATTTCTTTGGAAATTGATAGGATATTTCTCAGTACTCCAGAAACTCAAATTTTGTTGGGGTACTGGGCTCCAACGCTCTGGATATTTGCACATCCTGCTCAAACTATTGATACATACAGCTAAAATCCAGATTGTGTGCTTGAATTTTAGTAGGATCTGGGGTTTTGATGTTCCGGATATCTGTTCAACACACTAAGATTCTGGTTTCTGGTATTCTGACACATGTTCTGTTGATTTCTCCAAAATAAGACAGATATCATATTTGTAAACCCTTTTACTCCTTGAAAAAACTCTTTTAACTCTACCCTATCAATTCTCAATCGCAATTTTTTCTTTTCTTTAATGGCTTGATTTATGTTAAAAATTGATTGAGTAATGAAGAACCACATAGTCTGCAGTTGACAAAGATTATTTCAAAGGTGAGGTTTCTATGACTGAATTCAATCATTTAAAGTTTAACTCATCTCAATCTAGATTAACCATTGAATTCTTTAGGACCCAGCTGGTCCACAGATTGCATGGCAATGGAGTTACATAACTATGTATAAGATGGGAATGAATCAAAATCATTGACTTGTGGGTGTACTGGACTAGATCAAGTGTACAGTACCCTCCAGTACCCTCCAAGTGGTTAGGCAGATTTTGGTCGAAATGCTTGAGGAGGATCTTGGTGTCGGGTGTTGGTCCGTACCAAAAGCTTACGAATGCTAGGCGTGGGGATGTGTACAGCCTCGGCGCGTGTTTTGTTTGTTTATTTACAAACTCCTCGCGCGTTTTGTTGGGGTCACGTGATGTTTATCGACGCTCTTGGTCTCCGATCGCGTTTCTCCATCCAAATGCCACAACAGATCCCACCAGAAGTCTAGTACGTGATCATGGAACTAAACTACTCACAACGATATCACAGTCGCCGGCAAGCTATTCCACCACCGAATTCTTCAAAGGCAACATGGGTGATTCACGAGCGGGTACTGGGACTGTACCCCACAATGCCTAACGATTTGATTGCGCAAGTTCTCTTTCATGATCGACACCATTTCAACAATACATCACCAGCGTCTAATCTTGTGATAAATTAAATCATGATCTATCATCTACAGGTCTATGCTCTTCTCCATAGTTTTCTTAGGACTACTGGTCGGCTGTTTTGTCGTATGGCGCCATCGTCCATATCGATCGCTCTCGATTTACATCCTCGCAACTGGAAGTTTCACTACCTTTCTTGGCTTTGCTATAAGAGCTGGAATTTCTACAAACCCGGATCCATCTCGAGCCAGCTTCATGGTGGAGTGCATGATGTTCATCATCGGTCAATTATGCTTTGTAAGCCTTTTCTAGTGCTCACGGGCGTTCGTTCCGGACGCAAGAACTTACAGCTCAATTGCAAACATCGTTGTTAGTTGGATGTCTGGGTCATGCGCACCCGCGATGAGATAGTAGATGGCATTGCAGAGGTTAGTGCAAAGCTCCTGTACCTGAACTAGCTTCACAGTAGCTGACCTTCATTTTATACACATGTAGCGTGAAGGAGTTGACTTACAAGCCCATGAATCACCTCGAACGTGGCTTCTGGCTGCTAAACACAGCTGGGATACTAGACTTGCTCTTGCTTCAAGACTCTTGGTTCTTCCACTTTGCTTATTGCTTTACCTCATTGGTTTTGCCATTTTGCCGGGCCCTAATAATGAAAACGATGATAACCAAGAAAGCCTGAAGATTCGAGGTGTGTGCTTATTTTTGTTTTCTCTTAATCAATTCCAGTTGACTAACATGCATTTCGCATCAGGTGGTGCTAGTTTTTTACCACTATCGATTCTGGCCGTCATGGATATCGTCCTGGTGATGAAAGCCTGTTTCTATAGTCAGGCATGGCTGCCCATAGTGCTTCTCTTTGTTGCTTCAATCATGCTATGGATACCAGCTATCTGTAAGTCAAAGATCAATCATCTGCTTCGGACCCCAATCGTTGCACTCAGCTTTCAATTCTTTTTCTCGATTCTTAGATGCTTTTTGCTTAGTCACCATTGTAAGTACGTCTTAATTTGAAAATTAATGATCAGAGGGTTGAAGAGGTATTTGTCATGTAGACAACCGATACCTCAACATTGGTCCGATCGAAAACCTTGTTCCACGCAGGCTTTGGCTTTACGCAAGCAGTTGGTATCATGATCATCCTATTCCTAACAAGGCGTCCTGCACTATGGGCCTATCGAGAACCTCCTGAAGGAACAGCACCTGATCAACCACCTCTAAAGAAGTATGTCACTTCTATAACCTGTAGAAAGTGTTCTGACGCACTTACCAATCGTTCTTGGATATAGATATGCATATGTTCCAGCTCGCTGGATTCGAGGACGAGCAGAACCTGTTGTAGAGACAGCTGAGGCAGGATGATCTAGCATACAGACAAACAAAAATGTCTGATTAGACATTGTAGAATAAATCTCTTCGCTTGTAGTCCTCATCTAATTGTAAGAGTCGGTAGGTGTCTGGCAATACTTTTTTGTCTTAGTTTCCTCTTTGCTTTTTACTTCTTGTTTAGTCTTATTTTGAAATTCTTGAATGATAGAGTAGTATCAGATGATTGATTGTGATTGCTAGATTGTATTTGTTCTTGTGGACCTTGTTGGAAAGTCTCAATTTAAGTTTTGTTATAATTCCAATGCAAGATGTTACATGATTGCAAGAAGAAAATATCATATGTCAGACAAGCTTTGATATTGTCTTTTGACTTGTATATATCTTAGAAGCGGGGTCATGTGTTGAAAGATTGCCATGTCGCTCTTGGAGCAAATCAAGTTTGTTGATCTAATCTTTTGACCTTTGGGACACAAAAACTGGAAAAACACATGGTTACAAAAGGACCACCAGTGAAAAAGCAATTAAAGAGCTTTAAGCTTACTTTTTCCACGAATGTTTGAGGTTTGGACCACATCGATCAAGCCTTGTGAGGATATGGGATTTGGTCTAAAGCTGGTCTTAAAGTCACCGGCCCTGCGAATCCTTTCAAAGTTTGTTCTACCTTGACAGGGTTTTTCACGGCATTGATCTTTTACACGTCGTTGGCCAAGCGCAACTCATTCTCTATGTTTCTTTGTTTGAATAGGTCTTGAGTGAATCCGTTGGTCACTCCTCTAACCATTTTGCTCTTTCCTTTTGATCACTTTGATAGGTTAGTCTGGCTTGAATGGCCAAAAGGTCTGGTCAGCCTAACCTTCTGTCAGAACAGTGAGAATGTGGTTGTGACTTTACATTTGTGAGCTTCAGTAGAAACCCATGACACATGGGTTTGAGGTTATCAGAGTGTCATCAGGAGACCCCCTGATATACAAAATTTTGACTTCAATTGGATGAATGGAGACTAAATTCACCAGAATCTAGACAATCAGGAAACTGATGAGTACAAACGTATTAATTCTCCACAAACTCTAAATCCCCAATTCTACGCTCAGCGAACAAATCAAAATTCTGATCATCTAACAATTCCATTAACCAATTGCCAGAATTCAAAGAATCAATTCAGCTACATTTCTAAGTTGCTCTATGAATTTTGAATTCGATGAAATAGTTGAGATGAAAGCTTGAATGCAAAAATTCTTTTTGAACAATTGAGTCCACTTTTCCATTTTCTTTTCATTTTTCAGAGAGAATTGAGTCCACTTTACCAGTTTCTTTTCATTTTTCAAACATATAAACATGTTTGTCTTTGAAATAAGTGAAAGTATGATTGAGATAACAAAGGGATAGAATCACTAACGGGAGATTGGTAAAAATGGCATGAACAGCAGGGCATCCTTTGGATTGAGGGACCGGTATATAGGCAAATGGTCACAATGATGGAGCACTACAACACCATACATATTGGAGGATCATTCCACGGGTGATTGGAATGCCCAATTTAGTATAAAGTTTGGATTAGTTTGACATATAGATGCCAACTTCATTGTGATTGTTAGTGTTAAATAGGGAAATCAGACTAAAAGATGTGGCATGGGATGACAAATTAGCATGCAAGGTTGGGCAATGTATGTGGAAAGTATAGAACATATGGCTACTGCACAGGATTGTGGAGAAGATATCAAAGCTTGAAAGGGAGAGAGTAAATCAAACAAGACAATCTCATACAGTGGGTAAGGTCAAGAATGTGTAACAACTCTGCCTGCAAAAGCCTTTGGGTCCAAAATTTTTAAGAGTTTTTTGGGGAAAAATCTCTGTGGAACACTCAATTTTCAATGTTTTTGACCTTCCTGGGTCCCTGGGAACACTGAATTTTGAGATCCCTGGGCCCAAAAATGAGCTTCAGGAGCAATCTAGGCATCATCCTACGGTTTAGCTGACCTTACGTAGTCAGCTACCCACCTGATTCAGTGCTAGGTCCAAAAATTTGATGCCAGTTTTTTCTGAAAATACATTTTTCAACATGTCCTCCACATATTTGGATCAAGCTCAGTGAGCACATTTCATCTGTCTAAGTATCATGGGCCAACATCAAAGCTTAGTTGTGCATCATTTGGCCAACAAGTGAAATTTGGTTTTGCAGGCGGGGTTGTTACACATTCTTGGCTGTCCACTGTATGCATTGGATGAGGGGATGAAATACATTTCACCAGGGTGAAAACAGGGTGTCAAATAGATAGAACATAATTACAAGATGGCTATAAGAACTGAGAGAAAGACCTAGTCAGTACCTAGATAAGATGACAATTTCAGTGACTGAAGAAGAGCAAGCAAACTTGATCAAACGTGATAGAATAGAATTGGTAAAGAAAAAGGAAAAAAAGTATGAGAAAACCTCTAACTATTTATACCAAAGACATTGCTTATAAAGAGGGCCACAGAGATCACAGAATATCATGTAATTACCAACAATATGACACTATAAATATAAGGTAAGAAATATATATATATATATAAGGATCAAATATCTGGTTAGATGACCTAAGAGATGCCTATGTGCCATACTTCAAATGGAATCTGTTGAATGGATGGCCCTGCTGGGGTATGAGAATCAGGGCTTTGAGTATGAAGTCAAACACTGTGACAAAAAGGTGTGAATATCAATGCATACCTGTAAGCGTATAAAATAAGGCTAGTTAGAGTTGAGGTGTATGGGCATCTGGGGAGTCAGGCAGAAACAATGTAGTATGCAAATGGAAAGTGATAAAAATGGAAAGTTAGAACAGAGGGTATGGCTAATCTGGGTAGATGTTTGTGTACATTTGGAGAGCTTGAATGGAGATGATAGAATGCATGTGTCAAGCGAGATATAGATAAGATGGTGCAAAAATTTATAAATAGAAGGGATGTTATGGGAATGGGATTGGATTGCAAGAAAGGATTGAAATCAGTGCAAGGATGAGTTGAGGAAAGTATATGGTGGTTAAGATAGAGGTGAATGGACTTCTATGCATAAGGCAAGACAACAGAACATAAATGAAAGACAGTGCAATTGAACATTTTTCTGGGGAAGAATGTTCTTGATGTCAACCAAAACCAGAATAAAGGTGAAAAACATAAGTTCACGTGCGGGAATATAAAAGAATTGAGGGATCAAATCATCATCATTGTAGTTTGAAAAATGTTTGTTTGCGTATAAAAAGAAAACATTGATCAAAAGATACCATTTATCACTGTGGCACATCTCACCGGCTCATCATGATTTCTGTATATATCTGATGGCTAAAAAAGAGGTGTGTTGTCACCAAATGTAGAATTTTGAGAGGCTACCTTTAAGCTTACGCTCTGCACTTATGTATGGTTTCACCTTTCGGAGGGTTCTTACAATTTTACATTTATTTGATATCAAGATCAATTTCAAAGGTCACAAATTCATGTATCTTCAGCTTAACTTTCTCAAGAACCACTCCGTTTTTATGAAAATTCAAAAGAATTCATGCAAGGAACCATGTATAAAACCAGACCACCTAAAAGAAATGAATGCAGCATGGGAATCAAATGACAAAACCAAGGAAGAAAAAAGGTTGAAAGATTTGATAGCTTTGGTCTTTTTCTAGTAAAAGAAGAAATTTCATATTTCAGACAAGCAATGATATTATCTTTTGATTTGTATATGTCTTAGAAGTGGCGTCATATGTCGAAAGATTGCCATGTCGCTCTTGGAGCAAACCAAGTTTGTTGATCTAATCCTGTGACCTTTGAGACACAAAAACTGGAAAAACACATGTTTACAAGAGGACCACCAGTGCACAAGCAATCAAAGAGCTTTAAGCTTACGTTTTCCACGAATGTTTGAGGTTTGGACCACATCGATCAAGCCTTGTGAGGATATGGGATTTGTTCCAAAGCTGGTCTTGTAGTCACCGGCCCTGCGAATCCTTTCAAAGTTTGTTCTACCTTGACAGGATTTTTCAGGTCATTGATCTTTTCCACTTCGTTGGCCAAGCGCAACTCATTCTCTACTTTTCCTTGTTTAAATAGGTCTTGAGTGAACCCAAGACTTGGCTTTAAACCCCTCACCACGGTTTGTGCAAGTTGTTCTGCCTTCTGATAGACTTTGGGATTCTTGATAATCGCAACAACTTCCTCCACCGGACGCGCCGGTGCGCTAGAAATGACACCGAAAAGAGCACAGAGAAACAAAACGATTGCTAGTTTTGTGATCATTTTGCGTAGATCTTGTACTCTGATACTTGGTAAAAAATGATTATGAGGATCTCGAAAAATAGGATAGATTGTTTATAGTGTGTGTGGATGCGAATCTACATACCAGTTCGAAGCTGATTTTATAGCCAACGCTGATAACGACTGAGCTAAATAAACTTCCTTCAAATAAAAAGTGTTGTCTGAGGCATGGGTTCAGGTGAAGTATACATGGTCCCTTAAATCGTAACATATCATCAGATGTGGGGATCTCTCGCTGCGGTTTTCTTCAGGAGTCAATTGACATCATGTGCTGTCGTTTATGATAGTAGCTCTGCGTCAGCATTTTGATATCTAGTCGTACTGTTTCTCGCTGGATGTTTCATGAGTCATTGCAGTCGGTAAGCACCGGGGCATATTTCTAAGTACTAGTACACCCAACAATCCGCAGTCAACATTTGGTAATTCTCATGGATTAAGCGTACACGGAGGCTGAAGACTTCAATCAGTTATTCATCGGCACCTGAAAACAAGTCCATGCAATATTCCTTCCTGGTGGATCTCAACTATCGAGCAAGCCTCAAATACTCAAATGCTGCTCCTTGTAATCTTTATTATCCTTCCGACGTGTTTCCCACTGATACGATCCATTTGGCTCGGACGAAAGTATGGCATTATTTCAAAGTCTAACGTGGTGTGCCATTCATTATGATACGATCAACGAGCCATGATCAGGTTTCTACGAATTGTAAGACGCAGCAAGACCACAAGATAGATGTGTGTCAGATAAGAATCCTGTGCCACATTATCAAGTTCATTTGATTGCTTGGCCAATCGAATACGTAAACTTTCAAAGCATCTGGTATGATTCCCGTTGTCGTGTCAGTTTGACTCATCGGTGTCTGCCATCTGGGTATCAGTCGGTCGTGTACACCCTCGCGCACCGACCTCGCTGGTCCGGAGCGTCTCGACGCCTCGCCGCCGCCATGCAAGGAACTCCATTAACCGAGCAGTACATACACCGGTGGAAGTGATCCTAACTGATCGCTAAATAGCAGGAGCCCGCATACGTAGGACAAAAACGTCAGCTCAACACCATGTACTTATTTTCTCTTAAGAATCAAGGTGCACCGCATGCAATCATCGACACTTTTCTTTCCAATGAGGTGAATGAGGTTTATGATTTTTCGTCACAAGATTCCGCGGTTTTGTCTTAGATTGTCAATTCCATCTCCTGTGATCATCAGCCGTTTGGTAATTTTTGATCAACATGACTCATTGGTCTTGTCATTCTGTTGAACATTGCGAACGCTACCCTATTCCCTACCAGGTTGAAAAGGCCCCTTTGTTAAAGCACTTTATAGTCTCTGTGGGATTGTTGGGCTCCTCATCTTCAAAGAATTACGTTTTAGGGTACTTGTCCGCTTGAAAGGAACGCTAGACTGCCCCCGATGCCAGTGTTAGTTAGGATATACTAGCGCGCTTTCGTTTCCGAGCTAGATAAGTGCTTGGTTTCTCGGGCTGAGCCATTCCATTCTTCACTATCAGAGGATGACATATCACATAAACTGAATATGATGCTTGATTTTTTGTACTCTACCGACGTCATTCTTCTCTAACCTTTTTTCTCTCATGAACCAACTTCTTTTGAACTTCTGATTCATGAATGGAAACTTTTTCATTTGTGCAGAACTTCCTTTCTCTGGCAAATGTCATGTATTTTTTTAATTGTAGATCCCCGGCTCACGTCGCTCCCTTTTTTTCATGTCAAACTAGTTGTGATGTGTTTTGGGTCAGACATAAATCTTAAGCATCGAGGCAAGGCTGAGCAGTTTACCAAGTACTCTCTGTAGTGGGGGCCTGAGCCTCAAATCGTTGACTAGTGTTTGTCGAAATTTACAAAGACAAAGCTAGAGTTTTACTCACTGTCAGTCTCCAGATATCAAATTGCTTCCAATGGTTTTGTGCCTCATATGTGACATGTACGATATCCGAATCTCTTTCATACTCGATTGAGGTGATGTTTTCATTGTGTTGTACACACAAAACGCCATTGGAAGCAATTCATCAAACCTAGCACGTGAGATGGGCCAAGTCACTCATATCAAAGTCAAGACCCCAACACCGCTGTGCAAGTCTCATAAGAATCCAAGGATCAAATTCCTCAGTATTGAGTGATACTGATATGCTTACGAAAGAATAAAGAAGATGTCCCCTTGACATAAAATGTCTTGATGCATGAAAACCTTTTGAAATCATGAATCTCAGACTCAAATCTCAATGAAAATCAAAACAACCAAGTTCTAAATCAATATTCTTCAAGCATGAATTTCTATACGAAGTGGTATAAATCAAAAAGAGCAAGATCAATTTGTATGTGTGGGTAAGTAGATAAAAACCCTACAACTATCTAAACCTTTTCAATTAAAACAAAAAAAATGAAGAATCTTTGAATGTTGTTCTGCATTCATCCTTTTGTTTCCTCCACCTGATGTGTATTGTAAATCATTCTCAAATATCACAAAAGAAACACATTATTCAAAAATCAAAGTTGATATACTGTCTACATAAACTTTACTCTTGAAAAAGGAAATCGATATACACTGAAATGTAAGTTGATATCTTTTGGTTTCACTTATTCGACACTTTATCGAATTACCACTGGATCGATGGATGAGTCACTGTGCTTTGATCCAGTACATCGACTGAGGTCTCGGAGTTTGATACTACCAGTGATCGGTAATCTGGAAGCGTTATTCTTCATCAAATAATTATCAATCTCTACAGCTGCTGCTCGACCTTCTTGGATACCCCCTAAATCATCGACAAACATTACAAATTCGATGGAGGACACTTTAGTCAGTACATTTTCTGATTTCCTACTTGAGCAATATATGAAAAAGCGATTTCACTGACAAACTATCAAACTTTGACCTCTTCGACAATCACCAGCAGCAAAGACACCTTCAACACTAGTAGAGTATCCAGTTCTTCCATTTACTCCTGATTTAGTCACTACTCTCTTCAATCTCTTCTCTACATCTACTTCTAAAGCTTCTACTAAATCACTTTCAACTCCTTCAAATCCTAATGCTAACAAACATAATTCACATTCAAAGAATTCTTCTGAACCTTCAACTTCTTTCATCTTCCATTGGTTATTTGAATCTTTCTATTAGGGAAAGAATACATCAAGAAATGGTCTGTGTATCAGTTCTGGTTCTTCTCCTTATGACAAGAGAGAAAAGAACGTACAGCCCATTCAACTCGAACCGTATTCAAACCTTTCAGGTTACCTTCGCCATCAGAAACAACTAATGTTCACAAACAACCAAAAAAGAAATTCAAACATTAATATCAATTAAAAACCCATTCTGATGCAAAACTGAAAAAAAACCTTGCTTACATTCTTTAGTAGCAATGCAATAGAGTCTAGGATCTTTTCCAAAGAAATTCTCCACTTCAGAATGACCATAATCTACCCTAAAGACTTTAGGCCATTGAGGCCATGGATTATCATTGGCTCTAGTAGCAGGTGGTTGTGGTAAAAGTTCAAAGTTCGTCACTGATTTAGCTCCATGTCTTAATGAAGTTCCAATACAATCATTTCCTGTATCTCCTCCTCCAATCACAATCACATTCTTCCCTTTGGCTGAAATGTATTTTCCATTTTCAAGATTGGAATCTAGTAATGAACTAGTGTTCAATTGTAAGAACTCCATGGCGAAATGGATACCTGTTCATCAAACCTCTATAATCAGAATCACATATCATCCATGCTTCGAAGATCAAAGATTCCAACTCACCGTTCAAGTCACGATTGGGTAGGTTGAGATTACGAGGCCATGTTGCACCTGTGGCGACAACTAGTGCATCATTCGCCTCCCTGATCTCTTTGACATCCATATTCACACCCACATTTGCGTTAGCAACAAACTTGATGCCTTCGTCGCTCATCAAATCCAATCGACGTTGGACGACTCGCTTATCAAGTTTCATATTCGGAATCCCATACATCAATAAACCACCATGTCGATCGTTTCTGTCATAAACAGTGACCAGGTGTCCGGCGCGGTTTAGTTGATCAGCACAAGCGAGTCCAGCTGGTCCCGATCCAATGATCGCCACTGTCTTCCCAGTTCGCTCCTTAGGAGGTCGTGGAACCATCCAGCCCATCTCAAAACCTTTATCAATGATGGCACTGTGTTAAGTGAAAGGTAATTTCAGTACTCTCGTTGGTTCTGCGAAAGATACATTACAGAAGAGAAATAACCAACCATTCAATGCTCTTAATTCCCACTGGAGCTTCATTGATTCCGAGCACACAAGCACCCTCACAAGGTGCCGGACAGACTCGACCAGTGAATTCAGGGAAGTTGTTCGTCATCAAAAGTCGATTGAGAGCTTCAAGCCATTGACCTTTGAAGACTAAATCGTTCCATTTCGGAATCACATTTGAAATCGGACAACCTGAATCGGATTGACAAAATGGTACACCACAATCCATACAACGTGCTGATTGAACTTTCAATTCATTTTCTGTTAATCGATTCGAAAGTTCTGCCCAATCTTTCGTTCTTGCACGTGGGTTCCTGTAAGCCTCATTAAGCCTCTTGTACTTCATAAATCCTCGAGTCTTGTCTAATGCCTCTACCCTTCGACTGGCAGTCTCAGCATCGACCATCGAATCTTCGAGATCGATCACAGCAGGTTCTTCACTGACCGGCTTGGCTGGTGGTACCTCTTGGTGTCCCATGACGTTCGACTTTGATTTATCTTCCGTTGGATTATATGCATCCCCTTTGATATCAAACCCAGGTTGATCTTTCTTCGGATCACTCTCCATGGCCTCTTTCAAACCTTTTTCTAAAACAGCTTTATAATCTAATGGCATCACACGTACAAAGCGAGGTAAGATGGTATTAAAGTTCTTCAAGACCTTGCGAGCTTGTTCTGAACCAGTCCAATGTTCATGATCTTCAATCATTCCTCGAAGTGCAGCGATCTCACTAGTTTCATTCACCGTGCCGAGTTCAACCATCTCTAGATTGACTTTTGATTTGAAATCTTGTGCCATATCAAGTACATAAGCAATTCCTCCACTCATTCCGGCTGCAAAGTTACGACCTGTACTGCCTAAGACTACTACCCTTCCGCCTGTCATATACTCACATCCATGATCACCTACACCTTCGACTACAGTGATTGCTCCAGAGTTTCGAACTGCGAACCTTTCAGCTGCGATACCACGTAGATAGGCCTCACCAGACGTAGCACCGTACAGACACACATTACCAACGATGACATTTTCTTCAGCCTTGAATGTAGATTGTTTGGGTGGGTAGACAATTAGCCTACCACCTGACAATCCTTTACCGACGTAATCGTTCGAGTCACCTTCAAGTTCGAGGGTGATACCAGGCGCAAGGAAGGCACCAAAGGATTGACCAGCCGATCCACGTAGATTAACATGAATTGTATCTTTCGGTAGTCCTTTCTCGCCGTAGGCTTTTGAAACTCGATGAGCTAGGGTGGTTCCGAGTGCACGATCGGTGTTGGTCACCTCAGCCTCGATTCGAACGGGCAAGCCTTTAAGTAAGGCAGGTTCGGCCTCATCGATAAACTTATTGTCCAGTCGAACATAGAGACGATGATCTTGATGCTTGGACTTGTACGTTGCTGCTCCTGGGCGCATCTTCCATGCCGGTTTCAATACAGCGCTTAGATCGAGATGAGCCGTCTTGGGGTTTCGAAGTGATTCATTAACTTTTAATAATTCAGCATGTCCAACCATCTCATTTAAAGTCCTGAATCCGAGTTTAGCCATGTATGACCTCAACTCTTCAGCAACGTAATAAAAGAAGTTGATCACATGTTCTGGTTGACCGGTGAATTTGGCACGAAGGATTGGATCTTGAGTGGCTACACCAACTGGACAGGTGTTTCTGTCAAAAATGAAGAATCAGATCATGAGCCCTTGACTAGATAGATAGGTAACAAAAAGCCTGCTACTTACTGATGACATCGTCGCATCATGATACAACCCATCGCAATCAAAGGTGTAGTAGCAAACCCAAACTCTTCAGCACCTAACAAGGCAGCAATCGCCACATCACGCCCAGTACGGATTTGACCATCGGTTTGTAAACAAACTCTTCCTCTTAAATCATTTAACACTAAAGTTTGATGTGTCTCTGCTAAACCTAATTCCCAAGGTAAACCAGCATACTTGATCCCAGTCCAACGTGAAGCACCTGTACCACCATCATGACCTGAAATCAGGATATGATCAGCTTTAGCTTTTGCTACACCAGATGCAACTATACCAACTCCAACTTCGGATACCAATTTCACCGAAACTCGAGCACGTGGATTAGAGCATTTCAAATCATAGATCAATTGTTTAAGATCTTCAATAGAATAGATGTCATGATGTGGTGGTGGTGAGATAAGACCAACGCCTGCAGTTGAATGACGAGTTTTGGCAATCGATTCGGAAACTTTATGACCGGGTAATTCTCCTCCTTCTCCAGGTTTAGCTCCCTGTGCCATTTTGATTTGTACTGACAGATTTGACAAGCTCAAGTCAGTTTGAAGATGAGAATTTGAGCAATGATAGAAATTCAGACACACGTTCATCACTATCAGCTAGGTAATTTGAGGTCACACCAAATCGACCCGAGGCAACTTGTTTGATAGCTGATCGCATTGTGTCGCCATTAGCCATGACCTTGGATCGTTCAGCATCTTCTCCACCTTCTCCTGTGTTAGATTTGCCACCTAATCGGTTCATAGCCACTGCTAGTGCACTGTGAGCCTCCATAGAGATGGAACCGTAGGACATCGCACCCGTACAAAATCGTCGAACGATTTCATGCCAAGGTTCGACTTCATCGATCGGAATCGGTTCACCAGCTTGAAAATCAAAGTCAATTAAGCCTCGCAAGGTGACTGCTTCCACTTGTTTACGGGCGTTCAAGCTGTAGGCGTCGTAGGCCGATTGATTCTTCGAACGTACTGCATCTTGAAGGTTGGCGATTGATGCGGGGTCGTTGATGTGAGCCTCACCCCCGTCTCTCCAATGGTACTCACCCGACTCAGGTAGTCCTGGTGGAAGGATAGTCTCGCGAGAAGGATAACCACGTTCATGGTATTCAAAGGCGTCCATTGCCAAGAGCTCAAACGTGGTACCTTGTATCCTACTAGCGGTACCTACGAAACAGCGCTCGATGACAGATTCATGGATTCCAAGAGCTTCGAAGATTTGGGCGCCCTTATAACTTTGAAGAGTAGAGATACCCATCTTGGACATCACCTTCAAGATACCATTATCAGTTGCATGACGATAGTTGTCAATTAGCTGTTGAGGTTTGAGATCAGCTTTCACAAGACCCTCTCGACTTAATTTGAGGATAGCTTCCATGACGAGGTAAGGACATATCCCGTCAACTCCATAGCCAAGCAACACGCACATATGATGAACTTCTCGTGCTTCTCCAGTCTCGACTAACAAAGCCACCTTTGTTCGATCCTTGGTGCGAAGCAAGTGATGGTGGACAGCTCCAGTGGCAGCCAAAGCTGAAACTGCAATTCGATCAGCGCAAACCGCTCGATCAGATAAGACGATGATTCGACAATTGGCCCGAACTGCTTCGGAAACCTTTTCGCAAATTTGATCAAGTGTACGTTCATAGCCAGCTAAGCCTTCTTTCTTGTCAAATGTGATGTCGATAACAGACGAAGACCAAGTGGGAAAGACGCATTGCAAATTGACGAGTGCATTCAATTCCTCGACACTAAGAATTGGACTAGGTAAAGCCAGTCGACCAGCTTGAGACTCTTCGACATCCAAAAGGTTACCCTCAGCACCAACATAACACTCCAATGACATCACGATCGATTCTCGAATAGGATCGATTGGAGGATTAGTAACTTGGGCAAATAATTGACGGAAATAGTCGTAGATTAATCGAGGTTGGAGGGCCATACAGGCAAGTGGAGCATCATTGCCCTTTGGTCAGAATAAGAGATCGAGCAAGGAAGTGTTACAAGTCAGTTCTAGCGATAAACGTCTTGGATATGAGTCACTTTTGAAGACTGACCATCGATCCTAAAGCTTCTTTACCGTCCGAAACCATTGGTCTCATCAAAAGGTCCAATTGTTCGAATGTATACCCAAAAGCGAGTAAACGAGGGTCTTCAGATATTCTAGTAGAATCAAGTACGATTGAAGTTCCGGTGAGATTTCCTTGTCGAGCGATGATATCAGGTAATCTGAGCATTTGAGATTCGACCCATTGTTTAAATGGACGTTTGGAAGCTGTGACCCTTTTTAATTCTTTATCATCCACAATTCGACCTTCAACTGTATCAACTAAGAGCATTCGACCAGGTTGAAGTCGTCCTTTGCGAGTGATTCGAGCAGGATCGATAGGAATCGCGCCAACCTCGGAAGCACAAATCATGATATCATCATCGGTAGTCACCCATCTACATGGCCTTAACCCATTTCGATCCAAATTCGCACCACAGTATCTTCCATCTGAGAATGCGAAAAGAGCCGGCCCATCCCAAGGTTCCATCACACAAGCAGCCCATTGATAAAAACTTAATTTGTCTGTGTCCATCTCCGGGTTGCTTTGCCATGCTTCGGGTACGAGAATCATAATAGCTTCACTGTGTAAGATGAATGATGAATAGGGAAGGAAAACATCTCGAATCAGAACTCTCATCTTACAACGTACAACATCCTTCCTTGTTTCTTTTCTTCACACGTCTTGACCATGTCTCTATGGGCAACCCAGTCCTCAATGAGCGGAGGTGTGATCGATAAGTAAACCAAAGATCATAAAGCCATCACACTGCCATCCTCCCTAATCAAAACAGAGCTTCCTTGCGACTGAACGCTTACGAAAAAAATGGAGGCGATTGAAAACAGAGAGAAAAAAAAACGGGAAACACTTATCCTCAAAGGAAAGTCAAGTGGGACATGAAAAATAGACTTACGGTAAGCTCAAGACTCCATTGACGACCAGGAGTTCGAGAACGTTATCAAATGCAGCAGAATCTGATCCACCATTTTCAATGATAGGATATAATAATGATAATTCATCACCAAATCGATTTGATGCCAGATTTCCCTCACGAGCTCTCATCCAGTTTTTGTTTCCTCGGACCGTGTTGATTTCACCTATGAATATTGGTATGTGAATATATATATATGAAAGATTTGCGTTGGTTGATTTTTTTTCGAAGGAGTAGGAAGACGAGTTGTTTTGTTTGTTTCAAAGAGATGCACAAAATCGTGGAAACAAACCCAAAGCGAATTGGCACAGATAGAACAAAGAGGGATAGGATAGAGCACAGAGACAAAGGTAATGAAGAAAAACAAATCCAAACAGGTGAGGAGATGCAGGAGATTGAACAGTTTGAATAAGAAACCATGGAATTGAAAGAGAAGAAGTGTGTGAGATGCAAAAATCAAAAAGGAACATTCATTAGATATCAATTTACGAAGGTCAAGGCAAACGCGAAGGAAGGAACAATGAGAGGGGAAGTTGAGGAGCAGTTTGTTAAAAACACAATCAGGAACATCGGACGTGTTTGATGCATATAAAAGCAAATAGAGAATGTGTGAGACAAACACTCTTTAGTTCAACTGTTGATATATGTGAGATGATGGATGATAGGAGACAGAAATGGGAATGGGAATGGAAAGAAGAAAAAGAAGCCTGACCATTGTGAGCAGCCCATCTCATGGGTTGTGCACGATCCCAAGATGGAAAGGTGTTGGTCGAGAATCGAGAGTGAACCATACAGAAGTGAACAGCAAAGAGTGCATGATTCAAGTCATGAAAGTAATCGTAAACTTGACGAGGACTGAGTTGACCTTTATAAACGATGACTTTGTTGGAGAGTGAACAAACGTAAAACCAATTGGCAAGAGTGATGGTGTGGGTGGCGTGTTTCCGTAAGACATACAGCTGACGTTCGAAATATTTCTCATCAAAGCTGGACGAGTCTTCGGATGTTGATTCTTGACCGTTGGCAAGGTTAGCAAGGACGACGAATGGTTGTAACACCAAAGGTTCGCGGCTCAGCGCAGCTGGACCAAGGATGGAGTTATCTCTAGGTACCTCACGCCATCCGATGACCCGAAGATTGAGAGATTCGGCAATTCGTTCAAATGTGGCCTTCTGATCGGCCGAGACCTCGGGCGCATCCGGCTTGAAGAAAAGGTTTCCGACAGCATATTGGCCCGGTGGAGGTAAGCTGAAGCCAAGAAGTGAAGCCTCTCGCAGGAAAAACTCATGAGGGATCGAGCACATGAGTCCGGCACCGTCGCCGTCTCGGGTATCCGCACCGGTCGCACCCCGATGAGTCATGTTGCAAAGTAATCCGCGTGCATCCCTGACAATCCGATGGCTCGGTTGGCCTTTAATTTGACAGACGAATCCGACCCCGCAGGCGTCTTTTTCTTGATCAGGATCGTAGAGGCCTTGAGCGGCAGGAAGAGCGCCTGCCCAATGAGAGTCTGACCGAAGGACCTCATCAGCGTGGTGAGAATCGTCTAGCAAACCAGAAGAGGACTGGTATTCTTTCTCGTCAATGACTGCAAGGTCTGCTTCGAGCTCGGCATGATGATGATCCAAGTATTCGTGCTCGGGCGAAGTAGACAGAGTAGGTTCAAAGTGAACAGTTTTTGGCATGATTTGCTGAACCCAATAAATTGAAGTTTAGGGTTGAGACCGGATTGATTGATGACAAATGATTTGAAGTGTGATGTGAGGCTGAGGAGAGAGAAAATAAATGATTCGAAAAGCAGACGAATTTCTGAAAGAAAAAAAGCTAGCGATGATGATGAATGGTGATGAAATTAAAACAAGGTAAACAGACTACCGAGCCGATAAGATGTATATGAAGAAAAAATGCTACAATGAAGAGGGCTAAGGATCTAAACGGTGGTGGGTCCGATGAGTGAAACAAGGATGGTCGTAGTGAATTTGAGTTGGTTGAGATTCAGGTTTGATTGTGTTTTAAGTGAAATGTTTGAGAATCGGTTTCGAGATATTTAGAAAGCTTGTTGTAGGATGTGGAATAAGATCGAATTCACTATAGCTCGGTTTAAACTTGTGATTTGATTATATCTGGATGCTGTTTTGATATTCTTGATGAATGAAATCACTTGGTTTTCACTTCTATAGCTTTACTATTTTAATAATCAAAAGTCGAAATTACGAAGAGATTGGTTCAAAGCTTTCGTACTTTCAAATCTGGCGATTGCAACTTTAAAATTTCAAAAAATTAACTTTGAGCTTTTATTTCATTATCTCACAGTATTTGACTCTCAGCTAGGGTTTTGTCCTTAAGAGTCGCATAGTGTTTCTGACATTACATATTTAAATCTTCAGGCCAACTGGTCTGAAACCTATGTAGATGTGAAAAGCCAAGGGGTTGAGTTACAGCGTCGTTAGCCGGTTGAAGGTGTTGTCTTCCTGATCGAGCAAACTTCAACTTACGAAGTCAGGGGAAGATGACGACCGATAAGCAGGATTGGAGCGTTCCAAGTTCAGGTTTCTAAAACGACCATAGAATATGTTGTATATGAAACAATCACTAAGGAGCTTTTGAAACACAATCAGTCATCAGATCAGTCAAAACCTGGAGCAATTGAGCAAACCCCTTCAAATAACTTCATGGACTCATTCCTTAACTTGGTTCTTCATCACATCTCGCGTCAACTCCGGAGCTTGAGGGCATGAAATCAGTTGAAACATTAAAGCAATTGGCGATGTGGGAAAACTCATATAGCACTCACCCCATCTTTACAACCTGCCGCGGTTTGAGGGTTATATCTGATGAGCACGTTCTATTCCCCAAATTCGTTACGCTCATGCAATGGCCTTGATCATCATATGTATACATACGTAAATAGATATGATATCATCGGTTCGCCCAAGCCTGAAGCTATAATGACAATCGCGCAGTTCCTCACACTATACTGGCGGTATAGGATCGCGGGGGCTATTTCGGGGCTAATAGGAACACTTCTTCCTTGTTATTTATCAGCTCGTGATCATCTCCTTGATGCGCGGGCTTGGTCGGAGGAGGATGAGTAATCCTCGGATCGTCCGATTATTCCAGCTTCAATGAGCTCAACGGTCCTCTCCCCCACGTGCATAGCCAATCATGAGGTCATTGAGTCTCGGGATCTCATACACTCAATGTCTACCTTTTTGAGGTTTTGTCTTCTTGAACAAATCCTAGCTGGGGTACTTATCTGTCAGAGATGGGGCGGGCCTCTCAACTCCCTTTGTCTTGTACAGTCCCTACTTCAAAGCAAATGTTCGCTAGCTGATCCTTGCGGAGGACATGGGTGTGGAGGTGAGACAACGCTTGGAACGTTTGCAATAACTGTGCGGGCAAAGAGCGAAATGCACTCAAATGAGGACCCGGCCGGTAGTTAAATCTGCAAATAAAAATCAACCTCGGCATTTATTGGAACAACACTTTGAAGATCCCCCATTTGCAACTTGATATACAGTCGCGATAATACGCCGCTGAGAAATGTTCGTAGCTAAAGCTGGGATAACTCTCAGTGCGTTGTCCTGCTCCTGCGTGATTTTTGCTGGGTTGCAATGCATTCTTTCCTAGTTTGTGCCCCTTGTATTTATTTGAACATCGTTGGGAGACCATCTTTTGTTGACACATCATACGTTTGATGAATAAGACTATCAGTGTTGATCTTCTGGCTATCTTTTGGGCTCAATATAATGGCTATCTTGGGGTCTGGTTATACCTTGACTTGGCCCTTGTCAAGTGGCTTGATATGAAAGATTTCAATCAGACTGATGCTGTCCTGTGCGTGAGTTGGTCTGATGAGGTCCTCTCTGTGAGATCCTTGAAATTTCTCCTTCCTGAAAAATTTAAAATTGGATTCAAAAGCCATTGGGAACATTGCGGGTGGTGTTTGGATGGGTTCAAGGGGGGTTTTCACTAATTTTACTCCTCATGTAATTATTTATATTTAGTAGCAAGCCCTTTGTTCTCACATTGAAAGGTTGATGAATGATCTCCCTCATCACTCATCTTTATAAAAATCTGAGAAGAGTCTTGGAATGCTTGCATCAACATAATTTCCTGTATATGTATCTTTTTTCCCCAACTCGGGTCAATTTATGGAAATAGTTGTAGGTCACTGGTTATTTACTGATGGGAATGTCATAAATATCAGGATGTATGAAATTACAATGTATTGTCGGACCGGGTTTTTATTTATATTTCTTCCCAAAATGTTTGACGTCATTTCCTGTTTACCACATCTTCTTTATTCTACTTTACCATTTACTAGTACTTCGAAAATCTTTCATCTCATTCTCATTCTTAGTTTTTTGAAGGATTCTTAGTTTTTTGAAGAGTCTCTCAGAATTAAAGTTAATAAAAACAGTTTCTTCGGACAACTTTTTAAAAAAAATATATATTTAAAAAGTCTTAAATGTCCGAGCATGGAGCTAATTATGAAGCTGCAGCAGAAGTTACTAGGAAGTTGGCCGAGATCGAAAGATCTTATCAAGACGCCGGTGGTTCTCTCAACGTTTCCATGTTATCGATCAGGAATTCGTTCGCAGAAGTTATTCCGTTTAACTCCAGAAATTGGTACCGTCATTGGTCCAATTTCGCTATTAGATTACTCAAACTGGACAGAGATGCCCATAGACCGTTATTCAAGAACCAACTTCCGGTTCCGGTTTCATGCCCTAGATCTGAAAGTGATCCAGTATATATTTTTAGTCCTTCCGAAAACACCATATATCCTCCCGATCTATCCAGGGACCCAACACCCATTCCTACTTCCACTCTTAACACGAGTTCGGAATCGAGGGATGTTCCTCGAATTCTTTCCAGTGAGGAAAGAATCGCTGTTCTTTCTAAACAAAATATCGAGAATCAAGACAGAATTAATGCGCTTTTATCTATTCACGAAGCTAACGCGAAGAAGCGTAAACATCACCGACGGAAGGATTCTTCTTCAAGCTCCAGTTCTGATTCATCCACAAAGTCAGAGAAGAATCGGAAGAAGTTTGCATTTATTTCAAAGAAGAAAGACGCTGTTGATGTCACATCCGGCTTCACACCTGGGGCTTTGTTATTCTATGAGGATGTCAAAGCCTACGATAAATCCATTTCTCAAGCGGTTAGAGAGTTTAACAATACTTCCAAACCAGCAGATTTTTCAGATGTACTTACAAAGGATCTCTTATTGGGAAAATTCATTGATCTTAGAAGAATTAAAGGGGAGCTTCTTAACCCAAAGAAGGGTGATACTTCTTATACGTCAGTGGGTAAAGAAAAAGGTCTTGAGGTTTCAAAATTTCTCCATTTGGAAATACTTGATTTGGCGGAATGGTTGTACTATTTCGGTATATTTAAGAAAGCTATCAAAGCAGCCTTTCCAGATTGTGAAGACTCCATTAAGCAATATGGGAAATACATCAAATCTCAATTCTGGTCTGCGGGAATCATGGCTAATTGGAAAAATATCGCAGGTTATGATGCTGCTTTCAGAACTCAGGTTGCCAACAGGAAATATATTTGTTTCTCTGACTGGGATCATAAAGACTGTGAAGTCCTTAAATCCCAGTTCTTTGGTAATGCTTATGTTCAGCATAACTTTATTCCTTTGGCTTCGAGTTAGTTGTTTGTTCTTTCTTTTTCTTGTTTGGTTCTGACGTATTTTTTATTTTAGCTTCCTCTCGTGTATTTAATCAACAGCTGCCTCGTCAGAAGTTGTTTCAACAAAGTGGTCCTTCATCGAAGCCTTATATTTCGGGATCTACTTACTCGCCTTTATATAAACATAAGGGTACTTTCGAAATTGAAGATTCCAAGGGTTGCAGAGTCGAGGAACAATTTTGTTTTAGTTGGAACCAGACGGGTACTTGTGTCGTCGGGCCTTCTTGCAAACGCATCCACCTCTGTGTCAGTGGTTTTTGGTTTCAATTTCTTAAAAAATAATTCTTTTTTATCTCGTTCCTTTTGTTTCTTTTTCAAAATTTCTTTGTGAAGTTAGTATCTGACTTCGTTAGTGTTTTAGAACGTTCGAGGATGTCGTGCAAAACACTGCGGACGCGATCACGCCTGAGGAATATACCTCAGAGCGTTTTTTGCGCGGTTATCAGTGGGATGGGGTTGCACCGTTGGGGTTTTCGTCAGCAATCGAGTCCAGTCGTACTGCCGAGCCATTTCCTAATGCTCCATCTTTGGAAGAAGATTTAGATGCTAAATTTATTCTTAAACAATACCCTTATTTATTTAAAATCAAAACTCCGTTGAATGTTGACAAGATGGAAGAACTCTTACGAAATCATCCTAATAGACCTTTTGTTTCGTCAGTCATTAAGGGTTTGAAGGAGGGGTTCTGGCCGTCTTCTTCCTTACCTTCGTCTACGATTGTTGATTTACCGAACCATCAGTCTTGTTTAGACAATCAAGAACTATTGGAAGATCAGTGCAAGGAAGAAATCGAAAAGGGTCGCTACTCAGAGGAATTTTCGACCTTGTTACCTGGGATGAAGGTTATTCCGCTATTAATGACTTCCAAGAAGGATTCGGTTAAAATGCGGGTTTGCTCGAATATGAGTTTTGGGAAACCGTCGCCAAATGACTTAATTGATAAAGACAAGATCAAAGTTTCTTACGACTCTCTTAAATCCTTTGCACCGTATCTAATGAAACTGAAGAAGAAGCATGGAAAAGTCATCTTATTTAAATCAGATGTGGAAGGAGCTTTCAGAACTTTGCCGCTCCATCCTCAATATCAAATTCGTCAAATTCTTCGAATTAAAAAGAAATTCAGGGTAGATCATTGTCTTACGTTTGGGTCTTCAGCTTCTCCTCACATATGGTGTGGGGTGTTCTCTTTAATTCTATGGATTTTGGAGGAGGTTTTCCATATTTGTTTTTTAAATAGCATGATGGATGATGTTTGGTCGGTTTCGAGTGCAAATGATTTCGTGACTTTCAAGGATCATCGGATTCCGGGGCCTCAAGCAAAATTATTAATGGTTTTTGATATCTTGGGAGTTCCTTGGGTTTGGAAAAAGCAAGTATTTGGAGTATCTCTCGAAATCATTGGCCATATGGTTGACTCGGAGAAAATGAGTATTTACCTGGAAGAAGAGAAGAAGAATCGGATGGTTGAAGCAATAAAGAATTTTGTTTCTTTTCCTCATCATTCATTACGTGATTGGCAATCGCTACAAGGTTGGATTTCCTGGGGTTTTAATTCTATGCCCTTAGGAAGATTCGCGTTGCAAAGTCTTTATGAAAAGACTGGTGGTAAAACTGAAAGGTTCAAACATATTCATTTGAATAAAGAGAATCAAGAAGATTTGCGGTGGTTAATTAACTATTTTAATGATAGCGACGGGGTCTTGATATTAAGAGCTCAAACATGGTCTCATTTTCAAGCGGACTCAACTTATTTCGTTGACGCTTGTCCTTCTGGGATCGGCGTTTGGCAACCAAGAGATCGAGCGGCTTTCTATTTTAGACTTCCTTTACCGTCTAGGAACATCTTCTGGGCGGAACTATTAGCTGTTTTAGCGGCGGTTGACCTAGGAATCGATGCTGGTTCTAAACGTATTTATATTCACACCGACAACAAATTGGTTTTTCATTTGTTTAACTCTCACCGGCCAAATCAGCTAGTCAGACCTTTATTCAGGCACATAATTAAACGGTTAATTATTGCTCGTGCGGAAGTAAAAGTGGCTCATATTCCGGGTATTTCAAACTCTTGTGCGGATCTGCTTTCTCGGAATCTGATTGATTCCGTGAAAAAGTTTTATTTCCCTCTTTCTATTAAAGTCCTTAACATCGATTCTACTCTTTCATCTGGTGGTACAGAAGTCAATTTAAAATTTTACAATTCTTCATCATTACATTGGCAGCGTTCTTTATAAAGATGGATTTATCGAATATTACCGTTAGTCAAATTAGAGCCTTAGCTGATCAAAATCAACATTCGTCAGTGGCTGATATTACAATCAAGAAATACGAATGTGGTTTTAAAAGTTTCTTTCGGTTTTGCAATCAATTCGACTATATATTTAATCCAGATGCTGATACGCTTCGAGACTATATTTCTTATACATGTCTTAAGATTTCTCCTAGATCGGTTCGAGTTTATTTAGTTGGGATCTCTTTTATTTTCAATCTTAGATATCCTGATATTAATTGCGAGTCTAGATCTATTATTGTCAGAAGAACCATGAAGAGCTGTATTCGGAAGTATTCAAGGCCGGTCGTCAGGAAATCTCCCTTGACGGTTTCTCAATTACAGTTTGCAGTTTCTTCCATGGGGGTCTCACACGATGATAGATTGTTCTTAGCTTTGTTATGTGTCGGGTTTGGAGGTTTACACCGTTTAGGTGAATTAACGGTTCCAGACTCAAAGAAGCTTTTTGATGTTAGGAAAATTATCCTTCGTAGTAGCTTTTCTTTTTCTCACTGCGGCAGATTTATCAAATATCACTTACCCTATTCGAAAGGCGATTCTGGTTTCATCGGTGTTCCAGTCATCATTCAATACTTCAAGGACTCTTCGGCTTGTCCCGTATCAATAATGAAATCCTATTTAAGATCAAGGGATTTCTTATTTCTTTCATTACACGAATTATTTATTACGTCTTCGGGGATTCCACCTTCACGCTCTTGGTTTCTCTCTCGTTTCCATAAGCTATTCTCTAAGGATTTTTCAGGGCATTCTTTGCGTTCAGGCGGTGCAACGACGTTGGCCCAGGCCGGGGCTTCTATGGATTTTATCCAATCCGCTGGTCGTTGGTCCTCTGAAGCCTTTCGAATCTATGTTCGTGGCCATGTGGCTTTGAGACTGCCTGACTCGCAGAACCACATCATTGGACATGTGTCTCATGTTGGGGCATCTGTTTCTTTTCCTTCTTAGTAACGTGAGATTTCTTTCATTCTCTTCTTCCTTTAATGGTTGTTGGTTATAAGATTTTATTTTTTAATAAATTATGATCAATCTCATAGTTTACTTATTTGAAACATAATACTGACTCTGTGATTTTTTCTGTTGGCTATTGATTACATTTTTTGTCCTCCCTTCTTCACCACTCTTTAGACTACGCTCTTTTAAATAGGCGGGTCGGAGAGGGTGTTGTTTGTTGTACATGATGTTTAATTCATTCCTTTTAGCCTTAGTGCTAAAAGGACTTAGCCCAGTTTCACATTAGTTAGTTTAATTATGATTTTCGTAAGTACTATGTTGACATTTCTAGTTGTAGGTCACTGGTTATTTACTGATGGGAATGTCATAAATATCAGGATGTATGAAATTACAATGTATTGTCGGACCGGGTTTTTATTTATATTTCTTCCCAAAATGTTTGACGTCATTTCCTGTTTACCACATCTTCTTTATTCTACTTTACCATTTACTAGTACTTCGAAAATCTTTCATCTCATTCTCATTCTTAGTTTTTTGAAGCCCTCCCTTCCCTCCCATTTTAGGTTAATTTTGTGTGGGCATTTCTGATAGTTAAAATATTAGTTTGTTATAATTTTTTCATAAAGTTGTTTTTTAAAAAAAAAAAAAAAAATTGTTGTTAGACCACTAGCCACCCCGTAGGGTGTTGTTTGTTGTACATGATGTTTAATTCATTCCTTTTAGCCTTAGTGCTAAAAGGACTTAGCCCAGTTTCACATTAGTTAGTTTAATTATGATTTTCGTAAGTACTATGTTGACATTTCAACAATAAAGTCATCACATCTGGAAACAAAACATGCAAAACTGGTCTGGAATGCTCAGAAATACAAATTTCAATAAATATCATTTGACTGGAAGTTACTCCAATTCAACCTGAGTCCTGGACCCAACACCCTGAGGGGGGTTAGGGTCGGACAGCAGTTCTAGACTCGCAATGCTTAGGGCCCCCGGCTGGGTGGGGGGCGGGTGGAGGCTCAGAGGAATAACCCTACCCAAGGGGGTAAGGTGCCCATTTAAAGACCTTGTCAAATCATAATTTTTGATTATTTTTGTCTCTACAAAAATTGAAATATCCTTTGATAATGAAAGGGTACTCATGAAGAA